>CM022533.1:20286658-21486658 GCA_012273795.1 Dendrolimus punctatus
AATAATATGGTACCATGGAGCTGATCCAATGATGGAGTTGGCAGGTGACCATATGAACTCCTGTACTAAACGAGATAGACCCGTCTTGTTTGGGCTCCTTTTACTTGTCTTGGCTAGCACTCTGCTGCTACATGATATCCAGGATCTCAAAAGCTTGTATTTACAAATCTTTAAAAAAAATTCTTGTGACATTATCTGAAGCTGAAATAGGCATATATTTCTACGCCACCTGGGATTATGTTACTGACATTTCACGTAGATGTAGCGATAAACTTACACGGTATTTGTGATGCAATATTGTTGTTAATCACTTTGAAAATTGACAGATAACGTAGTAGCTCAACGTTTACGGCGTTATTTTGAACGTAATAAAGAAGACACATTTGGCCATAGCTACTAACACTTGCATTATTCCAGTTGGAGCCAGGAGATTAAAAGTATTAATTAATAAAAGAAGTGGCATTGTCATTGTGTTTAACAGTCGACTTGAGTTTTGTTTATTGTTAACAAAAAAAATTCTAAGTCTTTTTTTTTTTTTGCCGTAGATCAGCAGACAGGCAGACGGCCCACTTGATGGACAGCGGTTACCATCGCCTATGGACATTTGCAACACCAAAGGTGCTACGAATGCGCTGCTGCTCTCTTTAGGGAGCCTGGAACCTGGTCACTAATGCCGGAACACAACACAAGGTTGTTATGGCGACATACTCTAGACCAGGGGTGGTAGCCATCCAGTCGGGCAAATGCCCTACCACCTGGCTGTGGGTTGTTTTGTCGCCTCTTACGACAGGCCGCCGGGCCGCAGGAAATTGTATTCTTTCTCCGTTCCTGCACGGATAAAAGGTCTATCTGGGTCTATCCACTCCCACATCTGTTGACGCCTGATGTCGCGCACACCGTGTGCCCGCTGCGTCAGAAGTCTGAGAGAGGTATAGTTACAGATAGGCCAGCTTCTTTAAGTGTCCGTCGGTCGCGTACAGCGTCACACTGGCTGCATTCTACGGATGGTCCGTCAAAAGATCCTATCCATTTTTTTGAGGTAGGGGGATACATTTCGTAAACTACCCGGTACTTTACTGGATTTAGACCAAAGCAATGAGAGTTATCCACTGAAATTGGCGCAGATAACTCATTCCATTGCCGGCTTGTATGAAGACTCAGCAAGGTACCTCAATTAAAGAGGTAACCCACGAGTAATACTTCACTAAAACCCCCTTCCTCCCATGTGCCCCGCGCTCGTGGTAGGAATAGCGTGAGATTTAGAAAGTAGTTGCGCTCACACTAATCCTGTATATCAGTTCTTAAAAATGCGCCGGGCGAGGCGAGGCTCTTCGTCAACAGGGGTTTGATCCTTCACACTCCAGATGCTGGAGGACCTCTGCAGCAGAATTACGGGAGGAGATATTGCGCACTAAAGTCGGTGCACCGGACAACCGTTACGCAAGCAAAGACCGTTTTCTTAGTGCTATACTCAACCTGCGGCCCACGGGCCACATGTAACCCGCTGAGCTTTTGTATGTGGCCCGTCTGACATACTACTAGCTGTACTGTCTCCTCTGGTATTGCAAAAGTCCATATATGACGGATGATGACGGTAATCATTTTCTATTAGGTGAGTAGCAAGTCTTTTTATATAAATGTATGTTGTGGCACGCAGCACCTTATCGAATACATCTATGTGTCCCTTATAAGAAAAAGGTTGAGTATCGCTGCCTTAGTGTGTATTGTTCAAATTCTAAATGTTTATTCAAACAAAATTCCAGTCAAAGGAATTTTGGAAAAGTCACACATATAAAATTAAACCTACCTCCTACTCTATGTACACCGATATTTAATGAGGTCATAGACTGCCTAAAAGCATTTTAATTAAGTCCGGTTCATAATTAATATAATTAAACCCTTAATATCCAAGAGATGTTATAAATTGTATATAGATATTTACGCACCCATGTTGTTTATAATATTTTGTTGAATGACATAGGTAGCACATGGGCCTTAATTGAAGTTATAAAGTATTACTAAAGAACGATTCATTTCTTTAATTCGTAAATAATTAATCAAAATCCGTCAAAAGGCATCGAAACTATACAGATTTAATGAATGATTAGGTAAGACATTTTCTGAAATATTTAAAAATAATATTTATAAGACCATCCAAAATCAGTTCAGTTTGAATTAAAAATAACAACGCATTTATACTAATACCTGCACCTTTACATCCCAGAACAATTATAAATTACTAGAACCCCGGCAAACGTTGTCTTGCCCTGAAAAAATAAAAATTTTGGCCCTGATTCAAATGTTATCTACCGGTTCCAATTGTAAATCTAAAGCATCCCGGGAATCACTAAAACATCCACAAAAAAATTCATCAAAATCGATAAACTCATTCTGAAATTATGCGCGTACATACACTTCTACGATTAATTTTTATTTGTGTAGAAGACAGATTCTATAGAGTTTTATACAACATACCCAAATAAAATCCTTTTTATTTTATTTTTTAAATACCAAAAGAAAACAAGATTCATTTCTAGACATTGACATAATATAGTTATTATTTAAGTAGTAAACAAAGAGTACATAGTGTATGTAGAAAATAAATATATATATATATATATATATATATATATGTTTTTGTGTTAAATCTTTAAAGAAATTACATTAATAATTACTTTATATACAAATGGTGACGGGTATAGAATTTGCCTCTATGGACATGCAGGAAAAGATTGTTCAACTACAACAGTACTACATGCCTATCGATCTAGAGCCATCAGCATATTCAAACAAAGTTCAATGTATCAAAAAACTACAATACATTTTAAAACGGTGTTCCCGAAAAGAATTGCAAGACTGTGACTTCGAACACGTCCTTAGGTGTTCTTTAGCATTGATTTACTACTTCGGCATGAGGTTAAAGTTAAACAGATTATCCTCCAAATATTGGTATTGGTGTGGAAAACGACAGTTTCATAGAGCAGAATATTGTTTCCAAAAAATTATGGATTCATTGCTACCAGAACGTTGTGAAACAACTATAAAAATTATACTTAAATTCTTCGCTGAATATCATTTATGGCCTTTTGAAAGTTTTGTGGGGCAAATTTTAGAAATAGTCTTGTATTTCAATAGGGGTAAAACTACATTGTTTCATTTAATGCTTACAGACATACATTGCGTACTTTCCATCGATATAAAAGAAGCCCGTCATAGAATGAGGGTGATGTACGAACTACTCAAGAGTCCTAACTGGGTCATTGATAACACTAAGCTGCTACCCTTTATAACACGTCTCCTAGATTTCTTTGCTTGTAGTATTTCGAAATGTGACGCCAAAATAGTAGCTTACGGCTACTTAAGCAAAGGTTTTGACGTTTGCCTTCGTCGTGTATTCGGAAGAGTGGAAAATGAATATCGTCTCACGATCATTATAACTATGTTACAATGGTTTTCTATGGTCAATATGAATGACGATGAAATTTTCGAATTTTTGTCGCTTTTGGAATATGCTGCGCAGCTGTATAATGTTACCACGTACAGTGAGAGTTTTCGTGAGGGTGTGTTCGAACACGTGTTAACTTACTTAGTTAGTTCATCAAACCCTTGGCTTAGTTTGATGGGTATTAGACTTCTCCACAGGTTTTTGGATAGGCAGAGCAATGCACAATTTCTACTAGTTCCAACACTATACTATGAATTTTCTCAAGTAAGTGGGATTTATAATCATTTTGATTCACAATCTAGCTAGATAAATAATTTGTGATGTCAAAATAACAGCTTTTTACTAATTACAAATGAAAGTATATACGGTACTTATATCATTTTTTTTAAATCTGTCAGTCTGATGTTCTGGGTCATCTCTGAAACGGCTGAATCGCTTTTTACGGGTCTTTCAATGGCATATAGCTGATGTTATATGGAGTAACTTAGCCTACTTATATTTTTGTTACTTTTTTAGAGGTCCGCAAAAAAGTTCCTATCGGACGAACTCGTGGGCACTGCTAGTCTGTAATATACAAGTGAATGTGTTTACTTGTTTTTCATGACTAAGCCGTTGATTGAAAGGACTAATGAAACATGGGAAGGACAAATTATATCCTTAGGAAAAAAATAAATATGTTTTTTTTTACTTAAAATATAATCTTAGAGAATTGGGAGAAGAGTTAAGTAGAAGACAGTAACGAGTTTAATGGGAAGTTTAGTAGAGAATTGGTGGTGAGTTTAGTAGGCAGTTCAGTGAAGGAGGAGTTTAGTGTAGTTTGATCCAGAAAAATTCGAAGGTGTAGTAGCAGTAGCAGTCTACGTGCTACGTACGTACGTGTAGTAGATGGTCTACGCAATATCGGCGACGGTATTGTGAGTGGGATATCTCATAGTTGCAGTATAGCGTCATTAGTTATGCATGAAGGTGCAACTCTGCAAAGAAAAATCGCGTAGGGCTGTGTTAGTCAATAAAAGCTGGTGTTAAAAAAAAAACTGGTGTTTACTTCCAATCCTAAGTATCCCCGCTCGCATGTCGCATTGTTATAATTGATACCCAGATAATTATGATGTAGAACATTTATACATTTTTCTCCCAACTATAATGATACCCACCAAATTGAATTACACGAGAACAAAACTGAATGCTCAATTTGAAAAAGAAATATGTCTTATAATTATGACTGTATTTCAGGTTCGCTTAAAAATTGGAGATTACGATAGCAGCGATAAAGCATTCATAAGAAATCACCGAGAGAGACTTCATGATTGCATTCTCAAATCTGTGCAGCAGCACTGTAGCAATTTCATGAACCTGAAGGCATTATTTACGGTGATATGTTTATTGGTGCTGGAAGTGCCTTGCGGTTTGACTGCCGCAGTTGCATCCAATATTGCTATGGCCATTCAAGACTATGCAATAAATGGAGAGAACATAGCCGCAACCTGTCGCTATTGGATGCATGCAGTAGTCATTTCTGTCATGTCATTAATTTGTTGGGTCCATAAAGCTCCGGTTTTATATAGTTATGTTAACCATATAATATCAAGGAGAGCTAAAGAAGCGCCTCAGCTTAATCCTCCGTTATTGCAATTTTACAACATAGGAAGGCATCATGTGACTTGGAATAAACCTACTCTGTTTTTCGAAGACTGGGAATTGCGATATGGGCTTTGGAAACACTTTAAGGGTTCATGTGTGTATGGTTCATGATTTTGTCAAATATTAATTGTTAAGATATGTATTCCTCTACGCATGTAAGTCAACACACTCGCATCTCATTCAAATGACATCAATATAAGGTTGCCCGATCAATAACTCAAAATGCCGGAGTTGATTTTTATGTTCTCTGTGAGAAAAAGATGCTAATTCTAGAATGTTCTCGTGCTCCTACACTCTAGACTGTGCTTGTGTGTTTGAAAGACTCTCTCCACTGCAACACACCCACTTCTCTATCGTATATAAAAATGTTCTTTTAGTAATGTCTTCCTTAAATTATGGTAATTTCGGATAACTTGAAATCCCCCCAGATCTGGACAAAGACCTATATTACTCTACACGTTTAGAAAGTTCTAGATGTATGACAACTCTACATTTTCTGACCTGTTTATTGGTGTAATTATCACATGCTGTCGAAGTAAATAAACATTGGATGAATCCTGCACATCTAGATAACCGATATGTCATTCTGTGTATCTATAGTCTTAAATTTTTTGAAGTAATATTCCAAGACAAGTTACCGCATTTCATACATCGCTAATCTCAAAATGCAGGATTCCTCGCTACGTATTCTTGCAACATATTATTGAAAAGAGTCACAAGTACTTCCGTCAAGTTTATTTTTAAAATGTCTCAAAGAAATAAGAAACAGACACAACTAGGTACAAATAAGATAGTAACAACGACTCACTTTATTCTCTTTAAAACATGTACTTATCTTCATGCACAAAGACATGGCGCACTTAAAAATTGCGAAGTGGAGGAGAAAAAGAGGAATCGTGCCTCCGGGATCGACACCAACTCTCTAAATGTAACCGGGTTTAAATGTCTTTGATTTTTATAGTAGCTCTTACTTCCGACTTTATACGAATTTATTTATCACTTTTTGTATGAATTACAAAGGAAGTATATTGTTGATAATTATCGTCCCTGTGATGGCAAAATTAAATATAAAACTTGTTTTTAAAAAGGTTTTTAAATACAAGCTTTTAAGATCATAGATAGATAGATAGATAGATAACTCTTTATTGTACACCAATACAAACATCAACTTAAGACTAAAATTATATCTAGTTATGTACAAAGGGCGGTCTTATCGCTAAAAAGCGATCTCTTCCAGACAACCCCAGAAATGAAATTATATGATAATGGCGATGGTGGTATACGTAACATATAGTACAAACTACTTACATTTTAATAATAAATACATAAATTATATATATATATAAATATATGGATAAATTTTATATATTACATAGATATATACTTAATATACATACCATACAAATACATATCTACAAATTATATAAATATTTATAAGTGAATTTAAATATCATATTCCAAAGACAGATAGTATTTTTTAATCATAGTTTTAAATATCGCTAGCGATTTTGATTGTCTGATTCTAACAGGAAGCGCGTCATGTATATCATGTAGCAGCAGAGTGCCAGCCAAGACAAATAAACGAGCCCAAACACGACGGGTCTATCTTGTTTAGTACAGGAGTTCCTATGGCCACCTTCCGACTCCATCATCAGATCAGCTCCATGGTACCTTATTATTGCATTATCACGCGATATACATATGTGTGCAAAATTTTAACTCAATCGGAAACCGGGAAGTTGGTCAAATTTAACTTGCAAGATTCCACCCGAACATCCATTGCAAGTTAAATAAAAACTTGTAATTACTAGAATATACCTGCGACTTCGTCCACGCTTTAAACTCCCGTGGGATTCCCGGATCACAAAGTACCGTAGCATTAAAAATAATGTAGGCTATTGTTTTAGTGGAAATCGTGTTGGAGTTGGATAAGCTTATTTTTATACACCCGAACAACAAAAACCGCTCGCGAGATTCTCGGGATGAAAATATCACATATTTTATTATATAAAACTTACAATCGATCAGTGAACAACTCCATTGGTATTCGATTTTTTAATAAGATAGTAACAACGGACTCGCTTTATTCTCTTTAAAATATGTACTTATCTTCATGCACAGAGGCATGGCATAAACTTAAGAGAGAGTCATTGGGAAACATTCCGAGTTTACTGAAATATGTGATGTCTTCTTTTTACTGGCTCTTTATCTATAATAACCTTCAGCCAAAGTGATGTACTGACAATAAAAAATATGTTAATTATTCAATATTATATTGTTACGAGTTACAGGACTCGAATTAAAATAAATGCGGATGGAATTACTATAGAGTTTATTAGAACTGTACAAACGTATAAAACAAGTACAAAATAAAACTGGACGTGACCAGTTCACATTTCACGATTTAATGCAATTCCACATGCGCAAAGTCCGTCACTATGTCGCTAATCAAAAGTACTAGACGTCTTAATCGTATCGTACTTATCGAGTGACTGCCTCACCCCTCCGTTCGGGCATTGTTTTATACTCAATTGTTTAATAGAACATAGGATCGCGTTCGCCGAATTAATCCCGACCACCTGCCAGCTTCGACGGCCAAAAACAAGGATTAATTCGTTCGACACTAATTACAGCCATAAAATATTTACGATAACAATAGATGTTTTTAAAGTTTAATTATGAAGTAATAAAAGAATTCGTTTTTGCAACATGCCAGATTTGCGGCCTTTGTAATAATATCAATAAATTCATTAGTTTAGAAAAATAAAACAACATTTGGTATAGGAAATCAATAAACGGTTTACTAATTATATCTTTTTTCTTGCAGCCGGCAAAGAAAGTTTGCGAAGAAAAATTAAGCAAGAAGCCACCAACATTAGATATATGAGAAAATAAAATATTAATACAATTACTATTTCATCATTACAGTACATACGATTCTTACTTTCTTTTACATTATTCATCTATACCTCTATATAAAATGAAGTGTACTCAAGTATAACACATACACTAATGAGATTAACAACGCAATGCTAACAGGCAAAACTGTACGCAGTTCGTTTGTACAAGTTGAATTATGTATTTTAATAGATTTTACTTAAATGATATGCCTTTGTGTTCTTTCGAAAAATACAATTTCAAAGAAAACTACTTTGGTATTTTAATATTGTAGTATGCTGACCGTTAAAAAGCTTTGTGTGTTTATTCCGAAGTTACATAATAACTGATAGCAAATTTCTCGCTTAGGATTTGTAGTTCTTTATCTGGAATTTACCTTGTAGCGCTTTTAATTGTTTAAAGGATGTTTTTTTTAATTGTACACGACAAGCAGACAGCCTATCGTCTATGCAGATTTGTAAAACCAGATTCTATAACGGTACTCTTGGCCTTGAAAGGAGACTGAAAATTGAAGAAAAAACTTGGAGAACACAGGTCAAGATTGTGATGCCAGCCACCAGGGGTGGAAACCAACCAGCTGGGCAAATACCTTGCCACATAGCAGAACAGTATATGAAAATGTTCTGTTTTACGTTTCCCGTTCCCGTATTCAGTATGACTGCAAATTGTAGGAAAAAATATCTTAAATGTTATACATATTGTATTACATGCTGAAACTGTTTCTGAGAATTTAATAACATTTATAAATAGGAACCTTTTAGTTTATGTAATATATAATAGCCCCCAAACTTTCCGCCTCTAAAATCTGCCGTCCTAGGCTCTAGCCTAGTGGTAATTCCGCCACTGTACTGAACCGATTTCAGTGTAATCTTAACTTGTAGATCCCTTAGCTCCTGTATTAATGTTCCGTTTTTTGTAAACAGGCAAATTTCTGGAACCTTTTTAATCTCTGATGGATTATGAAAACCAATATTAGTTTAACTGAGCTTTTATGAGATTTTCTGTGAATACCCTCTCATTCCGAATATTCGCGTTATGACTTTGATTTCTTAGTCACGTGCAAATAGTAGTAGGAAAAGAATTATTTTCCATTATGATTGAAGTAAACAAATTAAAACTTCCAAAGGTAATAAGTAATAAAGTTATTATATTTCTCTCAGTAATTTTAATATAGTGCATAGAACGTTATACAAAAGGATATTAAAATCTCTTTTTTTACATTACGATTTGTAACAAAGTATTTCCAGTGTATATTTTTCCTTTGTAATCAATTTTACAAACTGAATTTTCATACATATATCTTTTAAATACTTGTTTGGAATTTTATAACTACCTAGCAGTTTTAGTGAAAACTTCGTACGCGGTGCCATAACGACATTAACGATACAGCAATGAGTTCTAATGTACGCAGGACTTTGCTCGCAACGTCCAACGAGCCCCCTTCGGCCATGTACTCATTAGCGAGTTCTGACTGTAACCGGATAGATACAGTCTCCGATACCGATCTAGATTGTACGTACTACGAGCTTATTGCAAGAGCCCCAAGCGCGCTTTGCTTGCGCAAACAGGCCATCGCAAGTGTGACAAGTGGTGGGAGGGGTCCTAAATTTGGTGACGTGACCTTTCATAATCTAATAAATTTAAGCTTTAAAAAAATTTGAACTATTAACCAAAAACTTCAAAATATTTCCAACTCTATCTGTGTGAGCAAATTGTTTAAATTATTAAAAAGTATATATATAGTATATATAGTATTAGTAACTACGGAACTGCTGTTGTAATTCATTAGTTTCTTGGTGTAAATTTGCAAAATATGTGATGTCACAGTGATAATGTGTTATAGTTACAAAGTAATTGGATCCTTGGCTCGCAACTAGCAGCTTTTCGACGCAATACATTTCGCTTACGGCAGGCTCACGAGCTGCTTACGCATTGTGGATTTCAGTTACGGTAACGTGCAATGGTTACGGCTCGTAGGTGAGGACTCGGCTTTATAGCGAACTGCAATGGCGCTCCGCGTCTCGACGGCACGAAGAATGCGCGACCAGATCACCATATTATTTACTACATTCGTATATCCCATTGAAATTAGGTAATTTATCGGAATAAAAGTTTCCTAAGTATTGAGATATTACCTACCTCTGTCTCGAATTTTATCTAAATCCATTCAGTACTTTCACGTTATATGATCAACTTTACTCTTAAAGTGACCCGTTACCACTGACTCGTCGTTAGCGATATTTGCACCTAAATAAGTTTTATCTAGCAAATGATATTTTAAACTATTATTTTGGTTTTAGACTTTCGATTACTATTTCACTAGGATTCAATTTACCGAAATTGAAAGTATTAAAATAAAATAATAGTTGGAAATTATTTGAAAGAAAAAAATAAATATCGGCGGGTAATGGGTCAAAATATAAATAAATTGCTATTTAAGATTAACCGACCATTGTTTAACTCTGAGTGCTGTACACGCACTTGGTCTTAGACGGTGACTACCATCTAAGACCAAGTGCGTGTAACTCACAACTGTAAATGGCACATTAAAGGTTCCATAGATGAAACGACCGTCCATTGTTTTGCTTATTCAGCTAAAGCTGATACGAGACTTCATTTATGTCTTGCAATATTCAATATTCAACCAAACCGTTCGATATTGACATAAATTTGAATGATTTATCAAATTTATGCTTATATCGAACGCTTTGGTAAATTCATTCATATTAAAAAATAGGAAAAGAACCGTCGATGTTATAAATTTGAATCATTCATCAAATTTATGCTTATATCGAACGGTTCGGTTATTTCATTCATATTGAAAGATAGAAATGAACCGTCGATGTTATCATAAATTTGAATCATTCATCAAAATCTTATATCGAACGCTTTGGTTTATTCATTCATATTGAAAGGCAGAAATGAACCATCCCATATTGGCTTTAGCTAAATAAGTAAAATAATGAACGGTCATTGCATTGTTATATATCGTCATGTTCTTTCAACCAAATTGATTCCATTTGGTTGATCTGTCTAATTTTTATTTTATTTATTTATTTAAGAGTAAAGTAAATTACAATATACAATATTTTTATTCTAGGTACATTATTGAGACTATAATATGTTCTCGGTTTGCCCCCAAACTAGGACCGGCCTGTATTTTGGGGGTCACATTCGGCCATGTTCTCGTTTTTTTATTTCATTGTATGGATTGGGTGAGTTGAGCTTATTATTCATATAATAATTAACAGTTTTTAATTTATTATAATTATTATTTCATATATTTATTATATTATAATATCAGCTCAAGAAAATATTTTAATGTCAAAAATACGTTGTAATTGTTTTTCTTTATGTTAATCAGGATTTAAGACGCAATAAGTTAAGATCATATTCTACTAAGAAGATACACATTCACGCAGAACTTGTAGGTATCTCGATTGTAGAGTAAAAGATGTTTAAATTAATAATAGTATATTATTACTATGTGAACTACTACCCATATAACTTACCCAAGGAGGGCTGTTTCTTCAGCATGAAGGGACGGCATCGTGTTAGAGTACTGATTCGCCACTTCACGGAACGTATTTTGCCTGAAATATTCCCATTCTATATGAATACTTGAATGTAAGTTTTAAAAACGCATTTCAAAGAATGACATTATAATTAAATTAAATTTTGAGCGTTATAGGAATATTATGTATTTATTGTATATAATGTATATAATACATGTGACGTATTATTATATTTTATTATTAGATACAAAATTATGTTTGTGAATAGGAATTAGGATAGAAATAAAGTATCTGTATATATATTTATAATAAAGAATTTTAAAAAATGAGAAATTTACCAGTAAATATAGTGCTGAATTAAAATGTTAAAAAATAATTAATATAATAAAATACAGTTTAGCTCGCGTGCAAAGCAGTTACTCACACAGAAGCGACGTCGGTTCCGGACATCTCAGATCTACGCCTCTCATAAATAACATCTTTCTCAGAATTGCCCAATTTAAAATTTGGAGGTCCCTTGGTAATGGGCCTCGTGGTCTCTCTGTACACCTCATTAATGGGCGAAAAGTGTCCCTCATTCAGCCAACCCCGAAGCATGCCAACAAAATTAAAAACAAAAAAACAAAAACAGCATTCAAATAAGAAAGCAGTTAAAATAATTCAAGCACAAAATAGTTTAGTTTGCAAGTAACTTTTTCAAGTTCACATCAACAGCTGACTGATAAAGTTTGAAATTGTGAACTTACCTCATGTAAGACAGGGTTCTGAGTAGATGCAGCAAAGAGAGTGATGAAGTTCTACTATGGAACACGTTCGTCACTGAAATACCGGTACAGCGAAGAGCTAACCACCAACTGATTAACTGTAGAACGTCAACAGCGTATAGCCCCCGCAAATAGAGTGAATTGGATTGCAAAGAACAGCCGGCTGGCGGAGCAGTGACGTCACTGAGTTGTACCTCACTTCGCACCGTGACCATGGCGCTTGCGTAGATGAACACGTCAATTTTTCAATTAACTGAACCGGGAAGATTCAACAAACGTCGGAAAAATAAACATTTACACACGAACATGCTTACGATATTCTTTAAATATATCTAACTATAGTTATATAACAAATAGAATCCAAGTGTCCATCTTTACTGGTACCAATTTACTTGGAACAAAATGCAATATTTTATCGTCATTATAATATGAGCAGTGACAAACCTTCTTCTATTAGGAATTATATTTAGTTGAGTAAATAAACCTGGAAGGTTTCTTTATATCAGGGGCAAAGCAGACAGGCAAACCTGACGGAAAGCAGTTACCATTAATCTGAACGAATTTTAATGAAGATTTTGGAGCCTAAGACTAGAATGTGTATTTACATTTCCAATTCTTGTAGAGTTTGGAACAAACGAGGCGGCTGCAACTAGTAATTAAATTCCCGACCGCAAAGCTTAGGTGAATTAAAACTTAGCGAAAGGCCGATTTTTCAATCAAGAGATAAAAGTTATCGGTGGAATAAATTAGTTAGAAGGCTAACACTTCATTGCTACACCAAATGTACAATTTCAAAAACATACAATTACGATATTGTTATGGTAGAAACAATAGGCGGCCTTGTCGCTTAAAGCAATCTCTTCCAAGCAACCTGACTTAGGAATGATATCTAATCTGGCGACGTAGCCAGTGCAGATTATTAGGTGTATCATGAACAAACATACTTAAACAACATATTTTATAAATTAAATATATACAAATGTATAATATATAATAAATTATAATATAGCTATAACTAATTATTACTTGACTGAGTTCAAAAGCGTAACAATTCCATTGTTTCAACCGCGCCCCGATCTCCCATGTTGTTGAAGAGTGTCCTCCACCGCAGGACACCCTGAGCTCGTCAAGCAAGCGCTGTGTCACAGATGCTGTACCTATTGGTCTAGTTGCGTGTGCGATAGGGGCGCAAGTTAGTGGGTAGTTCGATGGCTAACAAACCTGAGCCTTCGCATTGGAGATTACGTTTAGCATGGCACCAGGAGTCCCATACATCCTTCGGTGTAAAGCTTTCCCCCCAAGCCTAAGGATGGTGTCCCAAGATAAAACTTTCTCTCCACGTCAAAAACCTTGACTTGGACCTCGGGGCATAACCGTGGGAAAATCTCTGCTTATGTTATATATACTATGTTTTATATGTTGTCATATCAACCATACCTTGTAATATATATACATGGTGTTAAATATATATATATATACTGTTACGTTCGTTTCCCATTAGGTTAGGCAGAGACATTAGAAATATGTCTTCACTGCTACGAGCCTGTCAAAACCTTTTCGTTTCATGAGCTTTCATTAATATATTCATACACGCTTACATAAACTGCTTTTTATGTATATACCAGCTTCTGTCCGCGAATTCGTTCGCGTCGTCCTGTTTTTTTAATTATCCCACGCGAGCTCTATAATTTTTCGGGATCAAACGTATTCTACAGGTTGACCGGGAGTATAAGCTACCACCATACAAAATTTCATTTAAATCGGTCTAGTCGCGTCGTTTCGGAGATTAGCCCGTACAAACAGACAGAGTACCAAAAAATTAAAAAAAAACAATTAGTTCTATTTCACTTCTACATCCCCCTGAGTCGGTTTAGCATTTTTTTCATTGTACAGAAATTTGACCTCTACAATATTATTATATGTATAGATTTAAATAAATAGTTTACGGATACATTAGTTGCTTACTTTTGACTTGCCTTGGCTAGTATTGGCTAGTAATGTCTCTAGACATTATAGGTAGGGACATATATTCTACCATTTCCCAATTTTATTTCAAAAAAGGCAGGTACTGATGGAGGACTACAGTCTAAATAGATATTGGTGTTTTAAAAACGGGATTCTGATCCCACATCTGATATATGCCAACCGATGTGGGCATAATTGAAGCCCTATAGCAATACTAGCATCTTTAAGTAGAGGAAGCGAGAGTAGGTTCCAACGGGATCGTCCTTCTGAATAAAATCGCCATAAAAAGATTTTTTATGGAAATATCTCCGTTTCAGCAACATCTAGTGACATATTGAATAAAGCTTTCCTCTGTAGTCTCACTATAACACGCATTGCTTTTAAGCGTTCATGAGATTTAGTAACAACGTAGTTTAAAATGCAAGAAACAGATGGCGCTTGACAAAATTCATGAAATATTCCTTGGAAAGTATGGCGTTTTAGTCGCTAGATGTAGCTACATGATCATGTCGAATCTAACCATAGAAGACGAATGTCGCCAAGTCACTTGTATTTTATTACACTATTGCGACGCAGTTGCAGCCACAAGTCCTTTCTTTTTCATAGAAAGAAAATAAAAATAAAAATAATTCACATACATATATATGTATCTGCCTTGGCCAAGCTTAGCGTATATGTGATCCTTGGCATCCTGAGGAGTATGGCGCTGTACGGTGCACCCGTCTGGTCCATTGCACTTCACCGCCACAACAGAACTCTGCTACACCGGGCGCAGCGGGTTCTAGCCGTGAGGACCATACGGGGGTATCGCACAGTGTCGTGGACGGCGGCGACTCTTCTGGCAGGCAGACGTCCTGGCTGAAGTGCGTCGTACCCGACAGGATGCCCTAGCTAGAGGCCTGACCTTCTGTCAGGTCAAAATCGACAAGATCAGGAAGCGGGAAACCACAGCCATGATCGTCAAATGGTCTCGAGACCTCGAAAACCCTGCGGCCGGCGGCTACACGGTGGACGCAATCAGGCCACAGCTGGAGGAATGGGTCACCCGCACCAGCGGAACCCTGACCTTCAGGATGACACAGATACTCAACGGACACGGATGTTTCGATCAGTATCTGTGTCACATTGTGGGCTGCTTGCCGTCTCCGGACTGTCGCCAATGCGGCGCGCTCGACACGGCGGTCCATACGCTAGTCGAGTGCGCCGCATGGGCGCCGCAGCGTTTCGAATTCGAGGCGCACGTAGGAGCGGTCGGCTCGCTCTGTGACCTGGTGAAAGCCATGTTGCAGAGCGACGACTGCTGAGGAGCTGCGGTTACTTTTTGTGAGGCAGTAATGTCTCTCAAGGAGGCCGCAGAGCGGGATAGGGAGCGAAATCCTGCAGCGCGTGCTAATGCGTCTACTCGAGGTCGCCGGCCTTCAGCTGGCACCCGGAGAGGCAGGTACGCGCATTACTTCCCTCCCTGAGTTAGGTTCCGTTACGGGGGCCCTTAGCTAGCCAGGAAAGCAAGGGACCCCGTCAACGAAGTGGGGTGTGTTCTCCCAGGGCACACTCCAGGCACTTTGTTGCGCTGGATCGGCTGGGTGTAACTATGTTCTAAATCTCAGCCTTTCCTTCACTAACTAAAGCGCAGGGTCGACAGGGAGGAGGGGGTTTTTAGTGGGTATTGGGGTCGCTTGCCCGTGCAGCTTCCTCTGAGTCTTTCCCCGCTATTCTGAGTCGATCGCGGACGGAGCACTGCCAAGAGCCCCCAACCGATGTGTGTCGTTCCCTAGCAACGACCCAGATTGTGCGTAAACGGGATAAGCATTTTCCCTCGCCTCAAAAAAAATAAAAATGTGATCCTTTACCCTATAAATGGAAGTCCAGGTGGATGTTTATGGATTCTCATTATTATATCTGTTGCATACCCGTTGCCTTAGGCTTAATCGAGTTTCTGTCCATCTTCTTGTTGTCGGGAAGGAATCGCTCCCAGTGATAAGACTGCCAATTATACTTACTTTGCGATTGTGTTGTTACGAATTTGTGGGACCCCTTATCTACATATATATTAATAGGTGAAGCAAAAACGCAACAAAAACTTTGTACACCTTTTTACGAAAATAGGACGAAGGAATATGAAATTTCGCACATTCATAGTTTACATAGATCAGGAGTGCAAATTGCTATATTTTTTTAAAATTATTCGTAAAAAATGCATTCAATCAATGAAAAAATTCTTACACACACTACCGTGTATTTGACACACACACGCATATATACTCTTTTGTTTATTGTTAAATTCAAATTATCAGTGTAGCCTTGGCGAAATCTGTGATTATAGAAGTATAGTCAGAGGTTATGATCCTTTAATATTGGTGAATACTGATGCTAATGGTGATATCCTATAGAATTTCTTTTCATGTCGATCGCACTTTATTTTCTGGGTATATTTTACATTTTACAATATAGAGTTTGCCATCACGCTTCAATTGCACATAGCTTATGGCGTCCTCTCCATAAGATGCTCGCGATAACTCAAAAGAAATTTACAGTTGCCTGGAAGAGATCGCTTTAAGCGATAAGGCCGCCCGTTGTTCAACATGTATATTGTACTTAGTTTTAAAAACGTTTTAATTTTTGGTGAACAATAAAGTGTTTTCATTCATTCATTCATTCACAGTCAACAATATACAATTATTACTGGTTCACCGGTGGAGATTGTACGGTGGTGGAAATTATGTGAACATAGAGTAGAAAAATATGTTCAAATATTAAATATGGGTAACATACGAACAAATATTATTCTCAATTACACTGTGTGTATCCATTGCTTTATCAAACCACAGAAAGGAACTACTAAATAGGTTCTGATTTTAATGTTTTATAATAAAATATAACACAAAATGATTTTGCAGTTTCATTTACTGAAGAAATCTTATAAGTTTACTAAACTACATGTAACTAGGGTAGTTCATTCACTTGCCTTACCATCAGTTGAATTTGACATTATTTGTCAAATGTTAACCGATTTTAAGGTAAATAAACGGTTTTAAAAATAAATGTATTTACGTATTTTTTAAATTTGCAAATTTGTTATTTTTTAATATTTCTATAATGTAAAAATATAACAAATTTTATGTTTTACTAGCTGTCCCGGCAGACGTCGTCCTGCCCGGTAAAAAATAGGGGTTTATCGTAGAAGGGTGAAAATTGAGGATTGTATGTATTTTTGTATGTTGTATCATAAAAAAATAGAAATTAAAATTTTTGTCTAAAAAATAAAATTTAGGGGTGGACTACCCCTAACATTTAGGGGGATGAAAAATAGATGTTGGCCGATTCTCAGACCTACCCAATATGCATACAAAATTTCATGAGAATCGGTCAAGCCGTTTCGGAGGAGTATGGCAACGAAAACTGTGACACGAGAATTTTGTATAGTAGATGTTAAATTTTATGTTAAATATTTCTAAAACTTTTGATAACACTTCAACCAAACAGAAGATTGGTTTGCACACCGTGACGTATTCGTTTGTTACGAAATGTCAAAATGTTCCTAAAATTGCTAAATAAAATATTTTCATGTTGTTTTTTACTGAAATATTAATATTTTGGATAAAATAGACCATCAGGCACAATATAAACCTGTTTCTCAAAAATCCTCAACTGCCTGATTCACAGTTCATACAAATACAACCGTATACCGTAGTCCAAACCGTAAAGCAGAAACTAATAATAACATAAATTACCCAAAGTCCGTCGTTGTAAGGTACTCGTTCTGAAAGTGCACTAGGTAACGTTTCGGTTGCAGTTGAAACTCAACTAACTCATTCCCCGATCAACTGACCGACCTAATATGTTTGTAAAATAGCCATGGACTCGTAGCTACATGCCCTCTATTTCTTGGAAGACTCAACTTATATTGCAAACTAAAGAAAAAAGGATTTATGACGTCTTACTGGGAGTCATACAGAAGGAGTAGCGCGAACAAAAGATCATTTAAATAGGAAGGGGTAATAAAACACCTGCAAAGGATTAGTGTCGGTTCGCAACAATATATATGAATTTATTTTATAACATTGTGTAATAAATAATGTTCAGTTCTATCTCTATTAATATTGTAAATGCGAAAGTAACTCTGTCTGCTACTGGACCGATTAGGCTGAAACTCAGAATATTTTCGATGCCAAGGGTGAACATAATGTTACGACCGAGGTGCCGACGAAGGCAAATTCACACCTGCAGCCCTGTATAAACACATTTTATTACTTTTTCGGCATTTGGACTTCTTTTGTTTACTTTGTGATTAAAAAACAGCTCATTGTGTATTGTAATCTTTTATGGCAGTCATTAGCCAAGTGTGATTCTAGGAAATTCGGTCACGCGGCCGATGGCATCCGTGCAGTATAAAGCAATGCCTCGATTGATGTACGAGGGAGTCGAGCGATAACCACAAGCGGAGCAAAACTGTTGTTCATTCGGTAATCTATTTATTATTTATCTAATGACGGACTTTGCGCGGATTATTGAATCGTGCATTACGTTTGGGCTGGTTGTGTTCAGTTATATTTGTACCTGTGTTATACGTGTTTGTACAGTTCTAATAAACTCTATAATAATTCCAACGGAATTTTAATTCGAGTGCTGCAACTCGTAACAATAGGATATTTTTCATCTCGGAAAGTAAGATAAGTTTTGTGATTTTTTTCCATTTTGTATTTTTCGTTAAGTTTTGTTATTTAAATAGTTTACAGATAGACGGGACACGGGATGGTTTGCGATATAAAATGAAGTGCATCTCCCGGGGCACATAACACTAACATAAAAATTTAATACAATGTAACATGTACTAACTCCTGCTCTTTAGACAAGAGGTACGCTCTTAACTCTACTAACTCTAGTTCTATATAATTACTCGACCTCATGGAGTAATTGGCTAACATTATATCAAAGCACAGGTCTCAATTATTGGAGCTAGGACTGTAAAATATTGCATGCATTTTCTTTAAAAAAATTAAGGGGTGAAAAATGATACGACAGTTTATTTGAGTATTTCAGGTGTGTTTCAAATGTTCTAGTATGTCAGCGGTTTTATTAACTCAACGTACGGCGATTAAAAAGATATAGAAAGTTTGCTTCTTTTTTAAGTATTATAACCTACGCAAGCGACAGCGCGATAACAGCTAGCCATAAATTGAAATACCGAATAAGGTTCTTTTCACATACACAATTAAATGAGACGGCTTTTGTAGGTGAGTGGGATAGGCCTTCGGCAGCATATTTTACTGCAAAATTCCGGGCTCGATTCCTGACATTTAAAATGTCCTAAACTAATTTTGTATTATTTACTATTGCACAAGTAAATTATATTGATGTAAAACAGCGCACGGAAAACATATACATCTGACCGGGTAGTAGCTAAGATTTTATTATTTAATTATGTGTCTACGCAATGTAAACGTCTGCCGTGATCAATATAAGTTTTTAAGACTATAATAAATAAAATACATCAATGGCAGATCTGATCAAATACTTAAAAAAAGTATTTTTTTGGCATTTTCAAAATTGTCTGCCACAAAGTCAAACGCGCGATAATGGTCCGCCCTTCTTATTTTTAACTGATAAAAAAAAGGAGGAGGTTCTCAATTCGTCGGAATCTTTTTTTAAATATATGTTCACCGATTACTCCGAGATTTATGATCCGATTTACGTGATTTTTTTTATGTTCGAAGCGGAATAGCTGTCATTTAGTCCCCTAAAAATTTGACATAGTTTGACCCAGTAGTTTTCATTATATGATAATTTTTTGATGAAAAAAATCCATTCCATGCGGCACCTTTCGTAGGCGTACCCATAGCTACACACTAAAAAGTACCAAATAAATAAAAACACTTCGTTTAAAAAAACCAACTTCAAAACTAATGGTATAAAATAACTTATTCCTAAAACGATTATAATTAATATATATTATCTAAAACATTTTGAAGTCAGTGCAAAGTTAAATATAAAAATTACTATATTTTGAAAATTACTAAGCACCAACTTTAAGATGTTTAAGATAATATATATTAATAATAATAGCTTTAGAAATAAGTTATTTTATACTTTTTAGTTTTTGAAGTCGGTTTTTTTAAACGAAGGGTGTTTCCGATAATAATAATCATATAATTTCAAATTTCAAAACGGCAGACGTGGTCTAATGGATTTAAGTCGTCAAAAATCTATACCTGTCTTGCCTGAGCGCTTGTCACGTCCCCCCCCTCATGCATGGTAGGTATAGGGGCCTCAATGTTCAAAAACTCAGGTCTGGTCAAATACATACAGGTGGCCGTTCACGGGCTCTTAGACCATATGGTTTAGGCGTTTGGAATCTTCTACAAAGTATTTCATTGCGTATTTCTTGTAACATAAACGTAACTTGCTTCTACTGTGTACTCCCCAGGTAGGCAGATAAGTACTGTCTATGCTATAAACCCACGTCATTGGAATATGTGTGCTTTTCGCAAAAATTTTATAGCTTTTATAGCTCCCTCATGTTGCTCGCCCACTGTTGGGTAATGGTAAAATTCCGAATTTTGCCACTCATTAGGTTTCCTGTGTAATGAAGGATTCCACTGAACCTCATTAGTTGGAAATGCGATCAAGAGTCATGCTAAAAGCAATATTTGTTTGTCTTGTGGTGTCGATTTCCTAACAAATAATTATTTATTTCTTTCTTCTTAAAGTCCCAGGTCCCGCAAATGAAATGGCGGACTGAACAAAATCTTTAGAACTCCATATGAAAGGAATACTTACGAACCGTAAACTGGAACAGTGACGCCAGAATAGCAGTTTGTTGTGTTAAATTCACAAGCCTGTATTTCCACCAGTCCGTTGTTGAACACATCCCTAGACGAACATCCATTTTTGTGACCGAGCACAGCTTCACCAATCACTGGCAGTGCTTCATCCATTTCAAATGCAACGTTATCCATCGAGAGTTCTTTCTGGTTCTTTTGTCAAAGTTTGTATCTGTATGATGATTTAAGAAGATAAGATATAACAATTTTTTAAATTAAGCACTAATATGTTACGTACTTCGTTTTAATTACCTACGTAGTAAAATATTAAAATTAGTAATGAAATAAAGTCATTTTATAATCTAAATCACAATTCTCACTAATTCCTAATTACTAACGGTCTTATGCATATTGAGTTACATTAAATTCGTAGGCTACTTTAAGAACCCTAAAGAACCCTAAAGAACCCTAAAAATTACTCAACCTCAATATTAATAAGAACGTAAAAACATAAAATAATTTAATATAGATAAGTAATCTGATTTAAATTTTTATTTAATCATTTGCATTAGATTTTTTAATTTTGCGAACACAGTTATTTAGCAATTATCACTTCAAATTGAAACACTCTTATTATATTTAAAATAAAATTTAACAACTTTTGTAAACTTTGCGAGCCGACTTGAGCAGTTTAAAGTTGGTGACGAATTGACTGAAATACTCAGTACCATGTATATTGTTGTATTTGGAATATATTTAGATATACTGAGGTGCGGCGTATTGTAAATGCGTATCGTAGCAGTATAGAGATTGACTGGCTATAGCCTAGCCCATTAGCTATACTTCAATGGTAATAAATACTGTGGAGATTACTACAGTAATTTTCCATTGTATCGTAATCGTCATAAAATCTTTAAATACAACATCGTGATTGCTAATAAATTAATACATAATGTAGGTATACTGATATCGCGAAATATTGCGGGCCATAAAAATGGTCCAGACTTTTGGAAGGCTTGCGTGAGGCCATGGTGACGCCAACACTTAGAGGCCCCTTGACAAATTTAATCTAAATGCGAGGTGACACTGACCGGCTAATATCCTTGTCTGCACCCAAGCAGCAGGACAAGGACACCCAAGGACAAGCCCCGGCCAGTGTAGGACTATTGTGGGGAAAGAGACGAAAAAGTACTGGGCTATTGTGGTGAACTACTACTGGTACTAGGGAATATGGGGACTGTGGCGTTTGGGGAACATGGAAAAATGGGCAGACGGTGACTTGCCACTCCCTGCATGGGCCCCAAAAAATGCCACAAAAGACAGGGGCAACATGGATGTGAATGGTTAAGGAGTGTAGAGAGGTGGGCTGCAGGTTCACCGAAACTACTTCCGACATGATGCCATTTATCCACCCTTCTCTCTATTCTACCCTTGGAGCTTGAGTCTTAGCTCTAGCGATCTCTACTCTGTGCCGGCTGGTTAAGGCAAGCACGGCGTCGGGTACGAGGTGAGTAGCGACTCACCTAAGGCTAAGCCCCCATGCGGATTACTTACTTACTATACTACTATTATATAGATAGTATAACCTAATAAGGATCCTAATCCTAACGTAACGACTATCCTATATCCGTGCAGGAACGGAGAAAGAATACAATTTCCTGCGGCCGGGCGGCCTGTCGTAAGAGGCGACAAAACAACCCACAGCCAGCTGGTAGGGCATTTGCCCGACTGGATGGCTACCACCCCCGGTCTAAAGTATGTCGTGATAACAACCTTGAGTTGTGTTCTGACATTAGTGACCAGGTTCCAGTCTCCCTTAAAAAAGCAGCAGCGCATTTGTAGCCTTTGGTGTTGCAAATGCCCATAGGCGATGGTAACCACTTTCAATCAAGTGGGCCGTCTGCATGTCTGCTGCACTCCTGCAATAAAAAAAATAAAAAAATATTATCATTTTAGTGAGAATTACTGTACTAAATGAAAGATAGAATACAACCCCTCTAATTTCGTCTTAACGTCAATCCGATTCCGGGAGCATCCAACGTCGACAGCCTCACAGAATAATTTATATTCTTTTCTGAAAAAATGTCTTTATCAACTTATATTTAAATTATTTTTCTCTGGAAGGATATCACAGATGATGTGATTAGGTCACAGAAGAGTGACGCAGCTGTTACGGAGGATGGTTATGATCGTACTAATTCACCTAGGGATATATTTTTGTTATTCCATTTTCAAATATAAGCATATTTGACAGTACAGTTCATGTTATTTCCATCACATTTTTTTTTATGGTTCCGGAATTGCACATAATTTTAATATTTTCTTAAGTTTTCGCGACTAGTATACATAATAAAACAACGTTTTGACGGGTTATGAACGGGCGCCGTAATTTATTTGATTTTTATTCTTCCGACGTTTCGGCCGTGATCACGAAAGACATAGATGTCAAGTGTTAATGAATATTTTATTTGGCCTACCGCCAACTTGTTTATTGTAATTATAAAAATAATTTTTCAAATGCAATTTTACCACTGCTTTGCAACATGTTGTGGCTTGAAGAGAAGAAGCGGCGCAAGAAATTCCTCAGCAAACACGCCTAACTCGAACAATTTTATATAATATTAAAATAGGTGGTAGCAATAATATATATTTCCTAATAAAATAAACTTTACAATTCAAAAACAATACTCATTGGCACTTGACACCTTTGTCTTCCGTGATCACGGCTACTGAAAAGTGGCCAAAACGTCGGAATAATAAAAATAAAATAAATTACCGGGCTTAAAACCGTTGAAACGTAGTTTTATTCTATATCATTTTGTTCTGATCGCCTGTTGATTGGTCATTTGATTTGCCTTTGTTTGTGTAACAACCATTATAATGGAAGGCTATAGATATAGATTTTACGAGTACATAGATGAAAAAATATAAAAAAAAAACTTCGTTTAAAAAAACCGACTTCAAAAACTAAAAAGTATAAAATAACATTTCTAAAGCTATGTATAAAATATAATATACTTTATTGCATAACATTCAGATACAATTTAAGAATTAACTACAGAAGACAATAGGCGGTCTTATCACTAAAAGCAATATCTTCCAGACAACCTTAGGATGGATTAGAGAAAATTGTGTGATATGTGGGATTTGCAATATAAATAGAATGAAAAAGTATATATATAAGATTTTGAGATGGTAAGTATAAATAGACATGTATTATTATGACATGTATGTGACATATGTTTTATTATTAATATAAAAAGTCGGTGCTTAGTAATTGTCAAAATATAGTCATTTTTATGTTTTACTTTGCACAGACTTCGAGATGTTTTAGATAAATTATATTTATAATAATACATAGCTTTAGAAATGTTATGTTATAATTTTTAGTTTTTAAGTTTTTGAAGTCGTTTTTTTTATTTTATTTGTTACTTTTTAGTGCCTAGCTATGTATGGGTAGACCTACGAAAAGTGTCGCGCTTCTTAAAAAATATAGGTCCCAAGAAACGGGAACATAAAAATGTTCGTAAAATGTAAACTACTGGGCCAAACTATGTCAAATATATAAGGAACTAAATGGCGACTATTCCGCGTCGAACAAAAAAAGAATCACGTAAATCGGATCATAAATGTCAGAGTAATCGGTGTACATATGAAACGGAATGGATTTTTTTTGATAAAAATGTTCATAAAATGAAAACTACTGGGCCAAACTATGTCAAATTTTTAGGGGACCAATTGAAAGCTATTCCGCGTCGAACAAAAATCACGTCAATCGGATCATAAATCTCGGAGTAATCGGTGAACATACATAAAAAAAAGATCCCGACGAATTGAGAACCTCCTCCTTTTTTTGAAGTCGGTTAAAAAAAGGAAGTTGTTTCCCAATGTGAAACTTAATATGGAGAAAATGCATAAAGAATCACAAGCTTAAAAGAATTTTCTTTCGGAATATTTTTGTGGTAGAGTTGGAATTTTTCAGAATATTATGCCATCTCAAAGGTTATAAGAGGGCGGATTTTTGGCCAAAATTATTTCTTGTATTTGTCATGCCCGTCCGTGCGTTTATCCGTCTCTGCCTATTCAATTTGAGTCGTTTGTTTCGTATATAATATTATCATAGAACTTTCCTTCGAAGGTGCTGCGTGTGATATGGAAGGTAGAACTAGAACAATATTTCAGTGTAATATATCCAATAAATACGAATGCAGGGAAGTTTATGAAACAAATTTATGAAATGGATCAAACGGGTCCAAGAGTTGTATGGGATCGTTTTCCGTATGTGGCACAAGTAGAGAAAGAAAGCGGTTATACCAATACAAAAATATCAGCTTAGTAACATGTTTGCAACCTTCGATAACTTTCGTTTAAAAATAATCCTCACTAATATTTTTTTATTTTTTTTTATTGCAGGAGGTCAGCAGACAGGCAGACGGCCCACTCGATGGAGAGCGGTTACCATCGCCTATGGACATTTGCAACACCAAAGATGCTACAAATGCGCTGCTGCCCTCTTAAAGGAGACTGGAACCTGGTCACTAATGCCGGAACGCAACACAAGGTTGTTATGGCGACATACTTTAGACCAGGGGTGGTAGCCATCCAGTCGGGCAAATGCCCTACCACCTGGCTGTGGGTTGTTTTGTCGCCTCTTACGACAGGCCACCCGGCCGCAGTAAAATGGAATTCTTTCTCCGTTCCTGCACGGAGAAAATATATAATGTATTGCAGTGGCCAAATCTGTAGGATAACAGGGTATATAATCTATCAATCTAAACCATAAATAATCTGTTAATGGTTCAAGTTCGTACAATGTGTTTAAAATTGTAAAGAATTAGCGAGGATAATTCAGGACCGGAGATTCTGCTTGTCTGTTAGAATATCATGTAAAACAGCTGAACGGATTTTTCGTATAAATCTGTTTCGTTTTTCGCCGGGAACCATCCGAATTATAGTATTGTTAGACTGGCCAGTACCACACACGCCCACTATGTTTACACTCACCATGGGCAGTTCGAAGGGACTAAAAACTGCTCCTCGTTCAAAAAGACTTGCGTATTTACGGTTGAGTTGTTTGCTCTCTGTTATACCACTTCATGACAATAGGAAGTGTGTACGAACTCCAATCGTCGGCGAATGGAGGTGCAATTACAGAATAGTATGCCTATGACTGAATCAACTCATACAGTTCTTCGGAGCAGTACACATTACACAGATCTCACATTTAAAAAGCCCGATTGTTAAATCTATGTGCCTGTGTAAGCCTAATTAAGACAAGAGTTTATTAGCATTAACTTTATAAAATTATTATTTACTCACGAATAGAAATATGTGGAATCGCTGCCGCCACTATATTGCTCTCACCTGTTGTAAGGCAGTATAGTCATCAGGATGAACTTCAATCACTTTGCTTTTGGGCGGTTCGGGGTGTCCATTCGTATATATGGAACTGTGACAACCTTTCTAGACTAAACTCTTACTAAATACTTCATGGTCAATTACTTCTTGTATTTATGTGTTAATTATATGCATATTTCTGCAATAAACCTTTCTTTAAAAATATTGTGTGCATGTACAGATTAGTGATATATTTTTTAAATTTGAAGGGCCTTCAGACACCTCTTCACCCCTAACATAGTCAGGGCCTTTTTTATATAAGTATTTTAATATTAGGCGTTCTTTTTTTTCAAGTCAGAACTTTATATAATATATCATACATATTACCCACACATATACACACACATTGTCTTTTTTATTACGTATACGTAGACATCAGAGGTGGTGGAGGGTTCCACTCTCGTACTGTTGCGCTTCATAGCCTCTTTAACCAGACGCAAGCAAAACCGCTCTAGATGCGGTCTCGAGTCCTTGCCTGACATCAAATCAAAAATATTAACCTCAGTGATCATGGTTTTTGTAACGGCGTCGAGGTCGCACCTAGAGATAAGTGATATTAACAGGCTATGGAGGACCAGCAATGCTGTTGATGACCAAGATTTCTTTCACATGAACAATTAACATTTCTTTTGATATCATCACAAATGTAGATATATATTTTATCAAGAACAAACACCACTCAAATTAGTATAAAATAAATTGCTTCAAAACTTAGTGTTCTTGTTGAAGATTGAAATTCAGGTTTTAATATTTAACAAAAAGCGGTGAAGACCCATGGCTTTCAATAAGTAATCTGTAATGCTGATATTAAACGGATCAACCAAATTGAATCAATCTAGTTGATAGGTGCAGAACTGAAAGAACGTGACAACATTCAATTATATTCAATAACTAGCTTCTGCCCGCGAATTAGAACGCGTAGAAAAGTTTTAAAAAAACGATTTTGAAACTTTCTTCATTTTTGCTCCGCGCCTATTGGTCATAGCGTGATGATATATAGCCTTCATCGATAAATGGGCTATCTAATACTGAAAGAACAAATTAGACCAGTACTTCCTGAGATTAGCGCGTTCAAGCAAACAAACAAACTCTTCAGCTTTATATATTAGTATAGATAATATGATGCAGACTTGGGACACCAACGTCCAGCAAACATTGATCAGCTGAAAAAGTTCATTATATAAATTGTCGTCTTCATAAATGCACAATTGTTTGAAATAGATAAGTATATGCATTTCGGCCTTTGGTCAGTTTATCACAAATTTAATCATGGTATGTTCACCGAGGTAGGCGGATAACTTCTACGAAGACGCAAATAGGAGGATCCGGTTAGGCTGGCTGGGCACAGATCGTCTATTACGTTTAAAATTTGTTTATTTTTTTACACAACCTTGGAAATGTATCGATAATAATTATGAAATTTTATATTTTAACCCCGTAAATCCTTTCCACGCGTTTCGGATTAGAAATATACACGTGTAAAGAATTATGAAGCATTTTAGTACTATAATTATTTCATGCTAAGAAGTATTAAAAAAATAATATCATAATTAATATTATATAAAAATTCCCCATCCCGCAATACTTGAAGACTAAAGTCTTCGAGCTGCGTCCTACCCATTATGACATACGCTGTCGAGACGAGGAGTGACGGACTCACGGTGGGACTGGCTCACAAATTTAAAGTCATTTAACTAGCTGTGAAGTGAGCTATGTTCTGTGTTTCTCTTATGGATAGAATCAGAAATGAGGATATCAGTAAGAGAACCAAGGTAACCGACATAGCTCACAAAATTAGCAAGTTAAAGTGGCAGTGGGCATGTCTCGTCTGTCGCAAAACCGGCGGTCGATGGAAAAAACGTATCCTAAAGTGGAGAACGCGTCTCGGTAGTCGTAGAGTAGGACGCCCTCCAGCTCAGTGGACCAACGACCTACGTAAGGCTTTATTAATCGGCTAAAGAAGAACAATGTGCACTCAGGTTTTTCCATTCAAAATTCATCGAGTAACAAGATAGTTACTATGTATCAATAATATGATAATGGACGAGTAAATCAAAGGTTATCAGTTCAGGTTATATGAATACAGTAAAGCTACTACATACGTTGGAAAAAAAAGTTTTAGTTTAGGTCACGTATCACGTTTTCGGTTGTAAGTAGGCTATGTATATATATCCTACAAAAAGGAATCTGATTTTGCAGCATAAAAGTATTATATGCAGCATAAAAGATTATTAGAAACAATTGCCCACTTAAACAAAGGAATTGCTATCTACATATATAAAAATCAATTTCGCTAAAACTCGAAAATGGCTGGACTGATTTGGCTAATTTTGTAAAAAACACAATAAATACCTCATACTTCGGAAAAGGTCGGAATTTCACTGTTCGTAGGGAAAAGTGACCGCTCAAGAATCGTGCCGCGGGAACGGTATATGGGTTGTATAACTTATGCGCTCTCTGATTACACGTAGATAATTCAGACTCTATCAAAGTAAGATAATTTTGTATGTTCATCCGTCTGCCTATTATAGTCTTTGTATTTCACGTTCCTTTTTCTCAGATAATAATTAGATTACTTATATATAGTAGAGGGCCATTCATAAATGACGTCAAGAAGTGTGACAAGGGGTGGGAGAGGTCGGAAATTTCGCGACCTCACATTTTAGAATCTATTTTTTCACTAATTTATTACACAATTATAATATAAATTACATACTATTGAATACAATGTAAGAAAACTTAACTTATTTGTATTGTATTCTACCCATAGTCCCTCAAGACTATATGTAGAGAATGTATTTAAACTTTAAAACACGAAATTTGAGCTATTAGCGAAACCCTTCAAAATATTTCTAACTCTATCTGTGTAAGTATCATCACTACATAGTATAAAACAAAGTCGCCTTTTCTGTCCCTATATCCCTATGTGCGCTTAAATCTTTAAAACTACCTAACGAATTTTGATGTGGTTTTTTCCAATAGATAGAGTGATTCAAGAGGAAGGTTTATATGTATAATACATGCATCATATACTAAGGCAACATTGCTAAATTTAGAGGTTTCTATGTAGTGATGCCCGTGCAAAGTCGGAGCGGGCCGCTATGTTTTTATATACAACGTTCATAGTTTTTCTGTAGTGTATTTAATTTTGTATCAGCATTGCACCCGTGCGAAGCCGGGGCGGGTCGCTAGTAATTTATAAATAACTAGATTCTGCCCGTGACTTCGTCCGCGGCCCACCGGAATGCGGTTATCGTCGCCTATGGACGGTGAAATCTCATCAAAATCACCGGACACTATCGTCTTAATCGTAGCTTTGCCTGATTTCGGTATTCTATCAATTCCAATGGCATGCAATTAAAATTTCAGAAAAACAGCTGCTGCCGCCCGAAATGCTAATATGTGGCCATTGGTAGTGGGTACGTATTTCTGACTTTCGGGGTCGAGACTTTCGAGGTCTCTATAGAGACCTATCAAGGGTGGTTAACTGAGATTTCGCGTGACCAAGGTAGGCTTGCACCTAGTGCCACGCATCAGCGTTGCCATCCAACGTGGAAATGCGGCTAGCATTTTGGGCACGCTTCCCGCCGACAGCGATTTGGAGTCGATTTTACAAGCTTTTATTTAACTTGCAATGGATTTACCTGGGTATGTATGTAGTTCGGGTGGGATCTTGCAAGTTAAATTTGATCAACTTCCCGGTTTCTGACTGAGCTGAAATTTTGCACGCATATGTATATCGCGTGACAAAGCACTAATATGGTACCATGGAGCTGATCTGATGATGGAGTCGGAAGGTGACCATAGGAACTCCTATACTAAACAAGATAGACCCGTCGTGTTTAGGCTCATTTTACTTGTCTTGGCTAGCACTCTGGTGCTAAATGATATCTAGGATCTCAAAAGCTTGTATTTAAAACCTTTTTTGTAAGTATAGTTTTATTTATAGTATATTTAATTAATTTATAAGGATTTAAAATATTCAATTTTCCAATATTCATTTCGATTAATGCTATTTCTGTTAATGCTAATAAATGTTTTCTACTATAATTCTGCCGCGACGAGATTGAGAAGATATTGTAGATTTAGTAGAATATGAGTTTTTGACACTATCGGAACTGAATTGTACTATGAATATCTTAGCATCGCCAAGATAGAAGCAGCAGAATTGTTCCCCAGAGATGTCACCAACGCGCTGCCGGCCGCAAAGAACTTTTATGACATACGATGCTGAGGCTGTTATACATATCGCGGGCTTCAGGCCAGAGGGGCGTATAAGCAAAAACCAACTTTTCAGGAGATACAAAAAACTCAATAAGTTTTTTTCAATGTATTCAATGTCTGTCTATGAAAGTACTTCTACTAGTATTAACCTACTATTAAGACAAAAAACAGAGGTGGTGTATCGATAAACATATAAATTATAGACGAAATAAAAAGAAAAACATTTTTTTTATACGCCCCTCTGGATTGAAGCCCGCGATATCTAATTGGGAGGTGCATTTAAAAAAAATGTAAAAAATACTAAAATAAAAACATTCATTATGGAAGAGCATTTTAAACTCACCGAAGTTGTGGTAGCGTACTGGCTAGGACACGCGTACCAAACTCAAAGGGCGCGGGTTCGATCCTGGCCGGAACGCATGCACCACTCTGCACTAGTGGTGCGTGCGTGTAATATACTAAACACTACCACCGTCCTTTACCGATTAGTTAGTTTTTGAGATATGGTAATTTTGAATTAAATCATTTTTATGGTTCTAAAACCAAATAACACTTACGGGTACTTCAATGTCCATTTTATTCGTAATTCCCTGTTGCCTAACTAACATTCTTCGTAAATAATATTATAGTAAAAAGACTGTGACTTTGGTATTAATATAGATAGTGGATAGTTCAAAGGTTAATTCTCAAAAAAGATAACAAGCCCATATAAGTACCTAACATGCAACAGAAGTGTAATATTTTTGGTTACAAGTGTATATTATGTATGTATGGAGTCAGGCATTTACCGAGCAACTAAGTAATCATTAAAATAAATAATGTTACAAATCACATATATTTTTTTAAATATAATGTGATTCGACTGAGTTGTAATTATTTTGTTAAGTTGGCAAAGTTGTAGTAAAAGTGGAACGCTCACGCTGTGGATGACCATCGCGTCATCGTTCGCGTGGCAGCCGCGATGAGGCGCCGCGTCACCTGCACGACGATAACGCGATAATTATATAGTTGCCTCTCTCTTATATCCGATATTTAAAAGACACAGTAAGGGATAGAGAAACAGCCACGTCCGGTTTACCAAGCGGGAAACTTTAACTGATTTCCAACTTCCAAGTCGACCAGTTGTTCTACGACAGTCGTTTGGAGCGCACGTATTTTGTGGAATAAAGTAACTTCGTAAGTTTGCCATGACTTTGCGTTGCGTATTTACGGTTCTCGCGTTGGCTGCGGCCACGTTCGCTGGTCCTGAGGTCACCGAACTAAAGATCGAGGTCTTGAGCGTCCCTGAAGATTGCACCGTCAAGTCCAAGCAAGGCGATACGCTGACCATGCACTACACGGGTACACTTGATGACGGCACCAAATTTGACTCCAGGTAAGTGAACCTATTATGAACTTTAATCACCTACATGTTTTATGACTGTTTTACAGGAGATAGGAACATTGCTTTACTGAGCCCGATAACGCTGGATTAAAAATGCAATGAACTCTACATAATATTTTGATTAACATACACAATTTGTGGTTTAGATAATAAAACGAAATTATTATGAACTTGGTATGTCAATTAAGATTATTTTGTAAAAATTGTAATACCAATTTTAATTAATAATTAATACCAATTATTGGTAATATTATAAATAATGGGTGGACTATGGAATTTCGTATTCAGAATCGCGGAGAGGGGTGAATGTAAGGGAGTCGCCCCCTACGGTTTTCGGCTGCCGTAGATACATGGATTTGTTAATTTTAAAAATATAAGAATCTTTGATACTCATAGAGTAGACTTAGATGGACTCCACTTCTAAGGCAGATCGAATTCTGCCTTTATTGGCTAGAATGCTAAGGTTGGGAGCTTCTTACCTCTCATCTTTCTAAATAAAATACGCATCTCCGGCAGCCGGAATTACGGCGGTTACTCCCCTCCTCCTGGATTCTGCCCTATTATGGAAACTTATTATGAAATTTTGATCGCCCCCACCCTTTCCCAGGGCACTTCTGTTTAGTAAAAAACTATCCATCTCCGGCAGCGGAAAAGGGTGGGAGGTGGCTTCCTCTCAACACCCCCCACCCTCGATTCAGTGTGCGAAATTTTATAGTTACATTAATAATTTCCAATGATCTTATATATAATATAATTATCTAATTAATGAAATCGATATAATATAATTATCTAATTAATGAAATCGATATAATATAATTATCTAATTAATGAAATGAATATATATTATAATTGTCTAATTAATGAAATCGCTTGATTAATAAGCACCCATAAAAATGATATAAGCTCCATTCAAGTAATATAAAAATTTGAGCGACGGTAAGGCAAGTAATGAATAGCTTACTATTCATTTACTTGCCTTACCATCGATCAAATATAGGAACCATCAGGCAACTTAAAGACCATCTAAAGTTAGCAAAGATACAAAAGTCGAGAAAGTTTTAAATGAACTAACCATCTGAACGCACAATTTAAATAAAAAATATCTTGTAATGAAAACCAGAGTCAAACAAACATGGTCTAAAGTAGCTTCTTATAAAGTAAGATTACCTTACGACCTTACGTTAACAAAGATATCGTTAATAATTCAGGTGAAGGAAAAAAATATTTAATACAACTTGTCGAACCAGTATATTAATAGGACTAATTACCTACAACGTCATAAGAAATCAATAAGTCTTCCTTTGTTTGACAATTCAATTTAGCAATTGTTAGCAGCACACACTGTCTGTTCTTTAATGTGAACTGGTATGAAAGGAAGACGGCCAAGCGAAACTATGTTTCCCATCAATTAAATTACCAATATTTAAGAAAAACCCATTTGCAACATCAGGGGTGCTGCCAACACTTTGCCGGCCTCTAGGAAGTTTTATAACGCCTATCTTAAATGACCCCATGATATAGCACAGAGGGAAAACCACGGCGGGAAGTTCTCTCCAGATCATTGTTGTACGCGGAATAAACGTTCTGGAGAACTGTTGCCTATTGAGTTCCAGGAAATGGGGGTGAACATTTCATCGTTGGCGAGCGCGGTTGTAAAAATATGGCGTTAGCACCAGATTAAACAATTCCTCGAAAGACTCTCCATTGTACAGTAATATAATAATATAAATAAGCAATAACAATATTTAATAAATTACCTACTAATATCAGCGATCTACCATTTAAACGGTTCAAACGGTATATGACAATTTTTTACTTAATAGATTATAAGCGTAGACGAATATATTGATGGTAATACAATAAAATAAGATAATGACATTGAAATTCAAATAATAAATATTCAGATAATGATGTTCAAATTTATTACCTTAACATGTTTTAAATAATTGTAAGAATTCTCTTTTATTTATTTGCCATGTATACTTGCTGATATTAATTTGGAAACATTAGCGTAGGGTTATAGAAATAGAAATTTAGTTAATGTAAGTATTTGCACGTCATGTAAATGACAAAACATACTGGAAACTTTATATTAAGTGGTTACCGTCGCCTGAAGACGTTTGTAACAGCGACAAAACGCGTGGCCTTTTAGAATAAAATAGGGGCGATGGAATAGTGTGGTCAAATAGGAGGAACGGGATATGAGATTGTAGTATAGGACAAGGAATTAGGATAGAAGAGGAAGAAAGAGAATATCACACACCGCGCGAAACATGATTAGCTCAAGGTGAATCGTTTAATGCTAGTATTCACTTATACACTTAACCCACCTTCCTCCCATGTGCCCCGCGCTTATGGTAGGAAGAGCGCAAGGCTAAGAACGTAGTTACTCCCACGCTGATCCTGCGCAAGTGGAGCGTGAATTATCCGAAAGCCGATCAACCGTTTATCCGAACTTCGAAGCTTACAAATTCAGATAATGAAGATGAAAACATAATTGGTACTTCTGAAGCGTTTACTTGCTTGGACATTGCCTTGTGTTGGTTTGAAATACAAGCTGAAAGCGACGAGTATCAAATATCTGTCCTTTAAAAAGTCCGTTATCTAGCCGCTCGTAAGTGGCTAGACTTGCTTTCACAGACGAATATTGAAGATTTATAAGCGCTCATTGTACCTAGTATGTACATGTTTTATTACAAGACTCTCTGCACTTTTTTTGTTTAATTCCCATTTTTAATCAAAAATGTAAATAAGGTTTGCATTCTTCTGTACACAAACATGTATGGCTGAATCAATACCGTTCTTCAGGTTTCCCGAACACCCATATTATGTTATGTAGACCTGAATTAATGGTGAAATTGCCTGCGCCTTAACTTAACTTTCCAGTTAGCCTATGCAACTAACAGTTTTAAATTTAACTACTACGGGACTGTAATTGGGCAACCAAAGTGTTTTTAACTAGATTTCACCGGCTCAGTAGTTCCGATTTCGCTTTTAGGCATAGTAGGTCGAGTGAGGTTAAAGGAAGAGTAGTTTGTCGAAATATACATTAATTAATGACTGGCTATAGCAAGGTGGCTTGTTGATTAAATCATCCGCTTCTCGTTCCTATGAAGTGGGTTCGTGGGTGCATGAATCGCTAAGGCAGTTCTTGTGACTCTTAGATGATGGAGCTGATATGCCAATGTGGCAAAAACCCAAAAAATAAACAACAAAAAAGTACCCAGTGATGGAAATAATACGTGCTGATACCGTCGTTATCGATAGATTACGCATGTGTGAATTTCACCAATCTCCCTTGGACAGTTACTAGATGGCGCCACCAGTCAGACCGTGCGAAATGGAAAAGATATACATGAATATCTATCGTGATTTCAAAACAAAGATGATTTCAGTTATTAGTTTGGTAAAAATAAATTTCTTCGCGTAACAATTTTAACTATTTAACTTAATAAATATTCATCATACACAAGCAAATACATTTACATAATTATGCTCATGCCTGTTTCCCATGGGGTGAGGCAGAGACTATGTGGATCTCCGTTTACTACAAACCCCTTGCGCTTTATCTTCTTTCGTTAATCTCTTCGCACATTCACAATTATTGTAGTAAATACCAACGCAATAACTGTATGTTGCTTTGTCGGCAATATTTTAATAAAATAATTATCTGTGAATTATTTACGTAATTAATAATAATATCGCATCATAAATAAAGAGCACTCGCATCGCTACATCTGTGTGAAACGGTCAATAATTATAATATTTTCCAGATAGAACATTGAGGGTTATGAGATTATATACTGTACAGCTTTTTTACAGATTTTGCTTCTCTCTGCGTATTCTACCGACTGTATAATGGGGAGTGTTCCGAAGAACTGTTTAGAATGGTGCCTTCGTCCTCTTTCTACCATCGCACCGCTCGCCATCGGTTGGGAGTTCACCCCCACTTCCTTGAGCCGCTTCGCTCATGTACGCAACGGTTCTGTAGAACGTTTCTCTTGCGTACCGTGGGGATTTGGAATGAGCTCCCAGCCGAGGTTTTCCCACAGCGCTACGATATGGAGTTTTTCAAAAAGGGTGTCATAAAATTTCTTCGAGGCCGGCAGCGCGTTGGTGACATCTCTGATGTTACAAACGTCCATAGGCGACGGTAACCGCTTTCCATCAGGTGGGCCGTCAGCCTGTTTGCTGTACTCCAGCTATAAAAAAAAAAAAAAAAACAGCTTTCAGCAGTTGATCTGGACAGGTATGAAGACATGCCACAAACTATTTAACAATTCATTGTCAGACTTTGCTCGTTGTCTACGTAGCTATTTCTTTTCACTCTGGGAATTTTCAATCTTCATTATTTAATGCAGTATACTTTAAAGTAAAATTAGAATGCTCTATCGCAGATTTCGCGATTACAGCCTTTGTGGTTGAGTGATATTGAGTTTTAGCTGTCTAGCTTAAGAAGCGCATAGTTTCGATGCTTGATGTAGAAATTTCAGAAAAATCTTTCCTTATTTACTCTGGTCTGGTAGCAGCTCCCAGAGAGATCAACAAGCGTAACTTAGCTTGGCTCTATACAAAGTTTGCCAGCCGATTATTATTTAAAAAATAATTTATCAAAAAAGCGATCAACGCACTCGTAACCCAAATTCAAATCCCACGGGTTAGCATTGAATTATTTTCTTCTAATCTTTTGTAGTAAGTATTTTGACTTAATACGCATATTGTTACAATTATCACGTGGTGACGGTGAGAGAAAACATTGTGATACGCTAGAGAAGCGTGGCGAAGTTTACTTGTCCATTCCCATAGAAGTGTGTGCAGGAACGGAGAAAGAATACAATTTCGTGGTTTGGGGCGGCCTGTCGTAAGAGGCGACAAAACAACCCACAGCCAGATGGTAGGGCATTTGCCCGACTGGATGGCTACCACCCCTGGTCTAGAGAATATCGCCATACCAACCTTGAGTTGTGTTCCGGTGTTAGTGACCAGGTTCCAGTCTCCCTTAAGAGAGCAGCAGCGCGTTTGTAGCACCTTTGGTGTTCCAAATGTCCATAGGCGATGGTAACCGCTTTCCATCAAGTGGGCCTGTCTGACTGCTGAACTCCTGCAATAAAAAAAATGGAAACTTACATGGCTTAAACCCAGCAGTGGGAATTTATGGACTGTTACTTCGTAGTAAAGAAGATGCTTCGTAATAAGAAAATGCTGAAATTGAGTCGTCTCAATTTCAGCATTTTCTTAGGTTAAATAAAATCGAAACCAATACGTAGGCGACCGTAAGAGCTAACTATCAATATTATCGCTAACGTTTGACAGGAAAAGGTGATTACAATGTTATCATTTGAGTCTTTATCATGACCAATTGAACACGCTGTCAAATTTAGTAATTTTAAGTAATTATTTTTTGTTTCGAACCGGCTTAGATTACAATTAAAAGCGGATATTTAAGTCGACTGACATACTTTTGAATGTATAGATGCATGTATGTTTATACTCTTTCACGCAAAAACTACTGAATGGAGTTTGATGAGCTTACACATCAGAGTAACACATGGGCTAAAATTTATAAAGATATAGTGTGAATTTTCTTAAATATAACGATTTTCCATCACCACGTGGGTGACACCGCGGCTCGCAGCTAGTATAATATATGCTATATATACGCATAGTATTAATCTCCCAACTATTTGGGGTCGGCACAACATGTCTATTCCTTCAATACTCTTCCGTCTTAACATACGTCCTCTGTCACCTCACAAGTCATCATATTCACAGAATCCATCCGTCTCTTTTTGGTCTGTCTCTTCATTACAAACTCAGTTTAACATTTTTTTGTCACAGAACTTTCATCCTTTCTGATTACATGCCCACAGTACACATAATAATACGGATTTATATAACGAAATATTCGTTTTTAAAAGTTACTAATAAACGTCATATGATTTAAGAAAATTGTAAGTGTGCTGCATAGATCTATGTATGTATACGATATTACTTTTTCATACATAATAGTGATTTCCATAGTAGTCATGAAATTTTATTTATAATAATAATCTATTATTTGGTCTATAAATAAAAGAATATTATAATGACCATTTGTACGTAATTACAAGCTATAAAATGTATATGGAACCAACTAGAAACTATATTGAATCCAACACAAAAAGTGTTGTCAAAAACGGTTCACGGTTCAACTTGTATAGAGATTATGTCAAATTTTAACCTATATATAGTAAAGCAAATGAACGGTAGGTAAGGTATAGTAACGGGCCACGAGAAAATCGGCAGCAACATGCGTATGCCGAACGGAAAAACGATTTTATAAGAGTTCTTATTCTCTTAAAATTGATTCAGTACTCAAAAACATTTAAAAATATGTTAGCGAAATTGAAATTGGTGTTTTTATTTGCTATTATTCAAATGTAATAAACTATTCAAAATCAGTTTTCAATTTTACGTATCCCCACAGTCACTACAGGCTAGGGTTGCCAACTGTTTTAAGAAAAATAATGTATCTCATTTTTTCGCGCGCGTGTTCATCCCGAGTTTTTTTCTTATGGCTATTGCTGCTAGGACGATGTTGCCAATGTCAAGTAGTGAAAGAATCACTTATGTCGATTTAACGACAGCAAAAAAGTACAATAAAGATTTAAGCAAACTGAAGAAAAAACTAAACGCGAGTTAATAGTAGTCACCTCAGACAGGTGACTTATCTATCTGTCACATTGACAATGACATCTAACGTTTCGTTTAATATATTTTTAAAATTTTATTTTAATCGTACACGATTGCATTTTGTTTCATCATCGAATAATCGATAATTGTTCAGTAAATATATAAATAAGTATTTCATTTTATGCATCATAGTAAATATTACAAAAGAGTATTTTCACACACTTTATTTTTATACATAAGCATAAAGTAAGTTTACTACTACTTGCAACCCTACTCTAAGCTGTCTCGTAAATATTAAAGTAAAAGATAAAAATGTACAAATTACAATATTTTAATTAACTAAATGATTTCAACGTAGACAGAAAGCTACAGGCTGTAATCTTATAATCTGTCAATAAAAAATAATATTTCTAACGGTGTAAAAATAATAATAAAATCCTAATTAAATGAGTTATAACTTTTTATTTAATTGTTATTATTATTATTTGTTTTTGTTGTTATTCTGGTTTGAATAATTAAACAACGCATTTTATGTTGTGGCATAAATTTCAAATTTGTAGCCTTTCGTAAAATCGGTATTTCATATTTTTGTTATGTCCATCGTTCGCTCATTGATGTGCGTGTCATCATAGCGCAGCCATTACTTACTTGAAGAGTGTTTTAAGAAAAGTTGTTGTAAGAAAAAAAAGCGAAGTTTTTTCTTACCTTCATTGAGCAGTAAGTTTTCTTTTAAACTCATAAAATTCCTAAAATTCATAAAATTCCTTCAAACCCGGTAGCAACGGGTAATACCGCCAGTATTGCAGGTGTTCACAGTTGACCATCAGCAGGTCGACTGTTGGGCCAATTGGTATTATACTTTAGTAATTTGCCAGGTGGTAGGGTGTTTGCTCGACTGGGTGTTTACAACCCCTGGTCTAGAGTATGTCGCCATAACAACCTTGATTTGTGTTCCGGCATTAGTGACAAGGTTCCAGTCTCCCTTAAGAGAGCAGCAGCGCATTTGTAGAAACTTGGTATTGCAAATGTCCATAGGCGATGGTAACAGTTTCTCATCAAGTGAGCCGTCTGCCTGTCTGCTGAACTTATGCAATAAAAAAATCTCTAACAATATGCAGAAGAAAGACGTTGAAATTGCTAATAACTGTAATGAGTAAAGGTGAACATTTGCACATGTAATTGAAGAATAAAATTTACTGCAATTTAAACTTTAACTTTACTAACTACTTCTACTTACTAACTACTTTTACTAAAACTTTAACCGTTTACGCAGCGCACGCAGTGGAAGCTCAAAAAAGAAAAGAAATACCCCGATTTTGAAACATGCTTTATTGGTGCTCCGCCCCTATTTATCATAGCTTAATGATATGTAGTCTATAGTCTTCTTCAATAAATGGGCTATCTAATACTGAAAGAAATTTTCAAATCAGACCAGTACCTCCTGAGATTAGTGCGATCAAACAAACTCTTCAGCTTTATATATTAGTATAACATTCAATATTTGCTTCTTTTTAATTAAGACCAATGTAAAAGATTGAAATTGTAATGTGTAAATTAATCCAAATCAGAAACGAATTAAAAAAAAGCAACGTCGTATCTGTTCATAATGTCAAAACCAAAGCTCTATATAAAATACATTTATAATATATAAATAAATTATAAATCCTAAAATATACAATAAAAGTCTAAGCTATTTAAAACATTGTTTGAAAAAACTTTTTGATTTTAGGTTACATAACATAAAATTATGTATTTCATCTATGTTCAATGATGGATTTTTTTAAACCCGGTTAAGACTCTGGTGGGTTTTTTAGGAGTTTGAGTGATATCCGGATGGTTTAGATTCATAATTTGAACCGGTAGGTGGTGCTAGGATCGGGTCCTAGATTTTATTTTCTCATGGCAGGACAACGTCTCCTGGGACTTCTAGTTGTTTATATAAAACCATTTGTTATGGAAAATGGAATATTCCCCATGACATTTTTAAATAAACGATGATGCCGACGCTCGGTTAAGCTTTACGCAATCAGAAGTCGAGATTAAAATAAAAATCTAATAAAATTTAAAATCATATTTACAAGACTTGCTCGAACGGAGTGCTATAATTATTTTTTAAATCTATTTCCTCGTTAGTCCGCTGTACAACATCGCAGCGTCGCAGGTATATCGAATTTTATGATAAAAAAGTTTAAGCATTACAAACTCTTAAATTGCCACCCATGACCTTTGGTTTATACATACCTCGCACAGTGGGCACGTTTCCCTCTAGCGTTAATATGGTACATTCTGTTTATGTACTCACTTTTTACATATTGTTTTAAAATAAAATATTTTTCGGTAGATACGATACAGTTATATCTTAGCATTCTAGCAGCTTCCGAGAAAGGCTATCAAAGTGTTATGAGCACGTAATGAAGCACGCAAAGCAATCACGGGACAAAAAATGTTAATATAGAAGATTAGTGGATATAAGTAAAGATAGACCATAAAATATGGATGGGTTGTTTGAATAACAAGAGGATTTGTGGTGTGACAGACGACGTATGTTTCTAGTATAGAGGAGTATCGAAAGAAAAGAATTTGTGCCGACTCGAAATTATTGGAAGAAGGTGAAAGAAATTGTCGAACAGAAACCAGCTTCGGTTGAATATAAAACTAACTAAAATCCAGTTTTCAGCTTCCATTTGTGGAGAAGTTCCTTTGTGAAAGAAGAATAATTTAAAGTTAGGACGAAAAACCTTAAGTAAATATTGTGTTAATAGAGTCTTAAAAGCTTGTGTAGTAAAATTATATTGCAAGTCTCCGAGGCAGTAAGCCATCTCGTGATTTTAAAAGTCGTCCTAGTTTTATATCTTTGCAACATTGAGGGCAGGTTCATTAAGACTCTTGAAAAGATTGCAATCGTCATTTCTAAGGAACGTCGAAAAAATTTCACAAGAAATGAAAGTGGTCTTTTAAAATGAAAATGGCGTATTAACTTATACACAAGCGCAAAGAAACTTTAGTGAGAGTAATTTCTAGTTGGATATAGTCTTCACGTTTCATGATTGCTAAATGAGCATAGTATTACTTAAAATATACTAAAGCTATATCTAAATGTGCGATCTAAAGGGCGATCTTATCGCTTAAGACCGGCAGGCAAGCAGACAGAAAGACGGACATGGCAGAAACATAGATATTATATTTTTGGCAAAAAAGCAACAAAATCCCAATAACTAAAAGCTATAATATATGTGATATAGTTAAACTTCGAAGCTCTGGCGCTCCTAGGTGTGACTAGTCAGACCTCAATTTGATATAAGACATAGTCAAAGTCCAAATAATTGACGTTTTTTGACTAACGAATTTTTGTCTATCCTAGGAGAGACTAATTTATATAGTCATAAATATGTAACAAGTGCAGTACAAATCGACGTTTGAACGAGTCTGCCTAAGTCGTTTCTAGGATCGACTAGGCAAAGCCCGAAAGAGATTATTTTACCTTCAACATTTGGCTTAAAAGTTAGGTACTTTTAAGTTTGACTAAAATCACGTTGGAATTATAATAGCGTTTATTAGAAATATACAAACACGTATAACATAGGTACAAATATAACCGAACACCACACCTCCAAAAGTAATGCAAAAGGTCGTAATTCAATAAAACGCGCAAAATCCGCCACTTATTAGATTCCGGATTGTAGTACACACGTCTTGCTTCAATCAAGGTTCTCGTTCGACTAACTCCTCCCTCAATCGGGCCATTGCTTTATACTGCACAAATGCAATATGTCCGTACAGCAGTATGGACCGAATTTCCTAGAATCAACTTGTAAAATCTTTAAATCCGTCAGTCACACCTGTCTAATGATTACAATACAACAATAGGCCGATTGCCAATAAGTAAACAAAAGAAGACGACTAAAAGTAACTGTAAAACCTATAAAAGAATTTCAATGTTATTAGTTCAAATGCCGACGGGTAATAAATGTGCTTTGTTTCAGATATGCAGATGGATTTTGAGTTGTAATAATATTGTAAAATAACAAAGTCATTCCATACATACACTATGTAACAACAATGTAGGAATCCGATAAACCTTCTCTAATATTGTTTTAGATTAGAGCACATTAGAGTAACCGTATTGCACGTTTCTGTACTCGCAATGAAGAGGGGGAATCGCGAAAGAGCTCAACAAAAGCGTATGCTAGACGTAGACGTGTGATTAACTAACAAAAGTTCGGCTGGTTTTATATAACACACTGCAAAACTTTTGTTATTAACGTTTATGGGTAAAAGAGAAATTTTACTTTTAATTATATACTTGTTAAGGCATGAACACACTAATATTTCTTATAGATGTATCGGGATATAGGCATCATTTTTAGCTTCAATCGTTTATTTTCTCAAAGAAAAAACACACTGCTCTCTTACAAAAATAAAATACGTCACTATAAATTTAGTAAATCACAAGTACACATATATATTATCCAACTCATATGTATGTCAACTTGCACTCACGTGTAACTACTGAATGGATTTATATGAAACTCGACGCAGAGCAAGCTCGTATACCGGGGCATAAGTTAGGATACTTTTTATCCCGATAAATGACGTCGTTTTCTAGGGATAGATAACAATACCGAAGCAGATGGCGCTGCGATCCATTTTGAAAACTACTGGACGCTTATGAATGAAACTGGCTTTTACATACATAAGTTCACGACAGGTCCCTTGCGGAGTAGGCACGAACAACAGAGCGCCATTTAGGCTTATTCTTACACACCTCACTTGCTTCTTTGACATTCATAGTTCTTGTCATGCACGCTCGTCTGTTCTTAAGGCTCCTGACATCACTTCTGCTAGTACATGATACATGAATGGCTTTTAGTCTAAATCAATACTGAGGATTCTTTGTATCCCGATAAATGGTGATTATATTTTGACATAAAAAAGATAGATTAGCTAAATAGATGGCGCTGCAATCGCGTTTTTTAAATTCAGTAACTGCTTATGAACTAAAAATGCACAAACACACACAAGTAAAATAAAGCTACTGCCTATGATATGCTGCGCAGCCGCGTGACAAACTCTAGTTTGTTTATATATAATAATATATATGACCAAAAAAATATTAAAGTTAATATTCGTCTTTTATTAAAATAATATTTCTTTAGACTTTATATATAAAATGTTTAATGATAGATATATTTTTGGCTATAGTTATAATCTTCTGCTCAATTTTTGACCGGTGACCTTGGCTTACGCACAAGTGAAATATTGATTATTTCTATATTTGACAGGTTGTCCGTCTTGAATAAAGCGATAAAATCGTGGCTATGGGCAATTTTGAGTCACACACAGTTTCTGTAAAACGTGGCAATACAGCGTGATTAGACATTTGTTCCTCGATTCTAGCTAGTATGTGGGAAAAGTGGCCAAACAATCGCAAGCAGCTCAGCAGTTTCTTAGTGGTCAAGAATATACCAAAACTCCGATAAATTATGTAATATCGTTTGGCCATAATTTTTCATAAGTGCTTATAATATTAAATTTTACGAATAAATTTCAACAGCCTTTAAAAGATTGCCAGTGAGGTTAAGCAAGTTTTTAAGATTTTACTTATGTCTGTTTCAATTATTCCGAGGTGGAATGGCGGCTGAAGTAAATCATTGCGGTTTTAAATATTTCAGCTATATACATACTATATATCCGGTTTCAGCATTTTCAAATTCATTTTCATATAACATATTTATAATATTATAAAATTTTGAACACAGCGTGTCTGTACATTGGAACTATTTAAAAAAATCAACTGGAATAACTATACAAATGTTGGAGAATATGACGCTTTTTAAAAAAAATTTTTGGTCCGTTTGTCCGGGATTCACGTTATAACTACTGGACCAATCTCATGCGGTTTTCACTGGTCAACAGCAAATATTTAAACTTAAATCCTGCGATACTTTTCATACTGGTAATTACGTGGATTTTTCGGGGAATTATTCAAAATGGCCATATTTAGAAGAAAATTAAATACTAAATTGATTTTTTTTCCGATAGACAGCAAATTTTAGGTAATAAAATGTAATATTATTTATGAGTGGTTTGAAGTTGTCCGGTTGCAAAAAATAACTTGTTCCGACACAGTTTCGACTAAAACGATAGCTTACTATCTTTATTAAATGCTGCGATAGTTTGGGTCCCGGGAGACCCGCGGGAATTTCAAGCCAAGCGTGGACGCGAAGCCCCGGGCATATCCCAGTGTGTACATACGTAAATGCCGAGCATTTTACGTAAGATCGTAAGCGACATATATATTTATTTTTCGGCCTCTGTGGTTGAGCGGGCTAAGCCTTTGACGGCCTACCTCACTGCAACCCAAAGGTTTCGGGTTCGATTCTCGGTATAGTAAATTTCGGAAACGTATTTTCTCCGTTATTTACCATAGTCTGGGTGTCTGGGATCGGCCCCAGAGTGATCTGTTGTATATTACCCATAACACAAGCGTAACTTGCTTAATTTGGGGACATACAATGTGTGTGTTTGTCTGCCGATTATTATTATTATTATTATATAAAAAATCAACATCCCCAATTTCGCGACTAGGACAATGGGCGACCCATTCTCCTAAACTCGCTCTACGGTGGAATGCTTGAATACTGATTTTTAATATTACAGGTATTTACTAATTTATTTGAATGATACGACAGTGAGGGTAGAGAAACTCTATAAAACTTTGATAAAGCGTGTGGCACTCTGCGAATAATGAAGGTATATTGTATGCGATTAGGAATTACTAAAATATTCACAAGTTGGCAAAGCACTTCTCTGTTACTTTAATGTCTGAGCCCAAAATGGCTTTTTCCTTTTGGTTTTCTTAACCACCATCACTTGACTTTAGTGTGACTGGTATAATATAAGTAATGATACCAATATACTAAGACTACTTAGGAACAATAGTACGCTAAGGTTTTTTCTTGATTTGAACGGCTGTTCCGCGCTAATTGCTGTGAAATATTTCATGAAGTTTTAGCATGAAAGTGACCTATGTTCTCTAGGGTCTTTATCTTTTATTTCCCCAATCATAAGAGATCGTTATTTAGTCACATCACAAATAATCGTGCTAGTCTTCACAGAACCTTTTTTTATCGCACAAGTTCCTGCTGAACTGCAAGCACTTGGCCCACCTGAAGGAAATCGGTTACCATCGTCTATGGACATTTGCCATATCAAAAATGTTACAAATGCGCTGCTGCTATCTAAAAGGAGACTGAAACCTGGCCATTTATCACGGACACGACTCGAGGTTCTTATGGTGGCATACTGTAGACCAGCATGGTTGGGATCCAGCCGGGCAAATACTCTACCACCTGGCTGTGGATTGTTTTGTCGCCTCTTACGACAGGCTGCGGGAAATTGTATTCTTTCTCCGTTCCTGCATGGATAAATCAAATCTATTTACACCCTATATTCGTTTCGTGACGCTAACAAATATATAAGCTGAACTAGCAGTTACAGCAACACTTCGTTTGCATTGCCACAATGACGTATTCGGTAGTGGATTGCAAAGACATAGGTACGGCACCAAAAAATGCGACAGCAATGCGTTTTTGCCTATAATTATCCCACAGAAACCACGTCATTTATTGGGATAAAAAGTACTCTAAGTGTTCAGCCGGGATATAAGCTAGCACTCAGACGCATTTCATTTAAATCTGTTCAATACTTTCACATAAATCTTTGTCAGAAAGACAAAAATTAAAAAAATTGAATCAAAATCAAATCACATTGAATTGAAGTTTATACAGGTGTTATACAATTGTAGATGATTAGTACATTCTTCCACATTGTGGTATGCAAAATTATTTAATACTGAAATTAAATTTACATAAATATTACCATTCAGAAACACATCAAATAAGCTTTGGTAATAAATAAACAAATTATGCCAAAATAAAAAATAAAATCACTAAGCTTTCCTATATAGATAATTAGCTTCTGCCGGGGACTTCGTGCGTGTGGAATAGTTAAAAAAAAACCCGATTTTGAAACATTCTTTATTGGTGCTCCGCTCCTATTGGTCTTAGCGTGATTATATATAGCCTTCCTCGATAAATGGGCTATCTAAAACAAACTCGTCAGCTTTATATTTTAGTATAAGATAAAGATAAGCATTTTTTTTGAGTAATACATCTACATTATAGAAACATTCTTTTATCAGCCACTTTGTTAAGACTTTAGTGAATTTTCTTGTGGGTACATTTATAATTTCAGTTGGCAAAGAGTTATAAATAAGAGGAGCAATATAAATACAGTTACTTCTAAAAAGCTCCTGGGAAGGCCCAGGCATCTTTAATTTTACTGGCGTCACAAGTCTCGCATGAACATAGTCATACAGTCAAACAAAGACCTTTAATTTCATTGTACACACTTGATTCCCCCGATTTATTATGGTATATAGATAATCAAATTCAAAAGTTTTTATTCAAAATAAGTTCCACTGGAGAACACTTTGAATGTCATATATGTAGGTTAAAATTTAATTTTACTTTCTAGTCTATGTACACCGCTTCGCAACGCTTCTTCTCCATAACAGCAATCTGTTATGAAGAAGAAGCGGCAAGAAACTCCCCAGCAACACGTTTGGCTAAAAATTATTTTGGTTTATATATTTCTCTTATTATATTTATATCTCAAGGTCTTTTTTTATAAGTCTTATACAGAGTATGTTGCAGAATGACTTTTGAAGAATTAATGGAGTTGTAGCAAACAGTGCATATTCAATAAGACAGAGACACAATAACAGATAAGACAATAAGAGACAGGATATTTAAGTGTAATGATTAATTATATCCTATTTTCCAATTATTCAATAACATAACTTTAACGCGATGGTAATGTTACTACTGTTGTAAGTCATTTAACTGTAGTCTGACATAGTTGTGTAAGAAAGTTATATGCATTTGATTAACTAAATAATTTAAGGATAAAATTACGAACCACAAACCTACATAGTACGACTGAAGAGTCGAGTGAACTGTGCACATAGTTAATATCGCGTTAATTAAATGCAGTAAACACGAGTTATCATCGTTGTTTCCTGTCACTTGAGCGTGAACAAAACATTGTTACATTTAATTAAGTCTTCTTGCGGGTTTTCGTAATCAACTAATAATATTGAATTTTGAGAATCAATAAGAAGTACCAATTCAGTACCCAAAATAAATTTATGGTACTGAAGACTGCAATGTTTGTCGCTCCACTCTGACACGGTGACGACTGATGCATGCATCAATTTACTTTAGCAAATGTCACAGCATATAAAAAACCGGATACACACGTTCAAAGCCGCTCGCCAATCGCAGGTGATTATGTAGGTATATACAATATAATGTAATTAATGAGTATATAATATATCCGTGTACATTATTTTCATTCTTAGTATTCCGATCGAAATAACATTGTTTCTAAATATAACAACATAATTGATTAGAATCACTGACCCAATAATAATGAAATGAATGTGGCCTTGATTTAACGAGACATTGTAATACGTAAATAGCTTATTAATTATGTCATGAATTCGTTACACCTCGATGAGCTTAGCAAACCTACTTTCGAATCGAATTAAAATGCCGTTGGAATTACTATAGAATTTATTAGAACTGAAGAAACACGTATAAAACAGGTACAAATATAACTGTGTACAACCAGTATAAACTGCACGAACCAATAACACGCGCAAAGCCCCTCACTATATCGCTTATCAAATGTACTACACACGTCTTGCTAGTATCGTAATCGTCGCTTGACTGCCTCCCCCCCCCATACGGGCATCGTTTTATACTAAGCTGTAATACAACAAAGGACTGCGTTGACTTAAGTTTTCTGAGAAAACGTATTCTGCACACCTGGTTAATTATCCATGCGAACGGCCAACAAAGTCGAAAACAATAACAATAGGCTATTGTCTAATTGTAAATTTTAAAGACAAAGTAAACTAAAGAATTCCAAATGCGGGAAGGGTAATAAACCAGGTGCGCATTTCTTTGTCGGTATGTAACAGAAATTCAATATTCGTCATAATTACTTAAATCACAGTGGTTCGGTCGCACCGTACACTTATCACGCGACTAGCAAACCGACTAGTTATGTATCAATCAAACGTCTAGCCATATGTCGTTATCACAAGTGGACAATAAAATAGTAATACCAAGACGCCAAAGTAAATTTTACCTGGAACTTGATAAGAACTAACTACACTTTAGGTACGGATAAATTAAGCTTCGAGACGTTTTTGCGTTTGTAATAGTGTAGGGTCAGCACATAAATAAACTTATACTTTTATATATTTTCATTATTTTTATAAGCAGGTACTTGATATGAAACTTATAATATTAAATAATAAATATTAATGTTAAACATAATTTTTATTACTATTTTTTTTAATTTACTTTCTAAACTTCATTTGTGTTAATTCTCATTCGTTCTGATTTTATATTTAAAGCCTCATCCCTGGCATGATATTTTATTTTCCTCTTCAATAGTACGTAGACAAACATTTTTGCATTCCTCTATAGTTATGCTATTAAATTTTTCCTCAGCTAATCTCATTATAGCATTCATTTTCATTGTGACATTTTTGGCGACGTAATTTTTTACTATCCCACATATACTTTGAATTGCATTCATCCAATTGAATCTACCTCCATTACACCAATCATTAATCGAAATAATCATGTACCGCCATTACTCCCTCAGTTTCAACTGTAACTGTACCTGTAATAGCGGTAGATGGAACGATAATATGCCCGTACTGTCGTAATATTTCGATTACCTTATAGTCTACAAATCTCGCCTTATTCAATCAATTAATCAATCATTTAATTAATTAATTGATTATCAAACTAAAACCAAATAATCAGACCTCACAACAATTAGTAAGGTAAATAATTGGAACGAAGTTCCTTATCGCGCGTTGCGAAAGGGGGCTAGACGGAAAAAATTAAGACCAAAAGTTGTAACGCCACTTTTTGCTATAGCTGTAAGCCGTGCGGCGTGCGCGTGTTTCTCTGTCTGTCTCTCTCTCTCTCTCTCTCTCTCTCTCTCTCTCTCTCTCTCTCTCTCTCTCTCTCTCTCATAATTACTAAAATTGAGCCTAGTGATTAAGTTTATATTACATTATATTTGTTAGTAATAATAAAAAATATTATTATAACTTAATTTTTTTTTATTACAATTACTTATACAAATTGTACAAGGAACTTCGTTCCATCCGGGTTTCCCTTGACACCTCTCAAGTTTTTTTAATTATATATTTGAGTTTCACCATTTTTTTTAGCTCGTAAATATATTTTCTTGTTCAAAATGTAACGTACCTCTTTTTGCTGATTGTACAAGGAAATTTAAATTTCAAGTTTAGAATTCTTATAAACATACTACTACAAACGCAAATACTTCTCGGAGCTAATTTATCTGTAAACTAAAACAACTTCATAAATGAGGTAAAATCTTTAAAAGCATCTTGGAAAATAAATTTTGCAAATTTCAATAATTAGCGTAGTTTGACGTGAGTAAAGACTCTTTGTACATATTATATACAAAGATTCCTACCGTCGTTCATCCTTGCCTATTACCAGATTCCACTTTAAGTGCTCCTGAACTCGACTTCGCATAACTTTCACCTAAACTTATATTGCACCATAACTTCATTAGCTCTCCGTATATACACTTACAAATAACTCCTCAACTGTGTGAGGATGTAATGAATATTACAGTGTTATCTCAAAAAGTGTAATCTTTCTGTATATAGCAAAAAATGTTATATCACGTCACAGTTATATTTTTTAACCTCTTGAGTTTTTATAAAATCGTCTTGGGTATCTATCAGCATATTCGTCTGATCCTTTGATAAATGTTGTTACGTTTGTGTATCTCTAATTTTAATAACAACCTAAAAATACGCCGTGGCTACCATACATGTAATTGAGAAGTGCAGATATAATTCATATCCTTTAACATACTGATACATACCGACAAAAACCGCACACCTGCATGTTGTAATAACGACTTTTTTATCTACTTCGTGTTTAAACCTTAAAAACATCTATTGTTATTGTACTTATTTTATGGCTGTAATTAGTGTCGAACGAATTAATCCTTGTTTTTATTGCATTGCGTCGATTGCGCGATTCGCTTGCCAGATGTGCGTGAACAGGGGTCCCTTTGTCGGTATTATACAGTTTAGTATTACAATGCCCGAACGGAGGGGTGGTGCAGTCAACGCGCGACGACTACGATACGAATAAGACGTGTGTAGTACTTTCGACTAGCGACATAGTAACGGACTTTGCGCGTGTTTAATTGCATTGAATCGTGCAGTGTGAACTGATTGCATCCAGTTTTATTTTGTATCATCTGTTTTATACGTGTTTGTACAGTTCTAATAAACTATAGTGATTCCAACAGAATTTATTTTAATTCGAGTCCTGTAGCTCGTAACAATACTTAACGGATTATAAGTTTTTATAGATAGATAGATAACACATTATTGTATCGACAGTTAATTCTTAAACTTATGTTCTGCACTAATATATATCCTCGGAAACCCGCGGGAATTTTTCTGGGAATTATTTAAAATGGCCAGTTTAAAAAAAACTAAGCATTCAAATGTGATTTTTTCACGATCGATAATTTATCCTGGGAAGATATATTAAAATTAACTGAATCCGCCACAGTTTCCACTTAAACGATAGATACATAAAACGATATATTTATTTTTTGAAATGCTATTTCGGGGGAATCCCGCGGAAATATCATGTCAATCGTGGACGAAACTGCGGGACATACTAGTATACAAAGAAAGTTTAATCAATAAAAAATATATTGATGAAGATGTTTCGCAAATTGTTACAACACGACACCTTATGCACATTAATTGAAGACAAAGTGAAGGCAAGGAAGGGAAGGGAAGGCTAAGGGAAAAATCTATGTATCCAATTAAGGAAAATGTGGGTGCCGTGTCGTCCAAAGAAGTAAAGCAACTAGCAAGTAGTAGAGACAAAAGTAAATCTGCTAAATAAATAAATCGAGATAAAAACAATTTGTGTATCCTCAGACTAAGCAAGTTATGTTTGTAATATATGAGTAAAATACACAACGTACCACACTGGGGTCGATCCCAGACGACCATAGTAAATAACGGATAATTTATTTTCATAATTTACCATGCCTGGAATCGAACTTTGAGCCTCTGCGTTCTTGTTGTGAGTTTGGCCAACAAAGGCTTAGCCCGCTCAACCACGAAGGCCGTTGTCGATTAACAGAACCTTCTCATTCATTACAACCTCATTTCAATACTACGTAATAAGATTACTATCTTATATATATAAATCTCCTGTCACGATGTTTGTCCGCGATGGACTCCTAAACTACTCAACCGATTTTAATCAAATTTGCACACCGTGTGCAGTTTGATCCAACTTGAAAGATAGGATAGTTTTTATACCGTTGGAACCGGTAGGTGGCGCTGAGATCGGGTTTTAGAATCCTCTTAACAACGGGGAGCGATTTTGTTTTTGTGTGTTTGAGTGGGTCCCCGGATGGTTTAAATCCACAATTGGAACCGGTAGGTGGCGCTGGGATCGGGTCATATTTTTTCAGAGCAGGACAACGTCTGCTGGGGCCGCTAGTTATATATATAAATTACGTGTTAAGTTTTTTGTCCGCGATGGACTCCTAAACTACTTAACCGATTTTAATCAAATTTGCACACCGTGTACTGTTTGATCCAACTTGAAAGATAGGATACTTTTTATACCGTTGGAACTGGTAGGCGGCGCTGAGATCGGGTTCTAGAATCCTCCTAACCACCGGGAGCGATTTTGGTGATTTTGTTTTGGTGTCATGAAACAGTCTTTTAGGAATTCAGAAAATATGGCGAGACGAAGTTCGCCGGGTCAGCTAGTATTACTATAAATGACACGTGTCACTCGCCTTACATTTTAGTCTAACATAAATATTACACCTAAATAATACTATTAATTTTCTAATAAAACTTTTTATGTAGTTAATTATAAATTAAATACACAATTATTACAAATATAAATAATAAGACTAAAACTGAAATGAACTTCATGTCTAATAAGCGCATAGTAAAATATGGTGTTCCACAAGGCAGTGTATTAGGACCACTGTTCTTCATAATATACATAAATGACTTACCATATGCTACTGTACAACCTATGTCTCTGTTCGCAGACGATAGTGCTGTAACTATAGCATATGAAAAAGCTGACACATACGTAATTAACATTATTGATACATTAAATTCAATAGAGAGCACGAAAGTAGAGTAAACGCGGTCGAGATGCGAGCACTGCGCAAAATCTGCGGAGTGACGCTCGCGGACCGCGTTCGTAATACCGAAGTAAGAAAGAGAGTTGGTCTGAAAGAGAGTGTCGGGGTGAAGGTAAGGAAAGGAATGCTCCGGTGGTTCGGGCATGTGGAAAGAATGTATGATGAAAGAATGACTAAACAGATATACAATGCAAAAGTGGATAGATGCAGAATTCGCGGAAGGCCACGACACACCTTCCATGATTAAATTGATCGTGTACTAGCAGAAGGTGATGTCAGGAGCCTTAAGAACAGACGAGCGTGCATGACAAGAGCTATGAATGTCACTTGCTTAGTGAGGTGTGTAAGAATAAGCCTAAATGGCGCTCTGTTGTTCGTGCCTACCCCGCAAGGGACCTGGCGTGAAGTTATGTATGTATGTATTAAATTCAATAATCTCTTGGCTGGACAATAACAATTTACAAATTAATCTCAATAAAACTAAATTAATACATTACAGACAACGTGAATCTACTGCTAATTTATCTAATAGAGTTGACATCAAATATAATAATAATAAAATTGAAGAAGTTAATAGTATGAAATTTCTTGGACTTGTTATTGACAAAAATCTTAACTGGAAAGATCAAATATGTGTTCTATGTAAAAACTTAATAGTATGATATATATACTGTACAAAATTTCATCAATTGTAAATGTTGACGCTCTCCTTGCTGCATACCATGGTCTCATATCGTCTAATATTAGATATGGCATAATATTCTGGGGAAATTCCACTGAAGCTGGTACAGTTTTTAAACATCAAAAGCGTTGCTTTAAGAACTATGTTCAAACTCAAACAGACAGATAGTTGCGAACCTTATTTAAAAAAATATAAAATTTTGACTGTACCCTGTCTATATATATTTGAAATATCAATATTTGTCAAAACAAGTCACCACCTATTTAGTCAGCGTTCGGAGGTCTTTCCTCGTAACAGACGCGATGAAATTAAAGTTTGCACCATCAACTCAATTACGACATTAATGCGCAAAAGTGTCTATTGCATGAGGCCCTTTGTTTACAATAAGCTTCCGAAGTCGCTTAGATAACTGCCACTTACATTATTTAAAAAAAAAAAATTTGTTACTGACTACTAAATGTTATTATAACATAAATACGTTTATGGAGGAAAAATCATTATGAAGTGACATAAATATATTTGGCATTCTGTAATATAAGACATTTTATTATTTAGATTATTATTATATTGTATACCAGATAATTATTTATAATGTTTAATTTTAATTGTATTCATTCATTTCATTCATTCATTTTTTGTACATAATTTAATATTGTAATAATTGATATATAAAATCCTGTAATATTAATTTTGCACGCCCAATGATGGGCCGAATGCATTGATACCATAAAAACTGTAAGAACTTTGTACATGCATTACGCAATAAATATATATTCTATTCAAAAAATATCGACTTCACCTCGCCTATGTCCACTTAAAATGAAGCGTGCGAGACGATCTGAGCAGTCTCTTTTGAGAAGCGATTTCATTAACAATTTTTAATTACTTTGTATTTGTGTTGACCGCCGATCGGCTCTATTGCAGATGGAAATTAAATGAGAAACTTGCCAATTGAAAGAAAATTAAGTTTCGAATGTGAATAGCCGAAAACCGTCCAGTAATTAATTGGGTAAACACGAATAGGCGAGACTTAATCCTGCCGTGAAGGAATTAGAATTTTAAATTAGACAAGTATGAGTTTTGTACAGACCTCGCTGATAGATGAATCTCCTTTGTTTGATTGGATAGATAATTATTCATACGAAATATAAATACTGACAATGACAATGTTCCGCAAAAATTAATTAGATATTAGCTCCCTAATCCTACATTTGTGAAAGATGAAAGAGAGTCATTATTCTTTTATGTTTTTATGTAAAAATACAAGTAGACTTTCAGTAGATATTTTATTAATTAAAAAATATTTTTAAAAGGCTAGGCTAAACAATATAATTATTACTTTAAATAAATAAATTATTATTAGAAGTAATTTATGTTCAATGCTTATACACGATCTCTAAAGCATATCAAAGTTTTCATTTATGCATAGAGAGGTGTGGTTTTAAGTAATAAACATAAGTTCCTTTTTTAAAAGGCAATACTATTTCAAATCAACCACTATTGAAACATTCTGATTTAGCTCTATTTATCTTAAAATATATCGCAATAAAATTAGCTAATTTTTATCTATAGTACAAAGTGTTGTAAAACATATTGTGGCGGTTTTTTACACTATCTCTGGTGATAATGCTTTTAAGACATTTCCTAATAATAATAAAAAACGATCAAATGTGTATTTAACCACAGAGACATACCGATCGACCGATGGAGGTGATTAACATGTATTGGTTTTGCCATTTGGAGAAGAAATCCTAAAAAAATGTCAAAGGTACTACGTATCTCAAAAATTACTCAAGGAATATTTTGAAGACTATTTTGTTTTTTTATATTTTATTCAGTAAATTAAAATTTAGAGAGGTGATGCGCCACTATATTATTGCTATGACACCATACAAATACCTTTTCATTTATTGTCAATAAAATTTATAAAACTAAAATTCTATCGATAAGCGTTGAACAAGACAAATGGTGTAATGTAATGGTTGTAATCAAATAATGAGTTAAAAATAGTTGAACTATTCACTACATTTTCGCGCCTTGTTTATACAGGAATCTTCAACGCATAAATCCGAGACATATACGACCACTCGTTTATTTATTAAACTATCAATATAGCAGGCTAAAAAAATCAACTATTAGAAAAACACAATCTCTCGGAATCTCTGCCTCTGAATCTCGCGGATTACCGCTCTCCTTTGTCTAGTCATATGTCATACTGTGGGCTTGTCCCAGGCGAGTTTCCTTATTTGAACACGTACGATTGCTTCGCCTAGCTAGAAGACTAAGAACAACGGGTCTGATGTGCTTTTAATATTTTGATAAATCAAATCAAACAAAGTATTCGTAGAAAATAACGTAAGTAATCGATTTATTATTCCCTAACTAAAGATCCATACAATATTTAGTTTATTTTATATAATTTATGACCTTTGGAGCTCTGTGTAGCTATAGTTGTAACCCTTTGGTCGATTGGTGTTTTAGACTATGATAGTATTAGGTTTCATGGGCGGATATTCAATGACCGTAAATCGACAATGCGTAAACTGCATTTACACACGCTGGAGTTTTCAGGAAATGTGTAAGAACCAACAAAATTTGCGGTTGTTTACAAAATCAATCTTACCAAGAAACAGTGAACTTCATTTTTTTATTGTATTGTGAAGTACTTGAGTACTTCTGAGAATAGGAAACTATTCAAAAAGTACAAATGGTAAATCACAAAACACTTCAAATGTGTAAATATTCAACAGAAGACTTAGTTCGCATAAGTTGTGTTTTATCCTTGTTTGAATAATCGAACACATATGTGATGTTATATACAATATCCTTTTGATAGAAATGTATGAATTTCAATACATTCCAGATTATCAATCGGTAAAACCCACGCTCAAGTGTGGTGTTTACAACCGTATTCTATCAATTCCATGAAACGGGAACGCTTGAAGTTTATATAAATAACGACAGATCTTTAGACATTCTAAAAGTATAAAAGCGTTATACGCCTACTCAAAATTTATGATAAAATTGTATTATATAATTCGTACAGTACATGTAGAAAGGAAAAGAATATGAAAGCGATTGTACGCCTTCCTATTCTTATAAAAGGATAGAGCACGCCTTAGTTCGATGTTTCATTGTAGAAAGACGAAATACACGAACACTTATTTTTTTTTAAATATTCAACACCTTTTCTTCTTAAATAATTCTTTACATATTGTGTAGATTATTATTTTAAGTAAAGCTTTTCCTGCGGCTTACCCCGGAACAAACTCTATTTTACTTACATAAAATCTTAATTAGGTTTTTTTTAAAAACTTCATTGAAAATTTTTCTAACTGATGGTAAAAATCGCTTAAAACCCATTGCGTGGTTTAAGATGAGTTGGCGGATATACCGACAGACTCGGAAAGCGATTTTATTTTATACTTTGTAAAGAAGTAAAGAACTATAAAGTCGGACAAATATTTTAATGATAAAAATGCGAAGAATTATGTTTTCTGAAATAATTTGTGGTCAGGCCTCAGGTTGTCGGGTGTCATAAAAGAATATTGGACAAGTGTCTTGCTTTAGTCTCAGAGATGCTTGTAGGAGCGGGAGCATACGAGCTTGCTCCGCTCCCGCTAAGGCAGGACACGCTGGCGTCGAACTTTGAATTTCGACCTTCGACCGTCAAGAGCAGACGGTGCGAATGGGTCCTTGGGGAAGGCTTTCTACCCGCCAAAAATTGCCGTCAATAGGAGCATTCGTCGTGTGCGTCCTCCCGTGAGGCGAGAAATTTAGCTGTCCCATGCTAAATAGAGGCTCACGATATCGGGGTCATGCTTTCCCCAGCAATGCATGTGGTCTTTAGAGCCCTCGCCTGCGGTCAAGCGAAGTTAGCGAAAGAAAGAACATCGAGGGGTTTAGTGGGTATCCCTGACCGTTGGCTGCTTCGCTCCCCACTGTGTTTCCCCACAGTGGGTAATCCTCAAACGGATTTACCCCATTTAAAACAAGTCTCATGGATGCCTAAAATCCAAGCAAACGCTCCGAACGCAACGGAGATTTAACACTCGGATGATGACTGCGGATAAACGCTTCTGAAGGGTCGTGTACTTGTGAAACACGAGCGGAAACAGGCGTTGCGTCAAACACTTCGTTGCACATTATCACCAGTAATTGTTTTTAATACAAAACATGTAATACATATTTATAGGTAAATATATCTTCGCACTGAGCTAATTGCATTCTGTGTGAAACATTTACGGCCTCTAAAATATTTCGGCTGCATTGTGCTGGACGCTCACAACTACCTACCTATTGTTTTAGAACGAAACAAAGGTATTGAAGTTCTCTCAAGGATTTTGATAATTATTGTGATTTCGCAAACTTGTATATAACAGATACGGAAATAATTGTCTGTGGGATTTGTTGCTTGGATTACTCCGCCATTGTGGAGATCCAACGGAGTGTGCACAATTTTAAATAACTGAACTCGACTGCCCTTTTGTATAAGAATTTGAATTGGAACTATAGATATGGTATTGCGTAAACATATTAATTATACAAGAAGAGAAAAGCCTGTATTTAGTTTTAAATAGCAAAGTGTGTTTCCGACAATATAAATTGAACTTTTGGAGTTAAACTATAGAAGAGACAAGCTTCCATTGTCCCCGCGCCGGTGCCGTCTCAAGTCCCAAGCACTCGAGTCTTCCGTCTCCTTCTCTTCTGCTTCCTACCTCCTCGATACATGACATGATTACACTTGCATCCTTTAAATTTACTAATACGTAGTCTGAATATAGTACATTTATAATTGAAACTTGATAGAACAGTAAAAATTTTTTTTAAATTGTCCCCATTTCCTCCCCTCCATATCTCCTTAAGTATTGATCCCAGCGAAATGTCTACATAACTTTTATTGTAGAGAATTTTATGTAGATTAATCTAATCATAGGATACTTTTTGCTGTCCATTATAATTTTTAAGTTATTCGCAAAAAACTGAAAAAGGGACGTTTATGGGCCACCCCTTCCCTTAGCTCCACCCCTACCCATCAGTACTTTTAGTATGTTGTTCAGGACACCTTCCTCTACGACTGTACCAAAATTTACTTCCACACGAATTATTTCCCCTATTCGGCCTTTTTGTGTCTTCGTTGCTTAGACTATATTGCTATCCAGCGAGGAAACGTAGCCAGCCTTCTGGGCACCCATAGAAGACGATCCTCGAGGCTCAGTATTCTATTTATAGTCTTGAGGGACTCTGGGTAGAATATAATACAAATGAGTTAAGTTTTCTTGCTTTGTATTTGATTATTTATAGATTTCTTCATTATACTAAGAAATAAATTACATAACATTATTTGCTGATATTTTATTTGTCGACAAACTATTAACAAGTATTATTGTATTTAACAATTTTGGCGACAAAAGAATGAATGAAAACACTTTCTTGTTCACCAGAATTAAAACCACGTGCCTAAAAACTAGATACATTTTGTTGAACAAAGGGCGGTCTTCTCGCTGGAGCGATCTTTTCCAGGCAACCTCTTGAACTAAAGGTGCTTTTACACTAGCAACTAAAATTGCTCAATCTCTTTTGTCGCATTTTATTGTAATACTCCAGATTGATCCATTACTGTTGTCAAGCAATTATTGCTCAAAAAATTACCCGTGTAAAAGCACCTTAAGAAAAATATTAAAACACGACAGTGGCGGTGAAGATCATAAATCATATTCAGAATAGAAGACATGTTACAAGGTCTTGCCGTCGACGACTTTTCTTTATTTTCACAATATTACAATTTTTAAAACGTTATTAAATGAAAATACACATTTTAAAACATTGTACTTTAAAAAATATACATTTGATTTTGTTATGTTCCATTAGCTAACGAGTAATTTGCACTTCCGCCAAATCACTTGCGTTATGTTGAACTCGCTCGTGCTGGCCACGTCAGTCAACATACTTTTAATCAGTGCGACACAGGCCGTGACTAATTCTACGGATAACGTGAATTTTGCCCTGCAACTAATCAATGTTCTGGTTGAATGACAGTTATTTATTTCTTTTATGATAAATCTAACTTGAAATATATTTAAAGACGGCTACACCCACTTGCTAGAATTTCATTTACCTGCTATACTGATCAACAGAGATAATATTGTTTCTCATAATTATATATGTCATACTCATTGTTTACTATATTAGTCATGTGGTAGAAACTTTGTTTCCCGTAAAGTCAATTTCAATAACATCATTTGTTATCATCATTGTAAGGCGTAATTATCATATGCCATAACATCATTTGCCATCGAAATTGTTTGTAGAAAAAATCATAAAATCGGTTTAAACTAAACGATGAATGGTTAGGTTAGGTCAGAACATGAATGGTCTTGAGATGGCACTGCGCTGTGCTTGCACGCGCAACTTATTAATAATGGTGGTGGACCATTACAAAATTTGAAGGGGCTCTATGAGACGTCGCCGTCAGGACTATTGGATGTGTCTTTGGTTCCCAAGGTCCTGACATAGGGCGTCGAGATGGACTAAAGAGGTGGTTTAGTTGGTAGGTCCGAGCATGCCATCGGGAGTACAACACTACCCTACCATTGTCCCCGAGCGGTAGGGTGTCCATGATGGATTACACCTCGTAAAAAAAAAGGTTAGAACATGAAAAACAATGCACGAGCCGAGTGAGCGAAGCGAGCGTGCCGCGGCAGCGGCCGGCGAACTGCTAGAGAGCCAATTGCTGTTTAGGACAAAGTAGGTTTATTTTCTACGAAAGCGACTTGGATGATATATTCTGTGTCAAACAAAAACTAGCAATTGGAATTGTAAGTTGTGTAAAACTCTATTAAGTTAGGGTGCCCTAGGCACACTATTCTATGCCTAGAAATCTGCAGAAAGCTAGTCACGTCACCTTGATGGATCACCATTTATACTTAGCCAATCGAAATAAGGTACGTCTATCATTACAATGCTCTAGAGTCAATGTTACACAAGCACCTACAATCAGTAGAAGACGGCCGCTGTATACGAGGGTAACCTAAAGGTTACCACTGTTAACCACTCGTACAGCAAAGGCAAACTTTTGCTGTACGAGTGGTGCAACCCTGTTTCCCTGGGTCTGTACTATTCTAACATACTAGGATGTCACAGTGTGCTTTAGATCCCCTGTCGTTCTTACAAAAGACGCAGGTAGGTTTAGTGGGTAGTTCGTCAATACCTCGATACCATACGAGAGTCCTACATGCACTCGTGCAGTCGGCACTAGATGCTTTAGTTGACATCCCCCGAATCCATGGCCGAATATGTATCGCAAAAGATGAGATTTTTTTAGTATTTAAGTAAAATTGTTTTAAATTTGCTTTCTAAGGGCAGTAAGAAGTTATTTGTTTGGGTCACTTGTGATTTAATGGGGGCTGGTATTGAAAATCAGCGCCATGTCAGCTCTTGAAAGAACAAAATGCTGAGTTACCAGCCTTATTGCGTGAGTGCTATGTACATTTATTTTCTTAATAGTTAATAGTTGTCGTATATTTTGTAAAGTTCTGATGGCTTCATGTTTTATCAGTAACGTAAGTATTCCATTTAAATATTTGTTTTAACCGATTTCAAATAATTCAACCGCTTTATACCGTGAGCATTTTGAAATTTTGTAAATATACTCTCCGATATTCACTTACTATGTCTGGGTGACCCCAGAGTTGCACTTTATATATTACTCAATATTAGCGTAACATGCTTGGATATGTAAAATATGTGTGTTTGTCTGCCGATTATTATTATATGAAAGTTAAGTATGAATCAGCTTATGCGCTTGCATGTTGCTTATATAACTTGACGGGAATGTGCGATCACACTTTCACAGGTCAAAACACCAAAGCAATGATTAATTAATAGGTTCTGGCAATAGTTGGACGGAGATTTGTTTAGTATCTGGCATAAATACCTTTTATACCGCGGAATTTAATTTGATAAGCCGCGTTGAATTTAGCCTACGTGAATGGATTTATCCACATAAGGAACTGTTTATATCTGTACTTCTATATCTATTATAGTACGATTATAAATGGAAGTAACTGTTGCGCTTGTGTGTGTAATTAAATCATTACCATAAATGTCCCACTGCTGGGCTCGGGCCTCCCATTTTAGGCCAGCATACCCACCACGCTTGTCCAAGACAGCTTGGCGGGTTTGACACATCGTTTGTCTCGAATTCGAAATAGAAAAAGAACTGGCAATTAAAAATCGATAATGAGTTTCGGAAGGATATCTCATATAAATTGTCTGTGTCACCTTTATGTAGCGTTGATATTAAATTTCAGAAACCATTGTGTTCATAAAATATTTTGCAGTAATCGGTATTTTCCGATATGGTTCGATAAACTGCACGGAGCATAAAGTCATATCAACATTGACGTGGCGGACGTTTACTGGTTTTAGTGCCGTATAACGTATTCCATTACAAATCTTAATACCTTCTTTTACTTGTTTTAATAAGCTTTAATTGGTTTGCCGTTTAATATTGTATAAAAACTAAATTTCACGTTTCACCCAAATTGAATCAATTTGGTTGAAATGCACGGAGATGAAAGGAAACAATAACAATGCATCATGCATGCTATGTAATGACAACATTTTATGTTCATACGAATCACTGTAGCTATTTAATCAAAATTAATATTCAAATCGGAACTGTTGTAATATCAACTTTATAGTGACCAAAGTAAGTCATATTATATAGCTTGTTATAATTTGCGCGGCAGGGTAAACTATGGGCAGTAATTTTCTTTTACTCACACAAAACTTAATTCGGTTTTTGAACATAATTATAACAAAGAAACTAAGTCAATATATTATAGTCGACTCAATTGAACAGTAAAACATAGAGGTGAGTCGAAGCCAACCTGATTTGAGGTAATACAATGAATGACGTATTGTTTATTACAATGTAGGTATTTATTAGTGAATTGAAATAAAACTGATTACAGTGCTTTTGATACGACTTCAGTTAGCGTAATATAATGTATCCTCCGTGTTAACTTGGGTTATAAACCTCGAACCTCTGTCGATTTTCATTCATATACGTTTAGTAGTATCTAAAAAAGTCGTAATTAATGTCAATGCCCTCTTTTCAGTGTTGCCAGATGACCATGTCAATTAACCCCCAATTTTTTTTCAAAAACGCCCAATTTTAAGCTTTTTGAAAAAAAAACCCCCAAAACAGTTTTTACTTATTTTAAAGGAGAAATTATAAAGCAAAACCACCGTCGTAGCGAAAAAGTCACTAATGACGTCATCATTTTCGCTCACGGGACGCTCACGACGACTCGTGTCAATGGGTGGGTCGACTAGCCATTCCACTTGAGCTTACAATTGTGACGCTAGCAAAAAAGGAATGGGAAAAGTCGCGGTTGTTTTGAATCTCTAACGGAACATAGCCTATATAGGATACGACGTTTACGAGTTGAGACGGCATAATAAATAAATGACGTAAATGAACGAACGAACGAATGAATTGAATTATTAAAATGAACTATTGAATTGAAGTATGATTCACTAGTAGAATATAATCCTAAGATTAAGTAATAAAACTGTATTATAACTTAGATATAATAATTGTAGTGATGAGAATTGTGTTTGTAGATGAATTACTGGTACTTAAAAAATCGCCAACATTTCTCTCAGCAAAATTTTTCCCCCCGAATGTCCCCCCAACGTCGCAAAAAATCCCCGAATTTGCAGGGAATCCCCCATCCGGCAACATTGCCTCTTTTCGCTATTCTCATCTATCCCACGAAAACAACGTTATTTATCGGGATTAACTGTATTCTAAGTTACGCTACGCTATGTTTTCATTTAAATCCGTTCAGTAGTTTTCACGTGATGCTCTAACAGACAGACCGACAATTTCTAAAAATTGAATTTTCAAAATCTCTAGTTCGAAATTATACACCCTGATGTTTTCACATTTTGAAAGGCATTGTACATACTCGAACCATTTCCAGATTTATTATAGAATAGAAAATTATTTTTATAGAACGCCGTTCACCCGCGGAGCGTACCACGCGGAAACTTCGGCTAAATGCTGTCGCAATGTTTTTTGAGTTACCTATGACAGACACATCGGCGGAAATTCTGTCGACTGCAGATTATCCCCGATTCTTTTTAACACGGTACAACACACAAAAACAACACACAAGGTGTGTCGCTAGGTTATATCGTCATCTAAGGTTTTTAGGGTTTCGAAACCATTTAACTATAAATGGAACGAAGTAATCGTTCGTTTGTACCGTTCATCCGTCCGCCCACTCTGTCTTTTCATGTGTTATACAGCTATTCTTCACAATATCGGATCTATATAATGAAATTTATCAGAAAGGTTTTTTCTATTGTAATGTAATACATAGCGAACTCATAAAAAATATAAAAAAATCTTGCTATCCTCCATTCATATAGTAACTGGGAGATGGTTGTTTCGAATGTACAATTTTTATACATCTTTATTCAGATCTTAAAAATGATAATGATGCTTTTTTTTATTCGAGTTAAAATAGGTAAACGAGTAGAGAATAGAATTATTATTATTGTTTTCCCCATCTCACTATAGCTTTCGTACTCTCGTGTGAAAAAATCAGTATTGTAGAGTAAAAAAATTATGATGAATAATATACAGTACAAGCAAAACTTAAATGCGTGTCTGAAGTTAAAGATAGAAGAGATCAGACTGAAAGAATGTGATAGAGTGGATGGAATACTGAGCCATCGAAACTCTCACTCGTCTCGCATAAATCACGATCAGCTCAAATCTAACCTCTTTCGCCAACATTCCATCGAAACAGTCCTAAGAGACCAGTTTCAGAATGTCTCTACTAGGTCCCCATATACATGGAGTCTCCTTTTCTTTCACCTCCACCCAATTATTTGGGGTCGGCACAATATGCCTCTTCCTAACATACTCTTCCATTATATATGGGGTATTTTTGATAAAATCCTTAAAACTTCGCAACTAAATCACAAAAACAAAACTTCCCCGTAAATTTATTGAGCGTGGACTGCCACGCGCTTGGCCGACTTTTGGTTGATTGCATAATTTACACAATACACGCTGGTAACGCTTCTCTTCAACTTTACGCATACAAACATACAGTTTAAAATTTTTTTGTAGAAAGTATCTCATTAAAAGTAACGTACACATTACGTTCATGTTTTGTAACACATGAGTTAATTATTATATTTTAACAATTCAAGAATTCATTATTGTTTATGACTGTTTAATGAATTGTTTAATTAATTAAATGTTTTCAAGAGAAATCGAATTACGTAAATAAATTTCAGAAAGCAATCAGTTATTTGAAGGAGATATTAATATTTGATATGCAAATAGAAAAAAGGCGATTAATATGTGAGAATAAATCAAATCAATTTGAACGTAAGCATGTTTTAATGTTTGATAAATACAAAACGAATTAATGTTTTGAAAATATTTATGCTCCATTTAGGGTAATGTTAATGTTAGTGACCGTTTCAAGCAGATGTAAAGATAGATGGGTTTAATGCGTTTTTATGACGCTACAATGATTATTTTCGTGACTTTAAACATTGGCAGATAACGTAGGGTAAAACCCGGGCAGTTGTCCCACTTTTAAAAAAGGTTCTGTAAGTAAACAATTTTTTTTTATTGGGGATAAGCAACATGTGTTTATCAAATCATACGTCTTATTTACTTTCGTACTAGCCTATTTTTGTAAATATAATTAATATAGTTTTAGAGGATAGTATTTTATTACACCTCTCAAAAAGCCTAACGTTAAAAAGGATTCGGGGAATACTTGCCTCAGAGGTTAATAAATAAATTAATATTAAAAAAATATTTTCAAGAACAAGATTCTCTTTGAACACACTTAAAACGAATAAATTTACATCAACATCAAACCCAACATTCTATTACATTATATAAATGTATATTTGTACTATAAAACAGCTTGTAACGTTACGCTTATATTTGCGAGGCATTTTTAACCGACTTCGAAAAAAGGAGGAGCTTCTCAATTCGTCGGAATCTTTTTTTTATGTATGTTCTCCGATTACTCCGAGATTTATGATCCGATTGACGTGATTTTTGTTCGACGCGGAATAGCTTTCAATTGGTCCCGTAAAAATTTTACATAGTTTGGCCCAGTAGTTTTCATTTTATGAACATTTTTTATGACAAAAAATTCCTTTTCGTTCCATATGTACACCGATTACTCTAAGATTTATGATTCGATTTCCATGATTCTTTTTTTGTTCGACGTGGAATAGTTGCCATGTGGTCCCCTAAAAATTTGACATAGTTTGGCCCAGTAGTTTTCATTTTACGATCATTTTTTTTGTGTTTTTTTTTGTAGATAATATATATGAATAATAATAGCTTTAGAAATAAGTAATTTTATACATTTTAGTTTTTGAAGTCGGTTTTTTTAAACAAAGTTTTTTATTTTTTACTACCTAGACAACCTAGCAACTTAGACAAGTTATAGCTAGTGACAATAGGTTAGAAAAAATAATAAAGAAAACGTGTCATTGTTCTTTAAAGAATTTATAACTAAATAGGGGGATTATCCTTTTTGATACGGTTAGTTGCCCATTTTTATATAACTAAAGCACAGCAGAGAAGCTGACGGGCCAATTGTGATGGAAAGTGGTTAGCGTCGCTAATGGATATTAGTAATAATGTGCTACCAATGTGATTTGTAGGAGAAACTGGAACCTGACCACTGATGCCGGAACACAACTAAAAGTTGTTATGGGGGCATGCTCTAGACCAGGGGTAGTAGCCACCCAGTAGGGCAAACGCCCTCCCACCTAGCTGTGGGTTTTCTTGTCCCCTCTTATGGCATGCCGCCCCGAGACAGCAATTAGTATTCTATTTCTATTCCTGCACGGATAAGATTATTTGCTAAATACATACGTATAAAATATTTCGGACGTCTATCTGTAAAAGTAAATAGGGCAACTCTCTCTCTCTAATTTTTGCTTTATTTATTTGGGAAATAATAAACAACAAAACATAATAAATAGCATAATTTGAACTCGAATGCCAGCGGACGAAGTTGACTGAAACCACAACCAGTTACAAAAATATTCAATAGAAATTACATACCAGTATAATTCGGAGCCCGTTAAAGTCTCGCCGCGGAAGACTTGCTCACGCGGACAAGACGCGTGAGCATAATCTTACGGTTTGCGTAGCATTGAAGCCTCCTAGAGGAGTAATTCTAATTATAGATAATCCCAAACACACCAACGACCCTAATAGTTTTTTCAAAATCGGGGTAAGTATCCCAATGAGGCAACTGTCCGGCTTTTACCCTATATCCACTTATGTAGATAATCTTTAACGGCGTTATTTTTAACGCTATTAACTACACGCATTTAGCCACAGACAGTAACACTAATATTATAGAGTCCGGCTGGCTTAGTTAATCTGGTCCAGATGGTATTGGGCAGCTACTTGAAAGATAGAAAAAGTGAAAGTTAAAGATACGTCAGACTTGTGGAATAAATATCATTTTGAATCTTTTGCATTAAAATAGGAAGAGCACTCATAAATGAAAACAAGTAAATAACGCAATCTATATAATATATGCTACGTAAATATACAGTACGTACGTATACGATATAACAGCTGCTTATTATATGATGTATAGAAACAATAGGTAGGCAATGTAAATATACCCTGGACTAAGAAAATTAGATGGTAGAATGAACATATAGATGGATAGACAGGTCAGATATAAAAGATAAAATCAGAAGATTACAATATAATGAAAATAAATTTCCGGCACTCTGGGCGCGTTCCTTTAGTACCTCACCACGCCCAAAATGCTCCGTCTGCCGTTCCACAGTGCGTCCATAGTCGTTATGATCGTGGCCAAAATGTCAGCAATGACGTAATTATTTTCGGTCACATAGCAGTCACAGTGACCCATGTCAAGAGGTGGGTTGATGTGGGCGTTGAGCACAGAGCATTATTTCTCTCTATGGATTGACATTGAAAAAGGCGTGATTTTCAAATCAACCAATGTTATTCGTGTATTTCGTCGTTAATGACATCAACGCTCCATAATACGTTCCACTAGAGTTTATGATTATAACGCTCGCAAACAAGTGGAATGGGAAAAATCGCGATTGTGAACTTGGTCATTGTGGGTCTCTTGTAGAACGAAGTTCATAACAGTCGGCAGGAATTTATTAAAAAAAACTACCAATATTATCTGGATGGATGGATGTATGGAGATGATGTATCCTACTTGGAGCAGGGACATAAGAGACCGATTATTAACGAAACATTGTGTTTTCGGAATTTGCGTGAGTTCGCCTATTAATGTTCTATATTGTATTTATTTGTCACATCAGGCGTGACTTGTAACTTTCGTGTCATAAATTAAATTGTGGCTTATTATACGTATATTATTTGTACATTAGTGACGCTAGTAACTGAAATTATCGATAAGATTTAAGTAAATATCACTGGTATCGTGTCGTTAAGGTGTTGTGCAAGTACAATCGCTTATTTTGTATGATAATTCAAACCTGATAAAGTAACTGTTGATACACTTAAATGTACAATGTAGTATAATACATCTATTGACCTTGGTAGTCGAAACATGTTATCATTTTTTATATGCACTTTGACATATTGCTGCCTCTGATTAATATCAAATTATTATTCAAATAAGAATTTATTTAAATACAAGATGCCGACTTTATATTTATATATTCTTTGCTATGCTACCTTCTTTGCTATGCCACCAGTCATGCTATACGGGTCCGAATGTTTGGCCACTAAAGTGATAAACCACAAACGCCTCCACTCAGCTGAGATGAAAATGTTGAGATGGATGTGTGGTGTTACAAGAATGAATAAGGTGAAAAATGAGTACATAAGGGGATCTTTGAAAGTTGCACCATGCACAATGTAAACGTAACTTAATGGACCATTTGATACTCGCGATGCATTATGACTAGGCATTTTTGGATTAATGATGAAATAGCAGTATTCAATTAAACTTTGTCATTTATTTTGAAATAACAAACCAGGCACAGCTATCATAAGAAAAAATGTAATAATATTCATAATCAAAAGTTTTTATTCAATAGCTTGTATAATACATTGGAGAACATTTTTTTGTTAAAATTTAAATTTATTATCTATTATTCAATGTACATCACTTCGCAACGTGTTATTCCTGATAAGCAGAAGCGGCAAGAAACTCCCCAGCAACACGTCTAGCTAAAAATTGTTTTGCTTTATGTTTCTAATTTTATTTATATCGCAAGCTCTTTTTTTGTATGTAATATTAACATTAGGTCGATGACACTTTTTAAACGGTGCATAAGGCTTTTCTAACCCAAGTCATTCGAATCAGATAAAGGGTACCTACTTCGCTACCGCGACTTTATGTTGTATATATATGCATGTATAAATATATGTAGCTGTAAGTCACAATTCAGAACAAAACTGAAAAACACAAGAATCTCGCAAGGGAGTTAAAATTGTTGGAACATTTTCTTCGTTCATTTAATCGGATTATGTCTCACGTTATACGCATTTACGAGAAAAATCTTTGTCAGTTATTTCAAGGAGCACCTACTCTTGTATTCACGTATTTCCCAAGTTGTTTTTATTTATATTCGATGCATCTATCAAAAAGCATACACGGACGCTGGCGCTGCATAAAGCTGCTTATGCGAATTGGATGGCTGTGCGCTTTTCTTAATGTAAAATGAACTCAGATGTATGCTTTTTGTTAGATGGCGTTGGAGTACCGCCGTGGATTCCCGGGGAGGCTTTCCGGCCGTCTATAGTTGAGGTACGAGCTTTTAATTTGATAGAAAAACTGATAGAGTAATGCAGCACTTCAAAGTTTCAATGTGAACTAAATTTTGTTTTATATCTTCCGTGAAAACTACCTCTTTTATTATGTTTTTTTCTTTTCACTTTGATTTAGTGAAGGGCAAACGAAGCAGCGTTTATGATTTAATAATGTATTAAAAAGACACATGAAAAATAGTGATATTGACGCACAGGAGTGGACAGTAGCAGCCACTAGGTAATAGAATAATTATATTTTTCCTATAAATTGGTCACAACTTTTAAGATATTCATAAGGGGCCATCCATAAACGTCACATGTTGAGGGCGGGGAGAGGGGCGTTGTGATGAAGTGTAACAAGGACGAGGGACGGGCCAGAAATCATGAAATTCGTGTGACTTAATTTACGGATGTTTAGATTATTATATTAGATATGACTTATACAAATATTGTTAATGTGTTGACTTATTCGAAGTATGATTGCTCATTCCATAATAACCATATGCAAGAATACTGGCGAATTTAAACCAAGTCTTCCATACCTACAATAAAGCGGTTATTGAGATCAAAATCGATTTATACAATTGTTTATTATCTACCCGTCCATTTATTACCTCAAAGCATCAACTAGTACATATTAATATATAACTAATTAAATGAAATATATACGAAATATTAAGATGTATATATAGGTACTTAATTTTGTAGGTATCATACAAATAGCAATTTTATTTAAATTCTGGCATTTATTTCCTAATTACCAACAGACACTTTAATTTTATATATATGTATAGATTATATATATTAACATTATGTAATAGTATTACTACACATTAAAAATCAAGATACATGCAATATATCGTTGCTACAATATACTTTAGAGGGTCTATAAAAGATAGCAAGGAGTCGGCGTGTCGGATGGTATCGTGTTTCCTTCACCGCGTCACGATTCTATTACTCGCCGTATGTGAGCAAAAAGTAACGTATGTGCAGCAAACGATGTACGTGAATAACCCCTTATTGTGTAGGGTAGCTCAATAGCTCCGTGTCTTGACTGGGTTGCGAATGTCGAGTGATACAGATTGGGTCCAATTTATGAAAGCAGTTTGACCATATCACAGCTGAATGTACTTCAGTGTACGTCACATTTACCTGCGTAAATGGTGTCTTGCACGAATTGTTCACATCCGGGAATGTATGCAGGTATGTATTGCTGAATCTTTTACAGTTGTTTTTCTACTTCCGTCTTGAGTGATGCGCTTACTACCGAGAATGTTTGTAGCTTTTAAAGCCTAACGCAACCTTTTTGCGTTAGGGTTTATTATTAGTTTGAACCGTATAAATGAACGAATGAAACTCTTTATTAGTCACCCTAAACCTATACCTAGACAATTAATATAGATATATTTGCATTAGAACAATGTGCCTTATCGCTCACAGCGATCTCTTCCAGGCAACCCGGCGTATAAAATCATCAACTTACGGACTTGCCACACATTCGTAGGTTTATTTTTCATATCAATAATATAGACTTTCTTATTTCTTCGTAATATTTTGCTTAACTGCCAGCACTTGCCAATTATAAATAATAACCACGTAAATTCAGATAAACTGCCTAACTTTGCGTGCTTCCTAGCGCATGATTTAATGAATGAGATACTCGTCACTTGAATGTTACATCTATGTGTATAGCAAGGTAGGTATAAACTAAAACGGTTTCACCGATTTAGTGCACGTAGCAAAGTCTGATCTTGATCAAAAGCGCAACTACCATACGATCTTAAAAAAAAAACTTAATACAATATTATTTCATGCGAGCTGGGCCTCGCGGTCTCGTCCGCGTGGTGATGGAAAATCGTTGTATTTTGGATAATTCACACTATATCTTTATAAATTATAGCCTGTGTTATTCTGATGTGTAAGCTATATTATTGTAAAGTATGATCAAAATCCATTTCAGACAGAGTAACATACATACATCCATACATTCTTAAAAACTTTCGCGTTTATAATATTAGTAGGATTACTTTCTGGTCAATTTATATTTGCATTTCTAAAAATATGATATATTAAAACACAATTAAATGTTAAAAATAAACTAACTTATAAGTAAATTAAAACATTGAAGATTACAAACAATATTATGAATCCCAAATCGCCGTCAGTTGAGGACGTTCTCAAAACGCTGGCTGCATTTCAGCGGTGTATGGCAACGCTAAAATGCTGCTCTTAATACAGATCAGCTCTTTGGTCGCGTGAGTTATATTAAACGAGTTGTTAGGTCTCGATAGAGTCCTGAACTTCTGAACTCTATCACCCTAGTTTCTATACTAAAAGCCACAAATATGATGTATCCATTGCTAAAGGATGCTTATTTGCGGCTTTTCGGACCCTATTTTCAATATACTGGTGATCGGTTTGATTGAATTGAATTCTTTTAAGACTGTTTTTATATCGTACTATGTTTAATCGAACCTGATGATTACTACAAATTCTGAACCACAACAGATCTTTAAAAAAAAGACACTTTTTACATTTTAATAACAGTTATTTTTATGTAAATATAGGTTCTTGAATCTAGTGTGTTATTGTTCTAAAGTTTATTAAATAATTATGTACATGTGCTAACTGTTTTATCCATTAGTAAATTCATGATTGCCTAAAGTAGTTACACCATGTTTTAACATGACATGTTAAATAGATTCTGGTCTTATAAATGTATGTTATTTTAAATAATACTACAATTTGCGACTTTTTCTACGCTTGACTTAAAGTACCCTCGGGATTCCCGGGACACAAAATACCGCAGCATTTGAAAAGGAATGAAAGCTATCGTTTTGGTGAAAAGAATAATAAGAATCAAAATGAGCTAATTTTTAAACAAATCAACAACTACAAATCGCTTCTGGGAATATACTTGCGAGATTCCCGACATAAAAAATATCACACATTTTATTACGTTAAATTTGCTATCGATCAGTAAAAAAGTTATTTTGGAGTTCGATTTTTTTATCTGGTCTTTTTTATAATTCCCAGAATTATTCCCGCAAGATTCCCAGGATAAAAAGTAGCGCAGAGCTTCAGTCTCACAATTAGCTGTCGATCAGCTAAAATAGCATCGAAATCAGCTCAGCAGTTTTTACGTGAATCCCGAGCAATCTGACAAAAATCTAATGTTCAGAAATTTATCATATTATAGATATTACTCAATAATTATTACTGTTAACGCATGTTATTTTTTAGTTGTTTTGTAATAGATTGGGATTTTGTACATATATAGTATAAGTACTACAGGTACTTACTATATAAGGTGTACTAATAATTACTGTATAAGCGATTGCGGTTAAGACGATCGGTATGTATTGTGAGCGTTAGAGCTCTGATTTCTACCCTGGCCGACTAAGTTGGAATGAAATAGGTGACAACGGTTCCAATTTCAAAATGTCGCCACATTAATAGGTAATAATAATAATTGTAAGCGGGCGAGTCTTTTCGTAACATCTCATTTCAAGTTGTTTTACAAAGAGCCATCACTCCAATATGTCTGTTCTGTCTAGGTCTCAAAGTAAGTTGATAATTTAAAAACCAACTAGTACGTACCATAATTAACCCTAAGAAAATAACTTTTTGTATAAAAAATATCCAACTTGCAAATACTTCAAAACACTCACACAGTCATAGCTATTGTGTGGGTTTATTTAGGGAAGTTCTATAGTAATCGATATATTATTGACAGATGGAGCACAGCACTAGCCAATAAAATAAGATTGTTGGTTGCGGGTAGATGTGAAGACCCAGGTGATACATTGGGGCCAAACTTTATAGCTCGGGTGAGGTTTGCCGCCCTTTAATATTTAATATTGAAAAAAAATATATACAAGCTATCCATCGCGATCTCGAATCGAAACTTGTTTATTGCTATACTTACCCACGATCTGGGAGCGAATACGATGCTTCGCATTACATATAAAGATGTGAAATACTAGGAAGGGCTCCGGCCGGCGGTTCAGGGAACGCTCTCTTCGTGCTCTCTTAAATTAGATCGATTATCGCCAAACCAACCTTCTTATATATTATGAAATATAGTAAATTGGGCAAGAGCTTGACAAGATGAAAGGTTCCGTAGAGCCGTATCATATAAAAATTTACAGATATAAAAAATTATCATCTATAAAAAATACGAAAGCAATTTAATCTGTTAAGCTTTCACGGAAAAACTACTAGGAGTACTGGATCGGTTTTGGTGTAATTTTGTTTAAATGTAGTTTTAATACCGAAAATAGATGTAAATATTTTTCATCCCGGGAGATGGGATAGTTTGCGATATAAAATGAAATGAATATTCCGAGGGCAAATAGCACTAAAATAAAAAAAATATACAATGTAACATGTATTAAGGACTGCTTCTTGAACAATCGGCACGAACTAAAGTTTGACCAGCGGCGCAGCCGTGGTGTAAATTCTAGTCTATGTATATATATAAAAATCAGCTGTTGTTCGTTAGTCTCGCTAATATTCGAAAATGGCTGGACTGATTTCACTAATTTTGAATTATTTGTGGAAGTCTAGAGAAGGTTTAAAAGTAAGAGTAATATGAAAAAAAATGTTTCGAACTCGCTTTCTCTTAGAAACTATTCCTATCTGTCAAACATGAAATGTTCGTCCCGTCGTTCAGGAATCAATTAAATTTCAAAGTCGTTCAAAAAATTCTGAGCCGGTACGAAGTCTGCCGGGTTAGCTAGTACGGTATATTATACGGTATATATATGGAAATACACGTGTAAAAAAATATTTTTACGCGTGTATTTCCAATCCGAAACACGTGGAAAGGATTTAATTGACAGGGAAGAAGATATTACATTTTATAATTATCGATTCAATCCCAAGGCTGTGTAATAGAAACAAACAATTGTATAAGTAATGAACTAGCCCGTCGCTACGTTCGCGTGAGATATTATATCCATGTCGAATGGTGAATTTGTCGATTTTTGATTTTCGGCTACAGTCCGACTCACGCCTTCAACACAAACGCACGACATACGTGCTCGTGTACAAACGCTAGTTTCCGCGCTCGCTGCTTGCCTTCAAATAAATCCTTCTGAACTGTATTATATTTGACAAAAAAAATATCCTTATTTTGACACAAAAACCACCAGTTTCGGTGTAATTTATAAAATTCGATCAAATTTTTGAACAATTGAACTTTGATCTTGAATAACTTTTGAACGCGTGGACAAATCTAAAAATGTTATCAGACCTTTTTTGTAGAGCGTTCAATTCTCTATAAAGATTGGAACAGCGATTTATCAGTCAACCAGTCGTTTGAACGGTACAAAAATCAGAAGAAGCAAAAAAAATAATTCCTGTGTTATTCTTATGGGAATTAAAAAATGCGATGAGGACAATCTTAATATTAATATTATGGGCTCATCTTTTCACAGATTTTTTTTTACACCCAAAAGAAACTTTTGAGCCTGTTTGGAAAAAAAATATTTTTTTTGTATCACCCTAATATATATATATAAATATGAACAAAAATAATATTTAGCTAGATGTGTTGCTGGAGAATTTCTTGCCACTTCTTCTTAAACGACGATTGCACTTTGCGAAGCGGTTCTCCAGTGAAACTCATTCTAATCGAATTCCAATTTTTAAATTGTGTCAGGAGTACTTTCAAATTTCAAATAACGCAAAAAATCGTATAAAATAACATAAATTGATCAACTTTGTATTATAACTAAGAATATCTAATTGGAAATCATGATCTTTATATTTTTTAACATTAGGATGAGAAAAACAATTTAGTTGTTTATGTATTTTGGGTTGATTTTGCCTAAACGTGTGAATCAAAATATAGTATTGCTCCCAATATGCTTAATATATAATTATGAAAAGCCATGTCGTTGAAGTTCAAGATAGATTTTCGTTTGCGAAATTTCTTGAGAAGCACTTGGTAGGTTTCAAAATTATACAGCTGAGTTGTTGCTTAATTATTGAAGCATTCACGTCTCATTCAATTACGCAGGTTCGAACTGTGTTCATGGAAATTTCATTTTCGGACTTAGTTTATGGAAATGCTTATTCATATAATTAAAATGTATTTATTATATAGCTGTTAACGATCATAAAGTAGTGCATATTCATATTATGCCACTTTAAATAAATTTACTTTTCAATTAAAATACAATTAGGTACAATGTAATCTCAAAATTAACTATTATTTATGGACTAGTGGTTGCCCGTGGTCGAAATTCGGCCATAATAATTAATGTCAATAACTGTACTTATATTCACAGATTTCGCCAAGGTTATACTGTTAATTTGACTTGAACAATAAACAAAAGAGTATGTGTGTGTGTGTGTCAAATACATGGTAGTGTGTATTTTTTTTAATTAATATATTTTTTATGCATAATGTTTTTTGGCATTCGTCGCTTTTTCTCTATATCTAATATATAAAATTCTCGTGTCACAGTTTTCGTTGCCATACTCCTCCGAAACGACTGGACCGATTCTCTTGAAATTTTGTGTGCACATTGGGTAGGTCTGAGAATCGGCCAACATCTATTTTTCATCCCCCTAAATGTTAGGGGTAGTCCACCCCTAAATTTTATTTTTTATTTTTTAGACAAAATTTTTAATTTCTATTTTTTTATGATACAGCATTAAAAAATACATACAACCCTAAATTTTGAACCCTCTACGATCAATCCCTATTTTTTAGGGCAGAACGACGTCTGCCGGGACAGCTAGTCTATATATATAAATATCAATGCCACTTTTCGTTGTAATTTTATAACTTGAGAACGACTTTACGGATTTTGATGAAATGTTGTGTGTGTTTGAGTGGGTCCCAGGATGGTTTAGATCCACAATTGGAACCGGTAGGTGGCGCTCAGATCGGGTTCTACAATTCTCCTTATCACCTGGACTGATTATGGTGATTTTGTTTTTCTGTCATGAAACAAAGTCTTTTAGGAAATCAGAATCGGAAAATATGGCGGTACGAAGTTCGCCGGGTCAGCTAGTAAACTATAAGTATGTCAGTTTCATACTCCTCCGTCCGCGCAATTTTTGTAAAAAGGGGTACACAGTTTTTTATATACTAGTAGTAGTATAGTACTATTATTCGCAATAAAATGAGTTTGAATATGCATATGAGGAAATTATTTAAAGATTTAAGTTATTTTCCCAAATTAAAATTTTGAATAGATTTAAGGAATGTAATACGGAAATATCGAATTAAATATACATAGTTCGCATTTGGAAACAGAATTGCTAAAAAAATTGAAATCCACAGATGCGTACGATCTTTGATAGAGTCACGTTTTTTCGGAATCACTGTTTCCTGTAAATGCCCTGTGACGTAATCAATGCTTGCGTTAATGAGTTAAGAAACTCACAAATGGCTCTATTTTAATAAGAATTGTTAAACTTTAGCTACGCTTGTGCAACTTTTTACTAACTTTATAAGAACAGGAAGAAATGAAGAGGTGTTCTGGGAGAGAGTAGCTAGTAATCGACGTGCCGTTTCACGATCCGGTACACGGCGTTGGAAACTTGCGACTAGAGCAACAATCGTAAACCGTACGGCGTGTGCCTGCACCGCAGAGGTACAGAGGCTGGAAACGGTTCATGATTTTCTACGTCTAAGCACAATTTGTCTTATTGCTGGTTTTAAACTCAAGAAAAACTACCTAAAAGCTTTCTTGTATGAATCAGACCTACGTCACTTAAATTAAATTCGCTTACTTTTAGCCAGTGAGTCACAGCTCTCACTCCCAATTCAGGCTAGTATTCTAGAACACTCGTTCGCGGATCAGTGCTTAAAACAATAGTCCGTCCAAATTAAAGAGTGTGTTCGTATGAATAAGTCATCATATCCCCGCGGCATTTCAATTTGTTCGTAGTTATCATAAGCATCGATTCTAAAATTATTATTTGTTGTATGAGTAAACCATTTAGAAATGTTTATTCTACTTTATCACAACGTATTAATTTAGAAAAATCATTTGATCTACACATGTATCTTCCAGTTGATGTACATATATCTGTAAAAGTCCCGTAACCTCCTGGCTTACCGGTAACGATGCGGTCTCTCCCTGCCGCCTCTGAATTATTAACACATGCCATCCAAGAAGTTGAATCGACAGAATTAAAACTTACCGAGCTCTTTCATATTTCACCTACTTACACCATTTCCCAACTGGTCGGAACAACGAGCAATTTGTTTGCTCCGAATGGCACTTTCTGTACTATAAAAACAATTTCTAACTCAGGCTTAGACATTAGGTTCGACACGGTGATTTTTGTGCTCCGAAACGTTCATCCACCATCTACCGAGTAATGAGCATTTGGTTTCATTATTATGCCCCTATTTGTAAAGAAAGACTTTGTTTCCTCGGTTTAAACATCTCAGCAAAAGTTATGAACTTAAAAGCTTCCGACGACGAATATTCATAAAATGTTAATATTAACCGCCACCATAACTTTACAACTAATATTAAGACGATGTCTTGTAATTCCGATTTTCTTAGTACAGTGTTTTTCAACCTGTGGGTCGCGACCCCTAGGGGGGCCTTTCTCGGGGGGTCGCCGGCATAAGAGAAAAGGCAATTTAAGTTTATACCTCATACTTAGGTACTTTCTAAGCTTAACAGCTTTTCGGAGAGTATAGGCCGTAATAATGAATATAGGTAACAATATATGGAAAGTCATAAAAGTGGTCATTGAAATTACTAACTTTTGGTCTGTCTATGGCCCAAGGGGGTCACCAACATTTTTCAACCTGTAAAGGGGTCGCGTATTTAAAAAGATTGAAAAGCACTGTCTTAGTAAATAGCGTCCACAAACGTTTTCTAGTAAATAATATGATGTTTTATTATTGTAAAGAGTGTTAAATAAATAATATAATTATAAACAGCGTTATTCGCTTAACAGAGCAAATCAGATAGATGTTATTTTAGTATATACTAATACTAGTGTTCTACTAATAATACTAGTGTTCGCTCTGGTCAAAATTCGACCATAATAATTAATGTCAAAGACTATACTTCTATAATCACATATTTCGCCAAGGCTACACTGATAATTTCACTTAAACAATAAACAAAAGAGTAATATGTGTAATGATTTTTTTTATTGAATTGATGTATTTTTTATGCATAAATTTAAAAAAATATTAGCTTTCGTCGCTTCTTCTGTATATACTATAAGTATACGAAATTTCATAGTCCTCAGTCCGCGCAATTTTCGCAAAAAAGGGTACATAGTTTTTGCTACACGTATAAATATTTTAATTGACTTTTAAATAAACCGTTCTCTAATTTTCTTCATGTAAAATTTGTATGTTTGTATTTTAGGTTTAATTGGAAAAGATACAACGTTTAGCCTCAAAACGAACGTATCTATATGTTTACTATTTCGCAGCAAACGCCCAATCCCGATGGGATCGTAAATAACGAATTTACATATCTATATGCTCGTTTCTTGCTATCTGAATACGTAGGCGTAATATTTTACACTTCGATATCTGAAATGCAACGATGTTTTACGTGTCTGCCGCTAAGAGGCCACTGTTATATGTGAAGGGATCCATCGGCACCGAAACGAGACATCATCTGGTAGGTATTAACCGTGTAGGAGCGGAAAAATAATACAATTTCTTGCGGCCATAGTATGCCACCATAAAAACCCTGAGGTGTATTCCGGTATTATTAGCCGTTGGTAGCACCAGTCGTGTTGTAAATCTCCATAGGTGATGGTAATCGCTTTCTATCAGGTGGTGCATTTGCCTATCCGCTGAACTCGAGTTGAAATCCGAACATACAGGGTCATCTCTAGGCCCTAATTTCCTAACGCTCTATGGGCGTGGGGGAAGAACTTTCCCCTATATTCTCTCGCATGATCATGTTTGCGCACGTAGCCTTTCACCTCCTTTCTTAAGACATCTGTTATGAATGTCCTACAGTACTACCCGGGGGTATTTAGTAGGGTTGTATTGTACGTACTAACTAAACCACTTCATTGTTTCATTACATGTCCGAAATAACCTGGTATTCTTGAGAATCAAAAATACTTTAGATGATCTTAACAGAACTTAACCCTGATAGTTGAAGATATTGTGGCCCCTTTGATACTTCCAAACGCCAGTACAGCGCAATATTAGGGCCTTTAATTAAGCGATGAGATTCGCATGACACGTCGCCTTTCGTGTACATCGCATATGCTAATCAAATCCAGCACATGCCTTAAGTAGGTCGTTCAATTTGGCACGTCTTAGAAGCCACTTGTAAAACAAACTACATTATAGTGAAGCCAAAAAACATAATTTACAGCACGTTTAGAAGCGAGCATGCGGCCGGCCATGAATTGTCAGCGGACACATGTGTCCAACTCGCAACCCCACTGAATAATACACGAATGTTGTTTGAGGTTGCGATCTTCGCCTGTTTTATTGCGGTCGATTGGCTCCAGAATATCGGGTCTTTTCTTACTTACCCACCGCACCCTGAAGGAACTTGATTTCCGAAATAAAAAACATAATAAACCGGTCTAACCAACTCGGATCCGCTTTGGATTTTTTTGTGCTATTGGAAACGAACCCCACCTATACAGCTTACATTACATATTAAGCACAAACAAAGTATAGGAAATATTTAAGTATAATAATTTATTATACAATTTGACTTGTATAAAACTCGAAAATTATATTTATTTTTTATTGTTATACCCCAAAAACAGTCAATACTACATACACATGCAAACCCACACACGCATATACTATATTATATAATTAGATAAAAATATAATTGCACGGGACTGACCTTTTCTTCATATCTTCTGAACCCTGCAAAATGTCGAAATGAAACAAAATACGAAAATTGAAATATTTTCGACGTTAACTTAAATGATTTCAATAAAAAAATTAAGTTGAAAAGTCAGTTCAAAGGCGGCTACAGCAATTCTCACAACATAATGCCATTGTCCTAAATATATCAATAATTATATTTCATTTTTTATTACTCGATGTATATATTACGCCAATCCGCCATGAGCAAGCACAACGGGTATTCCAACAGTTTCTTTAAGAAGAAACTGGCACAAGCCTAAGAGAGATACTTCTATATTCTAATATAATATAAAAAAACCCTCAAAAGCTTGTACAAGGAAAAGTCATGTCTTGGTGATTTTTCAAACGTTTACAGTCTAGTGCTGCCTGCGACAGAGCAACGCGTTAACGGTGCGACCGGCTTGCGTAAATAATTAAGAACACTTTTCTACGCGCCTGAGCCCAGCTTTCATTGTGAGACAACGTGCGGAGCCGTGCACTTTGCGAGCATTACCGCCCTCGTATTGAAAATGTTAGCCGCAAAACGAATATAAATAGAATTACCTATTAGATAGATGGATATTTCGGGAGTCATCAGTATCCGAGCGTTAAATCCCGGTTGCGTTAGGAGCGTTCAGTCCGACGCCCAGGATCCGCTTTGTTACTTTTTCTACTCCACTTCGCGTGGTCTTGAGCATCCTCCTTTTGATACCATTGGTACGCGTGTAATCCTTCACAACGTCAAGCCCATATTGCTTGTGCCTTCTCCTTCCACCGGTAGCTGGCAAAGGCGATTTAGCTAGACATGTGTTCCCTTCTCTTGCAGTTTATCTGCGTTGTCACGGATATGAAGACTGCCACGGATTCAGAAGTTCCTGACACGGTCTTTTCACGCCACTTCACATATCCATACGGCCCAATTCTGCTATTACTATCTCGTCAAAACTGCCGGACACTATCGTCTTAAACTTAGGGTTGCCTGATTTCGATATCATGCGACTTCCATGGCTTGCCCGAGGCTCACCACTATACCTTAATCAAAATTTGTAAATGTAAAATCACAAAATTATTTATTTATAATTTTTTTTCACTATTTGTCGTTATGTCGAAATCCGACCATAATAATTAGTTATAAATTTGAAAATTTAAGGTTCTGTTGTCAAAGCCTATATATACCTCTATAAACACAGATTACGCCAAAGGCTACGCTGTTAATTTGACTTGAACAATAAACAAAAGAGTAAATATGAGTATGTGTGTCAAATACATGGTAGTGTATGTAATGTTTTTCTTATCGATTTCATGTAATTTTTTCATATAAAAAAATTACTAACATTCTGCTCTCCTTCTCTATATGCTATCACTGTTCGAAATTTTCGTAAAAAAAGGGTACAAAGTTGTTGCAGTGTTTTTTCTTTACGTATAGATTACGAGGTGAGATGTAAGTTATGACAAAAAGTATATTTAACTGAAGGAAGATATATACAAGTGTTAATGTAGATCAAAGAAGAGATGGATAGAATGTTGATGATTTCTGCTATGACGTATGCCAAAATAGAGGAGTTTGGAAAAAAAACTGTTGGGTCGAATCCAATTAATTGTTTAGTGAAAGAAAAGAGCATTTTTTTATACGCTACCATGTGACATTGACCTGTTGTGGCTCTAAAAAAGAATATATTAAATTATACACCTTAAATGTTTTTTTTCATTTAATTCATCCAGTGTCCACTTAACTTCAAACTTTTCCATTTTGTATTCTCATTACACCAATCACCGGCAATTGGGAGCTTATCCATGCTTCTTCGATACCTGGAAGTTGATCATAGTACCTCTTTTGCGAATTACGAATACGAATTGTGCCTTGAACTCCTCTCTGCTATATGGGAATTCTTCAAAAAGCGAATAAATAGATATATAAAGTGTTTTGTTGATATATTAAATTGAAAAATCTGCTTCGAATTTATAAACGGAATAAACTTTTAAAACCGTTGCCTATTTGAGGTGGAAGGTCAAGACAATGGAGAATAACATCTCGTCGATGGTCAGATCAAACTATTCCTCGGAAGTTCGGAACACTCCTCGTTGTACAGGCGGTTCAGAGAATCGCATTCGCTGCATAGGCTATGCGATGAACGAAATCAAAGACTTTGTAACAAGCATTAAACGTAGAATATATACTTTAGATATATTAATACTTTTGCTACCCTCACTCTTATTCTGCCATAAAAGTGCGCATATACTCAAAAAGGTAAATATTTCAGACGTACACATAGGTTGAGGGTGGGCATTTTTTCAGCCGCACATATTCCCCTACTAAGTTAACGTAAGCTCCTCTTGACAAATGCTTAAGATGAACGGTTATTTTGCACACTGTTTATGTTTTACATGTTTTTTTCTTCGTACGAAATATGTTCCCTCTTATATGTTCAGGCTACAAGTAAGATAAAATGATAAATGTTTCTACCGTACCGGCTCAGGTTGAAGCGGTTCTTTAATGATATCCCGTATTTCATGACATACCTAGTTTTATATATATTTTAGAATCTCTTTCATTATACGGTATGTCAAAGGCATCTTACAATAATTATAGTTGAGCCGTCCCAAGTAGCCCCATTTGAAGTTTGATATAAATACTGACGAACTAACTTTGTAGCAGTATCAAAATAATTTATTATAACAACTTAGAACATAATAATTAGGTTATTTCATCAGAAATGTAATACATGACAATGTTATGTCGGTCAACATTTTTTATTCAAAACTATTAGTGGCATGATCTGGTGGTAATTGATGTGTATTCGAAAATTCGAAAAATTGAAACCTAAATTGTAATTATGTGACGAATATTTTCTACATTTTAAAGATAAAAAGGCATCGAAACCTAACATACATTATCGATAATAAATCATTTTATTTTAATTATAAATTCGGTTATATGTGATTTATTGTGTGATTGTATCTTCATCGATAGTTCACCTCACTACTAAAATTAGTTTGATAGGTGCCAAATGTGGCTTTATAGAACGGCCGAACTACAGTAGTGGCAGACTTGTGTGACGTGATTGAGTAGTGATAGAGAGAGTGATAGAATGTAGTGGCAGCCACAGAGTACATTGTATATATAAAGAGTGCCAGCGATACTGTCATGACGACTCTCTGTCAATTAATTGCAACAGCGATACAAATAAAATGCAACCGTCGTCTATGATCGTATATTCTACTACAACTACATCAGGTCACTAGTCATTTATCAGATAAAAAGTATTCCAAGTTTTGGCCCGAAATGTAAGTTAACTCTGGACCTGATCCTTTAACCTTTAACAGATGGTCAAAACACAGACAAAATTTCTTGAAAGTTCTATTTTCGAATTTCGCTCTCCCGAATTATGGCCGCTTGCAGTATATTAATATTCATGCACTTGCCGTACCATCGACTAAATTTTGACATTATTTGTATGGAGCTTATGTAAAATTTTAACTGATACTAAGAACATGATGAGGTAATTCTATCTGCAATATAATGATATGTAATTTTATATATTAGTAGTATTATATTGTATATAGTTATATATTTATTATCACCATATCTTGTATATGTATATGACTTATGTATATATATTATAGTTATATATTTATGTAAAAATGTAAGTAATTGTACAATAATTATGTATACCACCATCGCCACTCCTATTCAGCAATATTCTTGCCACGGATTGTGTAGAAGAGATCGCTTTTTAGCGATAAGATCGCCTTTTATACACAATTAGAATAATACTTGTTTGTAAGTTTTCTGTAATGGTGTACAAAGTGTTATCTATCTATATAAGGAAAATGAACGGTTAGTAAAATGAATAAGCCGGCCGATAGGCAAATTTTTTTTTGACTTAGTGGAATATCATTTCTTGCGACACCATCCTCGGGCCTGGGTAATTTTACGTTTTACATCGAGGGATGTGTGGGACTGTGTAATGGCCGCATGCTCAACGCGACCTGCGAGCGAGCCGTTAGGCTCCCAACCCAACCCCTTTGTTTTTCTTATTTTAAATTCATTTCATAAACTCAACACTCCGAACAGATTTGTTATATTATAATATAGGTTAGCTGTTTTCGCGTAATGACAAGGGAACTTATAGAAACCTTTCGACATACAAATGTAAAGAAAAACTTAACACATTACCTTCAAATACTACATCTTAAAACAGTTATTACATGAAACACAAAAATGACCCAATTAAACCCTTAAAAGTTAAAATGAGCTTATTGATGAAAGTTAAAAGTGTTCCCAGAGTGCTAGCCGCCCTTATTGCTGTTGGTAATCGTTTAAAAATTCATTCTCTGCAACTAACAACAAAGAAGTTGATGTTTTAACATGTTTAAAAGTCCGGCCACAGGGGCGGCATCCGGGCCAAGAGCTAGACTCAACCAGCCCAATAATACACCCTCGACACCCACGGACTACAAATTATTACACCTTTTTATAAAGTGGTCGAAATTCTACTATAATAGATAGATAGATAACAGTTAATTGCACACCAAAATATACAATTACAAAAACAGACCATGCTTACAATATTTTCTAGGCAATACAACAGGCGGCCTTATCGCTCAAAGCGATCTCTTCCAGGCAACCTAAATAACAGAGATTGAATCAGGCGAAATAGGTGTGTGGTAGGGCATTTGCCCGACTGGATGGCGACCACTCCTGGTCTAAAGTATGCCACCATAACAACCTTGTGTTGTGTTCCGGCATTAGTGACCACGTTCCAGGCTCCCTAAAAAGAGCAGCAGCGCATTCGTAGCACCAAATGTTGCAAATGTCCATAGGCGATGGTAACCGCTGTCCATCAAGTGGGCCGTCTGCCTGTCTGCTGATCTCCTGCAATAAAAAAAAAAGATACACAATACAAAAATACTCAAACTAATTTAAGAAATAAATATACAAATACATACATATATACATAGTCATATATATACAATAACACATAAGTTATTATAATAAATAAATGTCTTACCATGATTATATTAGATAAATCAGAAATAGCTATTTATGGACAAAGAGTGTTTTCTGAGTAAATTTCTAAATGTTGGTAAGGATTTGGCCTCTGACAGTAAGAGGCTGCATATTCCAAAGTTTGACAGCCTGCACCGCAAAAGAATTATCATAATAGGATGAAGTGTGTGCAGGCGTCAAGAGTTTTCGATACGTATCATGGCGCAAATTGTGGGCAGTGGATACGCGAAAGAATTTAAAACGTTCGTTAAGGTACTGGTGACTATTAGGAGTACATTATTAAGGTTCGATTGTCAAAGACTATATACTACTATAATCACAGAAGCTACACTATTAATTTGACTTTAACAATAAACAAAAGAGTATATATGTATGCGTGTGTCAAATACATGGTAGTGCGAGTAATTTATTTTTTATGTATAATTTTTAAAAAATATTAGCAATCTGCACTCCTTCGCTATATAAACTAAGTGTACGAAATTTAATCATTCTCCGTCCGCGCAATTTTCTTTAAAAGAGGTACAAAGTATTATTGAGTTTTTGCTTCACGTATTAATATATAGATAAATAGCACACTAATTTATGCTCCTATCTTCAAGAGATAATAAGTTTTCAAAATGTTGATGCGTTCTTTTCTATCACTGATATACTTGATTGTATTAAATTAAATTCGTACTCTTAACACAGGAGACCGTCGCGTATAGTCTTGAGCTATTTATTGTAACTGCAATTCAATATAACTTAGGCATTAATTAATTAAGTTTATTTAGGTTAGGTTTACTTCATTCTATTAGTTAATAATTGATGTATAATTTGATTCATCGCCAAGTTATTATCGTAGTGATAATATTACAGAATCTTGATGGTTCAATGTTTGGCAGTAAACGTTTGTTTTATTCCAATAAAATGGGTTCCAATCTTGAAACAAATGCTACGTCTATACTAATATTATAAAGCTGAAGAGTTTGTTTGTTTGTTTGAACGCGCTAATCTCAGGAACCGCTTGTCCGATTTGATAAATTCTTATAGTGTTGGATATTACATTTATCGAGGAAGGCTATAGGTTATACATGATCACGCTAAGACCATTAGGAGCAGAGCACCAATGAATAATGTTTCAAAATCGGGGGGGTTTTGAAAACAATTTTCACGTGGATGATATGATAACTAGTAAAGGACGTAACTTCTTAGCCCAAACTTTAAAATTCTTTCAGTGCTAGATAGCCCATTTATCGAGGAAGGCTATAGGCTATATATTACCACACTAAAATCAATAGGAAGGGAACACCAATGAATGTTTCAAAATCGTGGGGGTTTTTTAACTTACTTTTTTTAACTATTCCATGCGGACGAAGTCACAGGCAAATGCTAGTGTTTTAATAAAATATAAAAAAGAAAGAAAAAAATGACTAATTAAATTAAATTAAATTTAAATATTTTTAATGATGTATTATGACAAGCCTGGTCTAATATTTTGCTTTGCCTATTTGCTACAAATATATATAGATATTTGACAGACATATTTGCATTAATCTCAGTAACATAGCTCTAGTTACTTTAAGAATTTAATGTTTTTAAAGTAGTGAGCAAAATCTTTCGTGGTATATTAAAGGAGTGTCGGGGTTTCCAACTTGATTGATCGGATACCCCTCTGCACAATAAATATTAAATGTAGTTCAGCAATTTGTTCGTCTTACTTAGTTACGATGAGATGATATATTGCTATCCAGTGTGAAAATGCATGAACACGGAAAGTATTCCCAGTACGTGTCTGTGGAACTGAATGTTCATAAAATAATGTATTTAGTTCTATTTTTAAAAGCGAAGAGTACGAAGAGAATCAAATACTAGAACTGAAGCTGAATACATAGTTCAAATTTGAGTAAACAGCAGAGAATTTAAAAGATATAACGACATTTAATGACTTTGTATGATTTACTTTTATATTCATATGGATCACTTTGGCTGCGTCATCCAAGTTGAAATATCGTAGTGTACCGTTCCATATTGCCATAAGAGTGGAGGTTATGCTCCGCGCTCCGATATAGAGCTACATGATACTCTGGTGTGGCGAACACCCATCCATAATGTAAAAGTAAAACTAACCAGAAATTCTATTACAGATATTTAATTTGTCAATGTAGATATCAGTGATAAATTAGGTTGAGTTACCTTTTTTGGTATTTGGTGTTTATTTTTTGCATAAGGTTGTAATTTGAAATGAAAATTGGACAGAAAAATTTATCAGTCCGATTTTGAAAAAATTATCATAAAAAAAAATAACGGAATCCTTTGAGCTATTTCAAAGCCTATTCGAGACCAATTATGAAACAAATTTTATTAGGGAGACATCCATAAACTACGTTACACTACATGAAATTTGAACTCAAACCAACTCTATATGTATGAGCAGTGTTACATTAAAAGGTAATTGAAATGGAAATTACGACACTGCTGTTTTAATTTAACAAGGAAGGGGGGAGTCTTACGAATTCGTCTTACGACCAAGTGTGAGACAAGTACGGAGTAGATGTGAAAAATCATGAAATTCGTCTGACGTAATTTGCAGAGAGCAGCAAGTCTGGCAAGAGTCCACAAACTATGAATGACTCCGGTAGAGCGGACACCCGACTCCTGTTGTTTTCATTTGGTTACATACATACATATTAACACGCCTTTTTCCCATGGGGGTAGGCAGAGACTATACCACCATACCATACCACTTGCGACGATCCTGACAAACAACTTTCGCTTCATCTGCTCTCAATAACCTCTTCATACATGCACGTTTATATGATATGACCTTTTTACCTGACCTCGTTTAACACTTCTGTTAATTGATCATGGTGTGTACGTCGTGGTCTACCGGTACCAACTCTACCATTCACAATACTGTCATACACTTGTTTTGTGATTCTATTTTCATCCATCCTCTCTACATGCCCAAATCACCTTAACATTCCTTTTTCAACTCTTGTTATTACATCTTCTTTCAATCCACTACGTTCCCTTATTACACTACTCCGTATCATATCATTCATGTTTACCTCACATATACTTCTCAAAGCTCTCATTTCAACTGCATTTATTCATTTGGTTACGAAACTATAAAAAGCCAGCATTAAATCGAAAATACCCCCAACTCTAAATCAACTGAATAGAAATTCGGTACTTCTCAAATCAATTTGCTTTAGAAGTTAGCTGAAACTTTAATTCAAGCACTATAAACCGTTGTTCATCATTAATATGTCTAATAATGTCTAAGTCTTAAGATCTAAGAATATATTGAAATAACAGCCCATAACTGTCCCATTGCTGGGCCGGGCCTCCCATTGTAGGGAAATGGACAGTATACCCGCCACGCTTGTCCAAGGCGGGTGGCAGGATTGAGACATCGGATATCTCGATGTGCAGGTTGCATCACGATGTTTTCCTTCACCGTTGTTAGCACATGGTAATTGTAACAATATGCACATTAGGTCCGAAAAATACTCAAGTAGTGCATGCGTTCCGGCCAGGATCGAATCCACGCCCTTTGAGTTTATGAAGCGTGCGCTAGCCATTACGCTACCACGAGTTTTTCAACAACACCAACTACAAACAAGCAACATATTGCCTCTATATTTTTCATATACATAAATACTGTGAAACTGGTTACAGAAAACTGTTTGAGATTTTTTCCTGTTCACTGCTTTTGACAGCGCTGCAACGTCTAGCCATTTAAAGACTGTCTACAGGGCCCCGCGCTCTTTGTGAGGTCCCATATATAACATCGTTAGCGGCTAAGAACATGTGGACGGTAGAGCGCTCATGGGCTCGGCACGTCTTTGTCTAGCGTCCTTAATTTTTTTTAAGAAACTTGATGTTGTTACGTTAGTATATTAATATTCTTTTAAACTTCACAAATAACGGTTCTTAGTATTTATTTACTGTTTAGCCAAACACAGTTTTATCTCTGTATCTAACAGGATATATATTTTTTAAACTGATAAGTCATTTCGATCGGATACCTATATTAAGAACTAGCGGTCTCAGCAGACGGTGACGGATGAAGAATACGCCTCTGCATTTCCTCTTTTTGGATCTGTAGAAGGCCTTCGACTGTGTTCCTCGCGTGATGATCTGGTGGGCACTGAGGTCTAAAGGGGTGCCAGAAACCTATATTGACATTATCCGGGATATGTACCATGATTCCGATTCCATAGTTCGGACCGCTGTTGGCGACACCACACCCTTCCCCATTACCGTAGGCGTGCACCAGGAATCAGTCCTTAGTCCGTTTCTGTTCAGCGTGATATTAGACGAAGTGTCGAACAGCATCAGAGATACGCATGAGCAACCTCCATGGTTGCATTTGTGACCCCAAAATGCCGATCAAATTAAAAGGACAGGTCTATAAATCCATCATTAGACCTGTCCTTTTGTATGGCAGTGAAGCGTGGCCAGTACTTGAGCGACACAAACAAGAACTGCGTGTCACGGAGATGAATATGCTCCGATGGATGTGTGGAGTGACGCTGAAAGACCGACTCGCGCATCCGCGGCAGTCTTCATGTCCGTGACATAGCAGACAAACTGCAAGAGTGTCGCATACGCTGGTACGGCCACGTTTTACGCAGACCGGCTAAATACGTGGGGAACAAATGTCTAGCCATGCCGCCTCCGCCAGGGCTCGGTCGAAGGGGAAGGCCCAAGAAATGCTGGCTTGACGTCGTGAAGGATGACATGCGTGCCAATGGTCTCAAACCGGGGGATGCTGAAGACCGCACGAAGTGGAGTAGGAAAGCGGACCCTGGACGTCGGAGTGAACGCTCCGAACGCAACCGGGATTTAACGCTCGGATGATGATGATGATGACTCTTCTATTTTGACATACATCTTCTGTCACGCCACAAATCATCATATCATCCTTCACGTAGTACAAAAATATAGTTCAAATATATGTAAGTAAATATATATTTGTTTACGTCCAACACAACCCAACAACAACCAATCAAACCCGAAAGAAACCACCTTTCAAAGCCAATAGGCATAACGTACACACATGTACAAAGACACAAGTATTAATTTACGTAGTAAGTTAGAAATAAATATATATAAGTAAAAATTGAAACTCGACTCAGGCATATTTCGCTCGCCCGGGACGAAAGATAAAAAAATATTTAAAAATATACAATGGACTACTCTGGGACCGACCCCAAACACCTGGACCATAGTAAATAACGGAGAAAAAAGTTTTCCGAAATTTACCATACCAGGAATCGAACCTGGAGCATCTGCGTGTCGCTTACTGACAGCCTTAGCTCAATCAACCACAGAGGCCATCATCGTGTTTCCTGCGAGAGGCCATCCAGAAATTACGTCACACAAACACAGTATAAAACACGGTTAGTTCATGATGAATGATTGTTGTTTTTTTTTGACAATCCCATCGACTCTGTCTTATATCTCCTGTCTGCCTCCATCTAATTACCCTATCCCACCCTAAAGTCTGCGCTAACTTCGCCCTTAGTGCTACAAACGTCTATGTATCGCGATGGTGACCACATTATATTTGGCAGCTTTGCCTTTTTGAAGTGATAACTTCTTATGGGACGGTCAACCGCTTCGTTACGTAACGCGTTACGGCGCCAGTCAGTCTGGCTTACCTTTCTCTTACGCATACGGCAGCCGTAGGCAGGCTCCTCCTCTCATTCTAACCCACAGCGCTAGCCGTATTTCGGACAGACGCTTACTATATATACAAATATATAGTAAGCATTTATATAATTAAACATCAGTATATTATAAATACTGATGTTTAATTATATATTTATGTATATATAAATTTACTCTATATATATTGTGTATGTTATTAGGCATAACGCTAAGTAATAACCTAAGTTTTTCTCAAGTTAAAAAATTTCAATATTGAATAGTTCAACTTAGATTAGTTTAAGTTATCACCTCTCTCGGGGGTCCCGAGACGCAAGCTTTAATTTTTTTTTATTATGGTACTCTAAAAACCATCACTAACCAGTGTATAATCATCAGTCAATACTCGCAACTACTTAATTGGAATGACAGATCACGTGTCAGGAAATTACCTGTTTAAAGACATTAAGTACATACAAAACTGTCGCCAACTTACGATTTACGCACAGTTTATATGGCGAAACAGAATTTATGTTTCAATTTATATGTCATGTATATACTCGTATTTGCCCAGCTTGAGATCCGCTGCGAACACGTCAGGCGTAACAACAAAAAATATGTTCACATAAAAATGGTTTCCCTATCGTGCGATGTCTCATAACATAGCGAAGACAAGGTATGTTTCCTACTACTATAAATATTAAATTTTTCGTATTCTGCAAGTTCGCTACCACATCTGCTTCCAACACTAACTGCGGTGTTAAAAATTCAACGAGTCTACGTAATAGCTTCAGCCTTTGTCCCGCGCACCGATCGAATAACCAGTTTTTGAATTTACATATAAAAATACATTTATATGTATTTTCGCTTCCTGATTGTGATTAAACTAACAGTGCCAGTGAAACTTTGTTGTCGGTGTCACGATGACGTGTTTCTTCCATGTTTTTCCTTATATTTGTCTATCCCACGGGAACGACATCATTTATCCTAACTTTTAACCTGAGCTATAAACTAGATCCGTGTCGAGTGTCATTTAAATCAGTTCAGTAGTTTTCGAGTAATGCTCTGACGAATAACACACAAATTATAAGAGTTGCATTTTTGAATTTTGGCGGTCCGAACTAGGCCCCTGACTTTAATTTTTTTTTTAAATTCATTCTAAAAACTGATCTCGCCCCTATAGATTTATTATAAAACAAGCTTCTACCCGCGACTTCGTCCGCTTGGAATAGTTACCCCCAGGTTTTGAAACACTCTTCATCGGTGCTCCTCTCCTATTGGTTTTAGCGTAATGATATATTATAGCCTTCTTCGATAAATGGGCTATATAACACTGAAAGAATTTTTCAAATCAGACCACTAGTTCCTGAGATTAGCGCGTTCAAACAAACTCTTCAGCTTCATATATTAGTATAAGATATACAACTATCACCACCTTGGGGCCGATCACAGACACCCAGACCAATGTAAATAACGAGTAGCTTATTTTCGAAATGTACAAAAAAAATTAAAAAGAAGAAACAATATATCTATTTATATTTATATGCGGAGTTTCAACCAAATGGGTCCAGTAGTTTTTCCGTGTAATCGTAACAGCCAGACAGTTACTTTCATTTAGAATATTAATAGAGATTTGTATCTATAGGGTGAGTAAATAAAGAAGCTGTTCTATGTGCCTGATAATGTTAGAAAACATTACAATTCCTATATTTAGTGTACTTCTACTTAAATTATCTGAAACATACGCAACATACATACATACATAACAACGTATACAAATGTGAAGTTTTAATCTGCCGCCGACACCTTGAGTGCCAAAATACTAAATACCTTACAAAATAGTGACGTTTCTGTCCAACCAATGACCGCATGTAATTGTAATGTTCTTTTCGCAATTGTTTTTCTTATGCCACCTCTACATAAAATTCCGTCTACAGTAGTTACTGGGTTGTCTAGCGGACCTTTGAGAATTTATAAGTTGCAAGCCTTACGTCCAGTATAAGAAGAATATTTTCCGTACACCTTGAGGCAACGAAAGGTTTTACTGTAAACCATATTCTTGAAAATCCATGCCACAGTTCGGTTTAGGGGTCAATAACTATCCTAAGTCTTAAATAAGATTTTTATTTCTAAATGTTTCGTCTCAATCATCAAGACTTTTTTCTATTTTTTTTTATTGCAGGAGTTTAGCAGATAGGCAGATGGCCCACTTGATGGAAAGCGATTACCATCGCCTATGAACATTTGCAACACCAAAGGTGCTACAAATGCAGTGATAAGTAATTTAAATCTAATTTAAAATACTAGACATAATTATGTACACCAAGAATGTGTCGAATTACACTTTTCTTAATGCCTCTATTAAGGAGAAGACACTTTGTTGGTGTGTTAAGTACATTGCACTTCACTTTACTTTTGTCTTGACAGTTTTACAACACTAACTCAAAAGGACTGGTCCTTTTATATAATTGAAATCCAAATATAGTGACTCATCATGATATCACAGGACTATAGTTATAATACCTAGAGACTTGAAATTGGACGTGGATCTTGATTTCGCCAAGTAGAGGTTCTTAGCTAAGAACGGACTTTACGGCACGCGAAGCGGGTGGGTATCAGTTAGTGAGTTAAATTTTTCTATTTTAAAATGGAAAACATTAGCAACAAATTAATTTAGTAATCGATTTATGTGAATGAATTTCAACAATTTATAATATGAAAGCACTTACACCACACGACTAATTCATTCAAAATAACTAACCTACAATTATAAAAATATCAACATATTAAAAAGAAATCATAAAATGACTGTCATATTTTTACGATCTGGGCCCAATAATGTATGAAAATGGATTAGTCTCTTTTGTGATTCATTTTAATTAGAACTATCTGACTGAACAGACGTTGCTGTGTCTGGTTTCAATTTTGTCTATGATTGCAATGTGAATTTAATTCACCTGTTAGATATGTGTGACTATACTAAGAATGATGCAATAATTTTATTCATACAGACCCAGTGGTTGCAGAGAAAAATGACATATAGTCGGGCAGATGAACAAACGGGTGTACGAACGTGACGATTTTATAGAAAATCCATGTTTGCCGAAGTGGCTAGAACTCTAAAAATAAACACCGTTCGAATTGTGAGTTATATTGTATATAGGCAGCATTTATATTTTACTTTTGAGAGCTCCATGATGGATGCATTAGTAATGTCCTAATGCTTTACCGACGCGATTTGTTATAAAAATCGACTTCATTTATAAATAAGTTATAATAAGTAATATACCTTCATTTCAATAAACATATTTTACATATATTAAATAAATATTTTTTTGTTATAAATTAAAAAAAATAGTTTTTTTATTATTTTCAAATCGATTTATAGTGTCGACGGTTTAATAGTCTGTCGTTATTAAACCATCAAACGTCACCCACAAACATAAAGTACGACAATTATGTAATTTGTTTCACGTGGGCTTTACTGTCAAAAAATATGTAACTTGATAGATATGGAGACGTTAAAAGTAAAATAAAATATTTTGGAAACAGAATGGTTATTAGTGTTGAATTCATAGAAAAAGCAGCTTTTGTGCCTAATTGTCCTGAACGGCACGGCGACTTTTCTCCTTTTTCTATACCTAAAAACCTAATTAAAACAACTATGAATAATTAAAAACAAAAATTAACGAAATTAGTCCAGCCGTCAAGTGGTTGGCTTACAAACTACCAGAATTTAATTTAATTTTATATCGAACATCATTAGCTTTGTTATCCAGCATGGTAACGCGGCTAGACGCTCCCAACTGACGGTAATTCGGGACATATTGATTATTTGTAATTTTTTTTTTATATATTAAGTCTCATATATTAATAGTGTTACGTCACGTACGTGGAATAATTCATTGCTACATAATTATTAAAGTTAAAAACTGAGTTGTCCACGCGTACGTGTCAAAATTTGTCAATACGGAAAAGAGTGAACCTTCGAAAATGCATCTACAAATATGTTTAGATGTGACATATTTTCACGTAGCAGTTAAGATTTCTGTATATCTAAGTATCTTAGTTTAATTTTAAATTAATCAAGCAATAATTACATCTAGAGTACAACACTCGTCGTCTTATTATGTACTCCACTCTCAAGTCGAGTCTAAATCCTGCAGTTTTTGAATAAAACACAAAAATATTCAAGGATATAATGACTATCAGATCAAGGCTTGCATTTCACTATAGATTACACTATGATATCAAATAAGATTTATTTGTCGAAGACATTATGAAGATATTACATGTTATGAAGATGGCACCTTAATAATTATGGAGACATCATCGCATATGACTTGATCTAGAAAGAAAATAACAAAGCCGAACTACGTGCCTATTTCAGAATACAAAGATTAACTTGGTCATCATACAACGAGCCAAGGAAATTAAGTTACGTGCGGATATAAGAATTATCAGAATTATACAAATGAAAGAGTCATGAAGATTTTTATAACATAATGTGTAATATACAAAGATAATTCTTAATATTGCTAATATTTTTGGGGGAAGAATCTGTTACGTCACGTACGTGGAATAATTTATTGCTACATAATTAGCAAGGTTAAAAGTGAGTAGTCCATGTACATGCCAAAATCTGTCAATACAGAAAACCTCTGGAAATGCATCTACAGCAAGTCTAATGTTAAATTAATTTAGCAACGATTAGAAATAAACGTAGATAAAAAAAAATTAAAATAATATAAAATACCACTGTTGAAACCGTTAAAATGTAGTTTTTATCTTATAATAACTATCCTAAAAATAAATTTAACTAAAACATATGAAATAAATTATAAAATAAACTAGCTGTCCCGGCAGACGTCGTCCTGCCCGGTAAAAATGGGGGTTTGTCGCAGAGGGTTAATAATTTAGGGTTGTATGTATTTTTGTATGTTGTATCATAAAAAAATAGAAATTAAAAATTTTGTCTAAAAAATAAAATAAAAAATTTAGGGGTAGACTACCCCTAACATTTAGGGGGATGAAAAATAGATGTTGGCCGATTCTCATAGATACCGGATAAGCACAAAAAATTTCATCAAAATCGGTCAAGCCGTTTCGGAGGAGTATGGCAACGAAAACTGTGACACTAGAATTTTATATATTAGATGAATTTAAAACATAACCTCTCATAAATAATGAAACTTATATTGTATTATAAAAGTAAAGTATATATATACAAATTAAAATACCCTTTACCCTTCAGCCTTTTTGTTTATATAACAAAAAGTTAACAAATATTTTATTACACACTATAAAAAATATTCTGTTATAATAAACTGCATATACATAGATCATAGCTGCTTGCTTCACCCTTTTAGGGTTTCGTAGTAATTTTAGGACAAAAAAACCCTTATTTTTAAAGGCATACTTGTCCGTTTGTTACTTCGTCTTTCTGACTGTCTTATATAATGCAGTGATGTTTCTCGGCAACTACTAATTATTCTATCTACCTTTAGTATTTGGAAGGTACTGTACTATACTTGTACGAAGTACCGTAAGTCACACTCAAAGGCGGCACCAGACTTTATGCAGTTTTAATATTGTACGTCGTATCCAGTGGTTGGGGTTATCTTGGGAACTTTTACGGCATTTTGGGATCTGAAATTGGCAACTTGTTTCGTTGTTGTAAAACTTCCCCACTAAAATATATAGGGACATAGCTACTGTGCTAGTGTTTGTTGTTATTGTAATTATTACTATTATTTTGATCTATGCATTTTAGATGACTAGACATTCACTTAAACGGTTGATAAGGGTTGTAATGGAACGCGGAACCTCTGTCAGTTTGCCAAAGATTTCGCGTTTGTCAGTAACGGTCTGTCAGTTTGCCATAAGCTACTGCATCTAATCATCTGGGATAATGTTGTATCATCGATCGTTTCACGTAGATGTCGCGTTAGGTGCTTGTTATTAATTGTTAATAGAACTGTAATGTATATATTTGTTAGTTTAAAAAGATATATATTTATTCGTTTATTTTTGGATATTTATCTATATTATTTCTTTTCTCTCTTCTTTTTAGCTTGGGTTAGTGTTTTATTGGTTTTATTTATACCTTTTAACCGACTTCCTCTTGTTTCTATTAAAATTCATAATAGTTATAAGAGGTTAGAGTGAGACTTATTAATAAAGAGTTTTTTTTTAGATTAGAATGATACATACATACATAACTTCACGCCAGGTCCCTTGCGGGGAAGGCACGAACAACAGAGCGCCATTTAGGCTTATTCTTACACACCTCACTTGCTTCTTTGACATTCATAGTTCTTGTCATGCACGAATGATATTTGGAAAAAATCGTAACGAGAACTATGAACTTAGTTTATTATGATTATTATGAAAAGGAGGTATAATATGTTTAGTGTGTAAAAAAAATAAAGATAAAAACTTAGTAGATTAGTAGAAGGAATACGTAACAAGACTTGCACGTTTATCTATTTAACAAATATCGTAACAAAAGTATGTAAGTTAGTTTATGCACGTATATTTCAATTATATGGCGTATAAGTAATAATCAGCTTTTATTGATAGCGAAAATTTCATAAATGACCTAGTACACACAAAACTTACTTAATTTATATTATTTATACACTGCATATTTATTTAAAAATAAATCTTAGCATTTTACTAAATTTGCGATATCTCTGTAATTTATTGGGATATTTTTTTCAAACTTGTTGAGCATATGTGTCATAATGTCGAATGTAATTATCGAATAGTGAAGTAAAAAAAATTGAAGCAATTTCACTTGCGACTTTCTTCTACCAACGGTGCGATGTTTTTCCACGTTAGATATTGTTCGTGTGACCTGCTATTGTTAACAGCTATTTAGCAACTCAGAGTTTTAAGTATATTTATTCTTTTTCAGCGTATTAGCTCAATGACCACAATAAGACTCGATCGTGACTAGCGTTGGTTAAAGCAAAACTTTCCAATCGTAACCTAGATCATCAAAGAGGTGAACAAATAAGTGATTGGATATCCGCAAACGTGGTTCATGAACTTTTGGAACATATTAATATAATTATGGAAGAATTTATTTGGGAAAAGACATTGTGTACATAACAGAACTACTTGTTAACGGTTTTAAGTGCGGTCTATTATTGGATTTTTATAATTCCCACATTTCGGCCACTTTTCACTAGCCGTGATCACGGAAGACAAAGGTGTCAAGTATTAATGTATTCATTTTATTTATTTAATTTTGTTTGTGGGTATCATTTACTCTATGTACTCTAAATGAATTAAATAAATATCGTGCAAGATTAATAAAATTCATCAATATTAGTCAGAAAATTGGTGATATTGGCGTCACGGGGATCTTGATATATTGTTTTTATTTAATTTCCTGACTAACACGTTAACTCAAAATGTTGCAACCTTATTTACGAAAGCACCCAGAGTTTAAAACGCCAAAAAAATACTATTAAATATAAGTAAATTAAATTATTTATTATAAATTAATTAATTAAATATAATATAAATAATGAAACCGTAATGGCGCTCTGTCGTTCGTGCCTACCCCGCAAGGGACCTGGCGTGAAGTTATGTATTTATGTATGTATATATAAGGAAGTAATGGTAAGAATACAAAACACATCGGACTATTATATATAATTTAATTATTTATATTCCTTGTGTATGTAGTACCCAATTAAAAATTAAGATATTCCACATCTTCTTATAGTCAAAAACATCAGTGAACTTAGTCTCACGTTTCATCATTTTAAATGTCGGAAGGAAACTAAGTATTCTGCAAATCATTAAACTTATAGCATAAAGTAAACTTTATATTTTTGAGATGTGACGAAGTCTGGCTAATATTTTATTAAGTACAGGGTGGTTGGGGTAGCTTTGGGGGTTGGTGTGAAAAATTCAGCCACTCCACTCACTCCGTTCGGAGTACGTGGTATAGTCGCGTTTTAATATGTATTTTTACGTGCTTACCTATTTAATATATTTAAGGATTACTATCTCAACTTTATATGTTATTATGCTCGTATGCAGATGTATCTTTTTGAATAACAAAAGTAGCATAAACGTCCGCATATTTGGGTCATGCTTCCCAGTTGCATGGGACGGGCGATATAATCGCCATACTTGACCAAGGTGTATTGGAATAGATTAGAAAAGCTTTATTGTTCACATTAAAGCAACAATTTACAGTAGTCACATTAAATAGTAAAGGCAGGACCAATTAGTGGTCTTATCGCTTTACAGCAATCTCTTCCAGACCACCCTGGCCTTGAATTTTATAAACGTAATCACAAGTGTATGACGGTGGTACATACATACATACATAACTTCACGCCAGGTCCCTTGCGGGTTAGGCACGAACAACAGAGCGCCAATTAGGTTTATTCTTACTAGTCCTAGTAAGCAGTACTTACGTACTATGACGGTGGTGTGCACATTAAATACATACATATATAAGTAGTATATATAAATTTTATCTATATACTAATATATACATTATTAATAGCTATACAATATTAATGATAGTAAAAACACATAATATATTAATATTATATCTACTAATATACTTAATATTAATGTATTAATAACTAAATTTACATACAATTGGTTGTTAATTTTTATAATTTAATATTATTGATATGCATACTATCCTAAATTGAAAATAATATTTAGCTTTTTTTAATTTCCTAAATTTCATGGGGATTTCAAAATAATATTGCAACAATTAGGTAGGTATTAAAATTAAATATTTATTAGTGTGAGATAATATTATTCTCGTACCAATTTAAAAAAAATGGGGTGTGACTTTGCCTGTTTTACGATTTCAGGCAATAAATTCCATATCCGGTGGATTAGTAGTATGTTTAACATATTGATAATGTTTTCTCATCATCAATGGGCCTTATGCTGCTTACAATTTTTTCAGGCAACATACATAAACAAATTTTCAAAATTGATAAATTCAATTCACGACAGCCAGCAGGGTTCAGTTGTGGTAGATACGTATGATCACTGCCAGGGCTGCGGAGAGGCTAGGTCATATACCCGTAGCCCTGGCATAAGGCGAAGGACGGAACACCCAGGGGTTTAAAAAAAAAGATACGTATGATCAGAAGCGAGTATGATTGGACAGCCCCACTCGCAACTGATCGTTCCGTCAGGCATGTGTAATATAGCAATGTGCAGTACACGTTCAACTATTGGTATAGCTCGCTTATTATTATATTTAATACTTATGAGCTTTAGAAAAATATTCTACTACATCAATCGTATACTTATTGAACATGTCATTTATGAAATTTTACGGACTATAATTCTTTTTATATCTTTTTGGTTTTTTCGTGTATTAAAATAAACTCACCCTAGCGCCTGTTTAATATAATTATTGTATTTAAATTTTGCTTGTTGTCCTTATTTGTTGGTTTTCCAATTGTAAATACGAATGTAACTCTTATCCTTTGTAACGTTTTCGTAAAGGAACGGTTTAACCATAGCATGAAGATACTATGATTGGTTCTATATATACTTACTGGAAATGATCATAGTAAGCCAATGATACGAGCAGTGTCTAGACGTACAACATTTCGCAAGACTGCAAAACCAATTTCCGGCATTTTTCTTCCTAGCTCACAATTTTAGCTTTTACACTTTGATGCCACTAATTAAAGACGCTAGTGCCTTTACTGAGATAATTAAGGATAGACTGCATATACGTGACTCCACTTATTTATAACTATTTGCCTAGCGTAATAATCATCATACTGACAGAAAATAAAACATTTAATATTTAATAAAGCGTGTCACTAAAGGATACTGTCTGTACTGTCGATTAATATATGAAGAAAGGTTTGTCATATTTTGTAAAAAAAATCTCGTCTTATTGTGAATGCCTTAGGGTCCCCAAAAGTTATACTAAATTGACTGTATTTGTACTGACTCGTACTTATTCTTTCAGACACTTTTTGTCTATGAGAGTTCACTGAACCTCGTCCTTATGTGGTGGAAGATTTCCAACAGTGAAAGTCGCCAGCCCAGCCCAACGGGTTCGTTGCAATTAACACAAGATACCAACCGAACTCTCACTTGTACGTCCATATTCGAACGAAGCATTATTCCGCATTCCTCTATTGTATATTTATTACCACACGCCATTACAATTTTTTTTAGTTATTGTTTAGCCTTAATCCATTAGTTCCTCCAGGTCTGTCCCTTTGCTCGACGTACGACAGATCTGTGGAATGCACTACCAGAGTCTGTTTCCCGAAAAATACTGAAACTATTTATCATAAAAAATAAGAGTAATGCATACTATTCCTGCCACGCGTATCTAGGTTGGATTGGCATTGTTCATACAATGGTAATTTAAATCTGCAGAACTCCTCACTGTATTGTTATCATACATATATTTGCTGTTAACATGAATACTGAGTTATTATAAAATATTTATAAAAGGAAATATATTTATATTGTGAATATTATTTATATTGTGTTTTTTTAAATCACATAGATATTAAAATAATATATAACATTGGCGTCCGCTAGCAACGGAGTCAGCGTCCCGAGCTACTAGTGGTTAGGGCTCCAGAGACAGGAACCTCTTCACAATTCGTGCCATGTCCAGGAATGCTGCTTTCTGTATCTGGCCATTCAGCCAGCAACTTAGCAATTATTATAATACTCGTACACGTTACGTAAAAAATTACCAAGATTTGCATGGTCCTCGCATAGAGTTAATAAATCGTTCGAAAGCCTGTCTGTGTTTGAAACTTTTAAAAGGATGTCTATCATGTTTCATGAAACAGGCAGTAGGTAAATTGAGACTATATCTATACAGCTTGGTCGAAACGTTGCCATGAAACTAAACCAATTTTAACATGTAAACTGATAGTTGGGTTATTTAGTGACGTTGCTGGTATCGATAGCATACTAATTGTTAATGTACGTATACAATCATATATAAATATTTATATATGTTTGAAAATATGTATATATCTATCTATTTAACACATGAAACTTTTGCATATATATGATTAATGTGCTTATTATTAAAATATGAATAGTCTTATTTATACGTTACGTTACCTTCATCGCCATTATTATCTCAATTTACTCTAGGGGCTATGTGGAAGAGATCGCTTTTAGCAATAAGACCGCCCTTTGTACCTCTATCTATGTATATAAATAATAATGAATCATAGAAATGTACGTGCATAACTCAAGCACGACCTTATCGATTTTGATGATGATTTTGATTTTTGTGTGCGTTTAAGTGGGTCTCAGGATGGCTTAGATTCGCAATTAGAACCAGTAGGAGGAAGTAGAATCGGGTCCTAGATTTCTATTTTCTCAGAGCAATTCAATGGTAAAAAGTATTATAATTCTAGTAAGGAATGAAAGTATTGCACAAAGTAGCAAGTTCACACGCCACAGAAAGTATTAAACGTTAAAAAACTCTCCCATCGTAATTATACAAATCTAGTGTACTTGCAATATACACACAAATAATCTAAAATTTAGCTTTTAAAGCTTGGTGATGCCTAAATCCTTCTTCGGTAATTGATCGAGATATACCCAGAGACCCAAGATCAAGGTGGGTCGAACAGCCGTTCTACTTGGGAACGGGAAAATCGCGGTCGTGAACGTGATCGTTTTGAGTCACTAATGGTATGTAGCCTTAGGATAGTGACGGGTTTGCCAATATTGACAACTGTCCGAAGTGTCCTCTATTCTTAGTAGCGTCGCAATGAATCGTTAGTATACAATCTTCAGTGATTTTAATGTAAATACCTTATGCATTTAATCTGCTATTCCTGGTCACGAACCGTAATCCTATTATAAAACAAAGTTCACCTCTTAAAATTGCTTGTTAAATAACTCAAGGGTTGCCCCTGGTTTCAAATAGGTGCTCACGTATTGTAGACATAAAAAGTCATAACACATGAATGCAGTTTTTATGTGTAATAAATCATATCATTATTATTTTTGAAATGAAATTGAAATGAAATTTATCTATTTACATAACGAGTACGGGGAACATAATATAATTAAACAATACGATGACAATTCTGTAGGAGCGTCCAAAGTTTGCTCTGGTGCCCGCACTAGGTCTCAACAGTGCCTGTGTGGCGGGCCTCAGTGGAGTTCGCTTCGGTTTCGAATACCTATCTTTTTCTTTTATTGCCTGGTATTACTAGAACTAAGGGACAATTAAAAAGGGAAAAAAATGTAATGAAAATATATAATAATAAAATCTACATACTACTTAACTACGTGCCTAGATGCGTTGCTGAGTGAGTATAGATAATGGTGTGTGTGTGTGTGTGAGAGTGTTATGATTATAATTACGATACTGATTTCTTATATTGTATACTTTTTATTATCAATTATATTGTGTTATATAATACTGTTGATCACGTTAACAAATATTAATTAAACGAAGCTTTTACAATTTTTTAAGGAGATAACTCTTTGTTGCTCATCAAATATACAATTTCAAAATACACAATTACAATATTGTCATGGTAGAAACAATAGGCGGCCTTATCGCTGAAAGCAATCTCTTCCAGGCAACCTAAGTAAAGGAATAATTTAACCTAATCTAACAATGTAGGTGGTACAGATCATTAAATATATCACAAATAAAAAAAAACATACTTAAACTACTTTATAAATTAAATACATACATACATATATATTAAATAGTCTACAATATATGAATTAGGCATAATTATTTATTTTCGTCTTAAAATTTTGATAGTAATGAGACATTGCCAACTTTAAAAATAAAAAACTTAATAGTCAAAATAGGATTTTTATATGGCTTTTATACTGTTTACCTGTTTATTTGATATTTAATAGTGTTTTTAGATTATGGAGTATTATTGAGTTGTTGTATGTTGTTTATTATGGTGATGACCTGAAGGGTGTTTCCGGTTTCTACCCACTTTTTCTACCCAAAAATATTTTTTCCGCTTTCAACCCAAAATCTATTCCGTTTTCAACCTACAAAAATAAATATAATATTTTTTTCCGTTTTCTACCCAAAAAGCTTTCCGTTTTCAACCCATTACTAATTTTCATTGTTTTGAAATACGGTCAGAAACATTATTGCTTTTAAATATTTATTCATTGCAAGATAAACAGTTCACAATATTAAAATGTTTAAATCTACTCAATGCTAGTTCACGAACGACTTCTTAGCTGCAAGTGTGTATGACGTCACTGGATAATAATAACCCAACACGCAAATGAAAAAAACAAGTTTTTTTCTAAACTATTTCACCTGAAACTAAAACCAGAGCCTGTTACTTTCACTTTTGCCAAGCCATATATAAAAAAGGCAAACAGTTCAATATGATCAAAAAAAGGCATTTAAAAAAACATGTATGTATGTATCTTTGATGCTTGCCTTAGGTTTAATACCGAAAGAAAGGGTGGATGATGGTTTTCTCTATATTATGGAATAGAGTCCCACGCATTAAGATGCAGTGAAATTTAATGATTATATTGTCAAAACATATATGTTTGGCGGAAAATATCCCCGAGAATTATGGTCTTCATGCGAATGTCGCCACAAAACAACTAACGCTCTGGAAAGCTAGCATGTGACTGTAAACCGCGTTGTGGCAAAGAAAAAGTCACTAAACATGCTTCAGTTCCTTGCAAATATTAATAATGACGCTAAAAAATAAAATACACGGTTCAAAGGAAAAGATATGTATATGATGTAATATCAAGGAATCGAAAAACATGATGTGTTAGAGAGAGACGATAAATAGAAACTGCGCTTAATGTCTTGGCTTGTGGCAAAAATTTTATAGGCCACTGTTAGGAAACATAGCTCGTTTATACATTAAATTAAAAAAAGCTATTACATAATTTATGTCAATACTTTTAACGTCGATAATTCTTTTTTTTTTTTTTTTATTGCGGGAGTTCAGCAGACGGCCCACTTAATGGAAAGCGGTTACCATCGCCTATGGACATATGCAACACCAAAGGTGCTACAAATGTGCTGCTGCCCTCTTAAGGGAGACTGGAACCTGGCCACTAATGCCGGAACACAACACAAGGTTGTTATGGCGACATACTCCAGACCAGGGGTGGTAGCCATCCAGTCGGGCAAGTGCCCTACCACCTGGCTGTGGGTTGTTTTGTCGCCTCTTACGACAGGCCGCCCGGCCGCAGGAAATTGTATTCTTTCTCCGTTCCTGCACAGATAAAATTAGTATTACCCAATCTATCCAATTATTCAAATTTTACTTAACTTTTAGTTATATATTTTTTCAATATTATGATTCCAAAAGTAATAAATGCATCCAGTGTATTGAACAATAGTTAAAAACATTTTCTTTATTAAACTAATTTATAGTTCCTCAAAGTCTATTTGATATTTTACTCTGTGTTATTTGATATTTTGACGAGGTTGTGAATTTAGAAAATGTTATGTACCAAACGTTCATTATGTGATCTATGTTTTATAATATAAATGTGAGTTTTAGTTGTTTGTAAAGAATGTATAAGAATCTTTTTGACTTTATTATTTTTTAAATAAATATTTTTAATCGAACTAACTTTTTCTGCTGCCTGTACTCAGTTCAGTGGGTAGAAACCGGAATTTAATTTTTTAATGGGTTGAAAACGGAATTATTATTATTATTTTAGACTTGTGGGTAAAAAAAGTGGGTAGAAAACTGAAACACCCGACCTGAAACGCACAACTTGCAGTGCACAAGTTCCGCGAGTGATGCTGATGTTAATACGGCTATCTTAGTAGAATAATATTGGCTCGTACAAAATATTTAAGTAAACTATATTACATGTATACTAACAGAAACCGTTATGACCCAAAACCTTTAACCTCGTGTTTATCATCTCAAACTGTCACACACTTTCATCTGTCTAACAATGGAGCGAAATATCTCTTACTTTGTGGGAAGGTAAACATCGATCACATTTCTTCTGTTTATGATTAAATTCAATAATATCAAGACGACTTCACCGTCATAAATCAATTCATCAACGTGACTCTGATACCGCGTGATCGTATCGAATTACGGGCTTATAGATTAGTTTTAATATGAAGAATATTGCCATTGCAGTTTCATTTAAACTAATGGATTTCAATATAATTCTTGATGAGAAAGTTTCTTCACGTTGTTTTCCTTATCACAATGTAGAAATTGAAATAGTGCATAAACAAGTATTGCATAGTTCTGACTAGAAGTCGTACCTATGTTTTTTGAAATGAGATCGATGCTCTGAAACAAGTTTTAGCAACTAAACTAAAAAACAACCATAATGCCAATATTTAATCAGATTGTATAATTATGTTATTGGATAAAAACAACTATAAGTCTACAAATACTTGTCTTTTATATCACAAAAAAGTGCCCGTACACAAACAATAAAACAAAACACATATTCGTATATATATCGAGGGCTTTATAACATAGAGGCGTATACGCAAAAAACTATGCATGTTATAATTTAGAAAGTCTCATCAGTATGCAAGTGTACCTAAAAAGAAGGGTATTCCAAATTTCACCCGTATACAATCACCTAGTTTTGTTTTATTCACAATTTTGTCCCTTGTGTAAAACTGCACTTTTGTCTATACCCCCATTTGTTACGAAGCCTCGATATATGTTAAACTAATTCCTGCGGCCACGCGGCCGGCCTGTCGTAACAGTCTGGATGACTACCACCCCTGGTCAAGAGCTTGCCACCATAATAACCTTCAGTTGTGTTCCGGCATCAGGATCCCAGTCTCTCCTTCAAGTTCGGCAAGACATTGGTAGCACCTTTAGTGTTGCAAATGTCCATACGCCACTGTAACCACTTTCCACCATAGTTGAGCCGTCAGCCTGTCTGCTGTATAAAATAACAAGAACTATAAGAAAATATAGGGGGAATGATGACGAACGCAAGGTCGCGGGGCTGACTGTCTTCTATCGGATATATTTCGGGAATGTTCCTTAGAATTGCACGAGCTGATTCCTCCATCCCCTTTTACCATCGGACAACCAGATGGACCGGTATACGCTACCGTTACATGGTGGAAACACCACCAGTCAGAACCAAGCATTTCGCCTTACTTATTCTATAGAGTGGAATAATTTGCCGGAGTCAAAAACATTAACAAAGTAATTAATACCAGAATCAGGATTTATTTAGGAAAACGTGAAGTAATATGTAACAACAAAACGGGTTCAGAAAAAACTAGTCAACTGTTTTAATTTAATTAATGAAATTCTTGACGCACTTGATAAGAAAGAAATTCCTTTAGCTATATTTTTGGACGTGAGTAAAGCATTTGACATGGTTGGCCATAAAACTCTATTACACAAATTAAATAACTTTGGTATTAGAGGTCCGGCGGCATGTAACTGTTTTCAAAGTTATCTCATAAATCGGCAACAATGTACAGAAATAAAAAAAATGTATTCAAACAACTTAAAAACATGTAGATCGGAATATTCCTGGAATCAAAATGGTGTTCTTCAAGGAAGTGTCCTTGGTCCAATCTTGTTTAATACCTATATAAATGAATTACCCGTCTCCATTCATCAATATACTATTTGCTGACGATACTACGGTTCTGACAAGAGAAAGAGGTACCGAAGATGTGAAATATATTACCGACAAAGCATTAAATGTTGTTATAACTTAGCTAGACTGGAATAATTTAAGTATGAATACGAATAAAACTAGTTCGTAACATTTTTTATATATAACACAGTGAATATTCACAAGTGAATCGGTATCTTCTAGATAAGCGTGCTCTATCCTAGAGTGCGTCATTATTCAAAACCAGATGAGATAGTGGTCAAGCGCAAACCTATGCTTCCATAAAAAAAAAATGATCACACTTGTGTTTTAATAAAAAATTGCACGGTTGAACTTAGATTGAGATCTTATATTAACCTCAGATAGCTTAACATATTACGCCAGTCATTTAGGCGTCTCATCACGTACAGGTTTAAATAATTGCACAACACTAGGATATTGCGGTTTGAACTATGTCAGAGAAAGTTTTTATGGGCTTGAACGCACGAGAATGCACGTTACTATGCATTATGGCATTGCGTATATGGCTAAAGCCGTGGCTATTTTGGAATATTTATGACGACTTCCGCTGAATAAACGAGCGAATGCGTTCTAACCTTATACAAATAAGGAGCCTAGAGCGGCCGCTTTTGGAGAATCGCTTACTCCCGGACCTACACCTTACCAATAGTCGTTTGCCGTACTATCGGTTTTTTTAACAATTCTACATACTCGAGTTCCGTACTCTTTTTTTACAACTTTTAATATTTAAACACGCTTATTAGTTGTTTTGGTTCTTGTGTGTGCCATTAATTTAGTGATTTTTGTGTTGAAGTGTACCTTATTATATTAATTTATTCTAATTTTAATACTAAACTTATACTAATGTAGAGTGTATCTGTTACATGCTGGTGTTGTGAGGAAGTGTATGTGCAGTGTGTGCCTTATGTCTATAACTATATATATTATCCTCTCTAGTGCCATGTGTATTGTTTTTTCCTTTCTGTGCCTGGGTTATTAATTTTTAGTCTCTTTATGTGTCTTGGTTTGTTTGTGAAGTGTGCGTGTAATGCAATGCGGTGGTAGTGCGCGTTGGTTTGAGTATATGCCTTACTATCAATTAAAATAGACATAAGCTCCATATGAGTAACATCGAAATTCAATCGATGGTAAGGCAAGTAATTGAATAGTAAGATATAGGAACCGGCTTTAGTGAAATTGTGACGAGTCTAAATACATTGGTAAGTGTAAGGCATAGTAGGATATTCCACTCGATTTTAATTCTAATATTCGAAATACGGATTTGCAAAAACCTGCTCTCTAGGCCTTCAAATTGTATTTTTTTATTAATATAGACGATAATAATGTTTTCTTAAGTTTTAGCGACTTGTATACATAATAAAACTAAGTTTTAACGGTTAAGCAGTAATTTATTTAATTTTTATTATATCGACATTTCGGACGCTTTCATATTTTTATAGACGATAATATTAATGAAGATGGGTGGATGTTTGTTACTCTATTTCACGAAAACTACTGAACGGATTTTGATGAAACTCCGTTCAGTAGTTATAAAATAATATAGCTTAAATGTCAGAATTACATGTGCTATAATTTATAAAGATATTGTTGAAATTGGTCAAAATATTACGATAACAAGAAGGAACGCCTCCATCATGTCGTGACGTCCGGTGGCCTGAGGTAAGAGACGACAAAACGACGTGTATTTTCCTGACTGGATGGCTACCACCCCTGGTCTAGAGTATACCGCCATAAAAGAATTGGTTGAATTGTGTTGCCGAATTAATGGCCAGATTCCATTGTTCTTTTAGAGAGCGGCAGCACATTTACGGCATCTTTGGTTTAAAGGCTGTCCATTGGTGGTAATCGCTATCCTGGTGGGCCGTCTGCCTGTTTTATTCACACAATTAAGAAAAAAAAGAAATACTCTATCATGCAATAATATATGTCATATCCGTTATCAATACTACATCGGTGAGTTCGCTTGCTTACACTTCGATTCCACATTCTGCAGAAACTATTCTCATTTCTGTAAACAAAAGTATCCAATATTCTTCTACGTTATCGAAAGCATACATACCAAACAAGTAAGAACAAAATATTCAAACAAAGTTACTTTCACATTTATATGATAACTAACTGTACCCATAACTTTGTTTATGGGATTTGGACTTTAAATTCTTATTTGCTCAACTCTGCATGATATCGCTTTGAATCATACACGTATATTAAAATTTCTGTTTTATTTCTAAAATCGTCATTAAAAATGACAACAAAATTATTTGGCCACCCATAAGAATGATCTACTATCTTATATCAGATTCATTGGTTATTTTATATGGATGTATATATAAGTTTGCGTTTAACCACTGTCTCATCTGGTGTTGAGTGATGAAGCGGTCTAGGATGGAGCACGCTTACTTAGAAGATACCTATTCACTCGTCACTTGAAGACTTTAAAATTGTATTTGTCAGGAAATACAGACTCCGGCATGTCAATCCACCGCACCAGAAAAGCTAAAGCGAAACGCTTGGTTCTGACTGGCTGTGTTTCCACCATGTAACAATGGCGCAAACGGGTGCGTCTGCTTGTCCGGTGGTAAAATGGAGATGGTTTGAAGGTCGAATATATTATGTAGATCTTTTTAATGTTAAACCACAAACTGTCAAACAAGGCTCTTTTGATAGGCACAGGTTACAAATACGTAGGGGGTTAGTAGTTCTGTTATTTAAAATACTAACTCTATTTTTTTACAAGTATTGTGTATAAACAAGCCATATAGTTAAAATATGTGAAACCTGTTAAGTTTAAAACGAGTATCTATTTAAGTTTGAACTATATGTTTTCTGAATAAAATAAATAGTTTTTATAGCTATGTAAACAACTGTTTATAATGTAAGTGTTCTAAACAGTTAAGAAATGTATTTCTCAATGTATTGTGTTTTCTCTAAGCATCTTAAAACAATAATCATTATTGTAGCCTGACTTAGCAGTAAATGGAGATTGCTTAATAAAGTACACAGAAGCAATAACAACCAGTATCATTCTCTAGGTACAATATTACGATAGCCTTATTATAACATCTGCCATTGGCTGTGTTTAAGCAATAAATAGGTAGTATAGTAGAGATATAATAACACTAAGTAGTCTAACATTTGCATGTCTTCAATACTCATTGCTAAGGCAGATCTGATGACATGTAGTTTACTATAATTGTTGTTCTTATCCTACATAAAGTCGGTCATATACGTGTCATAACGAAATCAGTGACAAACGAGCCAAATAAATATCTAAAACAGGGCAACCTGTTTTAGGTATTTATTTGGCTATGAAACCACTAATAAAACATTAATCAATAATACCCAATGCTTTATTAACTAATCAAAGGGATGTTATTGAAATCAATTTGTTGAAAGTATTTTTTTTTAAAGGATTGATATTTTTTTAAATTCTACGTCGTAACATAACGAAAAATAAGATGCCCACACAATTTTAATAATAATATACAATAAATTGATATTCTTCTATCCTTCGTTTATATGTGTAGCGTACTTCCCTAATTGTTATTATTTGCTTGATCTCTCTACACGATTGTGTAGGAGCGTTAAGAATACACCTACGTACAAATTATATCAAATAAGGTCAATACATTTTTGCGAATAGCTGACGAGATTTGCACTACCCCGCATCCAAGAGAGCGAACTCGTTTATACAATAATGTGTTGTATTTTTTATATTAATAAAATAATTATTGCTACATTTAAAAATAATCTAATATAATAAAAGAAAACAACTTATTTATATTGTATTCCTACTATTCTACTTAAGACTATAAGTAGAATACTGAGCCTAGATTACCGTCTATGAGTAAAGTGCCCAGAAGGCTAATAAAAAAAATAGAAACTACATTTCTGATCACCGGAAAAGTCAATGAGTCATTTTGATAAATTTTCGTAGAGACTCGTGGCCTCAGCACCACACGGTCCAAGCGTTTCAACACAAACATATAATTCTTACTAAGGGTTGCATATTGCGCCGTTTAGTGATTTAGCTCTTTCTGCCACCGAACCGGCTGGTCTACACGTGTTGGAATGGAATGCGGCCAACGTGTTCACGCTGGTCACATCCCACACCAAAGGCTTGCCACGTTGCCAGGGAATGATAATCAATCCGTCAGCAGGCCTACCATCGTCTCGTGCAATACTGCTCGGCTCCAATAAAGCGCTATGTTAGCGGTGGCAGGCCCCCTACGTAAGACATCATTCAAGGTGGTCATCTGCCGGCACTGCAGTAGCAAGAAAGACCGTGGTATCCTGGGTCGATTATCTCTATTCCACAGACGCATGTGTGTGGTGCGAAAACCAACAAGTTTATAGCTAAAGAAAACGAAATATTATCCATCAATGTACCTTAATTTAGGGAGGGAATAGCTTGGAGCCAGAAACCAGACTACAGGAAAAGGCAAGGATGCGGACATGTCCTGAAGAGTTACTTGAATTTAAAAGTTCTGTATTTAATCCTATAAAAATTGGTTGATCCCAGCATCGTTTCGAATTCAGGATTTAAATTAGCATTCAAAATATGTCTTTAATTATAAGTAGTAGTGGTGCTAGTAGTATACAGTATGCACAGGTTAAAAAACGCATGAACGCACGAGTAAATAATTTAAAAACAATTGATGTAAAAGTAAAAAGAATCACTTTGATGATATCATCCAATATTGGCTTATCGACAACATGCATGCGTTCAACGAGGCGTAGATAGGGCACTGTTTCATTACTGTGCAGCTTTTATTTTTTGATTAATGTGTATAGTAGGGTATATTTATTACATAACATAATACATAAAATCACGCCTGTTTCCCATGGGGGTAGGCAGAGACTATGGATCTCCACTTGCGACGATCCTGACAAACAACTTTCGCTTCACCTACTTTCATTAACCTCTTCATACATGCGCGTTTATTTGAAATGCTTTTTACCTGACCTTTTTTTAACAGTTCTGATATTTGTTCATGGTATGTTCGTCTCGGTCTACCGGCAACAGCTCTACCATTGACAATACTGTCATATACCTGTTTTGTGATTCTATTTTCATCCATCCTCTCTACATGCCCAAACCACCTTAATATTCCTTTTTCAACTCTTGTTATTACATCTTCTTTCAAACCACATCGTTCCCTTAGCACACTGTTTCTTATCCTATCATTCAAGCTAACCGCACATATGCTTCTCAAAGCTCTCATTTCAACTGCGTTTATCCTACTTTCATGCTTCTTCTGCCATACCCAACTTTCACTACCATACATCAGGGTCGGCACCAACACTCCTTTATGGACATCCAAGCGTGCCTTTACAGACACTTTCTGGCTATTCATAAAAGAATTTAGCGCTCCATTCACCCTATTACCTGCCATAACTCTCCTTTCAATATCCCTTTCATGCTTTCCGTCTCTGGTAAACATGCAGCCTAAGTAAACAAATTCACTAACTTGCTCTAACTTTTGATTTCCTATCTGTATATTACAACTTGTCATTCTTTCATCTCTTTCAAACACCAGAACTTTCGTCTTGTTCACATTAATTTTCATACCCTTTCTCTCAAAAGACTCATTCATAATTGTTACCATCTCCTGTAACTCCGTTTCCGATGACGCAAGTATAACTTGATCATCGGCGTAGAGTAGACATTTGATGAGTAACCCATTCATTCTTAAACCACTTTCACTTTCTTTCAAATCGTCCAAGCAACTGTCTAAGAATAGGTTGAACAGCCACGGCGACGCTACACAGCCCTGTCTAACACCTTTTTCAATGCTAAACCATTCAGTGTAGGCGCCGTTAACCCTAACACAAGCACTGGAATCACTATAGAGGGACTTCAGTGATCGTATCAGGTTGTCTGCTATCCCATACTTAGCTAGCGCTGACCACAGTTCACTCCTTATCACTCTATCATAAGCTTTCTCCAAATCTATAAATGCACAATACACATTTTGTCCTTTGGCCAAAAACTTCTCATTTATGCACCGTAAGGTAAAGATTTGGTCCACACATCCCATTCCCTGTCGAAAACCCGCTTGTACATCCGTTACTTTCTCTTCTGTTATATTTATTATATGGACATAAATGATTAATCAATAACTGATTATATACAAGAAATCCTTACTATAGGGAAGTGTGTCCAAAAGGCTGGCTGGTTTGCCACGCTGTATGGCAACGGTGATTCGCTGGGCGAAATATTTACCATCATTAGACTAAGCTTGGCTACAAACCTTTTTTTAAATTTTATTGAACATACTCCAAGAACTCTAAACGACACAAATATGTAATACCTTCCTATGGTTCTGTTTGTATGTTTTCCCTTTGATAGTTGTAACTGCCAGTCTCTCAGTCGTGGGAAGATAATTATGATGAGTCAGAGGTCGGCGCATGTAGCGTCCCACACAAGCGGCCGTTTCGTCTTCCAAGGAATAAGTGAAATATCACCCAGCTACTTTCTATCGTCGTCCACCAAACTATTCATCTTTAGGACGGCCAGTATGCTGACGCTCACACTCCCCGAATTATATCAATGAGGCTGGCATGGCGAGATCTATGCAATATGAGCTTCCATGCGAAAGCTCGCTGTTAATTGAAAGCCAGAGTTATCTAACGCTGTAACGGTATTGAATGATAGCTGGGTATACAACTACCGTCCAAGCTCCCAATTAGAAGCGGCTAAAAGGCTAGACGCTCTATGGAACTGCAACACGTTTGTAAGTAACGTTTGCAGAACCGCTCATTCCAAGCTCGGTTTGAAGTTAGAAAGTGGGCAGAACAGACTTAGGTCTAGTCGTTGACTAGGCTTTGGCAACTGGCAAGTATAAAGACCCAAAATTCAAACGGGTCTTTTCAATGATTTTTACTATCAAATCATTTGCGTTGTAAACACAGACAGAAAAGCCGGCAAAATAATACTAGAAGTTTTGTGAATGCCGAGGCCCCAAGCTTTATCGGAAATGAGTTTTGCAACCATGTACTGTCGTACATGTTCTTTAAAATGGAAATCAGCTTATCCCTAACGATACTATATACTGCTACTACTATAATTTTTTAGAAGAGAAGTTTGTTTAAATAATTGGCTGCATCAGAGAGCAGGTCAATTTAGGCGAAAAAACAATATGAATTCATTATATTAATACGTGAAGCAAAAACTTTGTACCCCTTTTAACGAAAATTGCGCGGGTGGAGGAATATGACATTTTGCACACTTATCTGATATATAATAATAAATGTTTGTCTGTATGTCCTTTATAGAATCGTAAACTATGCATTTGATCATGTGATGATCTTTAGCAAAGTTGTTGTGCATGAGCCAAAGAAAGTTTCTGAGTTGGTCTACAGTTGGACCCGGTAGGTGGCGCTGCTGTCGGCATATCGATAGAAGATTTCCGGGCAGGACGACGTCTGCTGGGACAGCTAGTAGTTTATATAGGGGAGTGCAGAATGCTAATATTTTTTAAAATATACATAAGAAATACACTAAATTAATTAAAAGAATAACACATACTACCATGTATTTACACACACACGCATATATATACTCTTTTGTTCATTGTTAAAGTCAAATTAATAGTGTAGCTATTGGCGGAGTGATTATAGAAGAATAGTCTTTGACAACAGAACCTTAATAATGTTCGAACTTATAATTTAAATTAATTATGGTCGAATTTCGCCCACTGGGCGATCGCTATTTATATTAAAATTCCATACAGGTATTAACTCTTGCCAAGCGATCTGAAGTATTACAAAAAAAACGTTTTCTTCGTCGAAACCGGGTATTAGTCCCTCAAAGAAAATTTAATTAGCTGCGGCCAATATAAATATTTTTTGATAGCGGTATATTTGTAAATAGGGGAAATTAGGACTACTTCCAGCGAATTTTAATCATAGAAATGCCGAAAGTCGGATGTTTTTTGGTTACTAACCTGAAATTTGTATTGAATCGAAATGAGTCTATATCTTAAGCAAAAATTATTTTGAATGGCTCTTAAAGTTCTTCATCATCTTACTCACATTGATTATAACTCTCTGAGTGCGACAGTAAAAATTAACTTAATTTCAATATTTTATATAGAAAAAGTGCATACTTTAAGAATGATTTCTTTAAAGTATTAATGTAGGTAATTACAAACTATGAATCGAAGGATCTATTCACAAGCTCAGAACGTCGCTTGCGTTGTGATTAACTGTAATGGGAACGGCAAACTGTACTTCGGAACAAAGGCCTATATAATAGTATTATTCCACGGCGCGATTTATCTGATGCCCCGGTCACATTGCCCAAATATATGGACAATCCACTTCGGCCTCGTTAAATATAATGTGTGCCCCGAATGCACAATCTGTCTCCTCGATGCAGTGATGTCGAAGTTTTGGTACCCATATTAAACTATATAAAATATTAGACTATAACCTTCCCACTATGGAGTGCTGTCCTCCTTCTTTTAAAGTGTCGAACGGACTATATACCCGCTGCGTTCATTCAGAACGACAGGTTTCGATAATTTTGATGCGCAAGGTGCCGCCTCACTGTCAACACGTAGTTTTTTTTTATAAGCGCCAAATACACTGTATATGTGTGTAGGCCCAAGCAAGTAGGCCGGCAAAGGTTTAACCCACAAAGGATTATTATTATTACTATAGAGGCTGTCAAGAATTTCTTATAAGAACATATTTGTACATCCTGTCCATAAAGCGCCGAAGCGGTGTATTAATGTTTTCAGGTTAGGATTCAAATCAAATGAAATATTTTTTATTGCGAACTAAGTGTCACACGGGTCTTATACAATGATGAAATGAAAATGTATTACTTAGCTAACCTTTAATAGCATTGCAATATTAATGTTATTTAACCTATCACTGTAAAATGTTATTTTAATTTGATGCCTTATACATATTTTATTTTATTTAAAACAACATAATATTTTTTTAATTTTTCCCTCACACTTAAATATTCTTGGACACTATCATAGAATTTTTTGACCAATCTCTCGAACAGTTTTTATTTCAATATATTAAAATTCAAACCGACGTAGGCTCCACACCTATTAGCTAGCATGATAACATATATTACCACAACTATAGCACATATTTTAATGCATGTAAATAATCAAATACGATTGTGTACAATAACCAGCCTTCAAGTTGCGTGTAAGACGTCTTAATGCTTTTAATAAACCTATTTATAATTAAATATTCGTGTTGTTTTAGTTATGATCGCGAGCAACCGTTCACCTTCCAGCTTGCTGTTGGACAAGTGATCAAGGGATGGGACCAGGGTCTGCTTGGAATGTGTGTCAGTGAGTATCGCATTATTTATGCAATCATTAAGCCCGTGTCCACATCGGCATTATCGTAAGAAATACATTGTTGATCGCGCGATATCGCTTCTTGCGTTTTTCTTTTTGCTTGTTGGAGTGCAGCAGATAGATTTACAGTTCTCCTAATGGAAAGTGGTTGCCGTTGTCTATGGACATCGCAACACAATAAGTGCTACCCATGTGTTGCCGACGTCGATCAATTTTATGACACTTAAAAAAAAAACAAGTTTCGTTGGCAAAAAACTGGCAATCACGTGAGAAGCCGTCGTCGATAGCGATTTTCTTCGAATATTATTCTATTCTTAAAATAACGTCCACAGAAAAATTCATACAAAATTATGTGTATTAAATTCTAATATTTTTACAAACTTTTATTTAATTTGCAACATATGTATGTATAGTCGAGTCAAATCTAGCAACTGGATTTTAACGCCGTTATCTTCAACCGCTTGAGAAAAATTTTGCATATACGTTTATTTTCGGTGAGCATGTTTAGCTAAGGGACATGACTCTAAATCCAATAGGGCGGACGGCCCAAGATGGCGAACTACTCATTTCTTGTGTACTCCTATGATATGGGTATAAAGTTATATTAAATAAATAGGGTTTACAGACAAGAATACGCTTAACTATAAAGTAAATTAATATTAAAAACATTTTTAAAAACAAGCAAACAATTTATATCTCTGCAAATAATAAAATAACCTGTAAACTAAATCAACTATCACTTTATTATATTACACAATTTATATGATATAAAAGCTTGTCGCAATATTTACTTGCATAGAAGAATAAAATAATTATGTTATTTTTGATCTTGATATTATGATTGATATAAGTAAATCTAAGCAAAAAGTATGTGTTTTGTAAATACACTTGACAAGTTTTTTTTATATCATATTAATTGTTTTTAGTAATAAATTGATGAGTTTGATTTGATTTAATGTTTATTTTATTATTATTATTAGAGCTTTAAATAAATTGTTATTTAAAAAAAGTTTTGCTATTAATTTTTATTGATAAATGAGTATCTATTTAGATTACACTGAAGCTTTCAAGTATAGAAAGATAACTTACCGAATTCATTTATTTTGAACATGTAGTTATGATTCCTTTTTGTCAACACGGTTAACGAAAGTAAGTCTAGTATATAATGAATAAAACTGTCAAGAGCGTGTTGAACCACGCATATTAAAGTATTTTTCATTTCATGACGAACGTCTACCGTCTCCGTCATCTGGCTTCAAAACCTAACAAAAGCATCTAATCGAAAGTTCCATATATCTCAGACTTTTACCAGACTTCGTTCAAACCAATTGTCGGTAAAAGTTGTATTTTAGTTCTTCATTGTTTATTTTTAAGTATTTTCTCTTGATATTTATTTACTAATTTGAAAGTGAATACTTCAATGTATGAAAATAGTTATATGTACGTTATATATACCTATACATAAAGATTAATCAGTTTCGTCGACACATCTAACAATCGTGCAACGCTAGTTGCGTCAACGTGAACAGATCGATCAAACAATACAAATGTGGACGAACACGTAAACAATAGAAATTGGCTTCAAAATACTAAAGTATAAAGTTTTAAAATATATTTTAAAGTTTAATTTAAAAGTAATTATATCTGAACTTGCTGTTCATTATGATTTCGTCCTCACGGTATTGAAATACTCGTATCATTATTTTCGCATATTTTATAAACATGTTATTATATTTTAATACATACTGTGTTTAATGTAAAAGTTCATGAAAATCCGTTCAGTTCCGTTTTTTAGAATAATGATAAATGCAGACGCATTAGAACTTATAAATGTGATTTATAAAGTCAGTTCATGAGATGCCCTTTTTTTTTTTTTTTTTTTTACATGGGGAAATGCGTTGCCGCACCGTCAGCCGCGCGGGGGATCATGCGCGGCCGGTGTGTGGGGCTCCCCGACGCCGGTTCAATACGACCGGCTGCCGGTATACCCACTAAAACCCCATGGGAGCCTTCCTTCCGCCTAGCGCCGGGGTCGCGGTACATGCGTGAGCTTAACCCGCAACCCCGGCAGCGGCCGGCCGCCTCGTAAACAGAGGCGGCCTCTGCTGTGTGCGGGCCGGGGGAGATGGTGGTCCCCGGCCCTGAGAGGGACGCGCGGCTGCCTCTCGCGGCATTAGTGCGGGCGGAGGTCTATGTTGATCCCCCAGACCTCGACGCCCGCTGCCGCCGGGAGGGGGAGGCTGCAAGGAATACTCCTGCGCCATCACCCCTCCCTCTCCTTCCTCCTCCCCCCGCCGCCTCGCGCACTCAGCAGCGTCAGCGGCGGGGGGGAGTGTCTTCGCGATGGGGGGGAGGGGGAGGCTGCGGAGGATTTCTCCTGCGCCATCACCCCTCCCTCTCCTTTCTCCCCCTCCGCCGCCTCGCGCTCGTAGCAGCGTCAGCGGCGGGGGGGGCTTCGCGATGGGGGGAGGGGGAGGCTGCGAAGGATTGCTCCTGCGCCAACACCCCTCCCCCCTCTTCTTCCACACCCCCCCCCCCCCCCCCCCACCGCCTCGCGCAATCGGCAGCGTCAGTGGCGGGGGGGGCCTCGCGATAGGAGGGAGGGGGAGGCCGCGAAGGATTTCTCCTGCGCCATCACCCCTCCCTCTCCTTTCTCCCCCTCCGCCGCCACGCGCTCTAAGCAGCGTCAGCGGTGGGGGGGGGCTTCGCGATGGGGGAGGGGGAGGCTGCGAAGGATTGCTCCTGCGCCAACACCCCTCCCCCCTCTCCTTCCTCCCCTTTTCCCGTCGCCTCGCGCACACAGCAGCGTTGGCAGACGGAGTCGGGGAGGATAGGTCGCCTGTCAGGAGGGCGGTGGTGGGGTGGACATCACCACCGCCGTCCTTGACAGCCAGCGGAGAACACCTCGACGCTGGCGGTCGCATCGGAAAGGAGGGGCGTTTGGGGAGGAGGTTTGGTAAGGAAGGGCAGGCATTGGGATTTGGAGGCGGAAAGGTGGGACACCACTGTCACGGAGCGAAGGGGGAATGTGACAGTGGCCGCTCGGGGCCCCGGGGACGCATCCCCTTGTACCGCTACCTGGTCGGAGAAGAGACCAGGGCGGCACCCCCTGGGGGATCATGAGATGCCCTCATTATATCTAGATTAATGTGAAATTCCTTACCTGTATAAATTATAGAAACTTGGTTAAAATAGCCCTGTCTCATTTAAATACAAATTTAAAAAATGTTCATAGGTACTAAGGTTTGGTGAAAAACTTTATTTAAATTCAACCCTACATACTTATAACATAAAAGTAGCGTCTACCTCCTACTTTATGGCCACCGCTTCATTGTGTATTATTACTTCTTTAAGGAGATGTTAGTTCGTGCTCCGTCGTCGGGAAGCATGAACTACTTAGACAAGAGTTTATTATCGGTACTGACAGTGAAATGAAAACGTAGTGATGAAACCGCTACACAGATAAACGATGTATCAAACCCGGTAGGACACTTTGATCAAGCGTGAAGGGTACACTGTCCGTTGGCCTAAAAAAGTTAGAAAGCTCAAGCCTTTTTTAAATTTAATTCCCCGGGAAATCCGCATGTGGGTATCGCTCCGGCTTGGCATTAGGATCCCCACAGGCAATTTATTGCCTCACCACGGTTGGGGCTACGCACTAAAAACCGTGGTCGATCCTCGTTGCGTCCCGTCGTCGTCCGGACTGTTGACTCACTCGCGCATTCACCTCTAGCCCGGACCACCGATGGTCGGCCTCCTCACGGGCTGACCACTCGCTTGTAAGCTGAAGAGCCTGGGCCTCTCCGGGTACCTCAGATCTCACCAAGAGGTGAGAGGGGGCGCGCCGATGCGCACGTGTCCCACCTTTCCGGCTTTTATGTGCCAAGAATCCAGTTCCCCCCAGTTGCCCGCACGGCCGTAGGGACCCACGCTCAGCTTTAGGACAGTTATGGGCTGATATTATTATAACTATTATTCTATTATATTTTCAGATGAAAAACGTAAACTGACAATTCCATCAAGCCTCGGATATGGAGAGCGAGGAGCCGGTAACGTAATCCCACCACACGCGACCCTCCACTTCGAGGTTGAGCTGATCAACATTGGAGACTCGCCCCCAACCACAAACGTGTTCAAGGAGATCGATGCCGACAAGAACAACATGCTGTCCCGCGAAGAAGTGAGTATAGAGTTAGCGTTCCAGGCGATGGATACGGACCGTGACAATGAGCTATCACGTGAGGAGGTCAGTTTAACAGGGGAGCCACGGTGGAGGAATAGTTCCAATGGTCTATTTGAGGGCTAACTTTGCATAATCTATTAACCTAAGCATGCTTTACTATTTAACATACCTATACCTATTGTATAGTAGAAACGTTGCAAGCTAGTCACAAAGGGTCAAAGCCTTTTGGAGTATTATGAACTAGAGTTTATATTATTAACCTCTAGTGCGTGTCTCTTGTTTATAGAGCAAGTACTACAGGTTATATTATATTAAATTTTTATGTATTTGCCCACGGAAGATTCACTTCATTTTATATCGCTAATTATAAAATCCCCCGTCTATCTGTTAACAAAATAAATTACAAAACTTGACCAAATAGACCAAAATGGTCTAAATGACCAAAAAAGCCAAAATGACCAAATAGGCCAAAATTACCAAATAGGCCAAAATTACCAAATAGGCCAAAATTACCAAATAGGCCAAAATTACCAAATAGGCCAAAATGACCAAAAAAGCTAAAATGACCATAAAGGCCAAAATGACAGAATAAGCCAGAATGACCGAATAGGCAAAAACGACATTTAAAGCCAAAATGACCAAAGGCCAAAATGACCAAATAGGCCAAAATGACCAAAAAGGCCAAAATGACCATAAAAGCCAAAATGACCGAATAGGCCAAAATGACCAAATAGGCCAAAATGACCAAATAGGCCAAAATGACCAAAAAGGCCAAGATGACCAAATAGGCCAAAATGACCATAAAGGCCAAAATGACCAAATAGGCCAAAATGACCGAATAGGCAAAAATGACCAAATAGGCCAAAATGACCAAAAAGGCCAAAATGACCAAATAGGCCAAAATGACCAAAAAGGCCAAAATGACCAAATAGGCCAAAATTATCAAATAGGCCAAAATGAAAATTATCCGTTGTCCACCCTCAGTATTTAATTTACACACATACCGAATTTCAGCCAAATCGGCCCATTAGTTCTACCGTAAAAGCATAACAAACAGAAAGACAAATATATTTTTATCCCGGAAACTATCCCACTTTTCGGGATAAAAGTATCCTAAGTTCATTCTCGGTATCGAAAACATATATATACTGAGTTTCAGCCAAATCGGTCCAGTAGTTTTTACGTGAAAACGGAACAGACAGACAGACAATCAGATTTTGAGACGATATAAAGTCGGGGTCATATATTCGTTTTATTTGAATGACATGAAGTCGAATCTGGACAATGATACATGTGATAGATGCTAACCAGGCAAGTATCAAGCCTGCCATTAGAATTGTACATTTTATTACAATCCTAAATTTTGAAAAACCATTTTGAGGAGTAATATTGCTCGCCATTCCTTTCAAGTTAAATACACTATTTAATTGTTAAAAATAGGTATGTTTGATAAATGTAAATTTAATGTAGTGTTTCCAGTTAGGAAACGTAGTCAGCCTTCTGGGCACCTTACCCATAGAAGACGGTGATCTAGGCTCAGTATTCTACTTATAGTATTGAGGGACTATAGGTAGAATACAATACAAATAAGTTAAGTTTTCTTTTATTGTATATGTATTGTATTCCATTAATTATTGCAAGTTTCAAAATGAAATTTAAATAGAGTTGAATGTGATGTTTAATGTTTTATTCACATCTAGTTACTTTAGGAGAACTATACCACAATAACAATACTACTATGACGTTTCGGCTAATGAAATTTGAAGACGCAATTATTCAAATAGTTGTCTCACACATCTTATAAAAAATATCCTATGATACCCAATAAGGTATAAAATCAGGGTTTATCTTTGGAGAATGTTAATCAGCAATGCGCAGTAATGTGAAAAGAATTATAACAAAACACTGTCATTAAATGCCCAAGAAACGATATGTACTACTGAACCAGCGAAGTTAGTCATATCGATATACCTACGAGTATGCGTTCGTATGTCTTCTATTCATAAATTCACAAAAAATAATGTGTTCGAATATTTTTATTTGAATTTACATTCGTTTTAAAAATACGGTGTTACTAATAATTGAATACTTAAAACCTATCCAAGACCGTCGGCAAGTCACTCTGCTCAAATCGTTAATAACTTCAGCGAGCTAACTGCAAATGGCGCAGAATACAGTAGTATAAAATAAACACAATTCACAGATAAGCAATAAAGAGAGTAAATTTAATTGTGATGTCAACTACATTCATTTGGGTTGCGTTAGCCGCGATTCTCATCCAGCTTTTTGTACTTTTAAGGAACTTGTCCATTACACCGTTCCCTACTCTAAATCTAATTGAATTTGATCAATTTGTACGTGTAAAACATATTCGCTGTATAATGTGAACAACGTGAACTAGATACTATATTATTATAATAATATTACCATTACTATATAATAATTACGATTATAACAATGTTTATGAGATGCCGATAAAATTTTTACATACGTCAAACGTTCTTGTTACGTTCTTGTAAACATTGTATTGTCTGGCGTATTTTTCGGCCTCAAGGGCTTACTTTAAAATGGCTAGTCGTTCGTTTTCGTTTCAAAACTTATTTTCTTGTATTTTTGAAGTGAAACTTCTTTACAATCGTTGAGATTTAAAACTGGAAGAACGAAAAAGCAACACCAAATACACAGAGAGAGAGAGAGAGAGAGAGAGAGAGAACACTTTATTGCACACCAAAATATACAATTACTAAAACAGACAATATTTTCTAGGCAATAGAATAGGCGGCCTTATCGCTCGAAGCGATCTCTTCCAGACAACCTAAATAACAGAAATTGAATCAAGCGAAATACTTATACATGCATAATATACACATAAATCTATAGAAATAATCCCGCGAGAGAATGAGATAGAATACATTATATTTAAACACTATGCTCATAGAGATAGAGTTGGTAATGTAATATAATAATTTTTATGTTTTACTTCGACTTCAAGATGTTGTATAAAATATTTATCTTTTGTTTTAGTTACTTTTGAAGTCGGTTTTGCTTTTTATGAAAAAAATATGTTATACAGACGTTGTTATTGTCATTTTACATAAATCTTTTTTTTAATATTTTCAACAACAGGAGTTTCAAACTAACGTCTTCAATTCTTAGCGCAATTATGGTTTGGAACGGTTTAGTAGGTAAACTCCTTTATTGGTTAACTAGAGCTATCAACGCCACTGCTCTCGTAAATTTAGAATCGTTGTCTCACGTAAACCATTTCGTTCACGCAACCAAAAGTGACCTATTTTCATTCCTGTTACTGTTGTTCTTCTATGAATATAGTGGCAATATTGTTCAAGTAAATATGTACGTCCACTTTTAGAGAGACAATGCAATTTATATTATTACGAGCTACACAGGACTCGAATTAAAATGCCGTTAGAATTACTATAGAGATTATTAGAACTGTACAAACACTTGCAACTAAAACTGAATGTAACCAGTTCACAAACTGCACGATCCAATAACACGCGCAAAGTCCGCCACTATATAGCTTATCGAAAGTATTACACACGTCTTGCTAGTATCGTAATCGTCGCTTGACTGCCTCACCCCTCCGTTGGGCATTGTTTTAAACTAAACTGTATAATAGAACAAAGGACCGCGTTCACCAAGTTAATCCGCACACTTGGCAATCTTCGACGGAATGCAATACCAGCAAGGATACGTCCGACACCAATGACAACCATAAAACAAGTTCAATAACAATAGCATGTTTTTCTGAATTACAAATTCTAAACATAAAGTAAAAAAAATAATTCCTAAATCAAAGAAGGCATGAAACTGCGTTTTTACGTCGGGCAAGTGTGCGCATCTCTTTGACGGTATGTAACAATATAATAGGCCCAATTTAATAGATAATAGTATGTCCACCTACATTTTTATATTTTAGTTTATATATTCAAATAAAATCATATATATTTTTTACATCTACATCTTTAAACCTAAAGGCTTTGACGAATATGCTAAAAGTCTGCGCTTTATGTACGTACAATTAACAAATATGTATTACATCGACCCTTTCTCCATTTCTAGTAACATGTGAGGGGGGGGGGGGACAGCAAACATTAACACGTGTTCTTGTACGCTATTGTTGCCATGTATATACAGAATGAGTACATAGTGTATTTTTTTGTGAATAAATTAATTTAACATAGACCGACGGCGACCAGTTGTTCGGCACCGATAGAAATGTAGTTGAGACTGATCTGAGCGAGCTTGACGGCCTCTGTGGTTATTTACTATGGTCTGGGTGTCTGGGATCGGCCCCAGAGTAGTCCGTTGTATATTACCCATAACACAAGCGTAACTTGCTTAATTTGAGGATATACAATGTGTGCGGTTGTCTGCCGATTATAAAAAAAAAAAAAAATTTGCTAGAAACATGGAGATGAAAGATTTTATAAATTAATGCTTGGTACATATTTCGCCTACAAAAATTATAAACTAGTGAAGTATGTATGTTGCTTGCAGTTATAACCTATATTATATATTATTGACCTTGCTATTGTCAAAGTATTGATATTAGCAACTGACATACTAAGGACATTTCAAAACAATGTACAATATTGCGAAATGCACGCAAAGCTGTATTATGATGGAATGTATGAACATGCTTTCATACGCAAACAAAATATTTCTCATTGCTTGCCGAGCAAATATTTCAATTTCATAATTAATCACGCATTGTAAATAGCGAATTACTCTAGTGTATTGTTGCATTTTATTTTGTTCTAGCTAACCCGGCGAACGTCTTACCGCCATATGTTTTGAATTCCTAAAATACTTTGTTTCATGACAGAAAAACAAAATCACCAAAATCGGTCCGGGTGGTTCGGAGGATTCTAGAATCCGATCTTAGCGCTACCTACCGGTTCTAATTGTGAATCTAAACCATCCGGGAACCCACTCAAACACACAAAAACAAAAGCACCAAAATCGGTCTAGGTGATTAGGAGAATTCTAGAACCCGATCTCAGCGCCACCTACCAGTTCCAATTGTGGCTGTAAATTATCCCGAGACCCACTAAAACACACACACACAAAATTTCATCAAAATTGGATATATAGATTACGATTCTATAAAGGACATACAGACAGACATTCATTTTTATATATCAAGATGACAGAAGAGAAAGAATGTTCGTATATAAAATATTTATTGTATATATTTTACAGTTAACGATTCATTCCATTGCAATTAATGATTAATTCTGTGACCACGTCTGTAAAATCATGACAATGTAAAACACGCTGACTGATTTCCATTTGCTTTAATCAAAAAGCAAGTTGTAAATGGCAAATTGAGCATTGGAAAGAAATCTGTTAGTCGAGGTGTGTTCATACAGTGGTGGGGGGTTTCGGGGAACTCGCTTCTTATAAAAAAAAACATAATTAAACTACGGTTTAACGGTTTTAAGTGCGGAATTTAATTGATTTTTTTATTCCGAAGTTTCGGCCACTTTTCAGTAGCCGTGATCACGGAAGATAAAGATGTCAAGTGTCAATGAGTATGGTTAAAGTTTTTATTTAAACTACCGCCAACTTGTTCATTTTAAATCTGTTTATGGTTATTATTTACTCTATGGGAACCTTACCTAGGTTTTTTTAATGCTTATATTCTTATACATAAAAACATACGACTGTGACACACAGAAATCTCATGTGTTTATTCGTGCCGCAGAGTCGTGTAATAAATAACATAACAGTTCCAATACATAGTGACAACGAATTTACCCAATATTATTGTTGTATAAAAATAGGAGTCGAGGCAAGATATTGTTAAATAACAATCTCTATTATTATTATAAATGCGAAAAAAACTCTCTGTCTGTCTCGTTTTCACGGAAAAACTGCGGGACCAATTTTGCTGAAATTTGGTATGTATGTAATTTTAGCATTGAGGGTCGACAAGGAATACTTCTTATCCCAGATAATGGGATAGATTTATGTAAAGCCTATCCCAGAAAGTAGTATAGGTTTTTTGTGATTTGCCACTTTGGTTATTTTGATAATTTTTGTCATATTGGTAATTTAGTCATATTTGTTACTAATGTAGTTTACAGATAGATAGACGAGGCATAGATAAATGAAAATAGAACGGGTAGAAATAGAATATGAATGTTTGTATGGGAGACCAATTTCTCAAGTTTATAGTAAACAATTATCATCATTATTATACTACATCAAAAATCGCTCTCGGATTACCTCTATTGTCGCGGATTATCTTGTGAATTTATAGAAAAAAGGAAAAACTATATTTCATAGATAATGTCATCACTGATCATCATTACCATACATTTTCATTCTATTCGATTAGCGCTAATGCTACTTGTCTACATGTGAAGCGCAACAGCACGAAGTGATGAGAGGGTTCCGTCACCTCTGACGTCATATGTGTAATAATAAATATATATAATAATATATGTATGTATGTGTGTGGGTTATATGTATCGAGAATATGCATGATGTATTATAGAAAGGTCTCACTTGGAAAAAACACCTAATATTAAAATAGCTGTATAGGTCCTTACATATTAAAAAAATGCAACTTGCCTACAAGGGCAGATATGGCCAGTATTATTGGTATTTACCGCATCCGATCGTGTACCGTATTGGTGCAACGCAAAACCAATATAGGGCTTTGAGACGACCATAATCAGAATAACGTCCTGAAGCTGACATGCGTCTAGATACACTGAATGGCTCAATTTATTCGATATGTGTCTAAATGTCAGTGTATGGTCATTATACTCAAGCCTGTATAAACAGATTAGCCTGTACAGACAGACTTATACTGTGTATGTAGATGTATGAGTTGCATAAGCTTCTGTCACTTGAACACAATATGACATTACTCATCATGTCCCCGCTCCATGTGGAATAGTGTTGTGTTGCGATTAACGCAACTGCTTCATTCCATAAAACCTCATTACATCAAAACATTACCTATATTATTAAAAATCACTCATGTCACTCGCCTTACATACGTCTATATAAAATCTAAAACTACATATAAAACCTGTAAACGACATTGGCAAAATCAATGCATAAACGGCATTGCAGCCATAAGTTAAAAAAAAACCTGTAAAAACTTAAAATATATATCTAAAATCTCAAAATTTTTTAAATTAAGTTAATGAACTTTTCACGTAGATCTAGAGATGAATTTATTGCTTATTTGTGATGTGATATTGCTATTCATTGTTAATGAAGGTAATAATAATAATAAGCCTGCAGGGGGTTTTGTGGCAAGCCTTAGGTGATTGACACCTCGGACCTGACTCCGGGAGTCAAGACAAGACCCCGCCTCCGTGCTTGCCTTAGCCAGCCGGCACGGAGTCACGTTCGCTTCCCACATTAGTCCTACACCGGCTGGGGCATGTCTTTGGATGCATTATTATATGGCGTCGACAGGGATAATCTCCGGTTAGTGGCCTGCCACATTTAGATTAAATTTGTCAAGGGGCTGTTGCGCGTTGGCTTCCCCATGGCCCCACACGCAAGCCCTTGAAAGGTCTAGGGCATTTTTATGGCCCGTTGTCTTTAAGGACATAAAAAAACATTAATTTATTACAGAAAATTAAGTATTTTCATATTATACAATTTTATATTATAAAATTGTTTCAATGTTATCAAAGTTTAAACTAATCCAAGGCACAACAATTAACTAATAAGACAAATACTAGGGCATTGCACCCGCGTCACACTAATTATTATGAATGTTTCTACTTCACGCCGTCAAAGAGACATTAGCGTTATTTTAACGCTAGCCAATCATTAGCGTCATTTTAACGCTATAAACAAGACACCTTTGGCCACAGTCACTAATACAAACATGATCCCAGCGGAGCATGAACATTATAAGAATATGTAAAACTAGCATAAAACTAGTCATTTTAACCTCGCTCATATTTTTATTGGTCAAATAGACGCACTCTAACACATCGACCACGAACTGCTTCACGATGATGTAGTTATTCGACAACCGTTTCGAAATAAACGAACATTATAAGGTTCTAATTATTTCAATAAATATAGAACTCAAGCCCAAAACGAACGCGCAGAACGTATAAACATGCTATAATATATCATTCCTTATCATAGGATAAAAGCTAGCGAATTTATAAGGATTACTAAATAATAAAGATTGTTTTTAAAATCCAACACTATTTCTATTGACTTTTGGATGAAAATTGTTAAATAACTAAAATTTATTTTCTTTTGTTCACCAGGTCAGCGAGTACTTAAAGAAGCAAATGGTTCCCGGAGACGGTGTTGAGCTTAGCGAAGACATCAAACAAATGCTTGAAAACCATGATAAGTTGGTCGAGGAGATCTTCCAACACGAAGACAAGGATAAAAACGGCTTCATAAGCCACGAAGAGTTCTCAGGACCAAAGCACGATGAGCTGTAGATTATAAAAAAACACTCTCCCACGCTCAAAACTAACAAAATGGGAGGAGCAAGCACTAGGGCTGCAAAATGCGGTGTAATATTAAATAATTATTAACAATTTGTATTGTAGAAACTGTCGCAAACATTTTTAATCATTCAAGTCTGGCATAGAAATGGTTCTAATTTTAAATATTACAAGCACAAAATATAAAGGGGCATTTTCACTATGCATATACATGAAACTGATGATTTCCAGGTGTGCATGGAAAATGTATGTAACATAACTGAATATCATTACCATGTCAACTGTAAATGTTTGGCGGTCCGTTCACAACTTAAGCATTCCGTAGATGTAACAAACGTCTACTAGTTTCATTAGGAAAGTAAAAAGAAGCATTTATTCGACCTGTATCTCAAAACTAGTTTTTGACTTTTTATATCAGATTTTTTGAGAGTTTTCCACTTTCAGTTTAAAAAAGTAGTTCAATTTTTTTATTGATTTTGGTAGCTAATAATATTCCCAATTAAAATTTAAAAAACTTTGGTGCGATCTTTATAGGCATGTTTTGTATAAAACCGCTTCTAATCTTCGTAATAACCGTTAAAAGAATATTGGTATTTTACTATATGTAACATGGGGATTGTTTTAAGATTTGTTTGAAAGTCTCTTCATCACCTTCAGGCGATTAGGGTTCACGTACAGTTCCTCGACAATATGCAATCGTCCTCCGTACGTTGCATTCAATTCCCTCAAGCCATACGTAAGTAAGCTTCGGAAGCACTCTCCCACATGGTTCATGGAACACTAATATGGCGCCTTTGCAAGGGCGTAAACTTTTTTTAAAAGTCCTAATGAGGTATGCGATGCATCGCATTTTTTTTTTTTTTTTTTTTGAGCTGATTCAGCTGAATAGCCGCAGATGGCTGTTTCAGCGATACCGGGCTTTGGGGGCTTCCCGACTCCGTGGGAGCGGAGGCGTTCAGCCCGGAAGCAGCACGCTCGAGGAGGCACCTCCTGTGAGGTTCGACCTCGGCTCGACCGCTGCGGGGGATTGACTCTATATCGGAAATAGGCCGCAAAGGGCTGAATGAGCTAAGCCAACAGGCTGAAGTGAAAATTTGGGGACTCGTCATCGACTCCGCCGGCGGAGCCGATCCTAGTCTATCATTACTACCGCTTCGCAACGTGTTATAGCTGGAGGAGAAGAAGCGGCGGAAGAAACTCTCCAGCAACACGCCTAAGCTAATCTTGTATGGGGTGCATCGCATACTTCACGTCGTCTGCGTTTATAAGAAGTGTTAAAGCGCCTTCTGCCAGTTTCCGTAAATGCAACCAAGAAACAACATAGTGCAATTATGTACATACCGCAGTGTTATATATAATCCGAACATTATGAAACGCAATGTTTTAAAAATTGTTTGATTAGTTCCACTTAAAATTAAGTAAGGTATAAAAATGTATTTTTTTAAAATGTTAGTTATTTTTTAATACTTTTTTTTCTTTAAAATTAAATATTACAAAAGACGTGATTGGTTTACTAAAAACATACACTACCAGTTTCAATGTATTTGTGTATTGTACAAACTAATGATTAAACTTTGTAGAAATAGAATTATGATTTGAATAAACACGACAATTTTTTTTTTTTTAAATAATATTACTTTCTCTTCTCTTTGCTGTTATCTAAAATTTGATATTTGTGCGTAGTACTGCTTATTTTTAAATATACACTACGTGCATCTCAGCTGCGCACTTTCAATACCCAGCAAGTACGTTTTAAGTAATTTTACAACAGAACACCACACCACAACAGAAGGAATTGCTAACGTCATCAATACGCAATTTTGATACTGTCATTATATATTTTGGTAAGGATTATATATCAAGGAGAACGCACAGCTGATCTGATCTGCCTTCGTGCAACAACTTGCATTCAATTATATCCACAGTGGAAATGTCCCTTAGGTTTTTTTTTAATAGAACTATTCAAATCTCTTACTAATAAACTTATTTGCCCCAACTCTAAAAGTCCGAAGAGTTGAGTATATGCTGGATTAATTATTATAATTGATGTTATGTTAGTTTTTTACTATATTATAAGTTTATTATACGTTGTTGGTGTAACGAAGTTTGTTATAATATAAGACGTTCGAACAGAATACAGCTAGAACAATTTAGTACTTATTAACCTTATTTAATAAAGCTTGATGTCGCGGTATATTATTAAACTAAATGGTTTCAATTTAAGATACACAAACCAAAAAAAAATCTTTAAAATACTCGTGGAAAGTAGATTTATTTTATAAGCTTTATATAAAAAAAAAATTAATTGTTAAATGTTAATTAATTTTAAAAACATTTTTATTTTTCATTAATTTAAAAGCAATACATTATATGAAAAAAAAAGAAAATACAATGGTTTATACCATTGTATTTTCTTTTTGTTTATACCATTGTATTTTCTTTGTGTTTAAAATATTTTTTTGGAAATTAATTTTATTTATTTTCTAATTTCGATTATGTTATAGAGAATCTGTTTTTGTGTGTTTTAATATGGACGCGAGTTAGTATGAAAATAAACAGTGATATACATACACCTTAACGCAATTAAAGGCAATTCTAAGCGCCTACGTCGAACTATTCTGACTGTATTCTGTTTGTACAAGTGAGATCATTGTTAGAATTAGTTAAATAGTCATTGGTCAAGAGTACTATCTCCTTTTTTTACTTTCTCTCATATAAAACACTGTTTTGAATGATTTTTGTAATATTCGAAATGTTCCATCGTCCTAGCGTCATGTCCTGGTTATATCTGGAACAACTATTTTAAAGTCTATGATTCGTTTTTCTTGCTGCTATCTTTGCTTTCCTGGAGGAAGACGTCACGTTTACTGTGAGACCGTTGGCATGGATTTAAAGTCGCTACCGCTGACGTATCGTTACTTCGTATTTATATAGTAACTTTTAGGCAAATCACATGAGAAATTTTAAATGACAGTTGGGTCTTGAGGCCACGAGCTTCTACCAAAATTTATCGAAACGACTCATTTACTCTTCAGGTGATCAGAAGGCTGGTGCTTACCTCGGCCAATGGATCACTATGGTGATCCAGCGAGGAAACATGGATAGCCTTCTGGGCACCTTACCCATAGAAGACGGTGATCTAGGCTTAGTATTTTACTTATAGTCTTGAGGAACTATGAGTAGAATACAATACAAATAAGTTAGTCTGTTATTGTATTCAATGATGTGTAATTTTATAGATGTTTTGTGAAAATTTTTATTTAAATGATAATATTAAATTTTGTTTAACTAGAATTCTAGATCGAATAAAAGAATATTAGTTTAAATTATCGTTTGCAATAATAAAACTATTATACTCCTAATAAGTCAGCAGTAACGACACCAGTTCATCTCATATCGGCTAATGAGACATTTCTTGAGCCTAATATTCCCCGGGTATATAAAGCCCAGCACGTCCTACGTGCTCCTACAGAACTAATACGCTACTGGGACTTGACGCAACTATTTGATGTGTACTTTTGAGTGGTCTATAATTTTCCGGAAATATCACACAACCAACCAACTAACTTAATGAAAGGTACCCAGAAGTCCCGGATTTGATTACTGGCGTGATAAATTTTATAAACAAATTATCCATGGTCTGTAAAACAAACATAGTTTGCTTCGCTAGGATATATAAATATTATGTGTTTGTATTAAAATAAGAAAAATCCAATTACTTAAATTTATTTAATTGTGTTGAATTTATTATCAAATATAATTCACTCGTATATAGAATTTTTGACCAAGAATATAACGGTAGATAATATAATGACATTTTCGAAAATGACGTCTTATTCATAGGTAATCTGTGTCTATTATCGATTGTGATTCATATTTTTTATTTTGTCTATAATTTTAAACCGTTGACATATGTAACATCCAATAACTAATTGTCTACTTTTTTATATTTTCATCAGATCTGTTAAAAAATAGTGTTAAAAATGTTCAACTGTTTCTGTTTGACAAGCATTCCTCTTTATTGAAATAAATAAATGTAATTTGTACCGTATTAGTTGTTTTTTTTTTCAAATTAAATAATAATCAATAAAATCGATTTGTCAAGTGGCAGGGTATTTGGGTATTTGGTGGTGGTAGGTCTTGAGTCCTTCCTGGCTCTCGCTGATTAAGGATCATTTTAATGGATCTAAAACTATCTCAAACTTTTAGAGGGTTTTCAAAGAAAGTCAAAAGGGAAAGAAGTAAAGCTACAGTGTTCCCAATAACTGTACCTATATGGCAAAAAAATATAGCATAACCCAAATAGTAGGTTTTAAACAATTTGAAAGTCATAAGATCACTAAACGCTAGATACTTTGTATATAAACATAATTCTGGGGCCAAATGACGAAATTCTATAACCATAGAAGAAGAATAGTATCCTTCGTCTATATTATGCTATTGTCTACTTTAAAATCAATAAAAAGTACGTTTTAGAACATAAAACATGACTTTCAAATTCCTGCTAAGAATTTATATTATTATAATATCGCTCGTGCTATGGCTGATTTTGTTAACCAATTACAGTTAAATAATTATGCAGCAACTGTTTTTAGTACGACTTTCTAAAAGTTATTTAATGTGCCTTGGGAATAATACTTTTTTCTGGATGAAAGGTACCTATCCCAACTCTTTTTCTCTTGAGGTCGCCCTGACAATGTGTATTTAAAATTCTATGGTGATCGGTTGAGTAGTTGCGGCGTGAAAGGGTAACAAACTAACAAAGAAACAATATTTCGAAATTTCTAATCTCAGTAATGGAGATAAGCATCGCCATCTAGCAGTTGAAGAATGAAAGTATACATAGTGTTAGCTGAATATTATTCATCGTTATTATTTTTAAAGATTTGACAAATGTCATCTGTCAGCAGCAACAGCTATCTTGGTATATAATATACTTTGGTAGTATCATTAATCTATGGTTCAGTCTCCGCATTTCGGGTATAAGGGTATGCGCCGTCGTGTTGTAATTATTGATTTTCCATCAGAATTTCGGTGCAGGAAAAAAGTTCGTTCTTTTTATATTTAATATAACAATGCGCGTGTAATTAACAGTGAAAATGATGTCAAGTAAACGTTTAGTAGCTATTTGTGCAATTGTATGCTGTTGCAACGTGGCCCTGTTAGTTTTATTCGTAAAATATAACGGAGGCGAGAAATGTTATGTGACGATTGACGAAGTGCAAAAAGTAACTGTTCACCTTCCAGAAAACTTCCTTAGCATTGGTATCGATACATCAGAAATTGAGAATTTTAATACCATTGATTTTAAGAAACCTAGATTACGTGAATTAGCCGCCGCGTTAGCACCAGCGCGCTTGCGTCTCGGAGGCACTATGTCGGAACGCCTTATTTTTAGTAAAGACGATGAACATATATCCTGTGAACATTGCCATAAAGAAACTCATTCAAAATCTCTTTGCCACTCTGTAAAAAAATTATGCAAACACAAATTTTTACCCTTCTTCTTAATGACCGGTAACAAATGGACAGAAATCAATGAGTTTTGCAAAGCAGCCCATCTGAAACTGCTGTTCAGCTTTAACTTACTTCTTAGGGATGATCATGGCTGGAATGATAAGAATGCTAAGGATATTCTTGATTATAGTAAGTACAAAAATTACAGTATTGATTGGCAGCTTGGGAATGAGCCAAATTCTTTCCACCATGTTTTTAATGTAACAATTACACCTGAATTTCTGGCACATGATTTCAAGAAGCTGCGCAACCTGTTGAACCACAATGGCTATAAGCATGCCTTGTTAGTTGGACCAGACACCACTAGACCACAAGATAATCGTCCAGAATGCCTTGAATACATGAAAGAGTTTCTAGGGAATGGATCCCATTTTGTAAATGCAATAACATGGCACCAGTATTATTTAAATAGCAGAACAGCTAAGTTGGAGGACTTTTGGAATCCTGAAACCTTTGAATTGTTACGGAAACAGATTGTTACCATGGAAAGCCATACTAAGAAGTATGCCCACATACCTATGTGGCTTACAGAAACCAGTAGTGCATATGGAGGTGGAGCGCCGGGCTTATCAAATTCATATGCAAGCAGCCCCTTATGGCTTGATAAACTAGGACTGTCAGCAAAACACAACATAACAACAGTTGTTAGGCAAAGTTTCATTGGTGGGAATTATAGTCTTGTTAATAATGACCTAGAGCCTCTTCCAGACTGGTGGGTAAGTGTGTTATTTAAGAAACTGGTAGGCAATAAAGTGTTGCATGTTGACTGTCATTGTTCACAATATCAACGAATGTATGTTCATTGTGCCAATAAAAAATATACAAATGACACAACAGCTATAACTGTCTATGCAGTTAATTTAGAAATGGCTAAGGCACGATTTCTGTTAAATGGTACTGCTCTACATGGACACAACTTAGATATTGATGAGTATATAATAAGTGCTCGTTCAAATAATAGGAGGGCGAAAACTGTTTTATTAAATGGCTGGCCTCTGTACTATGAAAATTCAATGCCAGATCTGCAGCCGCATCAGTTAAGATATGGTAACCACATCTCAATGCCACCATATTCAATTGGCTTTTGGGTTATTAAAAATACATCCATAAAAGTGTGTAAGTAAGCATAGCTAACTATAAATTTAATGCCAAATTTATATTATGAGCTAAAGTTGACTGATTCCATTAGTGATATAAATGCACATTTGTTTAACATTACCAAAATGACATTATCCATCCAAATTTTAATCCTATATCAAAAGTACTTCTGTGAACAGTCTGGTTTATGTTGTAAATACCATTTATTAATTAAAAAAAAAAGAAATCTAATGATATGTATCATTATGGTGTTTATTTGTCAATTTTAATTGGATGTTTGTTTATGATGAATCTACAACTGTATCACTTGGCTTATTCATTTGATGTTGCATAACATAATAATCTCATCTACAATTATTGAAGAAGCATCACGTTTGTTTATCTTGTTCAACTCAACATTACTAATGGCCTGTTTGTATATCTTACTGACCATACATTTGCCTTACTATTGTTTAAAATTTGACATAAGCTACATATGCAAGTAACATCAAAATTCAACACATGGTAGGGCAAGAGAATGTGAAGTAAGATATATGAACTGGCCATTATAAAATGTTTGATTTAGAGTTATACTGACAGCATAGTTTATGCATATATGGCCTTACTTATAATTGTTTATTAAATTTAAAGAAACTGTTCAGCAACTGATTAACGAAAATCTTACCCATAAACTCCTCTTAAGGATAAGAGGTGGTGGTAAAGTAGCTCGTAAATAACTGTAAAAAATAACCAACATCGAGAGGTAGTTTAAGCGACTGCTAAGAGGCAAGATGGCAAGTTTTATTTGAAACAACCATTGATTAGGGGCTTAAGAGTCACTTATTTAAGAGATGGCTAATCCTTTCTTAACGAGATTATTATAAGTAAGGCCGTTCTTGCCTAAATTATTGAATTACTTTTTCACCATTCAAACTTGATGTTTCATTACATTATACCAAAATTATACAGGTGTGGATGCATACTTTAATTAATAAAGCAATTAATCCTTGTTTACCTTGAAAATAATATTTGATAAAATTTTAATTCTTTCCATTTAATTTTACTGCAAATTTTCATGCAAGGTAATTGCTTTGGTAACTCCTGTTTTTCTCTATTATTGCTTAAAACCAGTTTATATTCTTACAGTTTTACCTTATTTGTTGTCCATCTTAATAACTGAATAATTTTATAAGTTTCATAGAGTATAATCTTTAGTGTTTACTCATTTTTTTTATTTCATGTCATTTACCTCTCCATTTATAATTAATTTAATAAAATTTAAATTTCCCTTTTGATGAAAAACCATAAAATAGGCATAAGACAATAAAAGAAAACACACATTTTGTATATTTAAATGATTATTCTAATATTGTATAAATTATGACTCTAGGTATTAAATACATTGCCTTATGGTGAACACAATTTGTGCCTAGATATGTGATTAAACATTGTTGTTGGTCCTGAATAAGCCTTTATTTGAAATTATAACAAATATAGGAATATGAATAACTATTTAAATCAATTATAGAATTTAAGGTTGGCTAGTAACCAGACTCTACAAATATTTAATGTCTCATGTCCATGAAATTATTAAAATTAATTCATTAATTTACTTCCTTATTATACAACGAAAATAATTTTGTACAGTTTCTTGATTATATTGAATATAAAGTGATACTATTTCTTGGGACTATAGTTGACATATATATATAAATTATGTGTCACATTGTTTGTCTGCAATGGACTTCTAAACTATCTAACGGATTTTAATTAAATTTTTGCACCGTGTGCAGTTTGATCCAACTTGAAAGATAGGATAGCTTACACCTTCATTTATAGTTAAATGGTTAAGTAGTTTAGGAGTCCATCGCGGACAAACAATGTGACACATAATTTATATATTACCTTTATTCTGTTTATCTTAGTTTCAATACATATTTGGTAAATGTGGTAAGCTATATATATTTGTTGTCCTTTCTCTGAAACTAGAAAGGTCCACCTATGGCACATTTATGACCTTACATTATAAAGTTTAAAGCTAAACAATGCTATAACAGTTTTTATTGGATGTACACATAGTAATATTTAGTACAGAATTGGCAAAAACTTGCAATAAATATAAACAGTCTTATTCATATTTAGTTAGGGTTTTGTTAGTTTATTTACGAACCTCAAACAAGCCTACAAACTTACTCTAACTGAATAAGACTGTTAAAGTTTATTTCTGATTGAATCTTTTTAGAGATTCTTAAATGCATGTTTTTTACTTCTATGTAAAATAGATAGTCTTATAAAAGATTTTTATATATAAAGGTTACATTGTCGAAAGATAATTGATTTTATACAAGTTTACATAATTCATCTTTATACTATAGATATTGAGATAATTTCACTGAAGCTAATTTTAAATTTATACCTGTAGAAAGGTAAAAAATAGCCTTGGCTTAAAAAGGAGGAACTCAAGAACATAATTTCTCTTGGCGAAGTATATACAAATAAACAAACTATGTTTCTAGGTGAATGTATACTGAGCATTAATCTATCCAAGGCAATTTGTTCTTTGCTTGACATTGAAGTGGTCATTATTTGATAAGAGATGTGATGTCAATGTCTCTCTATAATAAAAAATAATGATGTTTTGTGCATCACACCCAATTTATTGTTTGTACCAATTTGTCGTACTGAATGTTATACATTGTTTGCTTGCTGAATGCCTACAGTGTTTCACATTCCAATGTTTAAGATCAAGTAAGTTTAATTGCACAATGCCATAACAATTGGCTCATTGTAATATAGCAAATTACTGTCATATTTAGTGAGGATTATTACTATCTTCTTCATTAATATTAATAGCACTAACTTAAAATCTTAAAATAGCAACCTTCTTTAATTAACATTTCACTTAATGATGTTGATTGATAATGAAAAATATCTAAGCCTTCATTATCTATCTTTTTAAGCCACTGGTTGAATTTATATTATTATTAGAGCTGTTCTCGCAGATGTTATCCCGCCCTAAAAAATGAGGATATTATAACTCGATCCCAGTGCCACCTACCAGCTCCAATTGTGAATCTAAACCATCCGGGGACGCACTCAAACATACACATTTTTTTTCATCAAAATCACTAAAGTCGGTCCCAAGTTATGTGCATACATACATTTCTACAATTCATTTTTATTCATATTAATTAAGATTGTTAATACTGTATATCCCGAACTTCTAATACTTTTACGTTAATAAGAAAACAAGTCTGAAATTATAACAGCCTGTTTTTAAAATAGTTTTGAAAAATTTAGAACTTTTAAAGTGTAATCTCAATTACTTAATAGATCTTCTGACTATGGGATCTCCACTTGGATTCGTTTGAATATGAATAGGATTAAAATTAAAATTTTAACGTGCCCAGACTTTATACTAGTCTGAAAAGATTTGGCATTTATTTGAACATATACCAGTTGTTTTTTGGTTCACTAAAGTGTGGCCTTCTTTGGACGTATTTATAAAGTAATTATAAGTGTTAGTGCCATTGTACCACCTACTGTTAAATATTATAATATTTAAAATTTATACCAACTTTGATATGTCTTGATTTTATACCTCTTTGAATTAGCTCATAAAGACGCACAAAATTGATCTAACAACAACATATAGATCGTTTTCGTTTTTAAAAACTATCTTTTTTTTCATAATCATCAACGCTGCTTCTTAATTTTTAAGTAATATTTGATCTAGCTTACAATAAATTCCAAGAATTCACAAAATTGAAGCAATTTTTTGAGTTCATGGCACAGATATATAGGGTATATATAATATTACTATATAAACATAATTTTGTACCTTGTTAGTTCTAAAGCTGTTTAATAATTATTTGTCAGTGTGGTATCAATTTCGCCATTATGTTTAATTTCGTCTATTAGCAGATGGTATTATTCTAGAAAGTTATTGCATATAATCTTCACTGGCATTTAACTTTAAACCTACAGATCTTATTATGACTATTGTGAATACTTTTACTCTATAAATAACAATAAGTTATCACTTATTTTCGTGATACCACAATGACGATAGTTGGCTATAAAGTGTAATGTTGTGATTATGTGGTGCCTAAATATAAGACTGATTAGTTTATTATGAAACAACAATTATTTTCCTTAGAATGCTATGCGATAGCATATATATGCATATATTCTATAATATATAATTTAGTCGCCATTCTAATATATATAATTTATTTCCTATCTGTTTTATCTTTACTTTTTATACAATACACACAATAGCTTTTATTCGTGTAAATCGTAAATTAAGTCGATATGATTTCACTGTCTGTGAAATAGAAGTTCTTTATTAACACATTGAATTTATTTACCCTGAATTACTATAATATTAGTGGTGAAGGTTGAATATTTAAAGTAGGTAAGCCTGATCACCAATTATTAACTACAACTGGGCATCATATACGTGTGTGGCCATTTATCAAATGAATTAATAATTACTAAATCAGAATTGTGGTTGTTAACTACTAATAAAACTATTAAACTAAAAAAACGCTATAAACGAAATCAAGTGCCTGTATAGTAGTTTATTCGCTCATTATGTACATATTAAAATATTTAAAAGAACCAGTAAAAATCAAGTCTTATGGAACCTTCGACATTTTGGCGTGGCCATTTGTAGTGGCCATTTGTAGTGATATGGATTCTAACGCTTTTTGGGGACAATGCGAGTATTATACTAATATTATTATATACGCGAGCATTTTAATAGTAAATAAAAATAAATGTTCCAACATAAAGATTTAATTAAGTCTAATATTATTAAACCGTCAATATTAACTCTATACATACATAAAACTAAACATGAAATGTTTATGAAAATATAAATATGGTGATGACCTTCAGTAGATCATATTATCAAGATCTCGTCCGTATTCATACCTATATAATACAGAATTGCGTTGTGGATTATTTTTAATACGTCGACTAGTGTTTTTCGTAGATAAATACAAAATATTACTATTAAAGATTTTATATTATTAAAATGCGATGGGAAATGCATTAAAATGTCATAAAATTGTATTCAAGCAAGAATAAAAAATCTAACAAAGTATAGGCTTTGAGCAGTATATTGTACGCTTAATAAAATAAAAACATTTTGAATGCAGATCAATGAATGAAACAGATGAAATAAAGACAACGCTCAACTATTTACTATCCTTGTGGTGATATTAGAACAGATGGTCTAGTTACGCTCTACCTTCGGAGAGACTGTAAATCTCTTCATTTTCTATAAAATGGAAAATGTCCCGAAGAACTGTTGAGAATGGTGAGTACGTCTTTCTACAAACGTACCTCTCGCCATCATCTGAGCGGTCATCCTCACATCGTTGACCATTTGTAGGTGCTGAATGCGCCTACTAATCATAGATTATAACCATACAAGAAAATAAGATATAATTTTGTGGTAAAAATTATATTGACACGGTAAGGCCAAAATATGTCAAGAAGCAAAGAAATATAAAAAGGGAACACGTCAATACAGTAAAAAATAAATAATAAAAACTGGTGGTTATCAAAAAGTTCATATACATAGGTAGCATACTCTAACACTATTACGTATGCATGCAACGGTAACCAAGAATGTATCGTATAAGAGCTCCCAGCAGAGGGTCTTGTTCAAGCTCAATATGACATATTTTAAAAGAAGTGTCCTTAAATTTCTATGCGGCCGACAGCTCGTTAGTGACCCTCTAATGTTGCATATGTCTATAGGCGACGATGATCACAAATCATCAAGTGGGCCGTTAGCTTGTCTGCTAAACTTCAGATATAAAAAGGACATAGGACAATAATAGTAATCCCGGGGTTTGTGGCGAAGCCTAAGATGAGTGGCAATACCTTGGTACCCGACGCCGTAGGGCTTCCGAAGGAAGGGCCTTGCCTCCGTACACGCCTTAACTGGTTAAGTCTTCAAGAGCTTAAACTTTAGCTCTAGGAGCGTCAGTACTTTAGGCGTAAAGCCAAGAGTAGCCCAGGTGAATACTAGCGCATCTCTTCAGACCCGAGGCACGCTTCTATGGTATCCCTCGCTATTCTTCTACGGAATTTTGGAGGTCTCCTACAAGGAGTAGGTAGTCACCGCTTGTCTATTTTATCTATCCTATGCAAAGCTAAAGATGATCAAGTGCCATAGTCGCTTCCCAAATCCTCATTATTGAGCCCCAATAACTCAGTTCTATAAATCGAGGATTATTTTTGGGTTGCATTGTAAAAGTCCCGTAGTCGAAAACTACGTACATATACACACGTATAATAATAGCAATAGATTTATCTGTTTAAGATATTACATCCATTTTTTTGTTGCAACTATGATTTATATATGTCAGTAAGATAGACACGAAATAGCGTAACAAATTACATATACAAAGGTATGGAAATAATGGCTGCCATGCTGGTTACTGTTCTGCCTTAGTTTCTAAATACATATGTATGACGCTCTGCTTTCTTTAGGTTGATGACGTAAGAGTAATTAATTATGTGCCTCGGGAAACACGGCAAATGTACTCCACGCAGAGATAGTTCCGCCGATTTTCTTTCAATAATGGAAAAAATATGATTTATTTTTTCTGTATCGTATTCCTATAATAATGTTGTCCAATCGAACCCCAATTCGTGATCTGCACATGTTCAATTTCTTCGCATAGATAATATACATAATGTACTGAAGCATAAATATTTCTGTCGATGATCTGTCAACTGTTAATTGAAACAGATATGAGTTAGTATTGTTTGTTGGCACAACATAGCCTAATATAATAATATGGTACGTTAGCATGTGTAAAGGTTTGCCATCCCTTATCTAATGGATTGAATCTGAATTTAAGATATTTTTAATTATTCTATTAAACTTGATTTTGTGCCTTTATGTAAATTAGATGACTATTTGCGAGTCTTAGTATAATACGTATATAAAAAAAATATGTATTGTATATAAGTTTTATTGCCTTTTTTAGTATCAGTGATTACCCGCATCCGGTCGTTATGTATAACCGCGCGATACTTGCTAAGACAGATCCGGCTACAAAAATACTACATTCATATGTTCATTAATTAAGATCTAGTTTTTTGTATATATAACTAGCTTTCCCGCGGTTTCAACCGCGTGGTGATGGAAATCGTTATATTTAGGATAACTCACACGATATCTTTATAAATTATAGCCTATGTGTTATTCTGACGTGTAAGCTATGTTATTGGAAAGTTTCATTAAAATCCATTCAGTAGTTTTTGCGTAAAAAAGTGACAAACCTACATCTATACATCCATTATTACAAACTTTCGCGTTTATAATATTTCTAGAGACTATATATGGGAGAATACATTTTTGTGCCTATAAAAATGCGACCGCTAGTATTTTTAATTAAAATAATATTAGTTTGATATTTTGGGATAAATATAATTCACTTATTTGTAAAGTAAATTTTATATCAAATTAAAGCTATTTTTTCCGTGTATAATGGAATAGGGTTGCTTATGTAAAAAAGGCAAATAGGGGGGCCAGCTGTTGTTGTTGCGTTTTACGACAGGCAAGTGTGCGCATTTCTTTGACGGCATGTGACAATATTAAAAAATATAGTCCCAAATATATTACATTTTTGTAGAATACACATTTATGTGCCAAATATTTGTCTAGCCTTACTTGTTCGTGAAATTGTAATAAATGAAGTAGTAGCACACAGTCAAACAAATACTGGCGTGGGGCTATAATATTTCTTTTTTCCTCTAAGTATCGGATACCCAATAATAGACTGCGTTCGTTGTCCCAGTTAAATGTACTAGATGTCTACTTATTTCGTTGTGAAGTGTTGTGTTAAATAGACTGTAAATATACATTTCTTAAAGTTGTTATTTAGAGATAGTTTTAGTTAACCTCGGTGTATAATAATCGTCTTAGCTTACCTTTTTGGGAACCATGCGATAATATGTAATTAGATATTTTATATAGTACTAGGGTTTTCCTCTTAAACGCTAGTAGGTATCTCTACTCCACTCAATTTGAGGTGATCCATGTTAAGGCAGCTAGCTTTCTTGTACACGGTCTATATTGCATTAAATTTCTATCTAGGCGAGCTTCTGTCAGTCCGTCTGCAAATATTTTTTTTCGATTTAAAAAAACTTTAAATAGATTTTATATGTATACAAACATTTAGTGAAAAGTTATTTAACTAATTGTGAATGCCTCTTAAAAATCCGTTGTTTAGGAGTTAGTGGATATACATACAAATACGGAAAGCGGCATTGTTTTATACTCTGTAATTTAACTGAACTTTAAAAACAACATCCTTAATTCAAGTACCTAATTTAAGGTCAACCAGTTCACTTTCTTATACCGAATATAAGACAAATATCCAGCGTTTTAAATTGGTGTACATGGACCGTCATACTTGCTCATTTATAACAAAGGTTATCGTACAAACCTTTTTTGTTAATCTTAACCGTTTCCGGTTACAGCGCCGGTAAGGTACTGTGAACATTAAAGCTTTGATTTTGAAATCGGTCGCGTATATAATTACGTCTTTGTAGCATTTTTGGCTTGAAATGTGAAATCATGCTTTGGAGTGGTCAAACAGCTACTAGAGTCATTGTAGGTTGTATACACAAGTATAGAATACTGATCTATATACGTTTTTTTATGCTCGTCCTTATTCAATAACAGAAGGCTGGCCAGTAGTCGGTTTTTAGTGCTACATAGAAAAGATTGCACTATTGAAAACTTGCATTAATTTGTTATACCCGTTCGGCTGACTATGTGCATCGCAATTTTTTTTCTAAGACTGCTCTGTGTGTATACAATTTAAGACCATGTCTTTTGTCTTATGGATCTATACCATTATGCTACTATACGATGGTGTAGTAAATGTAGATATTTTTATTTAAATCAATAGATTGCACTTCATAAGATCTTAAAAATGTATCTCGCTTCGATTATGATGATTTATGTGGTGGAAAGTTTTGCAAAGTTTCTACGTGGCAAAGATTTAAAAATACTCATTAAGTGCAATTAATTTCAGAAGATATGTTGAATGTTAAAGTAAAGATACCACGGATATTCGGCTTCCATTCGGTATTCGGCCAATTAGTGACAAAAAAACGAACACAAAATTGTGTATATTTCAAATAAAATTTAATTGATGTACGACGTTTTAGCTAGAGATGTTACGAATATTCGGCTTCACGAGTAATTAAAAAGGGACCGAATACCGAGAAAACCGAATATTCGTTGTATCTCTAGTTTAAAGGTAAGAGAATAATGTTCGTTAAATGTATTTTTCAAACTTCTGTATCCAAACCACAGCCTCAAATAATCGACGTTTGGTCGCCTTTGTGACACCCGTCATTGAGAATCAGAGTCGGTCAGACATGCACTTGACCGTGTTTTTCATAACATCATTTATTACATAGCCTTCTGTAAGTAGTCTACAATTTATTTATATTATTATTCTCATATAAATAATATTTAACTGTTTATTAAATAACATTTGTTCATTCTGATTAGTTCCTATTTTAGAATTTCATAAACAATTTTGAAAATATGTCTTTATTAGCTTGTAAAGTATTTCTATATATTTAAGAAAAATGCAATTGTATTATGAATTATAATTTACTAGCGACCCGCCCCGGCTTCGCACGGGTGCAATGCTGATACAAAATTAAATACACTACAGAAAAACTATGAACGTTGTATATAAAAACATAGCGGCCCGCTCCGACTTTGCACGGGCATCACTACATAGAAACCTTTAAAATTAGCAATGTTGCCTTAGTATATGATGCATGTATTATACATATAAACCTTCCTCTTGAATCACTCTATCTATTGGAAAAAACCACATCAAAATTCGTTGGGTAGTTTTAAAGATTTAAGCGCACATAGGGATATAGGGACAGAAAAGGCGACTTTGTTTTATACTATGTAGTGAAATTGAATGCAGTTATGGAAATAGAAAACCGGAACAAACCCACAATACTCGTATATACAGTTTTGAGATAATTAGCTTAAGAAAAAAATATGTAAATAGTTACGAAGTTTAAAAAAGGTCAAGAAAATTATTTATCTGAAAAAAAAATGTCTATCTGTGCAGAAAAGAAATAATACTAATTCCTGCGGCCGGGCGGAAAACAACCCACAGCAAATGCCTTACCACTTGGGTAAGGTATTTGCCCGTCTGGATGGCTACCGCCTCTGGTCTAGGGCATGTCACCCACAGATCATAGAAAGTGTGTTTCAACCACCACAACAATCTTGCATTGTGTCCTGGTGACATTAGTGGCTTGGTTCCAGTTTCCCTTTTTTCAGAAGTGCTTTAGTGTTCGCAAAGTCTGAAACTAGATTTCTGCTTAAGCGGTAATTCAGTACTTTCTTGCTGGCTGATGAGGTAAAGCGGGGTTTAGGGGCACCCGGTGAAACAGTTTCTTTGTATCAGCACTGAAGATGTTTTGCCAGCACAAAAACACAGGGCATCATACAATTATATATACTAATTTGCTTAGATTTATTGCTAATTTTAGTCTTGTTAATTTTTCATTATTACTTTTTGTGTGTAAGCATGCGTGTGTATATTTTAAATGTATACAGACCTAGAATTAATTATGCTTAGAGTCTTTAGCCTCACAAATCTACTTAAATATTTACGGGGACATATAAGATCCCGATAGTCGATACCTATAAGTTTTTGTAATTAATAGCTTTTTTACGGATAAAGTAAAGAAACATAATTATTGTAATTTTAACAATATTTAACGAACTAGTGTAATTCTGTTAATTTTATGTAATGTTCTTTGGCACATCAAATTTTAAATGCACTACTATTGGATCTGTGAGTTTGTTCTTGCTTTCAAAACGTAGTGGAATAGGTAATTACATTTTTCTGAACATGAACTTATGATATAAGTTCAGAAAGTGTACAGTATTCTAGTACCTTTTGCTTTTTTGCTAGTATTCTGGAAATATACTCACACGCAAAACTATACGCAGGGAGATAGTCTGTAAAAGTAACGTGGCTCGGTGAAGCTTCTGGATACTGCATCCTTTTGCGCTTGGGTGTGGTTCCCGAATACGTGGCCTAATAAATATGTACCTACGTATTAACTGTTGCAAAAGTAAATTACACTTAACAACTACATTCTATGCTGAGTTTATATAATTAGTACTTACATACTTCAGAACATTTTATATAAGCGAATATGCCTAAAAGTGAGTGAGTATATAGCATGTGCTTGTCGTACGCGTCTAGCGTTGCCATCTCTAAAATCAACCAGTACCAAAACACGTGAAACCCCAGATTTGAACCCCAGAGCCCAGAAACCGAACATTTTTAAAATTAGTATAATAAAAACAGTTCAAAACATCATAAATAAACTTTTTATTTTGCGCCTCACTGCCAGGGTCATTTCGGTGAAGGCGAAGGGCACACGGTGGTAACTGCGACTTCGGTAATTCTAGCGTGTCGATACGTCGGTTGAGCGCATGCCGTGCTTCCGTTGCCTCAAGTCGAAAGTTATTACCATCGCCTAAAGACGTTTGCAACATCAGGAGTGAAATCAACGCGTTACCAGCCTTTAGGATGGGCTAGGAGACTAGGAGTAAGGGGATAATTCGATAAAGAACTAATCGCAAAAAATGTCCCTTACAGTGACAGGAAAATAGATGTGTCGTAAACTCAATATGTTACTTCAAATAAGTGCGTAAGTCTTGTAACCCGTTTACAACTCGCATTATCTGGCAATTGATACTCCTTAAGGAGATAGCTAACACAAGAAAACTACTGTAGAAATAATGGGTCATGGCTGCGATGAGCGCGTTGTAGACATTGCTCGCTCACTTTCAGGCTTCAATAATTAGAGAGTTTAAAATGTAAGTAATATTTTATAGGCTTAAAGTTGGTAGGTATTACGTGATTGTTGCACATAAAACCTTTGTTCAATAATTTCATGAGTAAGTAAACTTAAATATAATTACTTGTATTGTAATGTTGTTGATATTTTTTACGTGATCTTTGGTAAGTATATCTATGTTTCACAGGATAGTTGTTCAATGCGTGCTGTATTGTTCAATTTTAATTCTACATAATTGCATGTATTTCGTATTGTAAAATACGATACCGTCATCGGAGACTTGTGACCAGTCTAAATTATAACGTATTCTTAAATGTATGAAGCGTCACAGAGTAAATATACTGTATTATTTGGACAAACGTCAATCGTTGGTTTTCGGTTGGCGTGGTTCTGAACTAAAAACCTAATTACTTCAGTCTTCCTCAGTCTTAGCAAATATATTAGGATCGAAACGACTATTTTTTCAGAAAAAGTTGTAAATAAACATTCAGCTTCTCTTTTAAAATACAAACTAGGTTGCACAAAATATTTCTTGCCAAAGTAATAAGAGGCTTTGAGTCCATGAATGTATTAATAAATAAAAATGGCAGCAGTAATAAATTATTTATCTGTAAATCCCACATTTTGTATTATTATTTAATGAAATGACCAAAGTAACTGTGCACTAAGGTGAAATGTGACTCCTTGTTCTTTCACAGCCCTTACTAAAGTTATTTACAATAAACACTACTTTTACAATTCTCTGAATTTTTATTTGCGGGCCAAGTTTCTGTATCTATTTGTCTGCCTTGCTATTATCTATTGTCATTGTTCTACCAGTGGTAAGGTAAAAATAATAAGATATAGAAATCCGGCGTAAATCTATGGATGATTGATGCATTAAAATGGTGTTAAGGGATCAACCACGCATAAATACAAAATATTATTACTTATATGAAAGAGAAAAAACAAGCGAGGGCAAGGGAGAGAGTTCAATGACAATGTTTGTTTAGAATATGCATTTTTATTATACATCATTCCAATACTTTTCCTAAGAAGTGTTATTCTTTATTATGTTTAAACTTTATTTGTAGATAAGACACCCAATCACGTGGTGATGACGTCATAACACTCGGGTCCACAGATGCATTGGTCAGTTAATATCTGCTATTTGTTTCCATAAATGTATGTCCTGTATTAATAAAGAAAAAGTAATTACATGGCTTTCTTTGTTTTATTCTGATAATTTAAAGTTGAGTTTGTATATATCTTACTATCCGCTCTTTACCTTGAAATTGGTACTAAATTAACATTATTAATAGCCTCTTCTTACAAACTTGAATTGTGTTTTAGCATTAGTGTCCAGGTTCCAGTATGCCTTTAGAGAGCGGCAGCACATTGGTACTGGTGGGCTATGTTTGCTGAACTCGTGAAATAAAAAAGAAATAGTAAGATATAGGATATATTAGGACTCATTTTAATATACAGAACTCTAATTTTGACATAGTACACAATAGTGTAATAATATGCGTGGATGGTTAGGAAAAACATCGAAAAGAAACCCGCATATTATTGATAACTACTATAATCTACTATTTACAAATGTGGTAAGAAATTGTCCTTCTAAAAATAAGTCCTTCCCCTTTAAGCAGCGATAACACGTTGCGAGGCTGCGTATATAGAATCGGAAGATTTGAATTTGACTTACATGTATGAGCTTCAAAGTGTTCTCCAGTGGAATTTATTCTGAATAAAATCATTTGAATAACTAAATTACATCTGGTCATTCTGATAGGCATGGAGGCAACGGCATTACCAACACAGTGGAGCGAGACTCGCTCCTTCACCGCAGACCTCGTACGAAAAAAGAATTCATAGGATTCATGTCAACAACGAATAAAAAAGTTGAAACAGGACATCTATAGATGAATATTAACGTTTTATTGATTCCGCAAGATTCGCGCTACAACTGTAATAAATGTCGCAGAAAGAGCCATGGTTCCTTTGGCCTTGTGAGCTTATTAATTACAATGCATTCATGATAGACGATTCGATTGATTTTGAATCGGTGCTCTTGAAACAATCAGCCATCAAGATGCTTGAAATCAACTATGATTGTATTATGCATATTAATTTTTACCACTCCAGACTTATCAATGTTGCAGTTATCATTAAAACTTCGCAATACAACCCTAAAACACAGGAGTATTACCTACAAAAGCAATTTGCCTATCTATAGTCTATACTACTATAATAAAGAGGGAGAGATTTATGTTTGTAAAGACTAAATAGAAAAAGTATTGGACCGATTTCAAAAATTCTTTCACCATTACAATGCTACATTAAACCTATTAGGCTATATTTATTACGAGGAAAAATTAGGGATCCGTACTAAATCTTCAATATTGTAAACCAAGGTGTGTTAGTAGCTCACAACGCCCAAAATGCTCCGTGAGCCGTTCCACACGGCGACTAGGGTCGTTATGATCATGGCGAAAACGACACTAACATGTCATCATTTTCGATTACACAGAGCTCACAACCACCCGCGTCAGGAGGTGGGTGGAAGTGGGCGTTAATCACAGAGCTTTAATTCTCTCTATCCCCCTCTTTTTGCTTCGGTGTGGATTTTTTTATCGCTGGACTACAGCAGACGGCCCACCTGATAGAAAGCGGTTACCATCGCCTATGAACGTTTGCAACACCAGAGCTGTCACTTACGCGATGCCGGCCTCGAAGAGACTTTATGACACCCTTTTAAAAAAAACCCATGTCGTAGCGTTGTGGGAAAACCACGGGAGCTCATTTCAAATCCCCACGGTGCGAAAAAGAAACGTTTTAGAGAACCGTTATGTACAAGAGCGAAGCGGCTCAAGGAAGGAAATTTCAGGAAATATTAAAAAGTATTATGAACATTATATTTACTATAAGACGAATTATATTAAAAGAAAATGTTAAAAAATTAAACAACCATTTTAATAATTAAAATATGTATTTTTAACAACTGATATTATTGATCACAACACTTATACAATAATTTACATTTTAACCTTAAATCACTAAATATTAGACTCAGACTACATGCCACCTGACGATACGCTAAGTATATTTAGGCTTTGATTTGCTCAAATAAATTATATATCAATTATCATGAATAAATATCATCTAATTTAAGCGACTTTTCTCACGTGAACTTAATGCTGGGGCTTCATCTACTTTAGTGTTAAAGATTTATGCTGAAATGTTCAAATTAGCGCCTTTTGCTTGCAAATTACGAATTGGATTTTTTTATGTCATTCAAGCGTTGGCAATACCCTCTCTGTGAATTCTCGTCTTAATGAAAAGCACTCTCAATTGCTTTAATAATATTCTAATAAGTTATTTCGTTGTGCAAGCTTGTTTTATTAAAACTGTAACAATTTAAGCTGTAGCCTAGAAAGTCTTTTAAAGCGTTAAAAAATAACGTCGTTGAGCCCTAGCCACATCAACGTCATTAACAATGTTGCATCTCAAATAATGCATTAACCGCCGCATTTGTATGAAACGGGCTCCATCTGTTACACTATCCCAGATGAAGCCGAAACTTAAATAAACTTTTCTGACAAACAGACGAAGATTTTTAAAGAAAGCATCGTCTGAATGTTTGCTTTGTCTCTGATTGAGTTTATGGAGATATGGTTTTTAAAAACATGTACAATTTTTGTATCTTTATGTTGGACTAGATTCTACCCAGAAAGTTTTAACTATCCCACGGGATTTTTTTAATTTTTCGGGATCAGAAGTATCCTATATGCTGACCAGGAATATAAGCTACCACCATACAAAATTTCATTCAAATCGGCGCACTCGTTTCATTAGCCCGTACAAACAGTTAAACAGAGAAACAAATAATTTGAAAATAAACTAAATTAGTTATTTTTTACTTCTTACATGCCCCTGACTCGGTTTTTAGCATTTTTTTTTCATTGTATAGAAATATTTTGGCAATAGTTTCAGTTGTTTTGTTGTACATTTGTTGTTTAAATTCATCTTAAACCGAAAACTTTTGTACCCTTTTTCCAAGATGGCGGCTGGAGACAACAAGGCTGGCGACTCCACAAACTTGAACTTAAGCTTGTAAAAACCCCCTCTACACATCAAAATAAAATCGCGCCCCCTGAAAAACGCACGCTAATGCCTAAAAATGTATTTCATTGACCTATCTATGTAATTAAAGGAATGTCTGTAATCGACTTTATCTCTGATTACGTCCTATTTGGCTATAATTATTTTAAACCTAGAAATAGAATTAAAATTCATGTTACACTTAGTGCTATATACACGTTTTTTATGCCAACACTATATTTTTTACTAGCTGTGCGATTGTCGTATTTTTTTTCGCGGAACTCCATAAAAAGCAGTCCAAGTTGTTTCTTGTAACATAAGCTATCTTTGCCGACACCTCGCTGCTACGCAGAGGCTCCGGGTTCGATTCCTGAGATGATGAATTTCGAATACGAATTTCCTCCGTTATTTACAACGGTCTGGGTGCCTAAAGTAGTCCGTTGTATATCACCCATAACACAAGCGATAACTTGTTTAATTTGCCTATATACACATACAATATGTGTGTTTGTCTGCGGATGTTATTATAAAAATAATTATACAATCTATTGTTACATGTATCATCTAAAGCTGGCTACACACTTAGGAGTGTAGCATGTAATGTATCTCAAATGAATACGTACAAACAAACTTACGTATTCATTATGGAGTGGACTGAAGAATAAATATATTAAATCTAATTGAGGTTTACCAAAATACTCCAGTGTGTGACACTAACGATAAAAAATATTACAAAAAACATCTAAAAGTGGATGCTTGGGTAAATATTGAACAAGCTATAGGTACTTCGGGCGAAAGCTGTCAAAGTAAGATGATCACTTTATTGTCTTGGTATAGGAGAGAGAAAATGACAAAAAACTTGAGGATGGAACGAAATCCCTTTCGATTAATTAGCGAAGAAATTGTAATATTTTTTTTAAGTTATAATATTTTTTATTATTAACAATTATAATGTAATAAATAATCGTCGCGACACCACTGTTCAATGCGAAATAGAAAGACGAAACGAAAATAACTGGATTGCTTTCTATGAGAGAGAGAGAGAGAGAGAAACACGCGCACGCCGCACGCCTTACAACTGTAACAAAAAGTGTCGTTACAACTTTTGGTCTTAATTTTTTTCCGTCTAGCCCCCTTTCGCAACGCGCGATAAGGAACTTCTGGAATCTGATACATTACATGCAACACCGCTAAGTGAGTACCCAGCTTAACAAATTGTTATGAAAAATTCTATTCCTCAAAGTGTACAAGTGTTGTGTTTTCAATATATATAGTGTCCGGCCTTCTTATGTCCGAAGGTGGTAGGCAAAATGGCGGCGGGTGTGACCAAAAACCATTCTCGGTGCAAACTATTGACGATTCACCTAAAATAACGTAACCTTCCTCGCAGGCGTATATCATCAGGTCGCCAACGACATACTTGCCGTGTTTCGATGAGGGCTGCGTGAGTAACCTCCCTTTGTCAGGAACTATGGGATCCGGGCAGTAGATAGCTAAAAAAAGTAATTTACTACTTTATTGTTACGAGCTACAAGACTCGAATTAAAATGCCGTTGGAATTACTATAGAATTTATTAGAACTATACAAACACATAACACAGGTACAAATATAACTGGATACAACCAGTACAAACTGCACGATTAAATAACACGCGCAAAGTTCGTCACTATATATCTAATAAGTGTACGTCTTGATCGTATCGTAATCCTCGCTTGACTGTCGATCTCTCCATGGGCCATTGCTGCACCAATACCATATGGCTGCCAGCCCGCATAGATCAGATTTCTTAGAATCAGTTCGACACACCTGCCCAATGACTACCATAAAAGATGACAATAAACAATGGACTGCTTTTTTAATTACGGATTTTACAAACACAAAGTAAACAAAACAAGTCCAAATGCGGGAAGGTAATAAACTGCGATGTATGGCAGGCAGGTGTGCATTCTTTTTTTGTCGGCTTGTAACATTATCATATAGTAACATTACCAAAAAGAAAAAAACATACTTTATAAACTCAAATGTCAAATGCTGTATATAACCCGAAAGATATAACTTTAAACACAAAGTCACCTTATTGCTTGAAGTTATATCTTCCGGGTAACATTTCAAATGTTACCCGGAAGATATAACTTAATGTACTTTATTTATAATTTTGAGAAACTTTAAATATATTTTTTTAAATTAAAATCAAGAATTAACATTATTCAACATCATACAATAAAATTTAAAATAACCTATAAATAAACCTAACTAAAAAATATATGTACATATATACCACACTACTGTTGCTGGGATTGGATAGATCCACCACCACCATCCACCTTTGAATGGATAAGACCATATCAAAAAAGTATGTTAGAAAGTAGTTTTAAAAAAACTAGTGAGTGAGAAAACTCACTAGTGAGTGAGATGTGAAAAACTAACTCACTCACTAGTGAGTGAGATATGAAAAATTAACTCATTAGTGAGTGAGATGTGAAAAACTAACTCACTCACTAGTGAGTGAGATGTGAAAAACTGACTCACTCACTAGTGAGTGAGATATGAAAAATTAATTCACTAGTGAGTGAGTTGTGAAAAAGTAACCCACTCACTAGTGACTGAGTTGTGAAAAATAAACTCAATCACTAGTGAGTGAGATATGAAAAATTAACTCACTAGTGAGTGAGATGTGAAAAAGTAACCCACTCACTAGTGAGTGAGTTGTGAAAAATAAACTCACTCACTAGTGAGTGAGATGTGAAAAATTGATTCACTCATTAGTGAGTGAGTTGTAAACAATTAACTCACTCACTGTGAAATTGGAAGATATATGAAAATTGACATACGCGAACAATGAGGCACGCTTCCGGACCACGTCCCGTCGAACTCGCACTCAAGCCCCGGAGCGCCGACCAGCCTGTAGCCCCACGCGCATTGAAACACAGCGCGTCCGCCGTACGACGAGTTGTATTCAACCACACTCAAGTGGGCGCCGAGGGACTTGAGCATCGGGCATAAGGTCTCCTCGCAGGTCGGCGGTAGCGTCGACCAACGGCCTGAGTGAGCGACAAACTGGACCAGTCTCCTACTATTTTCCGAGTTTTCGCGATTATTGTGTGTACTAGGCACACACATAAAAAAAACTTCGTTTAAAAAAAACTACTTCAAAAACTAAAAAACTAAAATGTACAAAATAACTTATTCCTAAAGCTATTATTATTAATATATACTATCTAAAACATCTTAAAGTCGGTGCTTAGTAATTTGCATAATATAGTAATTTTATTATGTTTTACTTTGCACCGACTTCAAGATGTTTTAGATAATATCTAATATATAAAATTCTCGTGTCACAGTTTTCGTTGCCATACTCCTCCGAAACGGCTTGACCGATTCTCATGAAATTTTGTATGCATATTGGGTAGGTCTGAGAATCGGCCAACATCTATTTTTCATCCCCCTAAATGTTAGGGGTAGTCCACCCCTAAATTTTTTTATTTATTTTTTAGACAAAATTTTTAATTTCTATTTTTTTATGATACAGCATTAAAAGATACATACAACCCTAAATTTTCACCCTTCTACGATCAACCCCTATTTTTTACCGGGCAGTACGACGTCTGGCGGGACAGCTAGTTATTAATAATAATAGCTTAGTTAGCTAGCGGTTTTTTAAACGAAGTTTTTATTTTTTATTTGTTACTTTTTAGTGTGTAGCTATGTATGGGTGGATTTACGAATGGTGCCGCGCTTCTTAAAAAATATAGGTCCCAAGAAACGAAAACAATAAAATGTTCGTAAAATGAAAACTACTGGGCCAAACTATGTCAAATTTTTAGGGGACCAATTGGAAGCTTTTCCGCGTCGAACAAAAAAAGAATCACGTAAATCGGATCATAAATCACGGAGTAATCGGCGAACATACATAAAAAAAGCAACAACAAAAAAGATCCCGACGAATTGAGAACCTTTTCCTTTTTCGAAGTCGGTTAAAAATACGTTTTAACGGTTTCAAGCGAGGTATTTCATTCGGCGACATTTCAGTAGCCGCGATCACGGAAGATAAAGATGTCAAGTGTCAATGATGTTGATGTTAAAGTTTTTATTAAGCCTACTGTCAACTTTTCTATTTAAATTATTTAGTTTTAACTATTTGTTTATGGTTATTATTTACTCTATGGGAGCCTTATTTAAATTACCACCGCTTTAGAACATGCCTAGCTCTAATATTTTTTTTATAATACTGTACCCACGACTTGTTTTTCGCGGTACCTTAAAAAAAGTAGCTTAAGTTACTTCTTAAAACATCAGCTTCTACCAGTATAAGATCCGTCAAAATCGGTCCTGCCGTTTCAAAGTTTAGCCTGAACATCCAGACAGACTAAAATTCTAAAAATTTTATTTTTTATATCACCTGGTCCGAATTATCCCTCTTGCTTTTTTTCACATCCTTATTTTAACATTAGAAACAGGATATTAAAACACCCCCATATAACTGACGTTTTGGACAATAAAGAGGAACATTCTGAAGACTTAAAAACACACTTGACCAAAATTGGTCTACACAAAATCCATTGTTAGTTCCGACACAAAGTATTTTCTATCAACAATTTTTTAGGGTTCTGTAATCAAAGATCACAATTTTCAAATGTTATGGATTTAATGGATTATTTGTTATTTCATGGATAGAAAATGACTTACCATCCCCCATACAAGTGATGACAGCGGATCCGTTCAAGTGGTAGCCCGGTTGGCAGCTAAAATGGACCGTGTGCCCAAGACGAGACCCTTGAGAGAACTGCCTTAGACGTGACGAAGAAACGTTTATCGGAGGACATGTCACACCTGCAAATAAATACATTTGGAATCTGTCAAAATAAATTAATAGCCACTATAACAATCCGAACTTTATTTGTACGAAATATTGTTATAATACGATACAGTGTAAACTCCATGTAACGTCACTCGATTTAACGACAAACTCCCTTAAGCATCGAAAACACTTGGCTCTGATTGGTTTAGCTTGTCTTGCATACAATGAGCATCTTTAAAAGTACATTAATAGCACTATAACAATCCGAACTTTATTTGTATGAAACATTGTTACAATATAATACAGTGTAAACTCCATGTAACGCCACTCGATTTAACGACAAACTCCCTTAAGCATCGAAAACACTTGGCTCTGATTGGTTTAGCTTGTCTTGCATACAATGAGCATCTTTAAAAGTACATTAATAGCACTATAACAATCCGAACTTTATTTGTATGAAACATTGTTACAATATAATACAGTGTAAACTCCATGTAACGCCACTCGATTTAACGACAAACTCCCTTAAGCATCGAAAACACTTGGCTCTGATTGGTTTAGCTTGTCTTGCATACAATGATACACTACATATATAATTACACCCACTCTCAATAACGACAACAATAAAGTAATGAAAAGTACCTTTTGAGGCTAACATTAGTAAAAATTGCGCAGCAGTGTACGTTATTTTATCGCCATATTATCCTAGCCCGTAATAAAACCGACTGTTGTCGGCTTCATGCATACCGAAATTTCTAAGTACTTTTTTTATCACCAAGATGCTTCAATGTGGCAAGATATGAATAAAATAAGTAAAAATTACTGGTGCAGCAAAAGAAGTCAGACAAAATAACATACTTCTCTAGATTTGACGACGACTTTCTATAACGCCTTAAAATGCAATCTCTACAGTGTCGCTATATGGAGTTTACACTGTATCCTATTTATGGATATAAATATGTTAAAAATTCGTTTGCTAATGAATGGGGAATTAAATTGTAAGTCTAGTTATTTGCTTTTTTGTGTTTTGTTCGGAGCGCAGGCAAAACTACTGGGCCGATTTCAATGTAGTTTTCGGTAACCGACAAAAAATTTCCGAACTTAAAATCTGGGAAGGAAATAGTCTTTTGAACTACTGAACCCATTTTAAAAATTATTTCACTAGTAGAAAGCGACATTATTCCTGAGTATCATAGGCCATATTTGATTGTGATTAATATTTTTGAATGACGTACAGCGGAATAGGCACAAATCAGTTGCACAAACAAGCCGTAAAGGGATAGAAGGTTCGCTTTCCAGTGGAAATTACCAAAATTATACTTATAGAGCTCGCTCAGAATTCATACTAGCCACTTGCAATAAAATTGTTCTAATGTTCGTGCGTAATATGTATATACTTTTTAAAATTTTATTCTTTATATTGTTACAATTTGGGCCACCTGCAAACAAAGCACATTTATTACCCGCCGGCGTCGTTTGAGCTATTAACATTGAAGCGCTTTTATGACCGTCTCCTTTTGTTTACTTTGTGTTTAAAATTTGTAATTAGAAAAACAGCCTATTGTGTATTGTAATCTTTTATGACTCATTAGCCAGGTGTGATTCTTGGAAACTATTGTTAGGCGGTCGAGTATTGTGTCGTGACATATTTTATAGTTTAGTATAAAGCAATGCTCGAACGGAGGGGTGAGGCAGTCTAGCGATAGTCACAAGCGAGACAAAACGTGTGTACATTCGATAAGCTATATAGTGGCGGACTTTGCACGTGTTAATGAATCGGGCATTACGTTTGTACTAGTTGCGTTTAGTTACCTGTGTTATGTGTGTTTGTATAGTTCTAATAAATTCTATAGTAATTCCAACGGCATTTTAATTCGAGTCTCGTAACTCGTAACAATATATTCACCATGCTAATACTACAGCAATATCCAAACTCACTAACAACTTTAATGTGAACTGTGTTTGTGTGGCCTCCGGGGGAGGTGCAAGTGTACTGGTCGCTGTGGCGCGCCGACATCTTGCTGAGCGTCAGACGATAGTGCGTGTCTTTCTCCAAGTCATCTGTTGACCAAGCTGAAAATGAAATCATCGAAAAATATTAATTTTTTTTCTTAAATAACATTGAGAACATTCTTGTAAATAATAAAAAACTTTCTCAATGTACAATAAAAAATCAGCAATCTACCATCTTAATTTAGGGTTAATTGTTGTGTTGGAACTTTTTAGAATGTTTTATTTTTCGTAATTTAAATTTAGATATGATATTATTTCTTTGCTTTTTGGTTGTCACTTGTAAGATAAATTTTATAAAGGCAAGTCAATATAATAAATTACGAAGCGAATGATTTTATTTATAATCTCGATTTCGCTATATATAATATTATAATCCGTAACAGTTGTATTATTATACACAATAGACAAATAATGCTTCAGTTCGGAACCTGATTTTTAAAACACTGTAAGGATTTGGCTTGTCTTATAGCAATAGGTAGCTCATTCCAAAGGCGCACCGCCTGGACGGTAAAAGAGTAATATATCAATATATTATAATTAAATCTAGTGTAGGATATTTTTTATATTTACATGTCACATTAAATATTCAGTCAGACAAAATTTAAACTATAATATTATAAAGAATGTTGGACTTCAGGAGTGCGGTGACTAACTTTCTTAGAAACAATAGTAGAAAATAATTGTAATCACACAATGGTGAGTCTGAGCATAGTAGTAGTGTAAATGCCAAAAAAAAAATGCCTCAAACTCCTCATTTTCATATGTCTATTTTCTAAGTACATACTAGCAGCCCCGGCAAACGTGGTCCTGCTCTGAAAAAATAAAAATCTAGGACCCGATCCCAGCGCCGCCTACCGGTTCTAATTGTGGATTTTAACCATCCCGGGACCCACTCAAACACAAAATCACCAAAGTCGGTCCAGGTGAATAGGAAGACTCTAGAAGCCGATCTTAGCGCCACCTATCGGTTCCAACGGGATAAAAAGTATCCTATGTCCGTCTCCTGGTTCTAAGCTACCTGCCCACCAATTTTCAGCGAAATCGGTACAGCCGTTCTTGAGTTATAAATAGTGTAACTAACACGACTTTCTTTTATATATGTATAGATGAGATATTTTTTTTTATGTTTCAATGATTCCATTCATATTCATAAAAAACATATTCAACTGTGGAACAGAAACCTCATGGGTTCATTCATGTTGCAGACACGATACATACATACATTCCTTACCTGCCATTACACAAGATCTAAGAGAATGAAATTTGGCAGAAAGGGTTAGGTGTACATAATAGAGTGGTGAGATCGCAATTCAATACACGCGGCAGTCTCGTGATTTTATTCATTTGATTATTGCAAAAACTACTCAACGAAGCCTGTCCAAGACAATTTCCGTTAAAGGATTTTCGAAGTGAAACTTTATCGGCGTTGGAAAAAAATTTACCGTCACATTTTTCGGTTACGCGTCACGACGATTGTGAAACGAGCATTGTAATATTTCTTTACTTTATTGTGTTTTAATTAATATACGAGTTGGATGTTTTATAAATCATTTACTTAGTATCCTACATATATATATATATATATATATATATATATATATATATATATATATATATTAAAGTGATCATCAAAATCATAATTTAACTTTATTTAACCAATTTCTGTAAAGTTGCATATAGTAGATCATTCTAAGAAAAATAAGGTCATAAAGAAGTTTCACTTCTTACGTGGGTACACCATTACACGCACACATTTTTTTTCTATCGTCATTGTATTCAGATATAAATATACCTGCATTATGATGTCCAAGGGCCTGTGTCCAGGTCCAGTCGGGATCGCCAAGGGACCTTGGCGACATACAATCCAGCCGAAGAGTGCTCTCTGGATACACAAACAAGTCGCCCGAGGGCTCCACTACAGCCGATCCACTAACTATCGTATACTGGATCGTAGGTGGTGCGTCACCTTAAATTTTATACAGTATTTACATTTAATATCTTTAAAGGTTACTCGATATTCAATTAAATATTTAAACAATTGGGTAATAAGGCCATCAATGTAAAAAAATACATAAACTTTTTAGTTTATGTGAAATTAAACTTTTTTAAAATTCGGTATTAAAAGATAGATGAAGTTCAGTTTTAACGTTTACCAAAATAATTCAAATTAAATCCTAGGAACATAATATATATACAACTAGCTAACCCGGCGAACTTTGTATCGCCATATTTTCATGACACAAAAACAAGATCACCAAAATCGCTCGCGGTGGTTAGGAGGATTCTAGAACTCGATCTCAGCGCCACCTACCAGTTTCAACGGTATAAAAAGTATCCTATCTTTCAAGTTGGATCAAACTGCAAATTTGATTAGAATCGGTTAAGTAGTTTAGGAGTCCATCGCGGACAAACAACGTGACACGTAATTTATACGTATTTATATTAAGATATATTCATACATATTGTCATGCCTGTTTCCCATTTGGGTAGGCAGAGCGATGGATCTCCACCTGCTACGATCCTAACAAACATTTGTCGCTTCATCAACTTCAGTAATCTTTTCATACATACACGTTTATTTAAAATGCTTTTTATCTATTTTTTATCTGACATTCTTTTTTCAAATGCTGCGATACTGTGTGTCCCGGGAAACCCGCGAGAATTTTAAGCGAAGCGTGGACGAGCGAACATATCCTAGTACATACATACAAACAATTCACATGATTCTTTTATCGATCATACAAAATTACATACCCGTAAAATTAGTGACAAGAGTAGTCGGAACGCATTCGGGCCATTTGGGCGCCCATTCGCCGTTTTCACAGTGCAACATATTTTCACCCTTCAACTTGTATAAGCCAAATTTACAGCGCGCCTTTATAGTGGACCCATGAGGAAAGTGTGTGTCTTGCTGAAAAAATACATACATATTTGGAAGCGAGATATTATCATTTGACACAGACTACAAATTCATGTTTCATACTAAGACATGCCCGCGAGTTCGTCCACGCATGACTTGAAATTCGCGCGGGATTCCCGTGACACAAGGAAGAGAATGTAAAAAGAATGTCGCTCTAGTGAAAACTGTGACAGAATAAGCTATTTTTATGTACCCGAACTACAAACCGCTCCCGGTAAATTCCCGCGGGAGTCTCGGGATAAAAAAATCACATTTTCTTACATAAAATTTGCTATCCAACCGTGAAAAAATCGCACCAGAATAAGATTTTTTTTTCAATCCGGCCATTTCAAATAATTCCCAGTAAAATCCTTCGAGATTCAGAGATCAAAAGTTCTTTTTTAATAGCTTCGTAGGACATATAAGGCATGTTGAGAATTTTATAATATTATAGATAAACTATTCCAAGCCTGGGTCAAAAATGTTTAATGTTCAAATTAATTTGAAATTGGTGCTTTATACATAACAAGCTGACCCGCGCTCACTTTGTTACGTATCATCAAAAAATTCAAATATATATAATACTCAGAATCAAATATAGCTTACATTACTCAGAAATCATGTAGCTTTCAACTGGTGAAAGAATATTTAAAATCGGTTTAGTAGTTCATGAGATTACTTCCTACAAACCAGCTCGCAAACATTATCTCTTTATAATATTAGTATGGATAGATTTCACTATATTACTTACATCTATTGATGAATTTTTGAAGAATATATCTAACAACGGATGATCGTTCTTATACACACACTCTCTCAATATTGGCTGGAATCTACCATCTGTAATAGATGTCGTTAATAATTTTCATTAAATGCAAAATACATATTATAATTCATTTGAATAATCGGCAGATATTGTCCTGCTTCGATTATATAAAAATCTAGAACACGATTCCCGTGCCACCTACCAGGTCTAATTGTAAACCTAAACTATCTCCCCAGACACACTCAAACACTATTTTTTCACACCTTGAGTTGCATTATTGAAGTTTTCCCTAATCCCTAATTTTTTCTAGTAATAAATATAGCCTATATTAACCTGGGATAGTGTAGCATTCTAACAGTGAGAGAATTTTGGAAAATGTTTCAGTAGTTTTTGAATTTATTCATTACAAACATACAAAAATACAAATCTTTTCTTTTTGTAATCTTAGTATAGACTAATTTATGCAGTAATTATGTTACTACCGGAGCTACTGGACACACACAGACTCCTTGTAGGGCTTGCCTGAACCCTAACAACCATCTCAGTGCTAATTCTCCTTTTACACTATGACATGGGGATAAATGCATTAGAATATAATAGAATATTCTTTATTGCACACAAGAAAATAATACAAATGAATTAACAATCATGAAACTAGTATAATTGGCAGTCTTAACACAAACAGGGATTTCTTCCAGACAACCTTCTAGAGATCATTTTACATTTTTAATAATGGTACTTTTTCTTTCGAGGCTGGCAGCACATTGGCATTGGTAATAGGCAATGGTGACCACATTAGACAGACTATGTGCATGAGTGCCTGCATCAGCCAACAAAAAATAATATGTATGGCAGTGATACTGTCACTTTATCTAAATTAAGAGCTCAACATTATGTTTTTCAGGGGGCAATATTTTACTTTATATTTTACATTGTCTTACTAAAAAACTAAATAGAATTGAAATCTTAGCAATTCTTTTTATTTAATTGCTAGACAAAACATTATTCACCTGGAGTTTCAGAACACAAAGGGCCAACCCAATTACCATCAATACACTTGATTTTACAAATTAATCTCTCATTCAAAGGTCCTATAAGGCCTGGGAATTTAACCTGAAATACAATATAAGTCATTAATTTTACTTAAAATCTATTACAAACATAGCAGTGACGAAGACTAGACACAGACATTCCAAAGGTAAAAGTGAAATTAAAATATTATCTAAGCCATATTTCATTTATTAAGTGGGTCAGTCACATTTGTTGCAGAATCAACAGAGCAGAAAAGTCATGATGTGTAGGCAGCATTTCCGTCAACAAACTATAGGACTTCCTCCATGCAGACAACCTACAAAGGTGGAGGGTCCTGGATGAAGACTGAAGACAGACTTGGGGAGGTTTTTATCAAAAAGTAGACAATCATTGATTGAAGACAATACATTTCATAAGATAATATAGAAATTTATCTAGTATTTGGCACTTAAGTATGCAAGTGCTGTAATTGATCGAATGGCTTACCTCAGATATCTTGGAAAAGTCAGATCTGAACCTAGTCACATCCAGATTTACATCAATGCTTGTCACATCTGGTAGAGCACACTTGAAATCATCTGAAAGAATCACTACTTCATATAAACCACATTTACTCCTACTTCCACGAAAAGTTGGGTCCAGGCCTGAGAAATTGTGGGAAGCATCCACAGAACGTTAGTTTTGTCTAACAGTGGTGATTTGTAATTTCATATGTAGATTATTTTGTTTGTTAACTCTATGTATATTGGCCCTAGAGATAATATAGGCCTTATATAGCCCCCAGATTCAAAATTTTCCACCTTATAGCTCTAAAGTTAGAATTATATGCCTGCTCTCTGTGGAAGCCATGACTCAATGTATACAGATGAATTTTTCGAGTGGGCTTAAACACAAAAATCACTCAAAGTAGTCTTGAGGCTGAATTTGATCAAAATGAAAGTGATCAGTATCATTAGAGTTTAAAAAAATCAATAACCTTTGTCGGCAATCGAATCAGCTGATATTGAAAAAATAAACACATGTCTATTACTACACCAGGTGATAGTGCAGCTTTTAAGGATCAATTTCTATGAAGGAGTATCAAATGGCAAACCAAGGAAAAAGAACACAATGTTATATTTACAATATATACAATGTTGTTTAATTACCATAATTAAAATTTGAACACAATTAATGTTTACCTATGGACTGATTTAATTGACTGGGGTAAACTAAAATGTCTTTTGAATACAAAATAATTTCAAAATAAAAACAGAATAATTTCCATCATCTTTATTAAATAAAACGAGGTGAGTATTGATTAATGTATGGAAAATAGTACATTTTATAAAAAGACAACCCTTTCCCTTAGTTTGCCGTTTGACATTTATTTTCAAAAATTGATTCTAATATGTTTCACTATGATTTGGTGTAATAATATAGGTGTGTTTATTTTTTTTCAAAATCGCCCAATTTGATTCCTTTTAGTGTTTTTCGCTATTTCGCATAGTTAAGTATTCGACCCTGATGTCATATTTGAAAAGTTCACTCTATATAGAAGCTATTTGTTCTTCCCTGTAGTATAGGACCAGAGCTGAGAAATTTCAACCCATTATAACGTAACTGTGAGTCGTAAGTTTGCCTAGAGAGGGCTCCGTTTGTGGTAGAGTTGTTATTCTCGCTTCAAGACCTTTCTGGTACTACACGAACACAAGTTCTAAATTCATTCTCATTTGAGGCTATAAAGCAACAATAGGTTAATAGTATTTACCTTCAGAAAAAGTTACAGCTTCCTCTTGCTCGCAGAAGATTAATGGCACGTATAATAAAACCACTGCAACCAATCTCATCGTGATGGATTTTGATTGTTATTTATTATGCGCCTATAGCAATATTTTTTATGATGGCACCTTTTATTTAATAATGGGCACTATATAGTAAATATATCAAGATAATATTGAACATTTAAAAGTACATCGATAACAAGAATATTATCTATTTTGATTCAATTCTCAAATCGGTGAAAATTAAAATTTAAAATCCACCAAAAAAAATCTGTTTTGATGTTACTTGGTTTATTAAATTTGCTACATTGGTAGGCAAAAGAACTAGGTTCATACCGAATTGTTAAATATTTTATATTAAAAAAATAAAGGTGGAAACAATTCGTAACATGCTACCCGATGTGACATTTTGATACACAACTCGTACTTTGCCGTAACCTTGAATATTAATAACACCCGACACGATGTTGCAGAGGCATTTTCAAAAATTAAATCCCTAAGCGACGCTCTTACACGCAACGTTGTCCCTTTGCTTCATGTTTATACGATAGTGAGATTAAAAATGCCAACTGACACTTCGGGCAAAGTTTGTATCTGGACAACACCCAATGCTACACGTCAAGTGTTTGAAGTAGTTTCGATATTAGACAGTTCATTTTTAAATAAATAATTGACAGACAAACGCATGCAAGGGAATCTGTCTACTTTATGGCCGAACCCAGACACCCAATAAAATGATAAAGTTAGAGTCCGAATTTTACTATACCAGGATTCAGGAACCCAGCGCACAGCCTCTGTATTGCAGTACGGTGGGCTGTCAAAGGCTTAGCCTATTTACAGAGGGCGACAAAATATGGTATAAGTTTTTATCTAGACTGCTTAATTGAATTAGAAATCTTAAGATGGTCTAGTTTATTTGTCGAAAATGACATTACTATAACTTGTGTTTATATAATATGTGTACAATTAATTAAGGTTATAATGAACTGAAACTAAAAAAAATCCATGGGAAGCGAAGTCAAATAGTGCTGTTCTGTACTGGGTCAATAACATTTTCTACAACAAATCCAAGCCTGGAAAGTGGGTAAACATCATATTCTTTCATTCTTGCGTCTTTCAACCAATTTGAATATAATAGTATGTTTCCGACTTTAAGCGCGAAATGTAGTGTTTTTAACCCAATGGAATGTAAGATGGTGTAGGATGTTCTCTACACTACATTATTGAAAACCAACTTGATTGCGGGCATTTATATTATAGATTTGACAGCTACAGATGACATGATAATTACACAAAGACAATCCAAGGATGTGGCACACTTAACCATAGACACACAGGAAACATTTATAAAAAAAAGTGGTGAATTGGTTGATGACAGCTTAAGAGTGACAGTCGACAGTTAAATTTCAGTAATTTTAATTGGTAAACTCTAATACGCGATCAATTTAGGTTTTCGATACAACTTGGTCAATTGACCAAATTTTACATTACAAATGTTTCAAACTAATCTAGTCGAGAGTAATTTGAGAAATTAGTTTGTGTATTGGGATATTTTGGCTTATTTTGTAACAATAACTTTCAATTTTTCATTAGAAAATTGCAAGGATTTCTTATAATGCAGTCACCAGTAATAGTAATTCTTGCATTATTGGCTTTGCCGACTTTTTCCAGTTGTTTTAGTGATGATTTCCATAATAAATCAATGAAATGGCCTACGATAGGCATATCGGTTCTCGTGCGAAATAAAGCGCATGCATTACCTTACTTTTTCACTTGCTTGCACCAGTTAGATTATCCAAAGGATCGTATATATCTCTGGTAAGTTTAATTATATTACCACTTTAATGTTATAACCTAAATCCATTTCCCGTTTTGGAAGATAATTGACGTAACAAATGGGATCATTCTAGTATTATTAGCAGTGCTGTAGTGATAACATTAAGCTTCGAATACAATATTAAAAATCAAACTTTGTAGCACAGCCTGTATAGATAAGGTGTAATTGTGCATAATTATAAATTATTTTATCAATACATAAATATGGGCAGAATTAACAGAATATAAAAAACAATAAAAATTAATAGTATGAGTTGTATTAAAAATAATAGTAATTAGTAACTAAATTAATATCTGTGAAAATCTTGTGGATAGTAAAGTAAATCTTATTTTCTTAAGCCCCTATAATATGGTCTAAACCAATTTTTGTTACAGCAATTGCTACATATTATATATTATAAACATTAAAGCTCTGACTTTCAACCTGTTTATATGGGCAATTCTCCTTACTAGCAGGCAAGTGCACAATGCTTATCATTGGCCTAAACCAGGTTTTGAAAAACTAATGCTAGATCATTCATGTTTGATAAAAATTAACTGATTAGTGCTCATTATAGTTATCAACAATTCAGTTGAAACTGAAAGATTCATAAAAAGCTTTAATAATTCAAAAATAATACTCTATTGCTACCAATGACATATGCAGTCGGATGTGGGAGAATCACCCTTATGCTCCCATGCGCCTTAAATAGTTAGTTTAACCAGGAATGTATAATTATAAGTTTGGACTATTAGTTTTGCATAAAGTGGTACCAAAACAAACAAAAAATTTATATGAGCTCTGTTTGTTATCTTCACAGGATATATAGTGATTATAATGAAGACCAAAGCATAGATATAATTGAGAAGTGGGTTGAAAAATATGCACTTGAGTATACTGGTGTGTATGTAACAACTAATAGGTCAAGTGGACAGCTTCATCAAGATGAAAAAGGGCCTACACATTGGAGTTCTATGCACTTTAGACATGTCATCAGGTTGAGAGAGGAAGCACTGGAGTTTGCTAGAAAAATGTGGGCCGATCATTTATTTGTGAGTATTTTACTTATATACTAAAGATTAAATAGTTAAAAAAAGGTTTAAAAACATTTTGAATTTGAATACCATGGACTTTCCTAATTTTTGAGATATACATACACATACATGATATATCAAATTCAGTGAATTCTCTATGCCATAAAGAATAAACAAACTAAAAAGAATCAAATATTGGCTTGTATTAATAATAACAAATGTCTTTGAATGGCATAATACATAATTAGGATCTTAAATATTTTATAAAAACAACTTCCACCTGTGCCATACAAATATAAGTTTTAATTTAAACATAGACAGCAAATTGTATGGATGTTAGCTATGTTCTGTTTTCTCTTGTGTGTTAGATTTTATATACTCCCATATAATTAGCCTTTTTGACCAATAAAGTAGGTTAGAAGATATCTCCAGTCTTTTATTGAAATAAATACAGTAGAATCCGAATATAACAACATGGTATATAACGACACATCGGTTATCACAACCAATTCGGCTATTAAGACCAACCATTTACCTGTTCCAGCAAAACAAAACATTATGAACAATTTTCACCTTTATAATAATAACATGAAGGAATATTTTGCTATAGGCTTATTATTAAGCCTAAGATGGATTATTATTCTCCTTCCTTATCCGAACCTCTTTCCTGCTGTTTGCCATTTGACCTTGCATGTTTTACGACTTATACAGTGGATAGTTACCATGTGAATTACAGGTTGATTTTAAAACTTTCGGTATAGATCACGTGTATTCAGTAACAGCATTGCTGAGTATTAAGGTGAACAACTATTTTTTCTTCAAAAAGAGTACACTTTGCAAGTATTTCATAGGTGAAAAAAAAAGAAAAAAGATAAAAACTTTATTTTCTTATAAACATACTTTTCTTTGGAGTGGATTTTTTTGCTAAATAAGGATGTTCGTCTAATAATGTAGCCACATCGGAACAACTTTCATTTTGCATATTAAATTTGACTGTTAAGACGAGTTCTCATTGCTCCAATAATCATTCCCTAGTGAAAATACCCTCTCAACAGCAGCATTAGTGCCTGGACAATACAAGGAAATTTCTATTAAAACTTTCAAATTTTCATGTGGGATATGTTCTACTCTAAAATGCCGAAAAATTTCTACCTATTTTTTGTCAAGTTCTATTTTCTCATTGTTCCTTATGAGTACTTTCAGAGTACAGGATTTGAAAAGAGTATGGTTTGCGAAAAATGAGTACAAAACTCAGTAAATGAGTACAGTTGGTCACCTTCTGAGTACTAATATGACCATGTACTTGTGTATATTGCTTATAACAACTATCGGATATAGCGTCCGAAGTATATGGTCTGTTCGATTTCGTTATATCCAGTTTCAACTGAAGTATCTTATATTAAGTACTTCATGTATATAAATAACATAGTTTTTTTTTGTTCTCAGATGCTAGATGCAGATGCTTTCCTCACGGACCCCTCAACTTTAAAGGCTCTTGTTTCGAAAAGATTGCCAATAGTAGCCCCAATGCTGCTCTCAGATGGTTTTTATTCCAATTTTTGGTTAGATATCAACTTACTAGTCATGCATGATGCATGTCCTAACAAGGTGCATATAAATTTAAATGTACTTATAAATTGAGTAATTTATGACCAAAACATATTTACCTAATCCTAAACCTAGTGGCTTATATATAGCGTTACTTGTAATTGTTTGTTAAATTTTAAGAAACTGCTCAGCAACTGATAAACGAAAATCTTACCCATAAACTCCTCTTAAGAATAAGAGGTGGTGGTGGTAAAGTAACATAAATAACTGACAAAAATAACCAATATCGAGAGGTAGTTTAAGTGACTGCTAAAAAGCAAGATGGCAAGTTTTATTTGAAACAGCCATTGGTTAGGGGCTTAAGAGTCTCCTATTTAAGAGATGGCTAATCCTTTCTTAACGAGATTATTATAAGTAAGGCCCTTAGTGTTTAATCATTTGGATTTCTTTTCAAAGACATTGATTTAAAACTTTAAAGAGAGAGAATATTAACTAATATACTGTGTTGGATGTATTAAGGTTCACTCAGGATTGACAATGAAATATCTGTTTACTCATAAATGTGCATTTTGCGACTAACCATCATTAGAGTTAGTAGAAGTTAAATATATACTCAACATACTGACTAACTACCCTTTCCAATCATTTATTTTACGCTTGATGATGGATCAATTAGTAATGTTCTAATTTGTTACTGACTTAAATCTTACTTAAAAATAAACTTCAATTTTAAATAAATTTTATTTAACTATATGTTTTTGCAAATAATATTATATTGTGTAATAATTATACCCACATTTTGATGAACATATTATACATATATTAAATAAGGCATTTTTGTAATAAAGTAGAACATTAATTTTCAAATCACGACAATGATGTCATTTGTTTCATGTGGGCTTTACTATCAAGAAATATATAACTCAATAGACATGCAAACCTGAAAAGTATAATAAATTCTAGGAAACAGTATAGAAATTTCATTTAAATCTTCTGATGCCTGCAACATATTAGAATGAAACATTTATAAACAAACTGTAATAACAAAAATTTTAAAAACGTCTGAATATTTGTGCAATTGTGATAGGCTATATATGAACAATAGAAAACACGAAAGAGCTTTTTATGATTTATTAATCTGTTTGTTCGAGATTCAGTTAAAAACTACTGAGTCAATTGTGATGTGGCTTTCATTGACATGAAGTGTCTATTTTCGAAAATAATTATTATTTACCCCTAAAATTTTAATTTAAAACTCTTGAGCAATTTCGGATCCTAATATAAACAAATTTCCAGACATACTGAAAGGAAGAAATAACTAAAATTAGGAATTATGGATAGGTATTTTATAATTAGCGGTTCTAAGTTGAATTGTATTGTTCTAACTGGATTGGTATTTATTTTGTAATCACAGACCGACAATTTAATTTTACGATGAATGAATAGTTATTATTATATCTGTACATATACTGGAAAGTTAGAAATAGAGAGATCCTCACTTAAAGATTTTTATCAATATTATTTCTTAAATAAATGATACTTGCTAACTGGCTTGCGACATGGCATCATTCCCAAGAAACCTGCTTGCGCTTTGAAATATGTGTGTTTGCACGTTTTAGATATATGAAATCACTTCAATCTTTAAACTCTCACAATAACCATCAGTCTATATTGATATTGTGAATTTAGTCAGATGTTTGTGTGAACATCACATGAAATAATTTGTATATGTAAATTTTGATTGAATAGCTTAGTGGTTAAAGCATCTAAGTTTTAATCCAACATTGGTTAGACTCATGACTGGAAGCATACACACCTTAGGTAGTGTTTCTGGTCTTACAAAATTGTTGTGATAAAATAGGCTTAATGACATTGCCAATTTGTGAAACCCTCTCCAGTTTGGCTGAAACAAATGTGATGGATACAGCCTCTATTTGTTTAAGAATGTAAATTATAAAGTATATATTCTTTTAACTATAAATATGTTTGATCTTAATAGATCTTTATATAATAAATAAATAATTATTATATTCCTTTAATAATATTTGTATGTATGTATCTTTGGATGTGTCCTTTTTACAGCCTTGAATGTAATTATACTAAGATATATACAATGCAGGAATGTTATGCTTTGAGGAAAATCTAGTTGTCAGATATAAAAACATTTTCTTTTTAATCCTAGGTGTGGTATGACTGAAAACTTTTACTATAAGCGTACAAAGGACTATACTCCAATATTAAATCGTGAAAAGGTTGGCTGTTTTGATGTACCAATGGTTCATACTGCAGTACTTATATCATTGAGGGAAATTGTCTCTGATAAATTAACATATGTTCCTAGTAAGATTGTTGGCTATGATGGCCCTGAGGATGATATAATTGCTTTTGCAATTAACGCTAAGTTTAATGGTATGTAATAAGTTCCGTTATAATTCAAGTCCCCATTCTGTAAAACTCAACTTTGGATTATGTCTACGTTCCTGACAAATTTAATGATAATTGTATATTCTATTAATTTGTGTTGATGGCACCGCCGACATGCTGCTACTGCGCTTGCTATTCTGTGTACATGCGATACTTATCCGCAAATACCGCTGTTGTCAGCTTGACAGCGAAAATGCGGCGGCTGTGCGATAGTTGGCACGTAATGACTAAACTAATAATAATGATGATGACCCCCTTGTACCACTAGCAGTTCACCCCAATAGCCCGGTACTTTTTGTCCTCATTTCCGACAATAGTCGTACACTGGCCACTGCTTGTCCTTGGGTGCATCACTATATGTTGTAGACACGGATAATCACCGGTCACTGTCACGCCACATTTACATTAAATTTGTCATGTCACGGGGCCTCTACGTGTTACCCTTTCCATGGTCCCACGCAAGCCTTCCAAATGACCGGGCCATTTTTATGGACATACAAACATAATGATTAAGAATGTGTCTTTTCGTCCTTTGCCTACGGAGCCATAATATAGCGCGAAGTATGGGCTATCTCAAAAACTACTTAATGAGTTAACTACTTAATCTTGTTAAAATCAATTTATGTTGAATATATGTTAAAAACTTCACATCAAATATTTTCTAAATTTTTATTTCATCATGGTTCAAGTACATTGTGCGTTGCTTTTATCACCGTTTAAAATTAGAAAACTGTAATGATAGTTTAAGATTTGGCCCCGAAAGTGTATTTGGAAATATTTCTTTTGTTGTAAAATATTATTTTTTATTTAGGTTTAAACCTCACAATATGCAATGATGTCAAATACGGCTTTGTCCCTGTGCCTTTGGAAGATTCAAGCGATTTAAATCATGATTATGAAGACATTATAAACCTGAAACTTCGTGCAATAAGTCGTACCACACCATTACCATTAGATCCATTGTTAGAAGAATATGTGACTTATCCAATTATGTGGAAATTTGGATGTGATCAGATTTATATGATAAATTTGGAAAGGCGAGTTGAGAGAAGAAAGTTGATGGAGGCGAGTTTCAAAGAGTTGGGCATGGATGTGCAGTTATTCAAAGCTTTTGATGGAAGGTAATTTTTACATAATAAATACCCTGAATATAACAATATAAAAATAAGAAGAGTGGTCGAAATCTTATTAGCTGGATTTTGGGCTAGTAACAAAATAAACGGAAACAAATATAAATAATTTAATTTAAAACTTATCATTTTTATAACAGTTAAAAATTAATTACTTGTGCCTTTTTAAATTTGATACAAGAATTCTTTTTTTGCAATTAGGTAGAGGCGTACAGTTTGGCTGGAGTTTTTACTTGAAATCTAAAATAATTAATAGAGATAATCGATATTGACTAGATAAAGAAATCTATAAATATAAGAATATATATACAAGTCTATAATAATATATAGAAAGAAGATATGATAATGATGTTTGATGTATTGTAAAGTAAGCAACTGTGGTTCTTATGAGCAACATCCAGATCAGAGTAACTATTATGCCAAACATCTCACCAACAATTCAAACTCCATATTTAACCACTTAATTTAACAATTTTTCAGGATATTAGACATGGATGATTTGAGAGAGTACTCTATTACTCTTATGCCAAACTATGAAGATCCCTACCACAGAAGGTAAATATCTTTATTCATATATATCTTCAAACACTAAGGTTCAGCAAGTTGCTTCACTTGTGTTAAATTAATTATATATCCTGCTGAAGATATTCCATTTTTCAGTATAAAAATACATATCGGCAATGACATGTATTTCAAAATTATTTTATTCATTCTAAAAGAGCAAGATTTGAAAAAGTTACTTTTATAATTGTTTTTAAACATCAGGACTTAGCCTATATGTTTATTTATTTATTTTATCATATACACTTATGCTTAACAAATGAAATCTGTGAAATTGCCTTTTTCATTTTGACTCAGAAATTTCAAACACTGCGGTAATCTGCTTAAGATTTGAGTAATTCTGTAATATATTATCTTTATAATGTTTCCATTTCAAAACTTATATTGCGCATGCGTCTGATAATTTTCATTATGTTGAAAATTTACCATCTATATTCTAATTACTATTTGTTTACCATCACTTCACAGCCGTGAATTTGCTAGATGGAATTTCACGAAATTTATTGTATTTTTTTTTAAAGATTAAGAACCGGTAGTTACATGAGCGAAAGCCTGTTACGATCAAGTTAACAGCAATTATTATTTATTTATTAATAGTTTCAACAATGGTACTAATTCTCTTAATTGTTCCAGACCTATGAAAGCCGGTGAAATCGGTTGTTTCATGAGCCACTACTATATCTGGAGAGAGGTAATAAATTTCCTATTAAAATTTGAGATAAGCTCTTTACAAGTAATATAATAATTCATCCATTGGTAAAGCATTTGAATGAATAATAATATATACGAATTATTAATAGAACACCTCGCAAATAAGTCCAATATTTTTGACTTTCGGAAGTTTGTTAGTCAGATCCTTTAGTGTTCTGTAGTGGAGTGTTAATATATGTTTTTTTTTTTCAGATAATCGAAAACGGTCACCAAACGACATTAGTGTTGGAGGACGATATCCATTTTCAACCATACTTTAGGCATAGCTTTCTACGGTTGATGGAGGAAATCAAAGAATTGGACTGGGATTTGGTGTGAGTTCCCTATTTATTTGTCTACGAGTTAATTAGGGATTTGCTGTGAGTTCCATATTTATTTGTTTATGAGTTAATTAGGGGTTTGATGTGAGTTCCCTATTTATTTGTTTATGAGTTTGTTAATCAGTTACATTTCTGTGTCTGAATACATCATTATATATGATGTATTCAGACACAGAAATGTATTTTATAAATCAAAATTATTCATAAAATAGGAAACTGTGAAGTAAAGCAAGAGAAAGACAAGTTCAACAGATGGAAACCGCTTTCCATCAGCCATCATTGTGTCCGTGTTATTCCAACAATTAAAATAAATTTATAAAATTTGGATGTGAGTTTATAAGTTTCACAATATAAGATGTATTGTTCTAGTTATATAGGAAGAAAGATTCTTTTGGATGGTGATGAAGAATATGCTACGCCTCATGTTACAAAACCTTTGTACTCGTATTGGACGCTCGGATACTTGCTTAGTCTCCGAGGAGCAAAAAAGCTGCTGGATGCCGACCCCTTGTCTAAAATGTTGCCAGTCGACGAATATCTTCCCATCATGTTCGATCACCATCCCAAGTTAGTATAGTTATGAAGGAAACAATATTATATGATAATAAAATATATATATATATATATATATATATATATATATATATATATATATATATAATGTCAACCCATAAATGTCCAACTGCTGGGCTCGGGCCTCCCATTATAGGGCAACGGACAGTATACCCGCCACGCTTGTCCAAGGCGGCTTGGCAGCTTTGACACATCGGTTATCTCGATGTGCAGGTTGCATCACGATGTTTTCCTTCACCGTTTTTAGCACATGGTAATTGTAACAATATGCACATTAGATCAGAAAACTGACTAAGAGGTGCATACGTTCCGGTCAGGATTGAACCCGCGCCCTTCGATTTAGGGGCGCGTGCGCTAACCATTACGCTACCACGACTTATACACGATAATAAAATAAAATATTATAAATTCAGTTGGTTTAATATGCTGTTGTTTATAAGATGTTTCTATTATTAACATATCACTTAAATTGTCTATAATACTATGATATTATATCCCTAAAATATCGCGGGAATTTTCTTGGGTGCGGTTTAATTTGTCCAGGTCAAAACAAAAATTTTGATTCCGATGAAATATTCGCACGATCGATAGCAAATTTTCTGTCATAACATCTGTGTTACCTTTGATTTTAAATACTGATAAAATAACTTTAATTTATGTTACTTGTCCAACGTGGACGAAGTTGCGGACAAATACTTGTATCTAATAATCCCACCAGCATATTGGAATGTACCTTTTTTGTATATAATTGGTGTTGTCATACTTCACCATTCCTCTTGATTGTAAACATATTTTTGATCAATAAATATAGCTTTAAAAAAAATGTTATCTTATATGTATTCAAAATCTACGTTATTAATAATAATATATAGTCTATAAGGTCTATCATAAGACCATATTGGTTATAATATACCTGTACAATCATCTCAGTGTAAATAATTTACTTTTACTTGTCGATCGCTTGATGAGTAATTGGGGCTAATTTTTTATCTATAATTTTTCTCTCTGTATTTAATTTTATTGCTCGTTCACGATAACTTGAAGCATAAGGTTATCAAATTCTAAACATTTATATCATGTTATAAAATAGGTTATACATAGAGATTATTACAAAACATCAAAATGATTCTTATTTTTTGTTGAAATATAGTGTTTTTTAACTGATGTATATATATTTACACTATACATCAGTTAAAATACATATTATACATCATACATAGGTTTGAGTTTGATCATTGTTTCACTCGATGTTGAGTGATGACGCGGTCTAGGATGGAGCACGCTTACCTGGAATCTATTAATTATCGACTCTTGATTGTTATTAACCCTGCGCGTCATATTATCGTGAACAACCTAACATTTGCATGTTCTATGAGTTTCATACTTTGGATTGGTATAGAATTTGTTTAATAAACAAACCGCTGAAATGTTATAAATATTTTTTTGTTAATTATTAATTAATCATATACTGGACTGAATTTTTTTAGGCAACCCATATGCAATATATTTATTGACACCTTTAATTATATATAAAATAGGTTTCATCAAATTAGCACTCGGTGAAGGTCGATGTATGGCGGGATCTTAGCCTATTATCAATACAATACTTTTTTTGCCTATAGAATAGTTTGTCAATAATAATAATTTATTTATGTATTTTTGGCCCTTATATATAATCTTTACAATATATCATGCATATACTCGTCTACTGAGTAACACATTACGCCAGAAAACTGCCTAATTGGTGCAAGCGTTCCAGCCAGGATCAAACCCGCGCTCTTTGAGTTAGGGATCCGTGCGCTACCACTATATATTGCCGTACCTATTGGGTAGAAGTCCTATCAATAAATTATTTCTTTCTTTATATAAGTTTTACAGTTATTGAGTACCAAACACGATGTAGATAATGTTTTTTATTTTTGCTAAGTCGGTTCCTTTTGCTAGAAAATAGTTTTCCAAACATTGCAAACCTTATTTTTATATTTCCTGGGATTTCCTAAATTCGAAACCACGTGATATTAGGACTTAATTTTTAATTAAGTATTAAAGAAGAAATACCTCGTTAATATTACCATCTAATCTAAAAAGCCTAATAAGTAATTTAAATACAACATAAATTAACTAAAAGTACCCATGCTAAGAAAGTGTCCATTGAGATTTTTCTTATTTTATATTTCCTGGGATTTCCCAACCTCGAAACCACGTAATATTAGAACTTAATTTATACTTTTTTATTTTTTTTATAATCAAAGTCAAAGTAATTTATTTGTTTGAAACATGGACATTTTTGCAGATGTTATGCTAAGTGTCAATTTACATGTTTCGCCTTGACAGGCATACAATTTTTTTTGTAGTTTTGGCTACAAGCCCTTTGTTGTCCTTATGACTACATATAGATTTTATGGGGGTATAGGTAGCTAATAATCTGTATGTTTTTAAATAACTTTATAATGGTTATTGAGCTTTGGAGTGAGAAGTTGAAAGCTGGAATTAATTAAATATTCACCTTTTTAGTCTCTAATTCTTTAAACTAATATTTTTGTTTTTAATTTTTCAGCGAAACATGGAAGGCTCATTTCCCGAATAGAAACCTATTGGCTTATTCGGCCGCGCCTTTGCTAGTTCACCCAACGCATTATACGGGACAAGAAGGCTACATTAGCGACACAGAGGACTCGACAGTTATACAGTCAGAAAATTATAGAAATTATAAAAATGAATTGTAATCTTAAAGACGTACCTGACTTCGTAACACATTCGTTGACATACTTAAAACGTAAATTTTATTGGGGTACCTTATGCTTGTTTTCAAATCCATTCTGCTTAACACACGACATCGCGTGGTAGCATGAATTTAAAAAAGTACAGACACTCGATATTATGTATTTTGATTTGGACAAACTAAGTTAGTCACTTTTTATAAAGGAGCTTTATAACAATCTAATGTGATATATTAAAGACAAGGTTTTTATAACTTCTTTAAAAGGTTATTTTGTTTTAAGTTTATGTTCTTTTGGTTTATCTCCGTATGATTTTGGAAAAATGAGCAAAGGTAAACGAAGATGATTTATATTGTGTGTATCACTTGCAAAAATACTATGTATTTTATATATCCATCGAATTTAATAATTTGCTGACCTAAAAAATCAATCGTTTACTATAGTTATCGATTAAATTGCTAATATTCCATATGAGATAACATATTAACAATGTTATCTTAATAAAGGTAGTGAAGAAAAAATAGTAATATATATATATATATATATATATATATATATATATATATATATATATATATATATATAATATAATACTAGCTGTCCCGGCAGACACAATTTCGTGACAATTGGCCAAGCCGTTTCGGAGGAGTTTAACTACAAACACCGCGACACGAGAATTTTATAAATTAGATATTACTTATTTTCTTCATTATCTTAAGTCTTAAATAAGTAATATATTAAACTTTGCAATAAGCGAATATTGTGCCATTTATTTATGTATGTTTTATTTATGTTATTGTTCAATAGACATCAAATAATTTCAAATATTACAGTTTTCTATAAGGCTGCGCGCATAAATATAAGTATACTAGTTGTTCAGAAAGACTGCAAGCATGACCTGTCATTACATACAATAATGACCATTCCTACAATATAAAAATACATAATGAATACACACATCAGCTAAGTTTTCACAAAAAAAAATAATTGATAGCAGATTACAACTATATGAAAAATATAATATTGACTTGAAATTCCCGCAGGTTTTCAGGGATACAAAGTACCGCAGCATTTAAAGAATGTAAGCTATCGTTCCAGTGAAAACTGTAAAACCCTAAACAATGCAATTTTTTTTATATTTCTAGTCTGTTATCTGTTTGTTTGGGATTCACGTAAAAACTACTGGGCCGATTTCGATGCGGTTTTCGCCGATCGACAGCAAACTTAAACTTCAAAGATGCGCTACTTTTTGTCCTGGGTATGATTTATAAATAGTCACATTTGAAAAAAATCTAGTTCTTATGTGATTTTTTTCACTGACCGATAGTAAATTTTATGTAGTAAAGTGTGATATTTTATCTCGGGAATCCCGCGGGGATTTTCCCCGGTTCGATTTGTAGTAGTTCGCATACATAAAAAATAGCTGATTCTGGCACAGTTTTCATTAAAACGATAGCTTAAATTATTTTTTAAATTCTGTGTTTTGTGGTAAACCCGCGGGAATTAAAAGTAAAACGTGGACGAAGGCGCGTATATATCCTAGTATACATATGTATTATATATATATATATATATATATATATATATATATAGGATATACTCGTGACTTCGTTATTTGTCCCAAAAAATGATTAACTTTAGTTTGGAATTGCGTAAGCAGACATTGAGCTCTTCTAGCAATTAAGATTACTTAAACAATTTTAATTCAAAAATCTCAATACGGATGGAAATCTATTTAATTTATGTTATTAATTCCTTTAATACATACCATGATATTCTAGTTAAAATTAAAGTATATTTTTTATATATAGAAAATTATTTTTCAGGGTATAATGGTTTTAATAAAAACTTTTTTGTTCATTTTTTTGAGCATTGCATTTAAACAATTCCATAATAATTTCAAAATGAAACTAGTGTTTTTGATCATCTGTATTTTGTATGTAATTATAGTTTTAGTTTTTTTAATACGTTCCTATATAATTATAATGAATATAACAAATGTGCCATACACGTTTCTAGCTTAAGCATACAAATATGTTTAAATATATTAAAGAATCATGAAGTAACATGATTTTCATTTTTCAAACGATGCCATAGTGATTTTTACAGAATGTTTGCGACATTACAAAATTTATTCTGTTGTTTTTGTAGTCAATTGTATTCGTGCAACTATCAACATGAGGAAAATTCGTTTAATAATATATATTTATCCGAGAAGATGTGTAAGAGAGCTATTGAGCGAAATAATGAAGTTTTGTTTGAAGAAGTCTGCTTAAAATTGAGAGTTCACTGTCGAGAATTATTGGACTGCATCGCTGCCGTTGATAGGGTGGTTGAAGTAGTCGCAGCGGCTGTTGAGCAACCTAAGTGTCTTTGCATAGAAGAACGGTGCTCTGTCGAACTTTGCTATCTTCAAAATAACCAAGAACCCCTAAATTGCAATGACGAAGTTAAGAAATTCGCCTAATGTGCTCGCGATTACCTAATCAATGGCAAATATTAAATATTCGAACTGTCTAACTACATTTTTGTTGTTAAGCGTTTCATAATTTGCAACTGCTAAAGAATAAAATAAATTAACATTGAGTATATTTTATTCAAAAAACAACAGTTAAAAAGAAGTCTCATAGTTTTTTTACAATTTAGAATTGGCAAGTAGTTGTAATATAAGTTCGATGACTGTTCGGGTTGGTCTACCAGTCATTCCGCGTTGCAGATAAGGATAGTCGATTCCTTTTGAATAAGCAACGTTATAAGTATCTAAATGTATCCATTTGCTGTCGCAGATAAATTGTTTTAAGAAAGCTGCGCAATTAGGCGAGTCTCCGAATTCTTGTCTTCCTGTGTTTGCCACGTCTGCAGTTTGGCAGTCCTTTATACGATCCTCGTAAAACTTCCAAAGTGGCATCCTCCATATTCTGTCACCTGTTTGTCCACTCGCTGATTCTAAGTAACAATAAAGTTCCTCGGAGTTTGTGTAACAACCACACGCACTACCGCCAAACGCATGCACCAGTTCTTTAGACATAGTACCTATATCGATGATGAATTTGGGCCAGTACCTTCGGGCGTACATGAGACTGTCCGCAATAAGGAGACGTCCTTCGCGTGATGGCAGCCTTATGTGAATAGACTTTCCGTTAGCACAACACACAACATCGCCGAATTTGGGACTGCTACCACTTGGCATCAGCTCACACATTGGCAATATGCCTCTGATGTTGACGGGTAACTTTAGTCTAGCTGCAGACCTTACAATGGCTAATACGCAGGCGGCTCCTGCCATGTCGCCTCGCATATAGCGCAGATCTTCAGGAGGTTTTAAGTCAAGACTTCCACTATCAAAAGTAACTCCTTTTCCGATAAGTACTATTGGCCGAGAGCGTTCACTTGCCCCGTAATAGCTTATCTCTACATACAGAGGAGGCTGTATTGAAGATTTTCCTATGGCTACAAAGCCACCCATTTCATGACTTGCTGCCCACCCTTGTGTCCTAACTTCAACGTTTATATCTAGTTCACAGAGAAGTTCTACTGCTATTTTAGCAAAAGAAGTTGGATTTAACTTATTTGCTGGCATTTCCATAAGATGACGTGCTAAATTCTGTGATTCTGCCTTTCTTTGTCCGACGTTCCATCCATCAATATCACAGTCATCATATAAAAAGAGCCTAGATTTTGGTGTAATCCTCTGTGCAGCGTTTTTATATTCTTGGAACCTCCATATGGCTAAACCAGCTCCCTCTGCAGCTGCTTCCGCATTTCCGAATGATTCTACATGGATAGTTTTTGGACAAAATGTTTGCAATGCCTTTGCTCCAACACCCGCAGCTATTCTTATAGCCTCTTTGCTTTCATCCATTTGTTCATTTTCATTAAAAGCCAGACACTCGCTACCCAAACCCGCCACAGCAACGTACCCGAAGTGTGGATCTAAATTATAAAATACACGGGATTCGCCTAGCTTAGGTATCGGGGTTAACTTCAACATATCCCAGAGCTTACCATTATTCGTCTGGTTATATTTGTCAGCACTCGCTGTTAAGACTGCGGGTTCACCCTTCACGTTTTCGTTAAAGTATACCCCTAACACAAGACCTCTATCTTTATGAGCACATGCCTTTGGATCTTTCACTTGACGAGGTGGTCTATAAGGAACACAGTCTGTGCGTTGTACTTTAAACTGGGATATGAAACGAGCATATTTGCGTATTGGTATCGATGGTAATTTTAATTTAAACATTGTAAATTTGTAAAAAAAATATACACTCTTAGGAAGAATAGGTTAATGAAATGACGAGGCCCACTGGATTTGATCATTTACATAAATGGGACGAATACAGATAATATTACAAATAAGTTCGTAAAATTATAATTAAATAAATAGTAATACACAATATCACACAACATACATTGTTCACAATTCAATCAAATTAACGCACAATAATTATGTCTTTTGGAAGGGGGGGTCAAGAAGATTTCTTCTTAAGCCAGTTGGGAGTGTGGCCCTTGATCCACTTTGGGATATTAAACAGAATAGTCTCCTGCAGTTGTCGATATATAATGAGGATGAGAAAAGGAATCGCCAAACGTTCGTCTTTGAAAAAGTATACCCAAAAGGCCAATAACAGTAAACATACGTCAACAGTGTAGTCTATCGCGGACCTTATGTTGACTTTGGCCTTCTTTTCGAGCGCTTGGTAGTCTATTGGTATAACGATAGTCGCTCGCTCTGTTTTCTTTAACAATATTTGCTGGGTAACTTTCTTTTGTATTTTACCTTGATTTTCCTTATTATTGGGGGTTGCGGTTAAGTCTCTATGTTCTACTTTGGCCTTGTTAATATTATTTTGTTGTTTCGTTTTCATCGGTCTTACAATCGAATTTAGTGAACTATTCGCAGTTAATGCCTGATTTTTATTTGTTTTATTAGATAAAGCTTTTTTCTGTTTTATAATTTTTTTAGGTACCGGGTTTTTCTCATTTTTATCTACCTCTTGCTTTTCAGCTACATTTTTTAATTCGTCGGTATTTAAATAAATTGGAGTCGTAGATTTTCTCTGACTTCCATATTCTTTGACTATGCTACCGTAGTAATCAATTATCGTTCTCCCTTCTTCATCTAATTTATCTTGTGGTTTTTCTACTTTAGGAATATCTTTTGGCTTTGAAATCATAGAATTACTCTCTTTTTCTTGTCCAGACTCTTTTGCACGTTTGTTTAATATTTTCGGAAAATTAAAAGGCTTCTGTGTAGGCATTTTTGTTATCTTCTTTAATATAGTTAATTTTTCATCTCTCTTACTCTTTTCTTGGAGCTTGAATTTTCGGTCAACTTGAGGTGACAGCTTATTGGTTACTGACTCTGATTGCTTTTCAGGACTACCTAATTCTCGTCTTTTCAATATGGGCTTTGGTACGAAATTAGGGTCAGGTAGTGTAAGTGGTTTTAATATTTCTTTTTCAGAAGCATCTTCATCCATCGACTCTTTAATGGGTGAAGGTCGAGATAATTTGTCTCTGGGGTTATATGTATCTTCTTCGTTAACATATTGGTTGCTTCTATCATAATCTCCATTTAGACTGCCGTCATCAGAATAGTCGCCATCTGTGGAAACTGTACTTGCGGTGTAGTCTTCATCGAATGACATTTGCTGCCATTTTCCTTCTGACGTTTCAGAATCATGTGAATTTTGGCGAGATTCATATTTATATTCTTTACCTTCCAAAGAATCTGTTTGTATTACAATTTCAGGTGTTTTGATTCTAGGTTCTTCGAGTTCTTTCGGTGATACTAGAATATTTTGGTCCTCATGAATATTTTGGAGTTGGTCAGCATTGCTTGGCGGAATGTTGTTGTTACCTTCTAGCTTTGGAGGTTTATTGGCATTGTTTTTAGTCTGCTCCTCTTTCATTGCCATAGCTTTGTAGAAACGTGCCATGGCGCGCTCATGAAGAAGCTGGGAAGAGCTAACAGCGTTACGCAGCACATTAAATGGTACGATGCATCGTGTGCTCAATTCGGGCGCCGAAAGTGAAATTTGTGGTGGAGATAATGCGTCCAAATCAAGTTGTATAGATTCCCTTTTCGATTGAGTGTCTGAAACCGAAAAAATAAAAGATTTTACTGCATTTTACAGAAATATATATTAACCATTGAAAATTCGCATTTAGAGTAAATTCATGTAAGTAATTGAAGCGGCTAAAATGTACTTATAACGGATTTATATTTTGTATTTCACAATTCCCCAGATCATTCGATATAGATTAATCAAACGGTTATATTTACTAAAGATCAGAAAATAGACGCTAATTCGCAGAAGCTCGAAGCCAAGAGTAAATTTCGCAGAAACCATTGCGGTCAACAATGCATATACACACATGAAGTAGCGTTGTTTCGGCTTTTTGTTAGCGTGTGCTCCTCTGTTAGTATCTCTGGACGTGAGTATTTATAGGTCACATATGCGCGTCTATCTATTTAAACCGTTAACCTATGGTGTCTTATTTTACTTTTTATATACCACTTTGACTGTTTCAGTTAAATATAGTCTTTAACTCTGATATAGGATGTTCCCTTTGATATTTTTAATACCTAATTGAAAAATATAGTGAAATATATCTTCGAACTGTAATAGAAATTGAAGAAAGTAAATAACAATATATAAAATTGACAAAGACCGCGCTTAATGTTGTGGTCGTTTTCGGGTAGCACCAATATGTGTTTACACAGTATACGCTTTTTTGTTGTACAAAAAACAGTCATTGCGTAGCGTTTCACAGCTAATTTAAAGACGTCTTAGTTTGACGCAAATTAAATTAAATATAAAACAATTATCACAGCATATAACAATTCACATTCGCTAAATCAAAGCTTTAAATAGGAGAATGTAATAATAAAATAAAATTTAGAATAGTCAAACAAATGATTATACAACATAAACCTATATAATGTAGGTCTAAATATTCATTCCTTAAACATTAATACGAGATTTAGAACCAATAAATAAAGTTGCAAAATTTCGTCTTATAGTTTCGCTAGCGTAAACTTCAGAAACAATATCCCGCGATACTCTTACTATATTTAGAAATACAGAAGAGGACTCTAAATACTGTGAGTACTTATTAGGAACACTATGGAATGATTAACATAATAATTTCAGGATCTGTTATTTTATCAAATAAATATTTATCGGCTTACCATTTTTCTCTGCTAATTTTTGTGCTTCTGGATAAAGTACAAGCATGAATTCATTACTTTCTTTTTCGTCTTGAGGCGATGAAGCCCGGTTCTGCCTTGGCAGCGGCTGACGCTCAGGCTGGGCGGTTAGCGCTCGCTTGCGTCGGGGTACCGGCGACACTGGTAAGTGTTCGCCGTCTTTGCGCGTTAAAGCTTCATTAATAATTCTTGACTCAACAGCTAAGAACTCCATATCAACAGCACGACCCGGAATACGCACCGTCGCTGATTCCGCACTCGGGGCGCTCATCCCGTAAGGACTCTCAGCTTTGACACGGAACCTGTATTCGCTTCCTTCGATTAAATCAAATAACGTTACATTAGTCTTTCGGCTCGTAGTCGCCTTTAGCCAAACATTCCAACCGTTCCTATAATATTCTACAACGTAATTCCCAATGCGGCAGCCGCCATCGTCCTCGGGTGCTTCCCAGTCCAGAGTGACAGATTTGTCAACTTGCCTCGTGACAGAAACACGTTGAGGTGGATCCGGCGGTGCAGTAATCGTAACAAGGAATGCGGCTGTATCTTCGCCAATGCAGTTTTTGGCATGTATCTGATACTCCCCCCTATCGCTTCTACGGGCCGTGTGTATCTTGAGTACTGAAAATTTCGGTGTGTTAGAAATTTCCACTCGATCGTCGGGAATTATTGGTTGACCATCATGTCTCCATTCTATTTCAGGAGCTGGTTTACCTACAATAGTCGTTTTTAAAAACACGGTTTCATTTATTTCGTATAACAAGCCGTCTTCGTACTGTCGAGGATACCGTAGTTTTGGCGCTGCTTCCAGGGATAAACGTGCTTTTGTCACGGCATGTCCGTTTCGATTTGTTGCTGTACATTTTATTTCGCCTTCGTCACTTGGTAAGGTTTGATGAAATAAAAGAATACTCGAAGATTCATTTGTCGTAATCGCAGTACGTCTGCTACTGAATATTTCGTAATCATCTTTAAACCAACCTATTGTTGGTGGTGGGATTCCACTAAAAGCTACCCGAAATTCGGTTTTTTCATTTTCCAGGGCCGTGACATCTTCTAAATGTTGAAGAAATACGGGGGGTTCGTGTTGGGCACGATCAGAGCTAACTGTTAATACATCTGACAAATCACTGTAGTCAGAGCGTCCGACAGCGTTAAGAGCAGCGACACGAAACTGGTACCGGTGCGGTGGTTCCAGCCCAGAGAGGACTAGCTCCGGCCGTATTACAACCGGTGGCGCGGTGCGAATCCATTCTGCAGAACCGAGTCTGTTGCACTCTACCTGGTAGCCATGCAGAGGAGCGCCCCCATCATGCACTGCCGGTGCCCAACGTAGCGTAATTGCATTAGGTTCATCATCAGAAAGTATCGGAATGATATCTGGTTTCCCGGGCGCAGCTGGTCGTCCTGAAATGCCAAAACAATATCATGTATTGTTAATTGTTTATATCTGTACAAATAATTTCCTTTGAACTATCTCAAATGGAGCGGTAACCTATGTTCAATAATCCCACCTCTAACGGTATGAAGCCATTTGGCATAAATCTCCTTTCAAAATTAGATGCGTGATAATCGTTACATGAACGCGGACGGTCTTACGATTTGTTTTGTTGTGCCACGCTTTAGGAATCGCAGCGCGCCGTCTTTTTAAAAATAGATATAGAAACTGGGGCCTCGTTCGGCTGTGTGTGAACAACGCGGGGGATGTCGCGGGTCGTCGGCCTTGTGGTGTCTGTGTGGGGTGTGTCCTTTACCTGCTGATTTCCAGTGCACGTTCTTCCTGGGCGGTTTGGGTACGTTGTGCGCGCCGGAGTGGTGGTTGCCCATGGCGGCGGCGGCGCGCGCCGGCACACTGAGCGCGGCGCCCGCGCACCCCCGCCCCGCTCGACCCGCCCCGCCTTGCCGCCGCCCCACACGCGTTCTGGGAATAACTCCGCGTCGCCATACGCCCAGATGCGATTCTCTCATCTATATGATAGGATTAGCATAAAAAACCAAATCATCGACAGATGAACCTCTAACCCCAGAAAACAGAAAAATATCTAACTTTGCTTAAATAAATGACTTGTAGCAAATAGTATTTTTTTTTACAAAAATGAAGTAAAATACAGCAAATTTAAATTATGTATGCACAACTTATGTATAAGCCGTCAATAATCTTAATTAGACACAATGTAATTTCTTATTTAACTCCAATGCTCCAACCTTTTCATTCATGTCATTTAAGCAAATCAAGACAAGATATTTGACTAGAGGGTCTAAAGCGGACGCTTTTTCAGATTCGTATTATAAACATGAAAAGCATTAACATAAAGTGGAACTTATGCTACATCTCACAACTACAAGCATATGTAGGCACATGTCAATTTCACCGGGCTATTCTCCAAAAGTGGCCTCTTTAGGCCTTCAATCCTTTAATATTTTTGGCTATAACAGTAAGATAAGGGAACAGTTATATAAACTTCAGAATAAAAAGTAGCATACACTACACACAGCAATAAATTTCATTTATAGGATTCCGATAACTAAAGGTGAAACTCGTCCAAATTTGTAGTAGATCATAAACGTACCCACCCACAACAGGAGCACTGCGTGTTTGAAGGATCACCGTCATTGTTGTCTATCCGTGAGTCACTGTAAAGGTCCTAGCAGAGGACCAGCGCTCGTTCAGTCAACCAGTATCATTCTGAGTTAGGACCGATTGAGAACTTCATTTCTTATTTGTTTTTTCTTATTTATAAGTATGTTTTGGTTAGTATGTTCGAAATAATTTTTTTTTTCTTATCTAGTTTTTAGGGTTCCGACACCTTAGGGGCCGCTGCTTGCCAGGGTCTGCAAAATGCTAAAAAGAGATTCTTGTGGTTATAGCATACCTAAAGGCGAAGACGGAACACCAAGGGTTTTGCACAAGTTTGTGTTTGTTTGTGTAAAACTTGAATTTGATACATCTAAACGTGTCTACAAAAACTTGGAAAAGGGGTACATTTTTGACATTCGAATTTTTATATTGAAATGTGTGACAGTTATCATGTAATGCTGATATTAAACGGTTCAACTAAGTTGAATCAATTTGGTTTAAAAGCACAGAACTGAAAATACACAAATTCGATGAAAATTAATTAAAGTTTAGATTCATATTATATCACTTTGGTTGATTTATCAAAGTTGAATGCACGAAATGAATCGTTTGATATCGGTTTAAAACACTTTTTCTTATTGCATAAGATTAGCAGACAGGCAGACGGACCACCTGATGGAATGCGGTTACCATCGCCTATAGACAGACATTCGCAACACCAAAGGTGCCACAAATGCGCTGCTGCTCTCTTAAGGGAGACTAGAACATAGTCACTAATGCCGGAACAAAACTCAAGGTTGTTATGGTGGCATACTCCTGACATGGGATGGTAGCCATTCAGTCGGGCAAGTACCCTACCACCTGGCTGTGGGTTGTTTTTAGGGTTGCCAGATTTTTTGTCAGTTTATAGGGGGCAAATGCTTAAATAGGCAAATAAATACGGGAATTTAGTTTTTACCCGGACAAATAAAAACAAAATTATATAGTGACATTCTTTATTTTTTTGATACAATGTTCATTACTACAATTGAAAGTAGTGTGGATATTATGAAAATATGTTATCGAATATTTTTTTAAATTATTAACAATTAAAGTGTATAATGTACATTTATTTGCATTCATCATATTTATATTAATTATCATAGTCATTATTAAACTAAATATGACCTACAAACTATACTATGGACTATATAAAAACTAAATAAAAAGGGGGGGGGGGGGAATGCCTAAAGATTAATTAATGGTCCCAAACCAAAAACCAGTGTATAATTAAACCATAAATTCTCTCGAACTTCCTTAATCCGAGTTGATGTGTATGCGAAGTTGCGTGCGTGAGTATTTTTTGTCTAGCGTTGATCGATCGATTTAATAAAAATACAATACAAACACGGTTCGAATACGGGACAGAGTCAGTCCCGCCGGGACATTTTAAACTAAGCCTAAAATACGGGATGTCTTGGGAAATACGGGACGCAACCCTAGTTGTTTTGTCGCCTCTTACGACAGGCCGCTCGTCCGCGGGAAATTGTATTCATTCTGCGTTCTTGCACGGATAACGGTCGGATGATGATGACGGTGGCAGTTTGCTGAAGCAATGTTTGGCTGTTGTCTGCAATTGCTATAATAAAAACAACAGGCGATATGAATGCTAAAATTTGCACTATATTATACACTAACTGTTACCCATGACTCCGTCCGCGTGGAATAAAGAAGAAATTTAAAAAAAAACTGATATTATATACTTTCTGCATTTAGAAAAAAGCTGTTATTTTGTCATTACAAACAGGTGCTTCAATTTCATTTATTTTTATTGATATATCACGATAATTCCATAATTTTGCTATTTAATTATACTGTTTCATGAATAAACTAGTGTTTTTGATAACAGTAATCATCGAAAAAATTAATAGCATAGCTGTAGAATGGGTTTTATTCTATCTACATGCTATTGAAGAGGAATCTCAGAGCAGGGATGAGGCTTTATAACATCAGACGCAGAACGAATTAGAATTAACACAAATGATTCATCGGGTGAAATTGAAGGATAAGGATGATTATGAAATGGCTGGAGTTGAAGAAATTTAGTATAAAAATTAGATTAAATATTTTCTTATTAAGTACCTGCCTATAAAAATATTCATTTCTTAATATGCTAACCGCACGCTACTACAAAAGCAAAGACTTCCCGAAGCTGTATCTGTACTGATTTTTAAAGGAGACAGCGACTTGGGCTAAGAAATAATGAATTGAGATACGGCAAAAGAAGTGCTATATTTTCTTGTAACGAAATGTAAAACATCAGCCCTTAATTCTATCAAGAAGACGAGAAATCTTAAAAAATAATGTCACAAATAAGCAAGTTATCGATTATCATAATCGATTTATGTTTATTATTTTCAACAATTAGTACATAACAATATAACAACACTTACACCACACGATTAATTCATTCAAAATAAACCCACTGCAATTATTATTGCAATTTTAATACAAATATTTCATAAAATCCATCTCATTTTTTTTACAATATGGGCTGACAAATATATGCAAATCACAGGCCTTTCGTCGTTCCTTTTGTCCTGTGCAGCCCGAAAACGTCGGTGAAATTTTAGATAAAGAAAGAAAGAAAAAGGGATTTCTTTAAAACTACAATGATATAGTCTATATAACACTAAAATGAATAGAACATACAATGAGAACTGCACTTAAAACATAAAAGAAGAAGCTAAAAAAGTGGAGTTTTTGGCGGAAACTGAAAGGAGATTTTTAATTTCTAAAAATGTGTAAAATTACTCCAAAACGAACAACAGTGGTAGGATATTGATAGTTTTTGAGTAGTAGTTATGTGTTTTGTGAGAAATGCGACTGTATAGTCAAATGTGACCTTTTGAGTTGTCACAAGAACTCCGTTGACTGGCACTAGCTGATTACCTACAGTTCAGCTGTGCTACACATAGACTTAAGAAAATGAAGAAACTATATTGTAAACTAAGATCTAAGGCCTAGCTGCCAAGCCATAAACCTAAATAAATAATAAGCTAAAAAAGTGCCATCTAGCGTAATCATATATTTCTTTTTGCTTCATCTGTTACTGTTTGTGGTTTGTGTCTGAGTTCTTTCTTACGCTACCATTTGAAATTATTTCTGCGGACAGAAAATAGATGGCGTCACGCGTATAACTTCGAAGTAAATTGATTTTCGTATTTGTCTATTTACTATCAAAAAAGTGCAGCTTTCTATTTTTACCTGGCATTTATATCAAATTGTAAGACGAATAAAATCCGTGTATCGCCTTATCTAAAAATAATCAAGCGGTTTACAAAAGACAAAGTAAGCATTTGTTTTCACATAATGTATTCATTCTATAATTTTCTAACAGATGGCGTTAGTAGTAACCGTCTGGTTTATAAAATATTACACAATGCTGTATAGTCCATTTCCAAATTGTGGCATACAATGTCTATATAATTATATCCAGGGCCCTTTTCTGGGTGCAAGCAGTGCCCTTAAAGGAAATTTCGAAAATATCGATAAATTCCATAAAAACAGAATAACATGAAATAATGTAAAAAAAATTTTTGCTACTCTATACAAAAAAATGGAGTTTTTTTTAATAGGTCAAAATTATCCAAACACAAAATCTAATCTATCTTTTCTGAACACATACCGCGTCGCCTCATACGAAATGTGCGATGCTTTTCAAAAGCAAAGTGAGGTTACATTTGCAAAATCGTAATATACCTACGCCTAATGAGTGTTAATCAGAAAATTGAAAAGGGGAAGGGGAGGGGGGGTTCTTAAAAAAAATGGAAATAGAACATTCGAAAAATTAGCGTGCCCTCAAAAAAGAAATACCAAAAAGAGGCCTTATTATATCTATACCTTGTTTTGTTACTACTGTGTTCTCTGTCGCTATTAGTAATAAATGTTTTTTTTTATTTCTTTTAACTATGTTTACAAGATTATATTTTAATGACACATCTAGACATAAATTTAAATTCCTATCTGAAGTTCTAAATGTAGACGTTTGAAAGTTTTTTCGTCAGATATAGCACAAATGTATGTAAGCGGAACAGTGGTAGGGATCAATTCGCTCGCCCTTAATAAATAAATTATTAATATGCGAAGGAAAATCTTCATACCTCTTTTTAAGCATAGTGCGCTCGGACGATTGTGATTTGATATAGCTACTAAAATCAAGGAGGAGAAGTGCAGGAAGCTAGTTTGTATGACACTAGCGGTCCTGGTTAGGGTTCCCAATCGAACTGTGGTATATAGTATCATACTATATTTTAGCAAATTGTACATAAGTAGAATTAGTTTTAGTAATTATTATTTTATTAACCAAATTGGGTCGTTTTCGTCTTACGCCAAAAAGAGGGTTTGCACTGAAAATCAGCGTTGTGTCAGATATAATTCTGGCACAGCAATGTGCTGAGTGCAAACCTTGTTTGCTGAAAATGCGGCGTACAAAACTTTCAAAATATGCTCTGTGTGTAAAAATGTATAAGAAATGTAATTACGTCGCTATTTTTGCAAATAAAGTTTTTCTTTCTTTCATGCATTATATAGAAAAACAATATAGTTTGAAATGTACTACTATACTTCCATTTCTAATTCAACTGTCTCGCTTTTTATACAAATTCTGTAAATTTTCCATAATTTATGCATTTTGTGGTACACTTTACTGAGAAACTATCGCACTTTCAAATCTGGGCTTTGACCTGTAATTTCAATTTACTTTTAAATGTGTTTGTTAACTGTCATAAAAATATAATTTTATACACATAAAAATATAAGGTTTTGATTAATTGGAATTGTATTGTATACCTAACGTCATCTGTTCGAAAACTAAAGAAAGAATATGGTGTAAACTTGTAAACAGAATAAATAATGAGTAATTAATTAATTATTACAAGGTAAAAAACCCTCGCGAGCCCTCTTAAAGCACCTCTTTTTGCTAGTATATAAGTCTCATTTTGTAGAGTATATAATAATTAATTACTCCATGTACGAAATGAGACTTGTTTTATAAAAAATAAAACGCACTTTATTGTTTAAAAATGTTAATTACATTGTAATTTATTAACTGCTTTTTCATTTTTTTTCGTTTTTTAACTTTATAGTAAAAAGTTTTGTTTTTTTATTTTATTCGTTTATGTTATAATACTTAGACACAACAATATTTTATATGTACACTAAACACGAGTTTGTCCTTGAAAATCTATACAAATGAATAAAATTGAAGTGTTTCTTTGTAATTGCAAAATAACAGCTTTTTACTGTATGCATATGAAAGAATACGGTGTAATCAAATATATCAAAAACATTTTTTTTAACTGTCGTCTGTTTATTCCAGCTAATCACACGATTTATACATAGACACTTTTTTTAACAATTAAATTTGTTTATTTTTCACACCTCATTTCTGTCGAAATTCTAAAACAAACGAACCGTCAACTTGGGTTTTACGATCGAAATTGAACCTACTTATGCAAAATGGAACCAACCCACATACTGACAGTATTGAGAAAAAGCAGTTTTTATTAAAATTTTGCATACAAAAAAGTGTCTGTATTTTGGGGAAAAAAAATAGATAAATATTGTACAATATATTTTGTCCTATAGATTCAAGTAAACCTTTTAGGTTTTTGGATTACCATGGGTCATGGATCTTGTTAGTTTATTATACTCTTGGTGTTTTGTGAGTTATAACTACTTTGCGATAAAAATGTTTTATTCTGTAAATGTTGTCAGACCGTTATGATTCTTATTGAGTCGATAGAAGGTGCATTTTGAAAGCCTTCTGCATTTTTAACCCAATTTTGGCATGTGTGTGGATTGGTTCTGTTTTGCATAAGTAGGTCCAATTCATTTCATTTAAATCTGTAAAAGCTGTGAGAAAAACCTTCGCCTTCAAAGAGAAACTTATTTAGAGATGAAACAGCCACACCATTATAATTAAAACCAATAAATAAATTGAATTTAAAAATTTAGGTAACGCTTCCAGATTTCATCGAATTTAATTTACGAGAAATGTCGGAGCAGTTTAATTTCTTGTATATACAGTTGTAATAAAACAGTTGCTTTAATACGCAATTAAAATCGAGTGTGAAGGATTTTATTTGTGTTCAGTACATTTGGCGGCGCGCTTTCCATGTTTCAGCGCTCGCCCACGCACCACGCCGCACTCGCACTTAGTAATGTGCCATTTGCACATTCTGAATATTTTAGGAGTGATTTCTCAGCACTGGGAAATATTTAGTTTGTAATTCTATCCATAGCTTGCACGAGACTCACCTGGACTACGTGGTTATGTTATTTAATGTTACATTTCCTTATTCATTGCTTGAAGTATCCAAAGAAAATACAGACTTGTCACCTCATCACCTGGATGTTTTGCCATCCTCCAAGACTCTTTAAACTACTTACTAACGTACTTACTTTAACTAAGATGATTTATTTTAGTTTCATTCGAATGTATTTATTTTTAAAAGGTTAAATTTTGCAAATCCATATTAATAGGCGCATGTGAAAAGAATACAATTTTCGATGACATTATGAAATCATTATAGCTATCTTCATCCTCTGAAATATAGAGACCCACTGGAGACAGTGTTATATTTATGGGCTTATGTTATTTTAACCGATTTCCAAAATGAGGACGTTAACAATTCATATGTATGTTTTTGTATGTGTGTTAATGGATTTGACCGATTTTCAAAATATTGTTTTTAATCGACAGGTTATACTCTCGAATTGGTCACATAGTCACCATGTCAGGATCTGATCAGTGGATTCCAGGTAATTATAGAAACATATGAAAATTGTTTATTTGCTTCTTCGTAACATGATATCTCCGTCAATTGTAAACCGATTTTCAATTTATTCTTTACTCGGAATGGTATACTTCTGAGGTGGTCCCATGGTCACCAAATCACCAAGAATAGGCATGGCATAAGTATAGGTAAGCGTTTAATTTTTGCTATATACATATATATATATACATATATATATATATATATATATATATATATATATATATATATATATATATACATATACAGAACCCTAAAACTTACCTACTACTTTGACTTAATCGTTAATTTATTAATCTCTCTTAATGCAGCTAACTCCTGAGATGTCTGCAGACTTGGCACGTGCCCTAAATGTATTGAGTTCAGAGTGCGTTTTAGGAATTATTAAGTAAATTTAAGTAGAAATCCGTTTGTCAAACCTACCATTTTCTTTAAAACTCGATAGTCTTAAGTTCTCATATATGTATATAAAATTTCCGTTATAAAAAAGTTAGCGGATAGCGAAGTAGACAGACAGACACGGAAAGCGAGGTTATTTTATACTATGTAAAAAGTCACTCTAAAAGTGAGTTTTGCTTTCAAATGTCTCTATTAAGTCGAAAATGTAAAATTGTAAATAACTAACTGCTGCGTCTTTATGACCCAAAATGAGTCCTGGCCTATGAAACGAAAAAGACCTTTCTGTCCAACGCTGTCGCCTGCTAGTCATATAGAGCGGCTGGCTAACGCCTTTCCCGAAAATGAAAATGGGGAGATTTCAAGAAATACTTCCAAACAAAAGGTATAATTAAATATTTATAGTTTAGTGATTTTGATTACCACACCGTGGACAAATGAAAAAAACAGAGAACAATAATTCCCTGTACTGAACTTTCCAATGTGCATGAATCGAGACATACTTTGTAGTTTGTTATTCATGAGAGTGTGAATTATATCTGACTAGTCATAACCAGTAAGATACAGTTCACTCAGTACCTAAAACCAATTTATGACTTACAAGGATCATGCTTGCCAAATATTTTACAGGAATAGATTATTTCGAGTCGTTTATGGCTGGTGACTAATATTCGCTCCAAGGCTCTCGTCTCTAATCAAAAACATACCACGTAAATTTATGCTACGACTAAATTACTCAATATTAACTAAAACTCAGTGTTTAATAGGTGATTAATTCAATGCATTCATAATAAGTTCATAAAAAAATCTAGTTACCGTTTGACAGTTTGTGCACATTTCAGGGCACAGCCGGAAATGCTCTAATGAGCTATTTGGCTTGGTGCCTACATTGCGATTTTACCACCGTCCCATTCTTTGCGCATTCATGGTGGTCGCTCTTTTGTCCACATATATGCAAGCTAGTCGTGGTAGTGTAATGATCGCTGGCGTCCCAAACTCAAAGCTCGCGGATTCTATACCTAATTGAAATTCATGCACTATTTAGGCAGTTTTCTGACTTGATCTGCATACCGTGCAGATTAAGTCACGTGCTAACAACGATGAAGGAAGCTACAAAATTGCTTAGCCGACGTCGACAAGCGTGGCGGGTATAGCTCTATAGTGGGAGAACCGAGCCCAGCAGTGGGACGTTTATTAACTGTTATTATATGCAATAATAATATCAACGCATAAATCTCCCAATGCTGGGCTCCGGCCTCCCATTATAGGGGGGGGGACTGATAGTACCTATATACCCTCCACGCTTGTCCAAGGCGCCTTGGCAGGTTTGACACATCTGTTATTTCGATTTGCAGGTTGCATCACGATGTTTTCTTTCACCATTGTTAGCACGTGGTAATTAAAACAATGGCACATTAGATCAGAAAAGTGACTAAGTGGTGCGTTCTAAACAGGATCGAACCCGCGCCCCTTGACTTTGGGACACGTGCGCTAGCCATTACACTACCACGACGACGATTATGTGCAAGCTTTGATATGAACTCCCTTGAGTTGTGTATCTTGCAAGACTGGCAAACAGGGAGGCGTTTGCAGCACCAGATCCAAAGCCAACGTGTTACCAGTTTTTAGGAAGGAATAGGGAGGATGGGATGGGAGGATCAGACAGGAAAACATAGCAGTGGCATGAACTTCATACAACTCGATGCCGCATAGCCTACCATTAAGAAACTAGTGAGGGGAAGGAGATGTAGGTCATCAGAACTCTACCTCATCGCCTAAAACTTTTAGTCCAGAACAAATTTTGAAGTCGGTATTCTGTGAGAGTAGTATCACATTTGAGCCCATCCTAAGAAATTGTCATAATGATTCCAGCATGGCTTTACCACATCAACGTTTTCCAGAACGCTACAATATGGGGTGTTTCTAAAACAACATATAGAAATATTTAAAGTATCGACGAGGTACGTATCTGCTACATTAGGTGAACCGTTTGCACATTTAGTCACAAGAAAACATAAAAATGACACTAAACAGGCTATAGAGCGAGAATTATTTGGAGTAGACTCCAAACACTGTTGAAACTGAAGAGTTTAGTGATAAATTTAGAAATGAGCATATTTATTAAGAATATCAAGGTAACCGACCGCGAAATATAATCTCGCAAAATTAATAGATTGAAGAATATAAATGATTTAAATTGAATTGGTTATTTTAATTTGCTGACATTTAACGTGTGACTATTGGCAATTTTAGTTTATACATACACGTAATATTGTTACAACTCAGGTCCCGACAAAAATAAAATCCACTTGCATATTTGAAACAGAGCACATTTATCATGCATGTGGACTAATAACATCCAAACTATTGTAATTCTTTTATGATCGTCTTCTTTTGTTTACTTATTGGCATACGGCCTATTGTTGTATTGTAATCATTAGCCAGGTGTTACGGATTTTAAAGTACAAGATTCTAGGAAATTCGGTCCACGCTGCCGGGCTGACATATTGCATTTGTGCAATATAAAACAATGGCCCGATTGAGGGAGGAGTCAGTCAAGCGAGAACCACGATCAAGGTGAGACGAGTGTACAATCGGAGATATACGAGTATAGTGACGGACTTTCGTTTTATTGAAATACGACCTTCTGCATTACGTTTGGATTTGTTGTATTTGGACCTGTGTTTTACGTGTTTGTATAGTTCTAATAAACTCTATAATAATTCCAACGGCATGTTAATTTGAATCCCGCAACTCGTAACAATATGTAAAGCAAAACCTTTGCGATAATATTAAAAATAACTATGCTGTAAAAGCCGTATCCAATTTAGCAGTGTAACACTCCGTTTCTTACTTTGTGTATTTGGTAACTAATTCCAGTGGATTCATCAAGTATCTAACAGGAATTATAATTGTTATTATTCCAATTTAAAACCCCAATTATAATAAAGAATAGATATTTCTTCATGTGAAAATAATTCATTTAAATTCAAAAGTTTTAGTTCAAAATTAGTTCCGCTGGAGAAAACTTTTTCATGGTCATACATATAAGATAAAATTTAAATTTACTTCCTATATATACACCGTTTCGTAACGTGGTATTGCTGTTAAGGAGAAGAGGCGGCAAGAAACTTCCCAGCAACGGTAGCTAAAAATTGATTTCTTTATATTTCTTATTCAATTAATGTATCAAGCTGTTTTTTTTACACATAAGTATGTTACAGAATTACTTTCCGAAGAATAATTCCGAAGAATTCATAAATTTAATTCAAAATAAGTTCCACTGGAGAACACTTTTTGAAAGTCATACATATAGGTTAAAATTTAATTTTACTTTCTAGTAAATGTACACCGATGTACCTACACCACTTCGCAACGTGTAATTGCTGTTAAGGAGAAGAGGCGGTAAGGAACTCCAGCCCAGCAACACATCTAGCTAAATATTTCTTATTCAATTTATGTCTCAAGCTTTTTTTTATACAGAAGTATGTTACAGAATTACTTTTCGAAGAATTAATAGAGTTATAGCAAACAGTCAATACTTAGCAAGCCAAAGACACAATAAAAGGAAAGAAGAATTTTATTATTGTTATAATAATGCCGAAACGTATTAAAAGTTTATACTACAACTGCATTTCATATTTGTTTGTTTCATTTTAACTACCTAGTTTTTATTATTATTTGCAGTACATATTTTGTCATTGATAAAATTATCCATCCACTTTCACAGTATAAGTATTGTAGATTCCACTATTCTCCACGTATTCCCTTATACGTACGGTAAAATGTGGAATGCACTGCCAGAGTCCGTGTTTCCTAAAAAGTACAATCCGGGTATCTTCAAGTCGCGTGTGTATAGCTATTATCTAGGTAACTAGGTAGGTGATCGTGATCAAACGGAAACTTATTTATTATAAAAAAAGGTTTATTATTTATATACTTTTGTATCTATATACAACGTGTTTCATTTCAAATGTCAATAAATCATAATTTTAGCAGTCTTACTCCATACAAAGTTTTTGGTACTATGAAATCAACCGTAATGTCAAAATTAAGAAAAAGCAATTTCCGAACAAATTAATTACGATAAAAAGACAATAAAAACAGAACATCTTGTAAATATTGGTTCACTGACCTTGGTAAGAATGAACATCTTTCGCGTTTAATGATGAAGAGACGAGCTGGCAACATGATACATTTGGTCACTAACCTACCGATTTAGTCACAATAACAGATACATGTTGTTGTAAAATTCTGAAATGCAAAATGAGGTCCTGTGGCTAAACCAAAGAAGCTACCTTGATTCGTTTTTGTATTTGGGTAGAGTACGTCATGGCGAAAACGTGGTCTGATTTATTGTCGTAAGGTCTGAAACACGCTGTATAATAAGCATTTGTAATTTTATTATTGGTCTGCAAATTGAATATAGATTATATTTTTTTTTATATCTTCATCCGTTTCATAGTTTAACACTATATTCTGTTTATGCAAACACGGCATACCTAATTGATTATCTATGGACTATGTTCGTGTAATTTTACAGTGGTAAAAACAAAATACAAATGGGTATGACAAAGTTAAGAAGAGGATTGAATCAAAGCATTGAGTCGTTTTTTTAACGGAAGGAGTAGAGTCGACCTTTGCATGTACGGAATTATTTTAGTTTATCATACTGTATAGGGGAGAATGTTGACCTATATTATAGTTCTTACTTGTGGCAAATTGAAAGTTTTAAGGATTTATTAAGCGACTTCGGTTCTCGGGGACACAAATAGTTAAATATCAAAGCTAGCATCAAATGTAACTGACACGGTCTTCACGGTCCATGGAATAATACTTTGGCTCTGTAAAGTCTGCCTCGGAAAGGTTTAACTCCTTCATCGAATAATATTTGAGTAGGGGCAGGCAATATGTTAAATCCCCACGCCCGGACTAGACCTAGACAGGGGATAAAAATATTCCTCCGGTAGTAGAAGAGGCCTGTGTGTGAGGCCCCGCCTGCTAGGTCATCGCTGAATTCGGACCGTCTCCCGTAGCCTTGGCATAAGGCGCTGGAAAGAACACCCAGGAGCTTCAGGGGGGTATCCCTAACTGGTGAGTGGCAATGGCATGGCAGTGTTGACCTGGCAAACCCACACATGGATCCTTAAATGAATTCCCCCTGGTTCAAAAAGAAAAAAAGGCACTCTGTTATATATAGACAATCAATAAAACTTTAATTCTAATCCACAAGCAATATATATTTAAAAAGGAATTATGTTACAATGTTGACAAAGCGTGAAAGTAGACATGAGACAAGGGAGTATAATTAAGATAGAAATTAATATCGGAATAACTGTTGTGAGTTGAGCGCGAACAACCAACCTACATCGAGCTGGAGGCAAGCCAGCGCACAAATACCTATACAGACCACCACTGGTCGTCAAGGTGACTTTGTACACAGACCAAAACACCTACCACCACTAGTATAATATCCATCGGGATTTTAAACGCTAATTGCGTCTCATAAAACACACATTTCCTTGCTACATTACATGTTAATAAACAAAATTAGCGTTGAACATTCGCGCTTTTGAAGCAGCAAAAAAGCACTGTCTCGTCAAACACCAACACTTGCAAGTGTATTGCAGTGTTTTTATTAATTAAGTTTTGTAGGATATTTTTAGGTTTTCGTAGGAGTTTTGCTTGTCTGTTTTATATGTCACATTTATTTTTCTCGGAAACTTGCGAACCGGATAATATTGTTACGAGCTACAGGACTCGAATTTAAATGCCATTGGAATTACTATATAATTTATTAGAACTGCACAAACACGTATAAAACAGGTACAAATATAACTGGACACAACCAGTACAAACTGCACGATTCAATAACGCGCTCAAAGTCCGTCACTATATCGCTTCTCGAATGTACGTCTTGCTTTGATCGTAGTTCTCGCTCGACTGCCTCACCCCTCCCTTCGGGCATTCCTTTTATTTTATACAAATACGATATGCGTCGACGCAAAACAATAACAACAAGAATTAGTTCGCACAGTTGCTTAATGACTGCCATAAAACAGGTATAATAACAATAGGCTATTGTCTAATTGCAAATTTTAAACACAAAGTAAACAAAATAAATCCAAATGCGTCAAAGGTAGTAAACCAGGTGTGCGTTTATTTTGTCGGCGTGTCACAATATTTAACAGGAAGATATAGGTATTGCTACACAATACTGTAGTGTAGTGAATATATAAAAATTAAGTGTTGTTGAAAAAAATGTTGTAAATTTTCGTCTCATTCTACCAATTCGTGTTGGGTAACACTGGTCGTATCCTGCTATTTTCAAAAATCATATAGGATAGAAAACAGTTAATTGTTCATCAAATAAACAATTACAGAATGAATAATTTCAATAATTTAACGGCAAAACAAAAGGCGGTCTTATCGCTTAAGGCGATCTCTTCCAGGCAACCTGACTGAGAGGTTACTTATAACAACTTATTTCTAGGTATAATTCAGTGAAAAGAAGTAAAATAAAAAAGGACAAACACTACCAAGTGGAAAGTAAACAGCAAAGTTAAGAAGAGTAGAAAGATGTATATTTTATCATCATTCATATTGATGTTGTTAATGGTTTTTTATTTATATCAAGAGGTTGCGATTTTTTATGGGAAGAACAGCATTTTATGCTTTGGTAGTTATTATTTCGACGTAGCTAGAGTCTGCCTTTCTACAATCTTCAACACTTTACTCTATCGTCGGAGCAATTAAATATAGCCTAGGTTACGTTTTGTTAACTAACCATATCGTACGTTGAAAATTATAAAAAACAATTGAATGCAAAGTACTATATTTTCGTAAAACTTTTCTAAATTCGAAACTTGGAAGATATTTGAATACTGGTAATTATTTAATTTTCCTTTGATTAAACTCCAAGCAATTGTTTCATCGTGAAATAAAACATACAGCTTGTCTCTTGCCAAGAAAAATGAAAGCAATCAAACTCTCAACTGTTTTGCTTTTTCATGAAAATATTTCAACTGTGTTTTATATTGGACAGATCTTTTCAATATTTTATATTAATGTAACATCTCTAAGGTCGTAGACCAAATATCAATTATTTCCTTTGTTTCTTTCAATGTAATAAGATCGATCGATTACAGAAGAGCGTTCGAGAAACATTATCCCACTACAACACTACAGACATATCATCATATCCGTGCAGGAACGGAGAAAGAATACAATTTCCTGCGGCCGGGCGGCCTGTCGTAAGAGGCGACAAAACTACCCACAGCCAGGTGGGAGAGTATTATATATATGCTCGACTGGATGGCGACCACTCCTGGTCTAGAGTATGACGCCATAACAACTTTGTGTTGTGTTCCGGCATTAGTGACCAGGATCCAGTCCCTCTTAACAGAGCAGCAGCACATTTGTAGCACCTTTGGCGTCGCAAATGTCCATAGGCGATGGTAACCACTTTCCATCAAGTGGGCCGTCTGCCTGTCTGCTGATCTCCTGCAATAAAAAAAAAAAAAAAACAGACAACAAGAAATCTGTATTCGTCATTAATACTCAAAACAATAGGTGTGACAAAGATAACTAGTTAAAACATAATCCTGAAGGTAGAGATAATCGACCAAGCGCGTGGTCGTCGACGCACAGTAAAGAGTTTTGTAAAACGACCACTGACGTTGTAATTTGCCCGCATGATCCTTAAAAATACCAGTTTAAACCAAATTTGGTTGAATTTTTTTAATGCCTACCACCCCACCTTGAATTATGGCAAAATCTTACATTGCATCCCTCTATGACATATAATATTGTCTACTACTATTAACCCAATGTTACTCTCAACGTGCCTTTTTTATTTATTTTTGTTTGGAAGCGCCTGGCGGAGTTTTGCACCCTGAATAAATAATCAAAACCTTAGACAATTTATTATTTTAAATATTTCTTCTAGCTCGGTTAAATTCCACTCCTTATAAGGTATGTCTTAGTTTTTTAATTTAAATATCCTTCAAGTATTATTGTACAGAATCTCCCAGCGTTTCAAATACCTACTCCCAGTTGTCCAGCAGCTCTTTAGCTATTTGTATCACCAATGCACTGTTTTATTTTTTCTTTTTAAAGAAAATGAGGTTGCCTGGAAGAGATCGCTCATTCTATCATTTATGAGTAGATAAATATAAAATATGTAGTGACTAAAAACTAAAACAACAAACATATAAATATACTCACTTTCACCTTATGTATTAATAACAGCATCAAAGAAAACACCACTCAAAACGGAATCTCGTGATATATCTTTATTATAATAAGATACTCACAACATATTATTACGTGTGATAATATGCATTTTGAAATGTGTTTAGAAATGGCAACAAGTTTTGAGCGTAACTGTATTGGCGAGTTGCGGAATATAAAATTTATATTATTTATGTAAATAATTTTATCTGACTTTTATCAAGATCATTATAATAATAGTCATAAACGGGATTTTTTTAATAATACACATTTTAAATATAATAATATTTTAATTTTTAAAATAATGTAAAATATTATAAATATACATATATAAAATATGTGCAGAATTTTCTTAGGTATATAGTCGTTTTTGAGGTGAATCTTCTTTTAAATTCTTGTGATTTGAAACTCGACCTAAATCTATAGGACGAAGCCTGCAAAAGAATGAGATAAGACTTTTGCATTGTGCAGCACTCACTAGAAAGTCAATAAGACCGATGATTAAATATATGTCCAGTTTGGACCTAAATAAAACTGATAATATCGTTACGAGTTGCAGGACTCCAATTAAAATGCCGTCAAAATCACTATGGAATTTATTAGATACAAATATAACTGAACACAACCAGTCCAAACGTAATGCAAGATTCCATAACCCGCGCAAAGTACGTCACAAAATAGATAACCGATTGTATACAAGTCTTGCTCCGCTTGTGGTTATCGCTCACTGCCTCGTCCATCAATCGAGGCATTGCTTTATACTGCACGGATGCAATATGTGTGCTCGGCCGCGTGATTGGATTTCCTAGAATCACACCTGGCTAATGACCGCCATAAAAGATTACAATACACAATGGGCTGTTTTTCTAATTACAAATTTTAAACACAAAACAAACAGAAGAAGTGTAAATGTCAAAAGGAAATAAAATGTGTTTCTACAGGGCTGCAGGTGTGAATTTGCCTTTGTTTGTACCTCGGTCGTTACAATATTACAGTATTAAGAAGTTAAGTTTACTTTTAATCATAATATGGACGGATGAAGGGTAAAGGAATTTATATTCATATTAATAAAAGTTAGAGAAGAATTTATCTGTGAGTATATTCTATGAAGCTCCATTTCTACTGCGTTTGAACTTCACACACACACACATTTTTTCTGTGAAAGTAATGTTACTGCTTGAGTCTAAAACCAGGAGAAGGAGAAATGGAAGACCAGCGTTGGTTGTTGTCAACAAGCACTTGCTGAGTTAGGGCCTGTTTAGAGTACAGTGAACCTCTAGTTTATGTTAACCTTCTTATCTATATAAAAACGCGCCTACGGACTCTACCTTATAGGTGGTGGGGAAAACGGGGGACCTTTACTACCTGCTTAAAATTCGATAAGTTAAATTTGGTAAGTTCTATGGTAAAGAAAAGAGTTAGGAATGAATTAAAAATTTCTCACTCTTTTGCATATAACTCCTTTAATTTTTAATTTAGGGCAAAAAATTATATAAACATATTTGTAGGCAAAACAATTTGCTAAAAATTATGACTACAACTTTTTTGTAAGATGCACAGTTTCCGAGATATCACGAAAAAAGTGTTTTCACAACTTTTTCCAAGATAGCGGCCGGGGGACAAGGATGGCGACCCCACAAACTTGAGGTTAAGCTTCTGTTGACCCCACACATGTCCCAAAATAAATTTGCGTCCTCTAAGAAAATTAGAAAAAGATTAAAAATTATTTAAATTTAGGATTAAAGATGTTAATTAAAGTATTGCAATGTGTTTTACGTGTTGAAATTTTTACCAGCTTAAGAGACTTCTAATCCATGATTTACATGACACTTTCTAAATATGTACTCTACATAACCTAAAAGATCATAAGATAATTTATCCTCTAAAACGGGATAGTTGCTGCAGGATAAGAGTTTAATTCAATTCAATTGATAAATCGTGGTAGCCTAATGGCTAGCGCACGCGTCTCAATCTCAAAGGACGTCTGTTCGATCCTGGCGGGAACACATGCACCACTTACGCAGTTTTCGGACCTAATATGCATATTGTTACAATAACCACGTACTAACAACGGTGAAGGACAGAATTCGTGATGCAATCTGCACATTGAATCAATTGATGTGTTAAAGCCGCCTTGGAAAAGCGTGGCGGGGATTCTGTCCGCTCCTCTATAATTAAAGTCCCGAGCACTGCAGTGCGGCATTTATGGGCTGTTATATATATTATATTTATATCTTATAACATTTCAAAAGTTTATGTGAATTAATAATTTCATACCTTAGATATAGGAAACTTTTCATTCTGAAATCTGGATGTGAAATACACAAGGTACGGATTTTATATTGCCGTAAGATAAGCAGAAAGAATGCTTTTATTTAATAATACAGCAGATTTAACTACGTAAAAACGTTCTCATTTTGCTCGTAGTCCGAATTCGTATTTGAGTACTGAAATTAAAAATACCCGTAGAGGATGTTTCATCAGAAGGCCCAAAATAACTCAAACATTTAGGACAACATTCGCTGTCTTATGTCGTAGTTTAAATATAGGTCTTACTTTTTTTCGTTGGCCTTTTCTCAGTCTTTTATATCAAAGCAATGTGTTTTAGAATATAACATATGCAGCTCTTTCACAGATTAACGAATCATTATATAGTTATTGTTACACGCCACGCTGGCAAAATGCACACCTGGTTTATTACTTTTTCCGCATTCTTACTTCTTTTGTTTACTTTGTGTTTAAAAATTGTAATTAAGAAAAACGTTTTATTGTTGTTCTATTATACTTGTTTATATTACGGTTTCTCGGAAACTTCAGTCCACACGGCCGATTGTTATATTGTACAGTTTTGTATAAAACGATACCCGAATTTGTGAGACAGTCAAGTGACGATTACGATACGAGCAAGGCCTGTACATTCGATTAGCTATATAGTAACGGACTTTACGCGTGTTATTGATCGTGCAGTTTGTACTGGTTGCGTCCAGTTGTATTTATATATTGTATAGTTCTTATAAACTCTATAGTAATTATAATTTAATAAATAACCCCTTCTTACGAAAATTGCGCAGCCGGAGGAGTATGAAATTTCGCCTACTTATAATTTATATGGGGAACAAGTGCAAAAAGCTTATATTGTTTTCACATACTACCATGTATTTGACACACACGTATATAAACTCTTTTGTTTATTGTTCAAATCAAATTAACAGTGTAGCTTTTGCGAAATCTGTGATTCTAGAAATATAGTCTTTGACAACATGACCTTATTAATGTTCAATCTTAAAATTTAAAATAATCATGGTCCAATGTCGACCAATGGGAGCCAAGTAGTCGTTATTGTTCCCGGATCGAGAAAATCACAATTTATTTTTATTTTTAAAAAGACATGACGTCCTATGGCCTCGTTCAATGCTCAAGAAATATGAAACACCAGGGATAAAAATACGAAACCATAATGATGAAGCGGTATGACAAATCGGCTTGCAGCCACGTCAAAGGTTGTTTTTTTCAGGATTTTTTTTTGCAATTCGTCTTTCATTTGGACTCTATATAATCACATTATATCTATTCTAGTTTGAACAATTGCTTTGTCGAATATCATTATTATTTACGACTCGTCTTTCTATTTTTTTTCAGACTTGATAATATGACTTAAGAATGATATAGAGTAAACAGTTTTTTGTTTTGTGTGATATTGTATTATTTAATTCGTTTCTTTATCTAATTTTCCAATATTGTATTAAATATATTATAATTTTCTTATAGTTTCATGAGCCAAATGTGTAACATTAATTATTTTTTTAGTGGAAACTTAGTTGATATGTGTATTATATTGTAAGCATTATAATTATTCTATGTTTCCCAAATAATTATTATAAAATTCTAAACAAGCCGTGTCTGTAAATTGAAGCTATTAAAAAACAACTGGAATAGACCAGTAACTTTATAGGTTCCTTATCTGTTTTTCTATTTGTCGGTCTGTTTGGTTGTTACGTATGTAAAAACCACAGGGCCAATTTAGATGCGGTTTTCGCAGATCGACAGAAAGTTCTTGCACTTAAAATTTGCTCTACGTTTTTTCCCGGGAATCCCTCGGTAATTTTTCTGGGAATTATTTTAAATGATCAGATAAAAAAGGAATCGATTTCTAATGTGGTTTTTCTCTGGTCGATAGCAAATTTTATGAGATGAAAACAATGTAAACTAAAATCCGAAAACATTAAATGTAGAGGTGCCTAGTTGCCATACATAAATAGGTCTGAAACATGGTTTTCAGGGTAAAAACAGGTTTTTAAAATTATTGCAGTCTTTACTATTATTATTTTTATTTTATTTTTATAAACAGGTATCAAGAATTTCGTTTGGTAAGTAGGAAAATAAGTCCATGGGTCGCCTCTATCACTTCAAGTATAAAGTAGAAAAATTATGAAAAACTCAAGTTAACTGACTTGAGAATACTTTCGAATTATAATAAGATAAGTGTTGATCAAGCCCTGTTCAATATTTTATGAGAAATGAGGTCGTTAATTACAGGCTCTCGTAGCTTTAATCATATGAACAATAGACGTGCGTCACTTTCACGGAACCCTCCAATATGCGTAGTCCGACACGCGCTTGGCCGATTTTCCAACGGTATACATACGATATACACACCCTTCGCCATCTGTGTATATATATAATGAACAAATCGTAAATATATTCTAGTTGTTTTTCACGTTTTTGGTCAAGGTTACTTCGGAGGCCGGATGAGCGAGGAATGTGTTATAATCTGGGATTAAGCGAGTCCCGTTTGATTTATATCGTGTTCAAAACATTCCAAAGAGTTCTCTATTGTCGATGTATGATAATTATGATTTTAATTTTATTATAATGGGAATGAGTTACCTTGGATATTTTATTGTATTAAGTAAAAGCCCTGGGCCCCTATTCTACTATTACAATATCGTTAGAATGCTTTACTACTGACGCCATAATACTGGTTTGTGTATTGGAAAACAGCGATTATGACGACGTGATCCATTTCTGATAATACAATATCGTTCAAATGGTCGGCCACTGACGCCGAAAAGGTTTATTTTTGTATTAAAAAACAACCATTATGACCCCTGTACCCCATTTCTGATATTGACGATATTGTTAGAATGGTTGACCGCTGACGTCATAATGGTTGTTTTTCGTATGCAAGGCTCTCATTGTCGACTATTCAGACTATATTGTAATAGCAATATTGGGGCCCTGGTTAGTGGCTAAGGTAGGTACTCAGGTTTCAAATGACGTGGGTTTCAATCGCGGCCAAGAAGCGTGTACCTATGTTTAGATGCATTGTACATAATTATGTATGTTAATACATAGGAATCTTTTAACCGCATTTTCACAACAAGTCCTGCAACGCAAAATCATCTATAATATTGTAAAATTCTAAATATGCTGTCTCTATATTAAAGCTATTAAAAGAAACAATTAGAATAGACTTCATACAAGATGCAATTTTTTTCAGATTTCTTTTCTGTTTGCTCGGGGTTCACGTTAAAACTACTGGATTGATTTCGATACGATTTTCGCTAATCGATAGCTAATTGAGATAAACTCTACGCTTCTTTTTAATTCGAGAATCCCGCAGAAATTTTTCGGAAAATGATTTGATCGATTTAAAAAAAAATCCAAAACCAATGTGATTTTGGATTGATTTTTTTACTGATCTATAGCAAATTTAATTTAAATAAACATGTGTTATTTTTATACCAGAGAACCCCGCGGGAATTTTAGTACAATTGTAAATCATTTTTAACCGATTTCGAAAAGGAGAGGTTCTTAATTCGGCTGTTTTTTTGTATGTTTTTGTTGTGTTCGGTTATATTTGTAAACTGTGTTATACGTGTTTATAAAGTTCTAATAAACTCTATAATAATTCCAACGGCATTTTAATTCGAGTCCCGCTAAACTCGTAACAATATTTTGTTAATGTGTTATTGTTGTATATTATAGCGAGAAGAAGGTTAAATATTATTTTTTTTGTTTTTAGTGTGAAGTCATTTTTTATTTGTTATAAATAATTATCTCTAGCATCGTTTTAAAATAATAGGTATCGGAAAGTTAGAATTTTTCATTTGTCATTTGTCGTTGTATTTTGACGAGCATGATAAAATCGATGTTTTCGTTTTTTTCTATTTTTTCCTCCGTCTTAAACTGTTTGGTTAGCGTGGCGATGGACGAGGTAAATAACCTTCATGAAATTATTACAATTACATTATTTAACGGTAAATATATCTAACAAAATTTAACAATATTGTTGTATTTACTTATTTTTAACAAACTTCAAAAGGAGGAAGTTCTCAATTCAGCTGTATTTTTTTTTGTAAGAATATTTGTTGCGCGATTTCACCATCAATTGTGAACCGATTTTCAAATGTTTATTTTATTCGAAAGAGTATACTCCTGAGGTGGTACCATCATCAATCAGGATCTGATCAAGCACTCAACATACTGGGGAAATCGAGAGCAACCTTCGAATATTATATATTTTTTTCTAAAGCGATTCAGTTATTTGTATAAATAAAAAGGAAAATCTAAAAAAAATCTACATCTTGAAGTCAGTACCAAGTAAAACAAGAAATAAAAAGATATTTGCAAAATATAATCTAATATATAAAATCGTGTCACAGTTTTCGTTGCCATACTCCTCCGAAACGACTGGACCGATTCTCATGAAATTTTGTGTGCACATTGGGTAGGTCTGAGAATCGGCCAACATCTATTTTACATCCCCCTAAATGTTAGGGGTAGTCCACCCCTAAATTTTTTATTTTTATTTTTACCGGGCAGGACGACGTCTGCCGGGACACCTAGTAATTTATATATTTTACTTCACACCAACTTCAAGATGTAGAAAAAAAAAAAATTCTTGTCGGTCGGCGGTGGGCTTGAAGTCAGTTTTGATTTTGAGTAAATAATTCTTATGTAATTAAAAAAGCACTTAATCAAAAACACCCCCATATCTTAATTATTATTTAAAATTATTTAAAATTACTAACTACTAAATTTATTTAAAATTTTCCACTAAATACTTCATAAATTAAATATTTTACACGTTCGTTGCTCTCTGCCAAATCCACTACGACTTAAGGATTTTTTGTATTGTTGCTATTCAGTGGACAGGCGAACGGCCCAACTGGGATGCAAAGTGGTTACCGTCGCCAGCTCATCGACATTAGGAACACCAGAGGTGCTACTAATGTGGTGCCGGCTTTGAAGGAGAAACTGGAACCAAGCCACCGATGCGGAAACACAACTCGAAAGCTGTTATGGCGGCATGCTCTATACCAGTGCTTTTCAATCTTTTTGAATACGCGACCCCCTTTATAGGTTAAAAAAATTTGGCGACCCCCTTGGGATATAGGCGGATAAAAAGTTAGTAATTTATAAGACGTTCTATCTACGTTTATGTTTTTCTCTAAATTATCACCTATATTCATTATTACTACTTATAGTCTACAAAAAGTTTCTGAGCGTAGAAAGTACCTAAGTACGGAGTTCAAATTGCCTTTTGCAGGCGAGTCTCCTAGGGGGGTCGCGACACACAGGTTGAAAAACACTGCTCTAGACCAAGCGTGTTAGCCATCCATTCGGGCAAATGACCTACCACATGGCTGTGGGTTGTTTTGTCGCATCTTCCAACAGGCCGCTCTAACGCAGGAATTAGTGTTCTTTTCCGATCCTGCACGGATAAAAAGGTTCAGTAGTAGCCAGTTGTTATTACTTGTGACGACGTGCATGTGCAGACATATTTTATATCGTAGGTGAGTCGCAGGTTCTTAGTTTGATATAAAACACCAAAGGAAACGAGTTCTAGTCTTCTTCTTCTTCATCAGCCAATCTAAGTCCACTGCTGGACGTAGGCCTCCCCAAGTACACGCCGATCTTGCGCAGGTCGTCAGTCCGCCGGGCTGGCGGGCGTCCTATACTATGTTTGCCGATACATCGTCTCCACTCCAAGACTCGTTTGTTCCGTCGGCCATCGGTCCTGCGGCAGACGTGATCTGCCCAGTGCCACTTCAACTTGCTAATTTTGCGAGCTATGTCGTTTACCTTCGTTCTTTTACAGATGTCCTCATTCCTGATTTTATCCATAAGAGAAACACCTAACATAGCTCGCTCCATAGCCCGTTGAGCGACTTTGAATTTGTCTAGCATCTTCGCAATATGACGTAGCTAAATAAACTTCTTTCAAACTCCTTACTTATCAGTTCAGTCAATTTTGCAAACACTTTCTCTTGCAATAAAAACTCTCGTCTAGACCAGTTTTTATACTATTCTTAAGATTATACAATAGTTTCACTGATATCCATAGAATAATAATTATAAATTTGCATTTTATGAGCGAATACATGTCTGCTGTTTATGGAGTGCAGTAAAGAGTGAAATATCATTTGTAATGACTTGCAAACGGTTTCTGTGCTGTTAAATAAATACAAGGTGTGTATAAAATACTCAAACATAAAAACTTATTTTTATTTTTTTGGTAAGATATACGTTTAATTATTTAAAATCTTAGAAATAAAAAGAAATAAAAAAGTGTTCTTGAGTACGTAAATCCATCTAATTTTATATCACCGTAAAACTGTTCCATAATCTATAATTCTATGCTATTAGTAAAAATGTAAAATTAACTCTGTCTACTGCCCTTTTATAAGTAAGGCTGGGCGCACACAGGCCTTCTTGTTTTAAAAAAAAATATATTACATGGGTTTGTGTTCGACCACGATCATGTCCAATGTCGGACGATGATGCGGTCGAAAGTGGAGCACGCTTACCTAGATAGTACACGAGACTTGAAGATACCCGGATTGTACTTTTCGGGAAACACGGACTCTGATAGTGCATTCCACAATTTTGCCGTGCGTAGAAGGAACGTGGAGGCGAAATGTTTAGTACGCACGGCAGCGTTTCCATAGTGAAATTATGGCGTAGAGCGCCTTGTGGTCCAAAGATGAAATGGTGTAGGGGGAATCAGCTCGAATAGTTCAACTGCACACTCTCCGAAATGAATCCTATAAAAACCGATAGAATAGCAACCCGGCAACGATGGTCTAGGCTTTGAAGCCTTGTATTGACAAGCTAGTCGATACCAATCAACGTCTTGGCTCTTCTCTCAATTGACTCTAGCGCTCCAAGCTGGTATTTGGCAGAGCCGTCCCAAAGGTCCCTTTTGTCCTAGGAAAGGATTCAGGTTACCTACTTCTGTTGTTCAAAAAAACCATTTAAATATGTTGAAATAGCGGACAATAAGTAGTATTATAAGGATAATTCTCAAGTAAAGATTTTGAAAGTTTTATATATAGGCTTTTGTTTCGAAAAGTTTTAAAAAATCATCCTTGAAAGCGGTACAGTAAGTCTTTCCATAAATTAAATGGCAAGCATATAAGCGTGAATGAATCGCGAGCTAATCTAGTTTATTATAAGACTTTCATCTGAGGTTAAATTTTAATAATTTAGTGTAAAAGTTAAAATAATTGGAAAGATGTCGCGGTGAAGTGTCATTACCGACGTTGATCGAGCATGATATTGCAAAAATTTGCTGTTGGCAGGCGGATGTCGATTATAATCCTATTTTCCATTTAATCAGCGGGCGATTCAATTGGGTGTTAGTAAGAATATTTTCGTTAGTTTCAAATATGATGATTGTAACTAAGTATTTCTATATGTATAACATTTTTTAAATTATATAACCAAAGGTGTAAAAAAATAGTGTTTGATTAGGTCCGGGGATGGTTTAGGATCACAATTAGATCCGGTTGGTGGCGCTGGAATCGGGTTTTAGCTTTTATTTTTTTCAGGGCAGTACAATGAGGCAGTACAATTGCAATGAGGACCGATCTGTATTCAGGATTGACATTTAAAGTCAATTCTTTAAATGACGTTTGTATTTCAAAGAAATAAAAAAACATAGCAACAAAATAAACATAAAAAATTGTTAAATACAAAATCATTTATTTATAAAATACGCATTTTCAAGGCCAATAGTAGTGTCGGTTTCCCGGCTAGGACTAGGCTGTTTCGTGGGTTGTTCATTACAATTCAATGATTATAAAGATAATTGCTTATTGCTTAGCCAAAGTGTTTTTTTATTTAGAGCTGATGTCAACCGAATATTCCATAATATCTTCAGGCCCAACAAAATATTTTACTGGCAAACTTAATTCCATCATCAGTTTTCATACAACGCTATTACAGATTGCTATATTAATTGATACAAAGAGAGTAATAACTAACATGTTTCTATATGCCATTAAAGTGCCAGCGTTAAGCGTATGCAGAGATGCGTCGAGATCACTTTGCTATCAAGCTATGAAAACAAATAAAAACTATGTCTATTTCAACGCAATAAAGCTGATTTTAGTATCCCATCTACAGAGGATTGTGGAAAATTAATCACGTCTATCATTTTACCTATTACACGAGAAATTGCTGAGGAGTTAATTGCGTTTGTACGTTCGTTTATACCGTTTTGCATTGATATTTAAGTGCTTGAAGAAAAATAGTTATTTTTATAATAACATAAAAGTTTAACGGAATACTATTTGAACAACAATAACAGTAGTAAACTGTTGTCCACATACCGTACTTAGTAAAATATGAAGGAGAAAGCGGTTTTGGTTTGGGTATTTCTTATTTTTATCTATAAAAGCTTGTATTTATAAAAACAAATGAAAATCCCGCATCCGGCTTTTGAACTCTCTATATTTTTGAGAAAAAAGAGCCCAAAGCGCCCGGTTTTGAAAAAAGACTTAATGACATTGACAGATGTCTAGATACAGCTGTAGGTTCAGACATAGCATTAGGTTCCAGTTTATGTTAATACTTGACATCACAGAGTACTTTATATATACTGGTACTCGACATATTCGTATACAACCATAGCATGCTTATACTCAATCCAAATTGGCGTGTTTACACGCCGGCAACGTTGATTTCTTCATTATAAGCACGTACGTCTGTGGATGAAAGCAAATGGCGAGTATACATAGAAATATATTAAGTAATCTGTAATTACCTACATTTTTGTTACCTTTTATATTTACTATCCCACATGCACTATAATATAGGAGCACATGATACTAAATGTGGTGACATGGTGCAATAGCAATGCAGTAGTAGAGTAACAATGCTATATTCCAGTAACCAATTAGGTCAGCGTGCATCTATTATCATGTGCTAGTGCACATGATAGTAAAATGTGGTGATATGGTGCGAAAGCAATGCAATAGTAGTAGAATAACAATGCTATATTCCAGTAACTGATTAAGTCAGTTCGCATGTTAGCTCACCGTGTACAATCAGGTACTTAGCTATTCCAAGATATATTTGTTCTGGCTATTTTATGCTAAGTGAAATGTATATATTTATGAACAAATTTTACCTGAATAAGTATTTTCATATGAGTAATAGTTATTACAAAACATTGAAATAATTTTAGAGGACCACCTCAGCACAGCAATGTAAAACAACTTGAACAAATGCCAAGTAAATGGGCATTATTCCAATTATTTTGTACTAGGATGGAAAGCTCAGCTTGCAAGTCGAGAATGTTTATATGAATCATTTCATAGACAATACTGTATTTATTCTCGTTCTTTCGATAACATATTGTCATACAGTGCTACCTACGCATACCTCACATATGCTATCTTCTTCCGATTCAATACATAAATCCTATACTATACTACGCTTGCTGACACCCGCTGTCCTCTTCGGGATTCTACTTCGTAGTGCTCTAAAACACGTCTCGCGAGTAGCATGTTTCTGAGTATACTTACAACAAGTATATTTGCATAATAAGTGTGCTACTTTTGGGAATTCTATGAGGAGGCTTAGCTCAGCTCAGCAAAAGAGTACGGTTACGATAGGTAGTGTACGATTTGTGCTGTGAATATGTTATTTTCCGTAGTTTTCAACTACACCATCTTCAAAAAGCACAAATATGGTACAAAGACGTATAATATTTCAAGGAACTAAAAATAGTTTATACAATAATAATATTATAAAGAGATATAGTTGTGAGTCTCTACATTGTAGGGGGTAATCTACTGAACCGATTTTGAAACTTCTTTTACTGTTCGAAAGCTACGTTAAAAAGGAATGTCATAGGTTATATAACATGACGTTATATACCACGAGAGCGAGAGAGCGCGGTTGAAACCGCGCCGGGTCGTTAGTAGTTTATAAACAACTGTCTTATTCACAGAGAGTTAGAGAAGTTTGAATTACTTCTTTATGGTTCTTAATGAAGCTTTCAAACTTATTTTAACTTTCTATGAATAAGATCGCAATTGACTTATTAAAACGTTAGATTCCAAATTTATCGCCCGTTCACTAGAGTGTATTATAATATCACTGAATCTTGATCGTTTACTAACTAATATTATAAAATGTGGACGTGAATTTCTTTCTTACGTTATTAACAGCATTATATGTTATTAACGCCATTGAGGATCGGGCACTATAATTTTCGGTCATTTTTTATTTATTTTTAATTGGGTACAATTTAAATGCTCACCAAAAATATTTTTGTCCCTTAGACTAAGCACCAAATAAAATATATTACTTCATATAAATTTAATCCACTCTATACCGAGGTGCCTAAAAGACAATGTTTTACGTTCCAAAATAAATATACACTCATCAGAATAATTGTACGTTTTGTATTTAAATTCTTTTTGCTTATCAAAATGGATAAATGACCACCAAATATTGTTTTACTAAAACACTAACATTCAAACCGAAAATTACAATTCTAAATAGTTTAAGTGTCATCAAATTATAACCTGAATCCAAGAGTGGAAAAAATACATATTCAATTAATTATCGAAGTTTGAAATTCACGACAATGATCTGGTAATTTTGTCGCCGAGACATTTTTTTACGTTTTTTGACGGGATTTATTTAGATAGGAGACTGTATGTATCCGAAAATTGAAATATGTGGAGTTTTAAATAGTCTGTTAGGTTAGGTTATGTGTAGACCAAAGCGCACGAGCCGAGCGAGCGAAGCGAGCGTGTCGCGGCAGTGGCCGGCGAGTGCCAGAACCGACTGGTAACCATTCACTATTTATCTTATACATAAGTGAAATATTAGTGAAAAACAACGCAATATTATATTTGGTATTAAAAATAATTGTACGTTCGACCATTTGCTTTTTTGCCTCAGCAAAAATTACTAAATTGGAAGTGGAGAAACAAAATATTGGTAATATCGACTTAGCGATAATGTAAAATATTTGGTCTGAAATTAGCTTTAAAGGCGTTTATATATTTTTATGGCATAGCATTAAAAGGAAAATAGCTTAATTTCTACAATACTTCTGGAAACACAATTTGGTGAGCATTTATCCATTCTGGTAGGTATTTCGAATTTATTGATAGTAAAATAGGTGCATTTCTGGTAGGCGTTTAAACACAAGCCTTTTTAATTTTGTGTCTCTTACCCTTCGCATATATGGTATGTAAAATGTATATAAGCGTGTTGATGTGTTTGTTTGGTTGCACCTGCGCGTGCATTTGTGTGTGTGTGTGTGTGTGAGAGAGAGAGAGAGAGAGAGAGAGAGAGAGAGAGAGAGTGAGAGAGAGAGAGTGAGAGAGTGTACACTACCATCTTTTTGTTCGTGGATAATGTAGTTGCATAAGCACTGACTTTGTACTATATACCTTTTTGTTATTATGTAAGTTTAATGTATATCTGTTTATTATTCTAAATAAATACAAAAAAAAAGTTACGGTATCATGCCATAATTAATCAACACACCATTACTAAACTTCTATACACGTTTTAGTCATGAAAAATATTACGGCCTCAGGGGTATAAGCAAAATAAAGCCAAATAGATGGCGCTTCCTTCGCTTTTGTTAACACCGCTCTTGAAGTTCACTAACAAATACGTCGTCATAGCAACATCATGTAAACCATGGCAACGTATTTTTAGGTGGCATAGGTTAGGTACTATTACGGAAAAAATGTCCTGCCCCAAGGGACAGAAAACTACTTTTGTATGATAAATAGGTTCGCGTTTGGCCACGATCACGCCTAATATTGGACGATGATTCAGTCGAAGATGGAGCACGCTTACCGAAAAGATACCTATTCACAAGAGACTTGAAGACTATAGGATTGTAGTGTTCGGAAAACACAGTCTGGTAGCACATTCCACAGGTCTGCCGTACGCAGAAAGAACGTGGAGGCAAAAAGTGGTGGTTTTTCTACTATGAAACGATGCCGTAGAACAGAGCACCCTGCCGTCTCAAGAGGGAATGGTGTAGGAGGAATTAGGTAGACTAGCTAGTATAGACCCGGCGTCGATGCTCTAGACCAGTGGTTCCCAAAGTGGGCGATAACGCCCCCTTGTGGGCACTGCAGGCCTAAAAGGGGGCGGTAAGAGTCCCAGAAAAAAAAGGCATTGGCAGGTGTAGCCCATAAGAGTTAACTTGAGACCTCAGCGCCGTTGTGTACTACCTACTGCGCTTAGGCTTCAAGTTAACTCTTGCGGGCTGTAGTAAAAGTCTCGTTTAGAATGAATGTTTCTTCGCTAATGTAGCTCTTAATAATCAGTTAATTTAATTTGACGTTATAGTATTTCTTAAGTCGGTAAAAATGGGGACGCTAAAAATAATGTATTCTCAAAGTGGGCGGTATACAAATAAGTTTGGGAACCACTGCTCTAGACTCTAGGCTTTGAAACCTTGTATTGACAAGATTATATTTATATATTGTTACGAGTTACAGGACTCGAAATAAAATGCCGTTGGAATTATTATAGAATATATTAGAACTATATAAATAAAATAGGATGTTTTTGTAATTACAAATTTTAAACACAAAGTAAACAAAAGAAGTCCAAATGCCAAAAAAAACAAAGGTAGTAAACTGCAAATATTATAAATACTAATAAATATAATTGAATTCATTGAAATCTATATTACTAGGAGCGAAGCCGCGAGTAAACGCTGGTTTATTATAAACTGACGGTACCTATAATTATTATCAGACACATTCACACTGGTTACACCTTAGGTACTCGTATAGGGTTCAGTGTCATTGACATTTGGCAGATTCATAATATAGATTTTGTGAAAGTAGTTATTTAACCTCGCCGGTGTGTCAACAGTGCAGATTCGCTTATTTATGCGACTTAGTATTGCATATTATTATTTTCTAGCTTTAATGCAAATGTATTCTGAGTATATTGGTCGTAAATAAGATGTTTCGAACATGTTATTTCAGTAGCTGGGGAATAAAATATCCAAGGTCAAATTGCATCTCACGCCCGACATTCGCTGTTTTACTAGCTTTTGCCCACAGTTCACTCGCATTAATAAAATTGATTTAGTCAATTAATTCCGGTATTTTCTTTTCATCCGGAATAGTACATTTTTTACGGATGATAAGTATTTACCCTATGTCACCCTGAATTATTTGTTACGTCGATGACTAAATATGTTATCATGTCAACGTAACAAATACGTCATCATTTTGTTAAAACATATAAGTGGAGAGTTGAACATATTCATTATTATTATTAGTCTGTCAAAGGGGCATTAAAATGATAGAATAGAAACAACGATAATATCATTAAACATTTATTAAAAATAAGGAGCACGTGTAAGGCTTACACATTAAGGATATTATATTAATCCATAAAAATCAAGAAAAAATGTTTTAAATTACTAGAAAAATACATTTATGATACTTAATAATTTATGATCAAGCGTGGAAGAAGTCACTTGCATATCCTAGTTTAAAGAAAGAAAGAAATAAATAAAAACTTTATTTGTAGAAATAGCGACGTTAGTTAAATTCTTTGCACATTATTATACACAAAACATTATTTGACAATTTGTACGTCGCATTTTTGCAAACAACGTTTGCACTCAGCATATTGTTGTGTCGGACTTATATCCGACACAATGCTGATTTTCAGTGCAAACTTTCCTTTTGGCGTAAGACCCTAAAGACCCAATTTTGTTAATATAAAATAAAAAGTAAATAATAATTAATAAAATGAATTGTAATTATGTAAGACATACAATATATATTTTCTATCCTACGGGAACTGTATTTATGTTTGGGTTAACGATCCTATATTTATACGTGCAGGAACGGTGAAAGAATACCAATTCCTGCGTCCTGTCGTAAGAGGCCACAAGACAACCCATAGCCAGGTGGAAAGGATGCTGCCCGTCTGAATGGCTACCACCCCTAGACTAGAGCATGCTGCCATAACAAGCTTGTGTTGTGTTCCGGCAATAGTGCTCAGGTTCCAGTCCTATCAACGAGTGTAAATGTTCATAAGCGGCAACCACTTTCCATCACAGTAGGGCCGGCAGGCTGTCTGCTGTACTCCAGCAATAAAGAAACATCTTATGTTCTTTTCTGTACCTACAAGCATGTATTTCATGTAATTAACAAACAAACTCACATCGTCATTTATATTAGTTAGGATTTTTCAAACTGGACCTACTTATGCAAAATGGAACCAACCCACATACTGACAGTTTTGAGAAAAAGCTATTTTTATTAAAATTTTGCATACAAAAAAGTCTATACACTAGAAAAAAAACGTTGATTATTGTATATTATATTTTGTCGTATATATTCAAGTAAATCTTTCAGGTTTTTGGATAACCATGGGTCATGGATCTTGTTAGTTTATTATACTCTTGCTGTTTTATGGGTTAGCTACTTCGTGATAAAAATGTTTTATTCTGTAAAAATGTTTACAGATCGTTATGACTCTTATTGAGTGGATAGAAGGTGCATTTTGAAAGCCTTCTGCATCCTTAACCCGATTTTGGCATGTTTGTGGATTGGTTCTGTTTTGCATAAGTAGGTCCAATTATTTTTGCAATAACACGAGAATAAAGGAAGGATGTTTTACTATTGCTGCGCAGAATTGACCGCAGCTGTTAGTCTCTATTTTCTTTGTAAACCGCTGAGCTGGAGACCGAAATGTAAAAAGATTTATGACAACAAAACTGGATTTGTAAAATAAATTCTTTTATTATCGTTGTTTGTTATTTTGGTTGCAATTATAATTGATTTTCGCATTTGCCAATGCGTAAACTGAGAAAAATATACGCCATGTTGGAGTTGTTAACATTCCAAGTTTCAAATACAAAAATATTTTCAATATGACTGTTCGTGAAAAAGACTTAATTTCTGTTTAGAAATGTTTTCTCTTGAATAGGGTTGGAAAATCTTTACCTAAGCCTGCAAGCACTTTAAACTGTTAGAAAACAGTATTATCGCTGAAGCGGTCTTCTTTTTTATTGCAGGGCTTAGCAGACAGGCAGACGGCCCACTTGATGGAAAGCGGTTACCGTCGCCTATGGACATTTGCAACAGAAAAGGTGTTACAAATAAGCTACTCTCTTAAGGGCGACTGGAAACTGGCCACTTATGCCGGAAGACCACTCAATTCATAGCTAATCTGGTCATGTATGTTGTATAAAAGCTTATATGCTACTTTCAAATATACAAATTAAAAATTACATACTATATACTCAAGTAATATGTTTTAACACGATTACTTTTCGGTTATGATTGTTTTTCATAATTAGGAAATTCTGGCGTATAGCGTAGAGCCATTGATACTCCATGTCAATGAGTGAGATGTCAATTTGGTTGATTCTAAATATCACAAGTCTGGGTGTTACTGCGATTCTCTCAAAACTTGTATTTTATACCATACTCATGCTAAGCATAAATTTATTAACTTGTCAAATTATGGGCCCCTGTTTCTATCATTGTAGAAGCGATAGTTTTTCGTCTAAAAGATAAATACGGCGAACACGTTGTAATTGAGGCCAAGAGGAAAGGTCTTATTTAGACCAAGCACGACAGGAAGTAAATATCTTCTTTTTTGGTTCTCAAATGTCGCGTTTGAAGTTTTCATGACTATTTATGAAATACATAAGCTTGTATACCTTACTAACAAATATGAACCGTTTATATATAATGAATAGAGTTGTCGTGGAAACTCGAAAAGCCACATTTAACTATAAAGTTCACATTTTTCACAAAAACTACATCTTAGAGTGATTTTACACATTTTAAGAATACAAAACTGCACAGCACGATCTCCCCTTTCGATTCCCGCCAAAAACACTCCTGTCTAGTTAAATAAACAACTAAATACTTCTCTGAACAAGCCAGTATTTTTTTTGACACTGATGATAGTAAATATTTAGCTCAAATTTTTGTAAATTAAATAATTATTAAGTGAAATGTAATTTATAATAAATAATTGTTGATATTTTTCTATTACAATTTATGACGCGTTTTTAACAGTGGCTGCAATAAAAGTTGAGACATGAGTCGCATGTATTATCAATGACAATTTAAAAGGTTTTATACCAAAACGGCTACGGTTTCTAGAAAGCGAAACAATAGCTGTTTTAAAATTTGACGATAACCTAAGGATATGCCAAATATTTTTTGGCAGACGTAAATTTGAGTATTATGTGCGTACAACAAAAAGGAGCAATATAAAATGCAGTAATGCTGGATACGTTTATCTGTTGTTTGGCAGCTTTCGTCTGTAGGTGGTTGATATTTTCGTCTAAAAACAAAACGAGTAGCCGTGTGCGAGTAGGGCTCGTACCTAGAGGGTTCCTTTATAAATGAGTACAGTATGGATTTAAAGTTCAGTCCCGTCTTAACCATATTGGGAGCGCGGGAAAGAAAATCAATCTGAACTTAAAGTAAAGTGTGCAAATTTTCAAACATCAGAATGAATCTTCTATCTTTAAGTTGACAAAATTCTAATGATACAGTATGTTTAATACTAGCAGTATGCAGTATTTTTAAAACTAGGAACATTATGTATGTAAATTTATTGCGTTTGTATCGCCCAGGGACCATCCAACCTTGCACCCCCGGGCTAAGACGAAAGTCTAATGTCGGGTTTTTATATCCTAGTATCCATTTTCCTACTTTACCATTTGAAGAAAATTTACATGTCTTCTATGCATGGAGTTTATTTCTAATTTTAACCAGTAGGGTAAATGTATGAAGAGTATAAAAACAGTTAACTAATTTAATTTTAAAAGTGAATACAAGTTTATTGTTAATTATCAGTTATTAATAATTGACAGGTTTTTACAAACTAGATTATATTGTATCTAGTTGGTTGAACAAAGGGCAACTTTATCGTTTACAGCGATAATTTTCAGGCAACCTAGAAAATGTATAAAAAATCAACTAGAAAATGATACAGAATTATATAAATAAAATGTTCAGAAAATTTTAATTTGATGTTTACTACATTCTAAGACATTTTTTTTTTATTGGGATTTCATAAGTGATGATAATACGTGAACAAGTCTACTTCCACAATTATGTACACTGATAAAAAATTAATTCCTAGTTACATTTACATAAAAGAACCTTCTTGTGTGTTTATAATCTTTTTGTCGCAATTTCACTATTTCGCGCTATATAGTATACGGATCCAGTAGTTTCTGAGAAAATTCCGTTTTTGCCAGAACGTCTACGAAACTCTAAAAATATTGCACAAGTTGATATTGCTCGATAATTAAAATTAGCACTCACTTCAGAAGTTTAGACCGTGATTTTAAATAAATTAAATTATACCTCCTTGTTAATATTAAAATACTTATGAGAGATTCATAGGCTCAGGAAAAATAAAGAAAAATGTTTATTACAACCTCAATGACAAGAACGCGTTTATGAAAACTTATATACCTTGTTTATTATGTGCATGGACAAAACTTGGCAGAAAGGTATCCAGTGTGGCTGTATTAAAATTTATTTAATTCTGTAGCAAAATTTATGACAAGATAAAAATTGAAAAAATATATTAAGTTTGCATTGTCGTGTGGTATCGTCAACCATATTTGGAATAACTTTAAAGTGAGATATCACTTTTGAAGTTACTAAAAGTGCTCTCTGACTTTTGAACTATGATATGTTAAATTCTAAAAAATTAAATATGGTAGAGCGATAGAGCTTAAAAAAACGAACATACATAGCTTTTATTCTTTATGGCACACAAAAAATTACACACAAAATTACAGAACAGTGGTGATGTACATACAAAGGCGAGTTTAACTCTAAAGAAGTTTTCTTCCACAAAACCAATAAGTCTAATGAGAAGGGGAGAAACAAAAGACAGGGTTGTGTAGGTACATAAAAATATTTTATGATTTAACTATGTAGTAATATTATAAAATTTTAAATATGCCGTGTATGTACATTAAAGCTATTTAAAAGAAGCAACTGGAATAGTCTATATACATGATGGTTCACGCCATTAAATTTTTTTTAAATCTCTTGTCTGTTTCTTCGAGATTCATATAAAAACTGCTGAGCCCATTTTGATGCAGGTTTCACTGCTTGATAGCAAATTTTTAGACTTAAAATCTATGCTACTTTTTATCCTTGGAAGCCCACGGAAAATTTTATTCTGACAGGTTTTCTGACTAACATATGCCCTTTAGATTTTTTAAAAAGCTGCTCTGATGAACTATTTCAATTTAAATATGGCTAATTTTAGATTTTTTTATTGTTCGTCGCATTGTCGTATTATTCCAGCAACTATTATGTCCTTGAGCAGTGGGGTTTCAGCAAAGGAGTTCACTTCGTCAAAAAACGGATTCGTGTCATATACAGAACTCTTCATTGTACGGTTACCGTTATGCACCCGCCGATGTTTCTCAGTTTAGGTATTGGAACCCTAATATGCGCGCGCGTCGCCCACGGGCGCACTGTGTTTTTTTGTAAGACAAAAACACTCGCAACGTGCTGACTACAGCCTGATGGCATCCAGTGAGTAACCCTTTGCGCAATACAGGTGACCTTCTTTTTGACGACGTGTTACAAATTGTCTTATATTCTCAAAAATAAATATAATTATCTAATCATACAAGTTGTGCCTGGGAAAAAAGAGGGTTATAATAACAACCCATGAAATTCGCAATGCTATGCTCAGGCCTCTTTGTTTTTAGGGGGTAGCAGACAATACACTCTCCACGTTGCTCCAATACACTAAAACTTTAAAACTTTTCTCCAAAAACTTTCTCTTGTCTACGTAAAAAAGCGAAAAGTTTTGAAAGATTGAATTAATGTTGACAGATTTGAATGTTATTTTTGCGATTTGATTTGTTTTTTGACATTGAAATAACGAATGACTTGTATTTTGTAATGTGACGATAGAATATTTTTATTTTATTTTACAAGGCGTTAGCTTAGTAACTAATACATCCACGTCTGATTTTACTGACGTGGATTCGAATCCCGAGCAGAGTGCATGCACCTCTTAAACGATTTTAGTACCCTCGGTGTTATAAGACATAATATAAGGTAATCCTACCCTCTGTATCGGTTTCCTATATTGGTGTAATGTAATAAGAGTTTTAGAAATAATTTTGACCTAAGCTTAGTTTTACACGAATAAGTATTGCTCACGTGAACCTCTAATAGTCAGCAAGGATGAGTACATAAAAAAATGATAGTGATTTCTTAGCCACTCGATGAATAGGTGCTACTGAACGTAGCAAATCTCCCCAAATATCAAATGTGATTATTTATTTCTAGTTTCGACTAAACACTTATTTTTTTCAATCATTTATTAAGGACCGCACAATTAATTAGAGATAAAAATATACCACACACATTAATCTTAATTCCTCTAGTTCAAATTTTACTTGGCATCGACTTCAAAATGATTTAAAATAACAAAGAAGCATCAAATTGTTGTAGAAGACATTTATATTTGCTTTTTAGTTACTTGCTGTTTTACTGAAGTCTTTTTTAAAAATAAAAACATATTTATTTATTTATCGTCGTGATACAGCAGGCAAGCTAACGGTACACCTGGGGCCCAATTCGCTATTTTACAATCTTGGCGTTGCAAGGATGTAAAAAGTACGATTCCATTGCGATAGTGGCAAAAATTCGTATTCTATTAGATCCACAACATCTTCTCAATATCATCTCGGCAGAATGAATGGAAAAAAAATGGTTTTACCATTCGTTGAAATGGCGTTCACTGAAATGAATATTAAAATGCTACCAAAATTTATACATAAATATTTACAAAGATAGAGTGGCTTGCCACGGGCGCGCTACTGGAATTAACAGAATACCGAAGTCAGCCAAACATACGTTTGAGACGATAGCTGCCGGCGAGATAGTAATAGCAGAATAGGGCTCCTGACTGAAAGTGGTCATCATGGCCTATGGACATTTAAAGCAAAATTAAAGTAGCTTTAAAAAAACTATATCGTAGCCCTCAGGGAAAACGCTACGCTACGTTTGGACATCTTGGCAAACGTCTGTAAAAATGTAAGTGTATGATAGACCAGGGTAGATCACTTTTGAAACAAAAAATTATAGTAGTATGATACCCATTGGAAAAGGAAGAGAATATCACAAAAATGTAAGGAAAAATAATTTACCGGCGATCTGAGGCCGGGAATCGGAAGGGGGGGGGGGGGGGGGTGAATTTTAAGGATGAAGAACGGTTTATCTCGGCAAAACCGCAAGTCCTATGGAAAAAAGTTGATGGGCAAAGTTGTAGGTAATAAAAACATCTACAACTTTTGTATTAACATTTTTTTCACATAACCTCAAAATTTATGTGAAAAATTCAAATAACCAAGTTTTTTATTTTTTATTTTTATCTTATAAGATATACTTTGTTTTTTCTTACTAAATAAATTTTAGTTGAATTGCTTCTTTCGATGATTAATATAAAACATTTTCTGCTGTAATATCCAGCTTTAAATGTGGTATAAGTTATCCAAGACATTTAAATATCAAATTCATTGCATAAATCGTGTTTTTAATGCACGAGAATGATCTTCTAAGGAAAAACAATATACATATATCGACTTTCTTTAACTACTACTTCTCGACTAACTCCCCTTAACGTTAATTAATTACGGTCTCTAAAGAACCACTATACGATGCTTATGTTCTGTACGAATTTCACACAGCGCTGAAAATTGCTTCACACTCAAGGTCGGTAAGAAGAGAAACAAAAACATACATTTACAAGTTCATATTTATATAAGGATGAATAATGCGTGAAATATGATGCGATCCCCTGAATCCGAAGTGAGTTTAATATAGCGGTGTTCTTATTAATACGCCGCTCACCTAGAAACAACCGACTTCGTATAATTCGACGTCTACCTGTGCACCGGAGTGTGGGCAGCTGCTCCAAAATAACCCGACACACGAAAACACATCTACTTCTCCAGTTTCCAATTACGCTCTTAGGATATTCTACAGATCTCGATATTTTCGCATTTACATTATTATTACTAAACTTGGAAATGTACATATTTTTTTCATATTTATACAAAAAAGAAACATTAGGATTAAGTAAATCTATTTAATTAATATTAGTTATGTTTCGTGTAGTCGTGGTAGCGCAATGGCTAACGCAAACGTCCCAAACTCAGAGGGCGCGGGTTCGATCCTGGCCGGAACGCATGGACACCGGCCAGATCAGAAACTTGACTAGTGGTGCATGCACCACTAGTCAATTTTCTGATCTAATGTGCATATTGTTACAATTACCATGTGCTAACAACGGTGAAGGAAAACATCGTGTTGCAACCTGCAGAACCGATGTGTGAAACCTGTCAAGCCGCCTTGAAAAAGCGTGGCGGGTATACTGGCCGTTCCCCCTATAATGGAAGGCCCGAGCCCAACAGTGAGACATTGATGGGCTCATATTGTAATCCCTTAAAATTTTAATAAACTAGGCTCAGTATTCAGAGCCTACTTTATCGTCATGTATATATGTACGTATAACGCATAAGGTGCCCGCCCACAAGGCCGGCTACGTTATGTCGTTGGATCGCCATATTGATCCGTTCGCCGAGTTTGCCAATAGCCTAATCGCCTCTAATCATCTGAAGAGCCAATTAAGCGTTTTTAAGGACCTGCGGTAGACACTACGGTGTAAGCTTCTCAAAAGTTAAAAGTGGCCAGAAGCCTGATTGTATTACGATGCTGACAATTCGGTGTGTGAGGTATGAACTACGCTGGGCAAGGATAACAATTGTTGGGTTGGGTATCTAAAATCAGATCTTTTTTTATTTTTATTGCAGGAGGTCAGCAGACAGGCAGACGGCCCACTTGATGAAGAGCGGTTACCATCGCCTATGGACATTTGCAACACCAAAGATGCTACAAATGCGCGGCTGCTCTCTTAAAGGAGATTGGAACCTGGTCCACTAATGCCGGAACACAACTCAAGTTTGTTATAGCGACATACTTTAGACCAGGGGTGGTAGCCATCCAGTCGGGCAAATGCCCTACCACCTGGCTGTGGGTTGTTTTGTCGCCTCTTACGACAGGCCGCCCGCCCGCAGAAAATTGTATTCTTTCTCCGTTCCTGCACGGGGGAAATCTGCTCTAAAGTGGCCCGTTGTATATTAAGCGAGCGTAATTTGCTTAGCTTAGGGATATACATTGTATGTGTTTGCCTGCCGATTATTAAAAGAATGTAGCTAGACCACGCACATTCTTTATACGGTCTACTACTACTACGGTCTACTACAATGTGTGTAGGAACACACATTGTAGTATATATAATAAGGGATTTAGATTGGAGGTATTATTTCACCTCACCGTCATCGTAATTTATGACAAAATGAAACTAAACATAGGACGATGATCTACTTCGTTGCATGAAAACACAAACAAGTTGGATGTAATCCAAAAGCTGCGTCAGAAATTAGTGGTAGACGTAAGATGCTTGTAATTACTGACGTGTTATAATTACAATCCAATTAAAGCTTTGCCAGAAAAGATGTTCAGTAAATGTAGTTTTATACCTGTTCGAGGTTCGCTGAGTTTGTCTAAATTCGAATTACTTATTATTTGATTATATTTTCTACAGGTGTTGTTAACGCGCTTGACCTGTATCATTGTAATGGAAATGTATCATTTTAACGGAAATAATCGACATAATATTCATCAACTTTCAGACGAAAGAAAGAAAAAGATTTTTTTACGCTACACATAATATATTATTCACAACAAATTATCCAAAAAAGATAATTCACGAAACAAAAAAACATATTTAATAAATAAATAGGGCTTGTACGGCGGTTTTTTTATTCAACACATCCATGAGGTTGGCAACACGTCCCACATACACACTCAAACATACACAGTGCTACATCGAAATAAAAAAAATTGCGACATAGCGCTGATTTTCAGTGCCAACCTCCATAAATTTGACCCAATAACAGATATTTGATTAATTTGAAAACTTGCAAATGTTTTGGGTTACAATAATTCTAATGAATTATTTATGCATTTATTAAAAACACATTGGCTAAATAAACACGCTAATAGTGCGTCCACGGACTATGAAGTACTTCGTAGAGCTCACAAAAGTTCATTGTTTTCTCATATGGCTACGAAACCACAAAAAAGCATTTGGCCAAAAATTCCATATCTCAAAAAGTACTCAATACATATTGTTTAAACCGACTTTCGTTGATATTTCGAGTTTTAGCAATCGTCAAAAGTCTATCTATTGTATCTCTGTCTATTGTATTCAATAGAAACATTTTTATAATTATCCAGATCTAGTTAAAGATACCTCACGTAACTATGTATCTATATACAGTGAAAAAAACCAACTGTCAGTAAAATATATAACAGCTATATCAAGATTTCATTTGTCCGTGATTTGACTACAGAACTATGTAGCGCCCATAAACATAAGCTTAGTAAATTTTGTCAATGTAGACACAGAAGCCACCGAGAAAAAGGGACGCACACCGTACAGACGGTCGGACAAATATGCTAATTTTATAACGCTTCCAATTTTGCCAAAATGATCACGAAACTTTAAAAAAGAGATTGAGATTCTCAAATTCATTAAATATATTTTTTTACATGAATATATTTGTTACAGGCCGCAAATGGCACGAAAAGCATTATATATTCGTAAAACGCCTGCTTTAGCCTGCATCAGAACGTGCATAAATCCCCCACCAGCTGACTCCTGCATTTCAGCCCAAAATAAACCGGCAAATATGCGTCACCGCATGACTGATCTCACGATTACTTATAAGAATTATTGTGCTTGCTCACAGCGACATCTTAAACGATGAATCAATTGAATGTAAGTCTTCACAAATATCTTTCTCCGATGACGCACTTGAATATTCTCAGATTAGTTTAATTAGTGGCTTAAGGATTCTGTAGCCATTTTGGCAAGAATGTAACTATCGTAAGATCGCTGTCTTCGTTCCTCAGTCCACTTACCTAAGTAGACCACAGTCGTGTTTTAGCTTACAAGAGATGTGCGTCGCGGGAATGAATATGCTCCGGTAAATTTGACACCGCGTGACTACGTGGCAAGACCGCATCAGAAACTCGCGCATCCGCAACAGTCTTCATCATGAGCACCGGCAGCAGTATAAAAAGTAGGAAATCAGACCCTGGACTTCGAACCAAACTTAAAGTTATATACTGGTAGCGGTATATAACTCTCGGATGATGATATTGTTACAACCTTGGCTCCGACAAAGACAAATCCCACGTATAGATCTATAAAAGCACATTTTATTACCTGTCGGCATTTGAACCAATTGTAATTCTGTTATGATCGTCTTCTTTTGTTTACATATTTATTGGCATACGTTTCTAGAGAACAGCCTATTGTTCTATTGTAATCGTTTACGGCCGCTTGCGGCTGTAATCATTAGCCAGGTGTTACGGATTATAAAGTGTAAGCTGATTCTAGGAAATTCAGTTCACGTTGCCGCACATTACACACACACATTACATTTGTGCAGTATAAAACGATGGCCTGATTGAGAGAGGGGGGCAGTTCAGCAACAACTACGATCAAGGCGTGACGTGTTTGCGCGTTTTACTGAATGACTACCTTCTGCATTACGTTTGGGTTTGTTGTGTTCGGTTATATTTGTACCTGTGTTATACGCATTTGTATGGTTCTAATATACTATATAATAATACCAACGGCATTTTAATTCGAGTCCTGTTAAACTCGTAACAATATATTACTATTGGCCCTGAAAATACTTAAGTCTATGTCATGGTGATTTTATATACGACAAAATTCTACAGTTCTTTAAAAAATTACTTGACTACAAAATTTGGTATTAATATCCTTTAGTAGATGGTTTACTCGTAAATAATAAAAAATCTTAGTATAAGCTATACTTCTCGACTTAAGATTTAGTCAAGAAAAACAAAGCTATTATAATAAGGCACGAAACGGTTTTTCCTCTAAAAATATACAGATATATTAGCTTCGAGACGTTTTTGCGTTTGTAGTAGTGTACGGTCAGCACAGAAATAAACTCATACTTTTTATATTATATATTTTTATTATTTTATAAGCAGTTTATATGACACTAATAATATTAAACGATGTTAAAAGAGTAAATATCAAACACAATTTGTAATACTTAATTACTTCAGCTCCAGACTTTTCGTACTCATGCTCATCCTCACTTTCCGATGAATTATTTGTGTCGTATAAACTGTGGCTAGTAGACTGTATTTTAATATATAATGTATTAAAGGAAAAGGTTTAGATATTAATACGCGCTATATTTTTTTTGATAGTTTGACATAACATAAACAAAACAAAATAAAAAGAAAAACTCAAAGAATTAAATCATACAAAGAGAATATGTCCAATGAGGTTTGGACATGTGTGAATTATAATTCGTTCTCATATCATATCTAAAGCCTGAGCCCTGCCTTGAAATTTCTTTTCCTCTTCAATAGCATTTTTCGATTTCTCTACAGTTATGCTTTTAATTTTTTCCTGAGCTAATGCCATTATAGTATTCATGTTGACTGTGTAATTTTTTGTGACGTTAGTTTTTATTGTCCTCCATATGTTATCAATTGGATTAAACTGAGGGTCATATGGCGGCAAACAGACCACGGTAATATTACGACAGCATGGTCATACCGTGTTGCATTACGTCTATCTTATAGTCTAAAAATCTCATCTTATTTTGCAGAATTAGTTTGAATAATTGAGGCTTCAGCATATTTGATGAACGTTCAATATTTCGAAACGTTAGCAACAAAAGCAACTAATAATAACACTGAAGAATAAATAACACGAATGAATGACAAATAAAATCAATGAATTCATCAATTATCAAACGAATTAATTAACTAATTAATTTTCAGACCTCACAACTATTAGCAATGTAAATAATTATTATTTATTTGACTTTCACCATTGACTTTTGTTTGTAAATATTTTTTTTTAATGTAACGAGCCTCTTTTTGCTGACTGTACAATGAATTTGAAATTTCAAGTTTAGACTTCCTTCAAATATACAATTACCACTACAAAGGCAAAAGGCTTATCGAAGCTAATTTAACCTATACATCGAGTCATAAGCGTCATAAAAAAAATATTATTTTTTATATAGTGCTGACAAACAGTGAAAGTGCTGAATAGTCTCAAATATAATAATAGCATTGATCAAACTGGCATGACACGAGACGAGTTAATGACAAATAACAATAAAGATTAGTCGGATAGTGCTGTTGGAATTTCGTGTAAGTGATTTGTGTTTTACGAGTGCTAATGTGCGGAAGATTTTTGTTAGCAAAAGACAGATGTCTGTCATGAACGTTTCCGTCATTTTTGTATAAATATGAAATGTGTTATAGAAGGCAAATTCCCCCACAAAGAACAATAAAACGTAGAAAATAATATACTTATTATTGTTTATTTATTATATGTAAGTATACGTATTACGAGACACAGTAGCGTGGCTGATGTTAGGTGGTACCGCCATGTAAACCTCCTTTCGACCTATTGGTACTTTTCTTTAACATACTAAATTGTTCTTAAAATATGACGGCGCGTTCCCCTTTCGCACAATATATATATATATATATATATATATATATATATATATATATATATATATATATATATATATATATATATATATATAATACAATAAAGTGTGTGTGATAGTGGATAGTGAAGAAGAGGAGCCGCGTTTCATTCCCATTAACCAGGTAAGTGTGTGCTCGTTCCGATTCCCATTAAAAATTGTCCACACTTCTTTTCCCGCAAAGTTGACATAGTTCGCTTATCGCTAAATCCAGCGCCGCCGCAACATTAGGTGTTCTCCATATCATAAATATGTGACGGAAAGGGGGCATTTTGTCTACCCGTATGTTGTTATGTCCAAAAGGAGGACAATGTGTGTCGTACAAAATAAAAAAAATACTCACATAAAAATAAATATATGAATTAATTAGTATAAGAACCAGAGGCGGATTATCCGTAAGGCAAACTAGGCACCTGTCTAGGGGCGCGCGAGCACAGAATTTTTAAACAAATAAAGAAAATAACATATCGAAAATTAACTAAATGCTAATTAAGTACAAAGGTCCTGGCCTACTAAAGTCTAGGGTTTGATGATACAACGTTATCGTAATTGCAAAAACAACTAGTTAAAATTTATAATATTATGATGGCCATTTATGGCCGGTACAGGGGCGCCGATAAAGTGATTGCCTAGGGCGCTCTGAACCTTTAATCCGCCACTGATAAGAACCTATAATAAGTATGTACACATACCTGAAGTATGTATTGCAAAACATAAAAATCATTAACCATTATTCAAAACTTTTCTTGATTTCCTTGCAAACTTATTAAGAATTAGACGATTTTGATCTTCAGGATTTGCTTTTTACGTGGACATTTATTATAGACCTTTAACTTTGGAAATTATTTGTTTACACACGTTCGTCGGCGCCCCTGAGTTCGGGAGCCCAGTATGATTGATATGGCTGATAGAGCGGTGGCTACGCCCCTGTTACGAAATTAAGCCCATTTATCGGATTATAAAGTATTCCATGGTAATGATTACCATGTAGTGAAAGTGCACATTAAACAAATTTCATAACAATCGGTATATTATGATCCGCTCGTGTGAGTTTTGAATGTTTAACCCGCTGGAACTACCCTATCTTCTGATATAAATATATATATATATATATATATATATATATATATATATATATATATATATACTCATATATATATATTCATTATTGAGAGAACTTATTATAAAGTTTACATCTGTATAAATTTATTCATATTCAAGACCGTAAATAAGGAATAAATAAATATACACATACAGATACTTCAATATCTATATATTAGTGTTAATAATAATTATAATATAATTGTTGAGTAAACAGTGACTTCTTTAAGTCTAATCCACAGTCCACCCGCCCTGTATTTCCATCGCTCCCTTTCCGACTCTATGCACATACCTGAAGTGCACGAGTAGGTACAGGGTGTATGTATGGAAACTGTGTTCTAGGTTTCTGGTTCTTGGAGGGGTGGTTTGTGGTGCGCGCAGCAAGGAGTGAGCATGCGCGTGCGCAGGCGGGAGTGGGGTGCCGCGTGGGGGAGGGCGCACACGCAGTGCGCTCGTCTAGAAATAACCCGCTGTATTTCGGTCGAGTCCCCCCGCGCCGCCGTCCCGCCAGCGCCAGCGCCGGCGCGCCCCGAGATCTGCCGGCTCCGCACTATCCGCTAACTATTCGCAATCGACCGACGTCTTGGTGGTTGGACTTGGGTTATAATGACTTAACTTCTGCTAAATGAACCTGTGGACTAGACTACGTTTTTCGCAGTGGCGTAATAATTTTTATATAAGCGAACGTCGAAGCAACGATTTTTTTACGATAAGGACTAGTAGCGTCGAGTGAGAGTTTTTTTTGTGCGTTGTGCTGCGGTGGCGGCGAAATGGAGAAACAATCCAGGTGGTCGGAGCAACGCTCCGAACAGCGCGTGCAACAGCACTCCGAGAGGCGCGAGCAAGTGGTGCAACAACAGGAGTGCGTCCAGCGTACCGAGCACCACTACACCCGCCAGATGCTCACACAACACCAAGGTCAGTCGCATACCAATATTTACATTATTACCGGTCCATATATTATAATAAATATTTTAGGAAATGTCATTTGTGCCTATCCATTGATAACTGCCGCTTTCAATACACGAATAATATACTAACCCAATTATGATATAAACTGATGTCTATGCTCATGCGAATTGAATTACCTTCATTTGTCAAGTGTGAAAATAATGTGGTGAGAGGGAATGTTGGTGCGGGCGGGTCGAGCTCGGGCGCGACTGTGGCGCGGGACGCCCACGCGCGCTCCCCAGAATAGCCGCACTATCTTGCTCGCGGTGGAAAAGCGCTATGCACAAATAAAGTTACGTTACACGAGGAAATTAAAGCCACTCAGAGGCGGGATGCCGACGACGCAGCCCGACACCAACTCCTGGAATGCCACGTACTAAAAACGTCACGAATTCTAACATCATAATTATGCATAACCATCAAGAGATCTTCATTGATTATTTTATACATGAGCGAATTGCATTTATATGATTTTGAAGAATGATTAGCGAACACAATCACGAAAGCAGCAATTGGATCTCGCAATGATTCGACCCCGTTCCGAGAGATTTGTAAGTCTTAAAATCTTAAATGGGGAGCCGGTTGCTGGTATCTTGGTCAGTTCGCTTGTCTCTTTTCAATAAGGTTGCATTGCGAAGGCATTAAAAACTTGTTTCTTGTAAGGCACAAAGTCGTATCCTTATATGGGTTTAGAATGAATACGTCTCCATTCGCGTAATTATCCTTAAAATGAAAGTTACCAGTCTTGTAAAATGATAAAAATATTTAGTGTAAACATCGAACTAATGTCGATATTGTTAATCAAAACAAGTTATTACGTCACCTTAATGATATTTTAATTAAGAATATGAAAACAATAAACATAATTGGAAAAATAATACTTAGTATGACCAACAGTCGCTAAATAAAGAATGAAATTGAAAATGTTCTAATACTACACGACTAGATAGTCAATCTTCTCTAATATGTTGAAGTTTAAATCAAAACAGTCTAAAACTTAAAATATTTTTTATATTATTAGTATTATTAGGAAATTACTTATTACTGATTTGCTCTACAAAAATATGTTTTAAATAATAAAGCGTTCTAAAGCGAGGGAAGAATAACTTATGGCGCAATCCATCGTGTTGGAAGTTTTAAAAACTTTTACAAGTTGACTTTATTACCAGCCGATTTCCATTCGTAATTTTTTTATTATATGACTCTTATGCCGGTGTGCACCGACATTTAACCGATAGTTAAAATAAAATAATCATTGTTTATGCATACATTTTTAGCGATTATTTTATTTTAACTATTGGTTAAAAGTCCGTGAACAGCCTTGAAACCAGAGCACTGCAAAATATTTAACTGGTCAAACCCATATAAATTCCAGATATCGACATGAAATCAAAACAGCCAAAGACAACTCGTTTGTTTTGATAGGAACACATCTATCATGTTCGAAGATATTAATCTAAATTGGTTGCTAATTTTGAGAAGGAATACCAATTAATTTTAAAATAAATGGACAACTAGGCATTGTTTGTTTTTTAAGTTCATTCTCACTCTACCTCTGTAATTTACAAAATAATTAATTTACATTTAATTTTACAAGAACATTTTATGATTTGCAAAATTGTGAAATCTTTCGAATGGTAATATGAAGTATGCTAATATGGTATAATTATCGAAGGCTAAGAGGCTACTTCGGTCAAACGACATTTGTGATAAATATCATTAAGACAATTTAAAGTTACAATATTTCGAAAAAGCTGTAAAACTATATGCTATTGTTGTATGTAATGCTTCAATTTACTTACTATTTGGAATACATTATTAAAAAAATTAACGGCTCTCAAACCGAACAGCCTTCTAAGCTTCGTTGAAAATATTTCTGATTGTTTGAATACATGTAACAAAACAATAAAGAAAACTTTGAACTTATTGTATTCAAACTAATACAGCAAAGTATGGAACTTTTACTGTATTTTTTAAACCAATGACTAAGCATGCAATATAATTTCATATTAATTAAATTAGTTGCAAATAAACTAATCAATTCAATACGAAACTAATTCAATGTTTTTCAAGGAGAAGAAATCAAGGCAAAAGCAGTTTTTTATATTAAAAAGACATATACAATACATCATACATAAATCTAGTAAAAACTCTTAAAGAAACAATGAACACAATTAATTTAATTATGATTGTTTTGAATATTATATTATGTTAATAGATCGGTGAAAAATTCTTAATACACATAAACAATATTACTCGTATGTCCTCGATGTAAAACGAACATGATACACAACTAGCTGACAGTTGTTCAAACTGAAAATCGCTGGCGTTAAATTATGTAAACTGTTACAATAAGAACACGCAAACTATCATTGATAAACGTGCGTGACTTATTATGAGTATAGGTGAATTGGTTATTTTTTTATCAATATCACCTTATCATCGCCATTTCAATTAATAACCTAACATGCAGCATTCACTGATTTAATTATAGTTTAAAAAGAAATGATCAAAATTATTGATTTATAGACAAATTGCTTAAGTTAATATCTAACCATATAAGAAGTCATTCAGAAAACATATTTCAAACAATTTTGCAATTGAATGAATAATTTTTGGGATATGATAAAGTTTTATGGTGTTGTTTTGTTAGGAGCTCCTCTTACGTTTTTAAAAAAAAATTATTTTGAAAAATAATATAAGTAAGCAAAGTCGCAATCAAAATCCGAGTGTAAACAAAAGTTATTATGATCATATGATTATTTTTGTTTTCTGAGCGAAGTAAAAATGCAACTCAAGCTTGAAGTGCTATTTATCATACAAGCCTAATTCTGAATTTTGATTTAATTTGAGTAATTAAGGATTCCCCAAACAAATAATTTCATTTACTTCAACATTGTTCTTGGACAAAAATCATGGAATAAATTATATCTCTTTGTTAAATTTCGTTTCAATGAAAAAGTAACAAAAAAACCGTGTTACTTTCACATCTATATTTAGGGTTGAGATTCAGATGTACACATAGATAAAAGTTAATCCGCATTATTTAAAAATAAATGTTTTAAAATTGCAAGAAGATACTGCACGTTAGAGTAACATAATTAGGTTTGTTTTTAATAAATTAATAACATAATAATTATTGTACGTGACTTTAGCGAGATTAGCATAAATATACTCATTTGGGAATGAATGTGATTATTTAATTACATGCATTCAAAACAACACTTATTGTAAGCCGCCGTGAATTCGCGGTTTTTATATGAACACATCTTTATAATTAATTTTCTATTTCTTACTACGTTTGTGAACGGAGAATAATAGATAATAGCGTAATTACATTACTATGTGAAAAACATCGGTGCAGTGCCACCAACAAACGCTTTCCACTTCTGCAACAGTCAATAGAAACTGAAGAATCACTCACATTCACTTTTCTATAATCAAGCGGCAGTTGTCTATGGCTTTGTATGAATATTTTGTATTACTTAATTATACAGTAGTATATAAAGTATTGATTATGCTATGCTTGACGTTTCATTGATGGGGGAATACAAATATTCATATGTTTTTTTTTTAAACATGCGTGATATTGAAATTTAAGATACATGTAAATTTAAGATAACAATCCTGTTTTGATCAATAAAAATTGATAATGAAATCCCGTTAAAGCTTATTCGAAATACGTTTTTAGATTGGTTGAGAGACATAAATTCTAAAATCGGTAATATATAATAAAGAATCTTATAAATACTAGTTTTCACTATAAACTACTTAATACCACATCGTTGCCAGAGGGATGCGTGCCCAGAAAGCTGCCTGCATTCCCACGCGGGATAGCAATACTATTTCGCTGTGCGAAGCCACCAGCCTTCTGACCATGGTGGCATTCAAGATTTTCCTTGGAATTTCTTCGTAGAAATTCTTTCTTTGGGTCCCATGCAACCCCACAGACCTAGTGGCTATATTCTAAATGACACATCTATACTCCCTTTCTATGAATTCCCTTATAGTTTTTGCATTCATTTTTGAAATTATGACATATATTTATATATAGATAGACATTTGAATACCATTTATTGGTATAGATCAGAGATTCCCAAAGTCGATATCGACCCCCTAGGGTCGAAATCAGTTTCCCAGGGTTCGACATAAATGAAGACTGATCTTGGGGGTCGACGATGTCTAAAAACAAACTCCCTTTTAATTAATACAAGTTTTTATTTGAAACTTCAAGATACTGTTGGTTTGTTTCGTGTACCACCATATTATAAGAATGACTTATATTTCAGTATCATTATTGCAATTTTAAAAAACTCAACAAGTCGATAAGCATGCGTAAATTCGTACTTTCCTATGTTATAAAAACTAGAGATAGGATTTTTAAAGTAATTTGGCTACGGGGGTCTCAGGTATCAGTTCATTTTGCAAAAGGGGGCTCTTGCCCAAAATAGTTTGGGAATCCCTATGGTAATACTATTTATTGACAACAATGAATTCGAATGGTCTGTAGGTGTGCTGTGGTATATGTCCCCGGATGAAGGTTAATATAATGGCATAGTATAGTACTTGAGATTGCAGTAGGGCAACGGTGTAACTGACCGCATGCAAGATGACCATCTCGTATCTTGCGCGGTCGAGGCGCGCGTGGCGCGGGCGCTGCGCCGCGGTTGTTCCGTCTAGCGGGCAGCTAGAACGTGCTTCTCCGCTCATTATAACGTAACACGTTAACTGTAGCGCGTCTCGGTGCCTGCTCGCTGGTCTCCAAGAAATAAAAAAAGTGCACGCCAACCTAATCTCGTTGGCTAGTTACCGTGCGTTTACAGAGAATTTAAAATGGAAACAAGATGCCAAACATTTAATATGAGCAATGATAACTGTAATATCTGAAAATTATGTCTTGCCATCTTTTGTTGCAATAGTTCAAAAATGTCAGTCATTCACTTTTTAGTAATAACAGTAAACGAGATTTATTTTATTAGCTAGCTTCTAACCACTTTATTCATAATAGATATACCAGGTTTATAAGCTTGTCAAATTAAAAAAAGTGATATTCATAAATGCTATTATGGAAAATACTTTTTATAACTCTTTTTTAGCTAACCTATAAACTTAGTACACCTGTTGAATAAACGTTTAGCTTTTTATTTATAACTTAAGGCTGTTCGCGTAAATCTCGATTTCGTATCGCATAAAATCTGTTATTATACTCATTACTATAAAATATCTTATTCTATGTCATTCAAATATCATTTTTATTACCTTCACTCCCGTAAACTCCTGATCTAAACATAACCCACTGTCGAAGATGATGTTATTCCATATTCATATCCGTTATCACCGTTATCAAAAGTATTTACAAACCGTTCGTGACTATTTTTAACTCTGTAAAGAAAGAACAATCGTATTAGCGGATTGTCATTTTCAAATCTAAGCATTAATAGCCATATCATATCAATTCAAAATCACCGGACACTATCGTCTTAAACGCAGCTTTATCTGATTTCAGTATTCTGCTAACTCCAATAGCGTGCCCGCATCATGCCATCTTTATAAGTATTTATAACAGAAAACTCGTGAAATATATGTTTGAAATTTCTGTACCTATTCAATATTAATTTCGGTTGACTCCATTTCTGCAATACCATTTTTTTGTACTATGCCGCCGCAACGAATCGGGAAGCTATTGTGGATATCTTAGAATACGAAATTTTGACACTATCGCAATAAAACCATACGTTGAATATATTCGCCACCAAAATATTGAAATTACAGATTTGGGTCCCTGGAGGCTTCGCCAAGTTTGACTCTACCGGAGACGTTGTAAAGGGCATCAGTACATTAGACTGTGTAATTATACACATACTTCTTTATGAATTGTTAAAATTAGCATTAGAAATATTCCATCGTACCACTCGTAATTTGAGCTTTATAGCCAGCTGCGCAACGACTGACTCGTTTGCGTGTATTAGTATATCACAGAGAACAGTTAAAAACCTTCCACTTTCGCCGATTTTTGTTAGCAGCTGTTTCTTTCCATGTACGTACAATTTATTAACTAAGAATAAATTTTGGATCATTTAAAACCTTTATAAAAAATATCTGCCGTGTTTTTGAAACATAAATTTTATAAACAACCTTTCTTTTTTTACTTTGATCTAGGCTTGGGTTCACAATAATTCTTTTTATATTTATTACCCAAAAACATAACATTAACTTGCTTAGGTTATAACTGTGTGTCCGGTGATTTATTATTTTATTTTTATTTATATAATAACAAGGATGCTATTTCAATAAGCTAATTATACTCATTTATAAAAGCAAATGAGTTTGTTTATTGTAAATTTTCTGTTTTAGGTAATCGAAAATAAATTGTAATATTTTTGTATAATAAAGTAGATATACATATTATATTCTACTATTATATTCCTACAATAGCATGAATTTGTTTAATAGTGTTAGAGCGTACATTGTGATCGTTTAAGTATTTAGACAATTTTTATAGCATAATAATGCATAGGGACTTCCTAACGGTTTTCCCGTGTAATCTTTAATAAAACTGCTCAAAATAATGTCTCTTAAATACGTATACCTACCTATATAATGCGAAGTGGAATGAACACTAATGCTCTAAATAAACTCGTTTTCCAATACTATTAATTTTACAAGATTTTTAGTCTTCCTAATTTTAAACTAGTCTATCTAAACGACTAGTACGTATAAAGGTTATCTTAGATTTGCTTCGACGTGTCTCGAGATATCTGGTCATTGTGATTTGTCTCTGACAGTTGTTGGATGGACGTCGGCTTTCTCCGCATAACGGTGACTTATTTTATATTACGTACTACTTGGGTCGATGGGTTGTACGGTGCGGTGTCAAAACATGATTTATTACAACTTACTAGATATTAACGTAACAAAACTACAGATAAACAGACATTGTATTTGACTAAAGTGGGTTTATATTCAGTAGTAAAAATTGTTAGGAGATTTGTCAGATTCTATATGAGAACCAAAGTTAGTCGACGGTTTCTAAAATGTGTTCGAATGTTTTTCCGCTTCTTTTCCTTAAATGGGTGTGTACAAATGGGAGTAGGCTGTTTTTTTAGCTTACGTAATTGTCATGTCTGGACACAACTGGGATCACATGAAAAAAAATGACAGTATTGTGTAGTTTATCTAGTGCTACGTAGTTATTCTTTATTGTACATAAAATAGTGGTGATATACAAAAGTGAGCTTTAACCCCTAAAAACAATTTTCTTCCAGCATACCCATAGGTTTAGCGAAAGTCGAAAAACAAGCAGGGTTTTGTACATTAAATTGTATATGTATAAGTATACTTACTTGGTACTTATACCTAAATATACATTTACGTATTACATATCTGAAAATAAATATTTACATAATAAAATACATACATATGTATGTAGTAGTTTATCTATGTATACATAGATAAACTTACAAACACATACACAGATACATCTGTACATACATTGAACATACGTATATAAAATATGTATACATATATATATCGGTTAATTTGGATTCATAGTGCTTTTTAATTCTTCTTTTAAAGAAGTTATGTATTAAAGTTGCGAAAAGTAAAGTCTAATATATCTTAATATATATAAATCTCCTGTCACGATGTTTGTCCGCGATGGACTCCTAAACTACTTAACCGATTTTAATCAAATTTGCACACCGTGTGCAGTTTGATCCAACTTGAAATATAGGATACTTTTTATACCGTTGGAACCGGTAGGTGGCGCTGAGATCGGGTTCTAGAATCCTCTTAACAACGGGGAGCGATTTTGTTTTTGTGTGTTTGAGTGGGTCCCCGGATGATTAAAATCCATAATTGGAACCAGTAGGTGGCGCTGAGATCGGGTTATAGAATCCTCCTAACCACCGGGAGCGATTTTGGTGATTTTGTTTTTCTGTGTTTGAGTGGCTCCCCGGATGATTAAAATCCATAATTGGAACCGGTAGGTGGCGCTAGGATCGGGTCCTAAATTTTATTTTTTCAGAGCAGGACAACATCTGCCGGGGCCGCTAGTAACTATATATAAATATACATATAAGACTGAACTTTGATTTCTAAGCTATGTCCGTGGCAAATATCGAGTGATGTGGCAACTGGCACCACGTGTATTGTTTTTCAGTAACGCCACAATGGCAGGCAAAGGAACAAAATCCATACAGCTTGGCCACATGTAACATCTATGACATAGCAAGTGCATAATTTTTTATACTTACTTTTACTTTTTTTACTAATTATCATTACTTTCTGTTTACTTTTAATTGCTCGCGAATCTCGAACAAACAAACATGAAATCTAAAAAAAATGCATCGTGTTCACCATGGTATAATAGAGTCTATTCCAGTGTTTTTTTAAATAGCATCACCGTACGGCAATGTACAGCATGCTCAGAATCTTATAATATTGCAGATAACTTTAGACCCAACAGTATAATACATTTTTTCAAAAAATAATTGTCAGATTTTTTTTAATGGCACCTATGAATGCACTGGTTTGTATTTCGCCTACAGAATCAGCATTGCCATAGCGCGTGGTAATGCGGCCACCGTTCTGGGCACGCTCCCCTCTGGCAGCGAATTGGTACATAGTCTATATTAACTTATTTATAATTTAGTTTCTTTTTAATATTTAACCGTATTTTTTAAAGTTAGTTTACTTTGTACTTTATTTATAAATTAATTGAATGTTGTTAAATAAGTAATATAATACTTTCTACATTCTAAAGCTATTTCACTTATAAATAATGTTATCAAGATAATTAATAATGTTATAATAAAACATATAATCACTCAGCGATGTTGCGTTATCTAACGTGTAGTTTAAAAACGCATAAAATTTCGATTAAAGTTTAAACTAATCACAGACCGTGGAGTTAAAAATATAAACAACGCAAATGCTTTCATCTATACGTATAATAAAATTGTAGAGGTCAAATTTCTGTACAATGAAAAAAACCGCTAAAAATCGAGTCAGGGGGATGTAAATGAAATAGAACTAATTTAGATTTTTTAAAATTTTTTGTTTCTCTGTTTGTCTGCTGGTCTGTCTGTTTGTATATATATAAAGTTGATAAGTTTGTTTGCTTGAACGCGGTAATCTCAAGAACTACTGGTCTGATTAGAAAAAAAGTTTCATTGTTAGATAGCCCATTTATTGAGGAAGGTTATAGGCTATATACAATCACGCTAAGATCAATAGGAGCGGAGTGCTAATGCAGAATGTTTCAAACTCGCGGGTTTTTTTTTACTTACTTTTTTTACTATTCCACGCGAACGAAGTCGCGGGCAGAAGCCAGTGTAATTATAAAAACGAAATGCCGACAATACTTTAGCATTCGCCTACATAATATAATAATGCAACATTTATGATTCGATTTTGAATATTACGATACAATACTGCTTCCCTGACTGACGAGCATTTGCCTGTAACAAATCATTTATGATTCGATTTTGAACATTTAGCTGATTGCGCAATATCAGACAAAACGGTCACGATGGCCGCTTTGTCTGACATTGCGCAATCAAGTTGTATCAAAATATTATAGATTGTATGCATCATTACAGATTGCGCACTGTAATGTTCGGTTCTCCTCCTTCACTGATCTGATGCTCGGATTTGTAAAGTTGTACTACAGGCGAATGCTCGCACCTTTAGGGTAGATTATCCCCAGACTTGTTATGTTTATAAGTTGTAGGTCTCTAATTGTTCATTAAAATAAAAATATAAGGAAGGCACAGTTACTTCACTTGACGAAACGACAGGTGATTTTATAAATGATATCTTCCAGGCTGCTTATTTAAAATTATTAGTTATTTACAAACAAATTCGAGTGAATATTATTAGTTCATTGAAATGTTAGCTTTGCATTTGTTATAGGACGCAATTTTATTCATGGTCAATAGAAGCTTAACCTCAAGTTTATGGGGTCGCCACCCTTGTTCCCCGGCCGCCATCTTGGAAAAAGGGGTGAAAAAACTTTTTTGCGATATCTCGGAAACTATGCGTCTTAAAAAAATTTGTTAAGTTATAGTTTGTAGCAAATTGTTTTGCCTAAAAATATGTTAACATTAAAGAAGAAAAGAGTTATAAGCAAAAAAGTGAGAAATTTTTATTAATTCCTCTTTTCTTTACCATAGAACTTACCAAATTTAACTTATCGAATGTTAAGCAGGTAGAAAAGGTCCCCGTTTTCCCCGCCACCTATGAGGTAGAGTCCGTAGGCGCGTTGGCACGTGGTATCCCCAGTAGGCCTACTCCACGGACATCTTGCTTATAACGTAATCCTCGACATCATAATATTTTTAATAACTTATTAGCTAGCTACTCTAATCGAATTTTCTTCGATGGTCCAGGCTGTGGCTCAGAATCTAAATCAACGTCAAATGTGAAAGTTTGAGGAATGACAGGAGTTAAAATTGAAGTCATTGTTGGAAGTTAATCTTCAAATTCATTTTCTTCTATTAACTTTGATATATCCATAATGTTGTAATGTTTCGCCAGAACATACATTAAAAAAAATGTCCATAGGCGATTGTAACCGCTTTGCATCAAGTGGATCGTCAGCCTGTCTGCTGAACTCCTGGAAACAAAATTTAAAAAAAATGGAAAAATGCAAGAAAACAAAAGTGTGGTGTTATCTTTAAAAAAATTACCATTGCTCTTTTACCATGTTAATACTCGATTTATTATATCACTAGTTTCCCTTTCCACCATTTGCTTACAGAACAGCTATCAGCTTTTATACCAAGTATTTGTTCAGCAAATCAAATGCAAGACACATTCAGAGAAAAAAACAAGAATGATCTGATCGTTAAGCTGCGAAATACATTTGCGACCCACAGCTAACGGGATGGACAATTATATCGGCAATATGTTTAATCGCTGCTCGAAATAATCGTCAGAATAACATTATGTTCAAAAACTCTTCCAAGAATGTGCTGATATATGCTTAATTGCTTTGTAAATAATTCCGTATGAAAAAGACTAACGTCGAACATGTTTGACATTTTGTCCTACTAATAATATAAACGCAAAAGTTTGTAAGAATGTATTTATGGATGTATGTATATTTGTTACAATTTCAAGCAAAAACTACTGAATGGATTTTGATGAAACTTTACAAAAATATAGCTTACACATAGGCTATAATTTATAAAGTTATAGTGTGAATTATCCAATGTATAACGATTTTCCATCACTACACGGGTGAGACCGCTAGGCGCAGCTAATTAAACATACTTTTGTTAGATCTGTCATAGGTTTTGAAAGTGGCATTTAGTGTCGGACGCAATGGACTCTGGACGCCGCTTCCGGCGTCGGATTGACAATTTACCAATGGTCACTCTGGACTAGTCTAGATCCGTGATTTTTTGTCCGTATACTCTCTATGATTCGATAAATTTGTCAAAAACGCGACTTTTTACGTCGGAATGCTAGAGGATGATAGGGGACGCCGCGTGCGACGTGTGGACGTAACGTACAGGGATAATTATATAAAACTAGCGATCCCACAATGTTGTCCTGCCCTGAAAAAAAAAAACTAGAACCCGATCCCAGCGCCACCTACCGGTTCCAATAGCGAATCTAAACTACCCGGAGACCCACTTAAACACACACAAAATAATTCTTAAAAAGTTATGGGCGTACGTACGTACTTTTCTATAATTCGTTTTTTATTTACATATATAAAACTAAATTATAAACAAAACTACTCCTAAAATCCCAGCATATTGAAGTTTATTATTTTGTAGTTTTAGTTTTCTTTACTAGCATTTGCGCGAAACTTTGTCCACGTTGGAAAAGTAACAAAGACTACAGTTATTTTGTTACATATCAAATCAAATGTTTTTTCATCAGCAGAAAAACAAAAAAAATGATAACATTACTAAAAGCATACCACAGTTAGTACAGTTGTTTTGCTAAAGATTTAATCGATCTGTGAAAATTTCGCATCAAGTCGAACCTGTCCCAAGAAATTTTTTGTAGGATACTTTTGACATAAAGTGTCGCAGATTTTAAGTCCGAGAATTTGCTATTGATCAACAAAAACCGTACTGACATCGGCCTAGTAGTTTTTACACGAATTCCGAACAAACAGACAAACAAAAAATATTTAAGAAATACAACTACACTTTTACAATTTTATAGTATTATAGATAGTAGAATAGTTTAAATTATTGTAAAAAAAAAATGGCAATGAAATTAACATACAAATATTTACAACAAATAAAAAATGAATCTAAGCTAAAACCAGTCTGCTCCAACATACCGATGTCGTAGAGATCCCTTGATCTAATTTGAAGCATAGAAAAATGCATTGTAGTAATATACAGTACATAAACAAACCAACAAACATGGCGGAATAAACAGAATCTTTTTCCTAAAGGAACCCAAAAAAAGAATAATTAATTAAACACAAGTAGTGCAGTACGGACACAGGTGTCAGGTTTGAACCATACATATAATATGCGTTCGTCTCGCTTTGTAGTTTTTAGTTTCCGGACGTAAATTATTTCCCGTGTTCTTCGATACTATCTCCTCATCTAATATAAATCTTGATGTGAAAATTATCATACGGTATAGTTTTAAAGTAGAAACCGACTTGCTTGTATTAATGATTCAAAGTGAGGGCCACTGACCATATGGCGCACGGAGGTTGGCCGCGGCTACCAAATCAGCGATGCGTAATTTTTTAAAGTAAACCACAGCTGTAGATAACTTAGTTATCTTTTTCTTTATAGCAATTGAATTTGTCTTATTAGGTTTACTTAAGATTCACTTGAAGTGATGACGGACACTAATTAGCCTATCGTAAAGTTAATAATAAAAAGTGCATAATCAGTTTAAAGTGCTTATAGCTTAATTAAAAAGTAAGTGACGAAATTTTTCTAAAAAATAATTTAGACACGAACGAAATAACAACAGCAATATAATAATAACAACCCATAACTGTTCCACTGCTGGGATCGGGCCTCCCACTATAGGGGAACGGATAGTATACGCGCCACGCTTGTCCAAAGCGGCTCGGCAGGTTTGACACATCGGTTATCTCGATGTGCAGGTTGCATCACAATGTTTTCCTTCACCGTTGTTAGCTCGTGGTAATTGTAATAATATGCACATTAGGTTAGAAAACTGCCCAAGTGGTGCATGCGTTCCGGCCAGGATCGAATCCGCGCCCTTTGAGTTAGGAACGCGTGCCATAGCCATTACGCTACCACGACTTTACTTTAACAACATACATAATATAAATTAATTTGTGAGTTTCAAATTAAAATGGTTAAAAAGTAAAGTCCAAACTTTCTTTAACGTATTTGTGTATAATTAAAAAAAAGATTTTATTATGCCTAAATTAGAGTTAAGTATGTATATAGTATTATTAAGCCTATATATATAATTGAAATCCACGTATATAGTATCTCATCACGACATCTCAGGAACTATAATACCTATAGACTTGAAGAAGCAGACAGATTTTACGGCAGGTATCAGTTAGTTGTAAACAAATTTGATACCATTAAAAAAAACAAATTTGAAAACCTTCACAAAAGTTTTCTCTATACTAACGAAATGCTTTCTAATCAGGATCGCTCGTGTTATATTCCGATAGGTATTTATGGGAATAAAAGTAGCACATATTTATATCTGGTTTACAAAATAGCATTATATAGCTGTAAGCATCACTATATTTCATCGAAATCAGGGAAAAATTTAATTCTAACAGAACATACCTGCATGATTAGGATATGGTGAAAAAAAAGAGGGGATTGAAATCTCTCGAGAATCTGAACTTTATACCGACCCCTTGAAAAATACAATCGATAGAGTGAAATCGCTCAGTCAACATAAAATTACGGGCTTCTTTTCAACATATGTGAAAATGTACAAATGTTTAATAAATCAAGATTTTTATCGGCCTTTTGTTTCTTGATTTTTTCCTTCCTCTTGGTTTTATGTATAATATATAAGCAGATCCATCCGCTACTCTCTCTGTATAGCACAGCTAATTATTTATAATTTTAATGATAACTGTGTAATATAATTACGTTTATACCACTATAAATAGACATGAAAAAATAATTCCGTGCGCCAAAGGAAGCCTTAGATGCAATGGGGATTTAATGCTAATATAACTTCATTAATCTTGTGTATGTGTCTAAAATATAACTTGCGATCATCTGCAAGGTATATCATTCTTACTACTAGAGAGTTAGAGTAAGTTTGACCGTTTCTTTAAGAACCTTTAAGACGCGATCACAATTACTCCAACTCTCTATGAATAAGGCCGTGAATAATTGGATATTTGCGTGGAAATAATGAAATTGTAATCAATACGAGGCAAAAGCCAGTTTACCGCTTTATGCGGTTTTGTTTACTAGCTTAGTTCAATATCGTATCAATATCCTTTACCGTTTTGTTGTTTCTCTTAACAGAAAACATAGAGGCATATTTTGTAATTCGAATATGTAGTCATATATTAAATCAAGCATTAATTCAACTACCCCTCCGGTTGTGAAGGTTAAGCCTTTGGAGGTAGAGCTTAATAACAGAGGCTCCAGGTTCGAGTCTTGGTACGGTAAACGTCTTAACTGAACTTTCTATTATTTGCTATGGCCTGAGGGTGTTTGAAATCAACCCCACAGTGGTCTGTTGTATATCACCGATAACACAAGCGTGACTTACTCATGTAGCGTTTGTCTGCCGACATTATACTATTATCATTTCTTAAGGGACGTACATATTTTCGCGAGAAGGTCGAATGAGGCCCTTTCTTGCGTTTTCGCGAGTATATGGATGGCCTATTAGGTTTTCGTTTAATGTAATTAACAGGCAGTTAAACTCATTTCTTCGTATTATTTAATTATGTTTGGAATACCAATTTTTATCTGTAGTTGTATTACTGATAAATAGCCAATATGACTGACTAAAATGTAAAGTATAAAAAAATCGGAAAGAATTTATAACCCGTTTCTTTTTGGTCTAAAATAAAATTGATAATATTAGTTCAATATTAACAATAGTTGTAGCATCTAAATAATACCATTCTCAGCTACTATTTTTGTATTTTTTATAAATGCACTTTTGTTGAAAATATTAAATGTTTAGTGAAATGCGTGTTTTCGAGCTGCCACAAGTATGACATGTTCGTTTGGTGTCAGTCAAATAAGTATAATGCCTCTGCTGGTTCCGTTTGCTTAAAGGTCATTTGAATCAAGTTCATTAATACTTGACGCAGGTAACACACTAATATGCAGAACCATTTTATTGAATAATGTGTTAAATCCCAGAAACATATTTATTAAGGCAGCAAAAATTATGTTATTCTTAAAGCAAGTATTAGTCTAATGACGTGGGTAGATTCCATCTCAAATAAAAAAAAAAATACTCACAAGGAGTTTGGTGTCGGTCTGGATGTTTCAAAAAAATTGAAATTAAGTATTATTCTTCTTTTTCTTAGATACACCCATTTAAGAATAGACATAAGTAATTTCTATTCTACTTATTACTTAAAGAAATTAATTTAAATATTAATTATGGCTGCTAGCGATCACACAGCATGCGTAGATAAGCATAAAATTGTCATTAATTGTAATAAAATAGTTAAAATAGTAAAATCTAATCTATACATCAACTGTGGTTTTGTAAACGTAAATCTACACACTAAATATCATGAGAATCGATTCATATTATAGGGTGTGAAGAAGATCCAAATGAATTTATAAATTCACGTTAACTTAAGAAAATTAATAAATATTTTTTTAATCATAATTGTTTCTGTTTAATCAACACAATGACTTTAGAGAGTTAATGTAATTTAGTCTTTTATTTTTATATATAAGATTTTATTTTAAACAAGCAGTTCTTGTTCTATCATAAAAAAATCACCATACTTTAGGACCTCTTCCCATAATTATCAACAATAGATTTTTTATTTTGTTAAGAACTTTTTTACTTTTCATTTAATATAACAGTGACTAGAATAAAACTGTAGAAGATTTAATTTGCTACAAATGACCTCTTATAAAAATTTCTGTAGGGCTGCTAGTTTTCGAGATACAGCGCTAAAACCCTTTGCACCCCTTTTTCCAAGATGGCGGCCGGGTGGTGCTGAAACAAACTTGAACTTAAGTTTATACTAACCGCCCCTACACATCAAAAAATTGCGTCCCCTGAAAAACGCAACCCTTAATGTAACTTTGCAATGGACTATAAGCCGTTTCGGAGGCGTGCGACCACAAAAACCGTGATACGAGATTTTCATATATTTTTAATTTATTAAGTTACGACTGATTCCAATGAAAAATTATGTTTAAAAAATAATAAGTAATTCACTAACAAATATATCCAATACACGTTAAAAAGATAAGAAAATATTATAAAATATAATCCGTCCAGGCCCAGTGACGTTATCGCTGGGCAGTGCGGCCTAGAAGGGTCTGGAAGGGTGGTACCGTTACCTCGCTAAATACATACCCTAATTCTTTGGGCGAGGTAAGGCCCAGCTTTTCGGTCGCCTGTGGCCTCGACCAGCCGACCATTTTAAATTTGAATATTTCATTTCGTTATCTTGCAGGTGTCAGAAGATAATTATGAATATAAAGTCCATCTAACAATAACTATTGTAGAGTTAAGCTAAATATAAGAAGAGTTTAAATCATTTTTAAATATCTGCATGTAAATGTTTTTAGTAATAGGTTACCAGAACTTGTATATAAATTAGGTACTATGTAGTAGGTAAAAGTTAGTTATATACTTAACGCGTGTAAAACAGCCTTATAAGCGCATTATACATATATACAGATCTGTAGAGTAAGGAGCTATGCATAATAATTGCGGATTATTATTTTCTTTGTAAATACACGCGGTCTCGCAAGTGAAACCACTTTGATTTCCACAAATTTTCGATAATGTGACCTTGACCTATTAAACTGTGACCTTGTCTCAAATGTTTATACAGCGGGACACTAATCATGTGTTATTTTTCAATCAATTATGTATAAACATGCCATTAATTACACTCGGAGACAAATAATGCTCACTTTTATTTGAGATAATAACTATTCTTGAATTGCTTGTTTTATTTTACTTTTGTTAATAGGAGAACGCCCCTTAACAGTACTCACAATGAAAACCTTAACAGATACTGGGTATATTTTCTATACGCATCCTGTACTGTATCGCAGATATTTATTGAGGCAGAAATTACAATAAATAGAGACCTAAATTTAGAGACGTCACATTTCAAAATTTAACAGTTTCGTAGTCCACATTATCTGCCATGCAATGTAGTTGATGTGCATTTGTTAGTGGTGTTCGGACCAGAGACCGCAGGAAGGGGCTGTTGGATGCTCTGGGAATTAATTTGCTGGACATGGGTGTTGATGATAAGATGGAGAAAGAAAAATATTTATTTCTAATAACGACACACAACAGAAAATAGTACTAGCATAAAAAAGTATACATAAAATCACACGAAATTGTATGCTGCAATTTGGAAATGAGGTTGTGGCACTCAGTGTTAAACATAAAAAAAGACAAATAATTATATAAAACGTATAAGTACCAAATATTAAGATATAGCACAAGAAACAGAGAAATGTAAGTTGTAATAGTAAAAAATGAATTAATGATAATGTCTGCTGCGGCTCTTTTCATATATAAAATGGTGTAAACGTTTAAATTTTGTGTAATTGTATGATTAGGGTAAGATGGGGGTGACATGCTGACATCATGACTAAGCCCCTAAATAAATTAGACAATAAAAACTTACTATTATTTTAAGTTAATAATTTCTTTATGTATAAAATAGCAAAATATGTTAAATATGTGATGTCTCACTATGCAAGGAAGAGTCTTACGAATGTGTGTTATGGCAAGGATGGGGTAAAGATCAAAATATCATGAAATTCGCGTGACGTCATTTATGGGTGGGGAAATTTACTACCCAACTATCCTATATATAAATATACACAATTACACACTCATTAAAAAGTACCGTAAAGGTGACAACTATTCACTGTTCTTTTCACTGGGCTATGCAAGCAACAACAATTAATCGTAAAGCAAACTAGGATTAATTTCCGTACATGAACAGAGACATGTGTGTGTGGGAGATATAGTTAGTTACATCTTAAAGAAATATTCCGATCATCACTAATGCGTTTTCTATTTAAGTCAATAGATAAGAAGTAAATATCTATACAGATAAATACAATTGAACTGTCTATTTGTAATGTTAAAATAAAAATCTGAAAAATATCAGAGGGGATAAATCGGGCCAGGAGAATCCGAAAATGTTTAGACTTTGACGGACCTGTCACTAGCAGACTGCACAGTAACAGTAGCGTAACTTAGGCTAGTTTTTTGACTATATTTGAACTATAGTATAAAACGTACTCGAAAGTTTCGGGGTGGTAGAAATAAAAAAATCTTTCAAAGTAGCTGTTTGATGGGTAGCTGCTGATTATAGAGATCTGGGTTATTTGCGAGTAAATTTTCTTCCTGGTTCCGTGGCCAAGTGTCGAAAGAGTGAAAGTTTTTTTTACGAAGAGATTTTTTACAACAGTGTACTTGTCTTCTCTCCCTTTGTGTGGCTTAAGCAGGTGTAACCACAAGTCGAGATGGTCACGAGGTTTGAGGAGTTTGAGGTCATTGGACCCTCGTGGAAGTCTTTACGCAGGCCTCGCTGCCCGAAGGCAAGCAGTAAGGTAGTACTGGACTCGCGGCAACTACTCAATAAAACCACCCCTGTGTTCCTACCACAACCCTGAGCCAGGGTCGAGAGTATTGGGGCAGTTCATTATGTTAACAGAACCCTTTACTGTGGGTCGACTTCTTGTTAGCAGTCCCCTCTGAACACCAAACAGATCCACCAATGGCGAACGTAACAAGATCCGAGTGAGCAGCATTAAAAATAGACGCGCGAAAAGAGCGCGCTTGCTCAGTTGGTGTGACTCACTATAATAACATCTTACGAGTCCACGGCGCGGAAAATCAACCGTTCCTCAAAAAACAATTCAATGTGTTCATAGTATCCGTACACTCATGCCAATATACTAGATATACGAAAGGTTCTTTTTTAACTAGATTCCAATGAAAAACATTTTTTGAAGATCAAATATATTAGTTAAAAATTAAGTCTACATCCTACTCTATTTAGGAAAACGAGCGAGTAGAAGCTATCTAGCAAGTCGGCAGAGCGATTAGTCATTTATTTGATCTTTCTATTAACATATTTATGTTTTTAATTTCGACCTAATTTATTTGTTACCATTTTAAATATTTATCAATATTCATAAAACTATAAACTTAAATTAAACTCAATAAAGTACAAACTATACTATATAATAATTAAAACTAAATAAAAAGGGGAAATATCTAAAGTTATTGGTTCCAAACCACTGCCACTTACCGGGAACGTTCCCAGAAGGCTGGCGGTGTTGCCATGTTAATCTTTGACCAAAATAAACGCCAACCTTCTAGTCGCGTGTGACGTCTCGACGTTTGGTAACGTCACGGTAAACTTTTAGAGCGTTAGGACCCCACGGACCCAGAATTTCCACCACAAATGCCGGAAATGTCTAACCATTTCCAATGGCGGCATAGTTAGAAATACTATTTATTCATTTTCTTGATTAATTTTTTTTTAGTACATAATTATGATATTTATACAACTTATTTTCAAAGAATTAATAGATTTGCAAATAACAGAACAGAACAAGAAAAGAGAAATGTAACTTCGTATTGTGTAAAGATATTTTTACAATTTAAATGATAAATATATAGTATATAGGTACAAACATGTATTTACATACATAGTTTGTTTGTTCTGTTTTTCCTAGTGGTAGGCAGAGAAAATTGATTTTAGATTGTTATTACATATAGCTTCATTCATTTTGTTGATTTAATCTACACTAATATTATAAAGAGGAAAGAATTGTATTTTTGTATGATTGTGACGATTAAACTCGAAATTAAACTAAAAATTATTTTATTATTTGAATGCTACATTATCTCTAAGTAATATAACTTATATTTATTACTAGAAAAAATTTAGGGATTTCTACTAAAATTTCAATAATGTAACCCAAGATGTAATTTTTTACCATAACGTGATTTTCAAATTGGACATGTACATTAATAATCTGCCCGTAACACTTCAAGTAAAAATTTTGTTGTGATTCATTTTGTCACTTATCAGTTGAAGATTTTCCACTTGTCCGTTGCGATTCGTTTTTCCACTTATCCATTGCCATTCATTTTCCACTTGTCCGTTGCGATTCGTTTTTCCACTTATCCATTGCCATTCATTTTCCACTTGTCCGTTGCGATTCGTTTTTCCACTCATCCATTGCCATTCATTTTTCAACTTGTCCGTTGCGATTCTTATTTTTCAAGTATTTATAATATTATAACAAATATACTACTACATATGAAAATTAAAAATTAATATTATACTGAACATGATAAATTATTGCAACTGCAAATTTAGTCCAAAATTCAACACACATATATTTATTTAAGGTAGATTTTATGATTGTATGTATACCATTACCATAGTTTTTTGTTACATATTTCTCTACCCGCTTTCTCTACATAATATAGTTGAAGTTGTGAAAGTCGTAATATTAAATAAAGATTATTTATGTGACTATGCGAACAAACATAGAATAATTGTATAAGATAGTTAACCTATGCATTATGTTTTTGTTACAGTCGGGAATGCTGGTGAGCGCTTGCCTATCACACAAGGGAGACCCGGTGATCCATCTCCTCCAATATTTGAACAAATATTTAAAAATGCGAGGTTCGCCCAAGGTGGCAATGCTAAATTTGAAGGAAAGCTCAGAGGAAATCCCACACCCGTTGTATCGTGGACGAGAAAGAAGGCACCTCTTGTTGAATGCAATAAGTATAGTATGAGCTACAATGAACAAACAGGTGACGTGTCTCTATTAATCAAACAAATCGGCCCTGGAGATGAAGGTGAATACACATGTACAGCCCGAAATCAATATGGAGAAGCGATTTGTTCTGTTTACATCCAGCCTGAGGGCGTACCTGTACCAGCGCAGCAAGCTTCGCAGCAGCAAAGTTATAGACACGTCAGTGAGACAGTTGAACACAAATCATATGGAACACAGGGATACAAAACTGAACAGTCCCAAAAAACACAAAAGGTTGCCTACACTAATGGAACTGATTATTCCGCAACCGAAGATTTCAAAGTGGATACCTTCGAATATAGACTTTTAAGGGAAGTATCTTTCAGAGAATCAATCACAAGGAGGTACATCGGTGAGAGTGATGTCCACATTAGTACTGAAATAGATAAATCTTTGGGTCCCGTGGCTCCTCCAAAAATAGCACAGAAGCCAAGAAACTCAAAACTACAAGAGGGTGCAGATGCACAGTTCCAAGTTCAGCTTTCAGGTAACCCTAGGCCACGAGTTACATGGTTCAAAAATGGCCAGAGGATAGTCAACTCGACGAAGCACGAAATCGTAACGACAAATAATCAAACGACACTTAGAGTTAAGAACACACAAAAGTCTGATACAGGACATTACACATTATTGGCAGAAAACCCGAATGGATGCATTGTTACTACTGCTTACCTCGCTGTAGAATCACCTCAAGAAACATATGTACAAGATCATAAATCACAATACATTATCGATAGTCAGCAAACAGGAATTGAAGAAAGGGTAGAAATTAGTGAAAAAGCTCTCGCTCCGCAATTTGTAAGAGTCTGCCAAGATCGTGATGTCACTGAAGGCAAGCTGACGCGATTCGATTGCCGCGTCACTGGCAGACCTTACCCAGAAGTCACGTGGTTCATTAACGACAGACAAATACGAGACGATTATAATCATAAGATTTTAGTTAACGAATCTGGCAATCATGCGCTTATGATTACAAACGTCGATCTCAGTGATAGTGGTATAGTTACGTGTGTTGCGCGTAACAAGAGCGGCGAAACTTCGTTCCAATGTCGCCTGAATGTAGTAGAGAGGGAGCAAATGGTAGCTCCTAAATTTGTCGAACGTTTCAGCACGGTGAATGTGCGTGAAGGAGAACCAGTTATCCTAAATGCACGCGCCGTCGGCACACCAACTCCACGAATCACATGGCAGAAGGACGGCGTCCCTATAATCCCTAATCCCGAGTTACGAATTAATACCGATGGTGGGGCCTCGACACTGGATATACCGCGAGCCAAGGCGTCGGATGCGGCATGGTACCAGTGCACAGCCCAGAACGTCGCAGGTTCCACCGCCACTCGGGCAAGGCTCTATGTCGAAGTACCCAAAGAGCCTCCGCCCGAGCAAAAGCGTCTGCACTTACCTCGGCCTACAAAAATAATCGAGCCAGAGTGAGTATTTAATATTTTGATGTAATAATAATAATTAATTTTTTATTTTTTTTTATTAAACATGAATCCTTTTATTCTCAGGCCCGCCCCTGGACCAGAAATAATTTATTTAAGGCACGTGGAAAGAGCAAGACCTTATGTTCCTCCAGGCGAGGAAGACCGAATTTATCCTCCACCACAGTTTATTGTACCACTTAAAAGTGTAACGCAGATGGAGGGTGGTAAAATACACTTTGAAACAAGGATAGAACCGGTAGGCGACCCGTCAATGAAAATTGAATGGTTGAAAAATGGCCAAAGTATTGAAGCCAGTAAGTAGAGTATATGAAATGTATTTAAAATGTATATGATTTTATAGGCATATCAAATAATGTAATATATTTATTTCAGGTTCAAGATTTACATCGATATTTAGATTTGGGTACATTTCCTTGGATATGCTCAGTCTTAACATACAAGACAGTGGAGAGTATACATGTCGCGCTGTTAGCGCTACAGGTGTCGCAGAAACAAAAGCTATGTTGCATGTGACTCCTAGAGCTACAATTGAAAGAACAAGTCAACACCCTGAGACTCTGCAATATATTCAGCAACTTGAGGACTATTCCAAATACCAACATCAAGAATCAATAGAGGAACAAACGAGTCAAAGGCCGCAATTCATCAGACCATTACAAGATCTCGGTGAGCTACAAGAAGGCAGAAATGCTCATTTTGAAGCACAGTTAACTCCTGTGAGTGACTCTACTATGAGAGTAGAGTGGTATAAAGATGGCAGACCGATAACAGCCAGCTCGCGAATCACGTCAATCTTCAACTTCGGTTACGTCTCCCTTAACATCTTGCACCTACGGGCTGAAGATGCAGGTTCGTATACTGTGAGGGCTGTAAATAAATTAGGTGAAGCTATCAGTACCGCTTCTATCAGAGTAGCTGCCAGAAGTACAGTTACTGGAGATCTTGGAATACCTGAACAGCGACGATATATTGAAAAGACTGAGCAGTTGGAAGCTTATCAACAACAACAACACCAAAAATATTATCAAGAGATCCCAGAAAGTACACAACGACCGGAATTTAAAACGCCGATTAAAGATCAAATAAATATTAAAGAAGGCGGCTTTGCACACTTTGAAGCTCGTCTTGAGCCTATTGGCGATTCTACTTTAAAAGTAGAATGGTTAAAAGATGGACGTCCTGTAGAAGCCAGTTCAAGAATAACTACATTCTTTAACTTTGGTTATGTAGCATTAACAATTAAGTCAGTAACAGTTCACGATGCAGGCCATTACACTTGTAGAGCTTACAACGCTCTTGGTCAAGCAACTACAAATGCTAAACTGACAATAGTCACAAAGAGGGATATTATCGCAGAATCACAGCACCCTGGCGGTCTTGAAAAAATCCAACATCTGGAAGATTCAAGTCGTTATTCAAGACGTGCTGAAGAAGAAGTGAGAATCACACAAAAACCACGATTCTTAGGACCTCTTAAGGGTACTAATAAAATCGTAGAGGGTCAAAGCGCTCACTTTGAAGCTAGAGTTGAACCTCAAAGCGATTTAACGATGACAGTCGAGTGGTATTTTAATGGAAAACAAATAACTAGTGCAAACCGCATACAGACTTATCACGACTTCGGATATGTAGCATTAGATATTGCAAGCATTCGCGCCGAAGATTCTGGAGTTTATACTGTAGTCGCTCGTAATGCAGCAGGAGAGGCTCAGCTGAGCGCATCCATGGTAGTGGAAAGTACGTAAGCTTATTACAATAACTTTTATTAATTTATGTTTATTTATATTTATTAAACCACTTATTTATTATTTGTTTACAGCTCGTTCCAGTATTGACACATCAAGTATTCATCGCGGACTATACGAAAAAACAAGGCAAATAGAAGAATCGAAGTTTGTGGAGCCCATGTATCAAATTGAGGAAATTTCTAAATCTAAACCAGTATTTGTTCAACCGCTTTCTGACCCACCACTTGTTTCTGAAGGCAAAAATATTCATCTAGAGTGCAGATTAGAACCCATGGGTGATCCAACAATGCGAGTTGAGTGGTTCCATAACGGCAGGGCTGTTACAGTCGGATCTAGATTTAAAACTTATTATGACTTTGGCTTCGTAGCACTAGATATTATTCATGCTACTTCTGCCGATTCAGGGGAGTACACTGTAAGAGCAGTGAACCATTTGGGTTCTGCTCATACATCAGCAATGGTTCGTGTTATTGAACGATCTGATATTGTTACCGATACCCAAAATGAACAAGCAGTTGAACAAATTCAGATGCTTGAAGATGCAGCTCGTAGAACTAAACAAACACAAGAAGACATCACAGTTATGCAGGCACCACAATTTTCTAGAGCATTACACAATATTGAAACTGTAGAAGGAACCAACGTGCATTTAGAATGTAGGTTACAACCAGTTGGCGACACAACAATGAGAGTAGATTGGTTCTGTAATGGTAGACCTATAAAAACTGGACACAGATTCAGACCAGCATATGAATTTGATTATGTCGCCCTTGATCTTTTGAGTGTGTACCCAGAAGATTCGGGTGTCTACACATGCCAAGCCACAAATCAACTTGGAGAGGCAGTAACATCGTGTGCTCTCCGCGTAATTGCTAAAAAAGATTTAATATTTGAATCGCAGCACCCGTCTGGACTTGAAAAGATTCAGTACTTAGAGGACACTTCTAGGTATAAGAAGACCGAAGTTATCGATGAATCAGTAAATGTCAAACCACGTTTCATAACAAAACCAAAATCAATTGAAAATGTTCTTGAAAGAAACCACGTTCATTTTGAATGCAAACTGGAACCTGTGACTGATTCAAACTTGAAAGTTGAATGGTTTAAAAATGGCCAACCTGTAACTATCGGACATAGATTTAGACCTATACACGACTTTGGGTATGTAGCCCTTGATATCATAGACTTAATTGCAGAAGATTCAGGTGTTTATACATGTAGAGCTGTTAACCTTGTCGGTACTGATGAAGTAAGCTGCAGGTTAACTTGCCGGGAAACAGCCGATATTATTCGGGCAACACAAAACGAAGCAGGCTTGGAACAAATACAGGTATTAGAAGATAGATCTAAGTACCACAGAAGTCAAGTTGTTGATGAAGTCACATCACAGGCCCCGATATTCACAACTTCTCTCAAAAATATTGAGATTAAAGAAGGTCAACGAGCACACTTTGAATGCAGATTGATACCTGTTTCAGATCCAACATTAAAAGTTGAATGGTATCATAATAACAAGCCATTAAAGAGTGGCTCGAGATTTACGGAAACAAACAATTTCGGATTTGTGGCTCTTGATATCATGTCTTGTTTACCAGAAGATTCAGGTACATATACCTGTAGGGCAATCAATGCTCTAGGTGAAGCAGTTACGTCTGGTATGGCCACAGTTCACTCTAAAAAATCGATCTACTTAGAATCGCAGCACGAAGGAGCACTTCCAAGACTTAATCAGCTAGAAGATACTTCTAGACATCATAAACCAACTGGACCTGAAGAAACCGTCACTCAAGCACCAGTATTTACAATGCCCATGAAAGATCTTAGGGTAGCAGAAAATCAAGCAGCTCACTTCGAAGCTCGTTTAATACCAGTTGGCGATCCCAAGCTGCGCGTAGAATGGTTACGTAATGGTGTCCCTATTGAAGCTTGTGAGTATGGTGACAGTTTTTTCTTATACTCGGATGGCATTCGTGAAATAATTATATTACTTTTATTGAAATATCTTTATATTTTGCAGCTAACCGATTAACAACAATGCACGACTTTGGATATGTTGCATTAAATATGAAGTATGTTAATCCAGAAGATTCAGGTACTTATACATGTCGTGCAATTAACGAACTAGGTGAAGCAGTTACTTCTTCTACCCTTTTCGTACAATGTAAGTTATTTCAGTATGCTAAAAATATATTATAATTATGTATCCAATTATTAATTATTTTTGATCGTGTAAAATGTAAATGTGATCATTGCTTCCAGCTAAAGCATCATTACAACTTGAATCTCAACATGAGAGTGCTTTGGAGAAAATACAGCAGTTAGAAGACTCCTCTCGATACCAGCGTAGAGAGGATGTCGAAGTTGCCGTGACTCAACCTCCAAGGTTCATCACAAACTTGAATGGACCGACAAAACTTGTTGAAGGCCAAAGTGCTCACTATGAATGCCGTATTGAACCATATCCAGACCCGAATATGCGAGTAGAATGGTACTTTAATGGTAAAGTCTTGCAAAGTGGACATCGCTACCGCACAGCGTATGACTTTGGATTTGCAGCCTTAGATATACTTACTGTTTATGGAGAGGATTCAGGAGAATATACATGCAAAGTTATAAATAATTTAGGTCAAGCCACATCATCTATTAAGCTTAATGTACAATGTAAGTAATTTGTAGTTTAGTAATTGAGCTTAATGTACAATGTAAGTAATTTGTAGTTTAGTAATTGAGCTTAATGTAAGTGATTTTAGATACTTTTTAATTTTGTGAAATAAATTCACTAAATAAAGTAATAATGACAAATGTGGCGTAATGATTATCATATTTAGCTTGCTTATCAAATCAAGACAACTATCGTAACCATTGCGCGGGTGTGTATTCCTTTTTGAACAAAATATTTTTACAACTTGCAAAAAGTTAAAATTTGGCCTAGGTGTTTTTTGTAAATAAACACTTATTTTTACCTAATAAATGTATTATTGCAGCGAAAGAATCAATTATCAGAGACACGCAACACGAAAGTGCTTTAGAAAAAATACAATATCTGGAGGACGATAGCAGATACAAACGTGTAGTTCAAGATGAAAGCTTTGTTGCTGAGAAACCTCAATTTGGGAAGCCTATTAAGAATGTGCAAGCGCCAGAAGGCCAACCCGTACATTTAGAGGCAACACTTACTCCAGTTAATGATCCAACAATGCGTGTTGAATGGTATTGTAACGGTAGGCCAATACAACAAGGCCACAGATTTAAAACAACATATGACTTTGGATACGTGGCTTTGGATATTCTTTACGCTTATGCTGAAGACTCCGGCACATATATGTGCAAGGCTACAAATGCCGTAGGTGAGGCTGTAACAACGAGTTCTGTCCAAGTAGCTGGTAAGTTCGATACTTCGTTATTCATAATTATTTAATTATCATAAGTTTTTTTATTTTTTAAATATAATCAAATATTGGTATATTACGTAAAACTATCGAGCATAATCTAAAGAACTGGGCATGTAAAGAACATAATACATATAAAATAACATAATTCGGTGACGTTAAAAGATTCGGCTAAAGGATTAAAAAAGTTATAATGAAGATACATAAGTAGTAGCCAGTTTCTTTTACATTACAGAGCTTGCCTTCCCTCAGAGTATATATATTTTTGTTTTAATGTAATGTTTTATTTCAGCTAAATCCGGTCTTTATTTGGATACATTAGATGAACAAAGATTGAAGAAGATTCAAGAACTCGAAAGGTACGAAAGACCTAAAGCAATTGAAGAGGAACAAATCGGCCAAAGACCCGTCTTTTTGACAGCTCTTACGAGCCTTGAAAATTTAAAGGAAGGTGACCGTGCCCATTTCGAGTGTCGGGTTGAACCTATTAACGATCCAGATCTTACAATCGAATGGTTCCATAACGGCCAAAAGATAAGAGCAGGCCATAGATACAGGACTACACATGATTTTGGTTATGTTGCTCTTGATATATTGTACACATACGCTGAAGACTCTGGAACGTATATGTGTAAAGCAACAAACAAGCTCGGTGAAGCAGTTAATACATGCACGTTGAAGGTTGCAGGTAATAAAAGTACAACAATCTGACTGTTCAATATTTTGACCGTACTCTAATTAAGCCACTCTTAAGACATGAACCTAATTGTATACTCATTTTACGATAGTTAATGTAATAATACTATTTTCATTTCACTTTTCAGGGCACAGAAATATAATTTTAGATACGCAACATCCCAATGGCTTGGAAAAAATAAGGCAACTTGAAGCGCAAGGCCATCATACTAGGATTGAAGTGGAGGAGCCAAAGATTAGTCCTCCCAGATTTGTTACAGAATTAAGAGGAACAACTCATGTCTTTGAAGGTCAGACGGCACACTTTGAATGTCAAGTCGAGCCAGTACATGATCCAAATTTGCGTATTGAATTTTATCATAATGGCAAAGCCCTGCAATCTGCTGCACGATTCCATATCACTTTTGATTTTGGTTATGTATCACTTGATATTCAACACTGCGTCCCAGAAGATGCCGGTGAATACTCTGTGAAGGCTATTAATGCACTGGGACAATGTACTTCAGCAATATCAATGACAGTAACCGCAAAAGGAAGTATTATATCGGAATCTCAACGTCCCGAAGGATTGGAGAAAATTAGAGAATTGGAAGCAGCGGAACCATTCAAACGACCAGAAATCCCTGAACCAGTTACAAGGCAACGCCCTGTATTTACTCAGCCTCTGCAAAACATTGATAATATACAAGAAAGCCAGACTGCACACTTCGATTGTAGGCTTATTCCTGTTGGAGACCCAACTCTTAAAGTAGAATGGTTTAGAAACGAAAAATTAATAGAAGATAGTTCAAGAATTACCAAAACTCATGACTTTGGTTATGTTTCTATGACCATAACGCATGTACGGGATGAAGATGAAGGCGTCTATATGTGCAGGGCATCTAATTTGTTAGGTGAGGCTGTCACAACAGCTGCCATGAAAATCAAAAGTAAGTAGCTTAATTTATTACCTAAACCTACTTTATCTATAACAAAATAAAGACAAAGAAACGCTATTCTGTGAAGTGTATATTGTAGCTCTTTTATTTAAAAAAGCAAATCAAAATATGCACATTATTATTACACGTATGTACATAATTAAAATATTAATTAAGACATTGGTTATTCTCTCTTTTTATAGCTAAAGCAGCAATTCAGATGGAGACACAGCACCCAGAAGGCATGAAAAAAATACAACAGTTAGAAGAACCCCATCAAAAGAGATCTGAAGAACCTGACCGCGAATTTGAGAAGCCAATCTTTACTCAGGTGCTTACAGGGCCTTCAGAGTTATGGGAAGGACAGCACGCTCATTACGAGGCCCGCGTTGTGCCTGTTGGTGATCCAAGCTTGAGATTTGAATGGTATATTAACGGCGTGGAACTCAAAATGGGTAAGAAACGTCACGATAGCTTTTATATTTACCTTGGTACTCAGCAGATCCAATTATTTAGAGAGCATCAAATGTATTAGTTCTATTCTGTGCCATTATTTATAATTATATTAATTATTTATTCATAATTTTATTTATTGGCTTCAGTTTAAGTGTCAGTTTTTTATTTACAACAAAATATTTTTATAATAATAAATCCTGCTGCAAATTGGTGGATATATTATTAATAAGCATTGGCGTATTGATTGAAATAAAATATTTAAAAAAAATACATTTTAATACAAGCAAAGTATGAAGAAGAGATCAGTAGTCTATGTTCTAATATGTAAAATCTTCCTCTTCTTACCGTGTCAAATGACCAATTTGAGTAAATTTGTTATCGACGTCGTAAATAAGTGTACTCATCAAAGTTAAATAGCCCATATTTCTGTTTGCAGTATACGAATTTATTTAGTCGTAATTGTTCTCTATGTTACAGGTTCGAGATTCCGCACTACACATGATTTTGGTTTCGTTACATTAGATATTAACTCTGTAGTTGCCGATGACGCTGGTTTATATATGTGTAAAGCCATTAACAAAGCCGGCAGCACCGTCTCCTCAACTTCATTGAAAGTTAAGACCAAGTCTACAATTGTTGATCAAACTATGCGACCAGAAGCTTGGGAACAAATTCAACTTAAGGAAGCTGCGATGAACAAAGTACCAGAGATGTTTATTGAGCCAGGTGTTCAACAGGCTCCGATATTTACTACTCACCTTAAGAGTTATGATAAACTAGTTGAAGGTCAACATATTTACCTAGAAGCGCAAGTAGAACCACGCACTGATCCAAATCTAAGAACAGAGTGGTTTAAAAATGGTGAATCGTTGACTACTGGATCCAGATTAAAGAGCACTTTTGATTTTGGTTTGGTGACACTTTCTATTAATTCGTTGAGAATTGATGATTCTGGACTCTACACATGTAAAGCAACCAATCTTATGGGTGAAGCTGTTTCAACTGCATCTATCAAGATAGAAGATCGTCATTGGCTACTCGGTGACACCTTACATCCTAAATCTTTAGATCGCATTGGTGCTTTAGAACAACCTAAACCTGGCAAACCTGATGCACCTGAACCCGCTTATGAAACACCAGTGTTCATTTCGCACTTAAATAATATTATATGTAAAGAAGGTGATAATATTCATTTTGAATGCAACGTCGAACCGTCTAAAGACCCTACTCTTCAGATTGAATGGTTCTTTAACAATAAACCATTACCATCAGGGACTAGATATAAGAGCACACATGATTTTAGCTATGTATCTTTGGATATCACGCACACTTATGAAGAAGATTCTGGAATTTACACATGTAAAGCTACTAACAGCAAAGGCTTTGCAACGACATCGGGTTCACTTCGGTGCACTGGTGATAAAAACATTTATTTTGATACCCAACATCCTCAAGGAAAAGCAGGTTTAGAAGCTGTAGAGCAAGCTGAAGAAGCTAGGCTTGCAAAGGGCAGAAGACCATCCGTCGCAGATGCAGAATATCCCAAGCCAGAATGGGTCGTGCCCATAGCAGCGGAGCATCAATTAATAGAAGGACAAGCTCTACATTTAGAAGGCCAGGTAGAACCTAAGAATGACCCAGATTTGAAAATAGAATGGTACTTTAATGGTAAGGTTCTTGAACATGGGTCTAGATATAAATTAACCAGTGACTTCGGATTTGTCACTTTGGATCTGACCGATGTTTATGAAAGAGATAGTGGAATTTACACATGCAAAGCTTACAACAAGAGAGGCGAAGCGTTTACTTCATCTACTATATATTGTACTAGTAAAGAAAACCTCATTGAAAGAACTCAACATCCGAAAGGAACAGAGGGATTGGAAAAGATCCAGAATCTGGAAGATTCTCTTCGCAAAGAACCTGGACAAAAGCTCGACGACGATACAGGTAGACCACCTGAGTTTACAAGTGTCTTCAAAGATATTGTTGATATTAGTGAGGGCCAAATAGCTCACTATGAAGCCTCGCTCATACCTACCGGTGATCAGAGCATGGTTGTAGAATGGTTCTACAATGGCAAAACCATTGAAGCTAGCCATCGTATTCGCACAGTGTATGCATTTGGTATGGTAGTCCTCGAAATACTTGGTACTAAAACTACTGATTCCGGTATATATTCTTGCCGAGCCACTAACAGATGGGGACAGGCAGAAATTAGTGTGAAACTGGATTGCGTCGACAAGAGCAAGGGTCAAAAACCGAGATTCACTACGCATATTCAAAGCATCGAAGGACTTAAGGACGGTCAAGCAGCTCATTTCGAATGCACTGTGGTTCCAGTCGATGACCCTGACATGAAAATTGAATGGTATCACAATGGTCAACCAATGCGACATTCCACAAGAATTAAAACTGTATCAGATTTTGGCTTTGTTGTGCTTGACATTGCTTACACGCAAAATCATGATACTGGTGAATACGTCTGCCGAGCGTATAACAAATATGGTGAGGACTTCACCAAAGCAACCATTAACTGTTACGGTAGAAGCGGAGTGTATTCAGATAGCTTACAGCCTGACTCCTTAGCGAAAATTAGGGAACTGGAAAGTCTTCAAGGCGCGCAACAACAAGCTCCTGCCGCTGCTTCTGCAGTTCCACCCAAGTTTTTGACTCAAATACAAGATGTAACAAAACTTGTAGAGGGACAAAGTGCTCACTTTGAAGCACGTCTGGTACCTGTTGACGATCCTGATCTTAAAGTTGAATGGTTCTATAACGGAAAGAAATTACCACATGGACATAGATATAGAACTTTCCATGATTTTGGTATCGTAATTTTGGATATACTTTACTGTTACGAAGAAAATTCTGGGGTTTACGAATGTGTCGCGACTAACAAATTGGGTACTGACTCCACAAAGGCCACATTAAAATGTACATCGAAGGAAAATCTGATCTTGGACTCGCAACTACCGCGGGTAAGATATTCTTACGATTATAAAATAATCTATATAATGCAATTTCTACTCATATTCAAGGAGAACTTTATCTTCATTGTTATTAAATATTCATAATTATGCTATATTTACTTACTTATTTTAGGGCATGGAAGGAGGACTAGAAAAACTGCAAACTTTAGAAGATTCAATGATTCGTAAAAAGGACACTGAAATCGAAGAAGAGCGCGGAAAAGCTCCCGTATTTACCGTACCATTATCCAATATTGAAAATCTTCGCGAAGGTGAAAACGCACACTTCGAAGCACGACTTACGCCAACCGATGATCCAAACCTGAAAGTAAGTAAATATGTATTATATTTAACATTAGACATCGTAGTTTGTATTATTTTTTCGATTTGTTATTGCACGCTACCTTTTAACCAAGTATTGTCTATTATATTTTATCTATAACTATGTCCTCCTTGTTTTTTAGTTCTAGTTTTTAATTTTTCTAGTTTATTTCTAGTTTAATTCATGGAAAATTCAATTAAATATAAATATAATAATTTTCAAAAAAAATTACCAAGGATTATTTCCCTTAAATTTGAATTTTAGACATTTCTTAAAAAATGTTTTTTATGCTTTTAGGTAGAGTGGTACTGGAACGGCAAGTCGCTTAAAGCTGGTTCAAGATTTAGAACATTCTGTGACTTTGGTTTTGTGATCCTTGAAATATCACCAACCTATCCTGAAGATTCTGGTGAATATTTGTGTAGAGCTTACAACAATTACGGCGAAGCTGTTACAACAGCTACAATGAAGGTTCAAGGAAAGCGTAATATTATTCTAGAATCTCAACTACCAAAGGGTATGGAAGGCACTATCGATAAAATAGCCGCACTTGAAGGTTATACAGGCACGGTAGATTCTTTGACACCAGAGGCCGAGAGTGGCAAGCCTCCTGAATTTATTACTACTCCATCGGATCTTATTTTATCTGAAAACTCGTCGGCACACTTTGAGTGTCGTTTAATTCCTGTCAATGATTCAAGCATGAGAGTTGAATGGTACCATAATGGTAAACCTCTTCTAACGGGATCCAGAGTTAAAACCATTAACGATTTTGGCTTCGTAATTCTTGAAATAGGTGGAGTATATCAACGCGACGCGGGACTTTACACTTGTAAAGCCACCAATCGTCATGGGGAAGCAACCGTTTCGTGCAAGCTACAAGTCAAGGGTAGACAAGGTATTATTTTGGAACCTCAGTTGCCAAGTCATTTTAAGTCAGGGACTGAAAGCATTCAGAAATTGGAAGAAACTCTTCACAAACGCGAAGAAATTACGATCGAAGATGAAAAACCTAATCCACCTAAGTTTATAGTAGAAATTAAAGACAATCTAGATGTTTCGGAAGGCGGACCAATACACTTCGATTGTAGAGTAGAACCTGTTGGTGATCCTACTATGAGGATCGATTGGTTCCATAACGGTAGGCCTTTCGCGACTGGATCTCGCGTGCATATGCTTAATGATTTTGGTTTCATCGCTCTCGATATTGACTACATTTATGCACGTGATTCTGGTGAATATACATGTCGTGCCACCAATAAATGGGGTTCAGCCACCACAACGGCGAAGATAACATGTAGTGCTAAACGTGATATTGTATTGGAATCACAGTTACCACAAGGTATGAGTGGAGAAAAAATAAAGGAATTGGAAAGAGGACGAATTAGTGATGCTCCGAAAGAGGAGGCCATGATAACTACCCCACCAAAATTCATAACGCAAATTCAATCACATACTGTTGAAGAATCGGAGGGCGTCCGGTTTGAATGCCGCGTCGAGCCTAAAGAAGATCCTAAGTTACGCATCGAATGGTACCGCAACGGAAAACTACTGCCTACTGGGCATCGTTATCGCACAGTGTACGATATGGGCTTCGTTTCGCTTGATATTTTGTACGTTTATGCTGAAGATTCTGGCGAATATGTATGTCGCGCAGTCAACGATTTTGGCGAAGACTTCACTAAAGGAACTGTTTCATGTAAAAGTGAGTATTCTTTATATTCACCAATTGTGATACACATTAAATACACATAACATTTTTTTTAGGAAACCAGCATTTTAACATTTATATAATTTATAATATATGATCAACAGAATTACCTGACATCATATTACAAAACCAAGTTCCTCGGGGAATGAAAAAATCAGAAGCATTAACCCAGATGGAAGCTACCATTAAGAAATATACCTCAGAAATATTTTTAACAGAAGATGATCTTTACGATGTTGATAAGAAACAACCACCGAGATTCGTAACACAAATTCAAAGCCAAACCACGTTAGTTGAGATGGAAACTACTAAATTTGAATGTCAACTCGCTCCTGTCGGCGATCCTAATATGAAAGTTGAATGGTTCTTTAATGGCAAGCCATTGTTGCACAGTAAGTTTTTGCAGCTCAAACACTATTCATTTAATTACTGCCGTGAGTTTATTCACTTATATCATGGATATAAAAATAATCACTAATTTATTTTTACAGAAAACCGTTTTACCCCTATATATGATTTTGGTTATGTAGCCATGAACTTTGGCTGGGTATATCCCGAAGACAGCGGAGAATACCTTTGCCGAGCAACCAATCTTTATGGTATGGATGAAACAAGGGCTGTAATAAAAACTGCGGGAAAACCAGGCATTGTTTACGATTCTCAACTTCCTAAGCACATGAAGAGTATTGAAAAAATACGTGAAATGGAGGCGTCTTGGCAAGTGTAAGTAATTAAATGATACATATTTCTCATGTTTTCTTAAGAATCATATATCAAAATAGTTCTGTCGAATTTGTGTTCGTACTTACAAGTTATATTTACAGGGCACCAGAACAACTACCTGACGAAACTAAGGCTCGTTGTCCTCCTGTGTTCGTAAGTTTACCAGAGGCTGTCACGGTCGAAGAAGGTGAATGGGCTCGTTTCTGCTGTCGCGTTACTGGACATCCTAAACCACGAGTCATGTGGCTTATTAATGGAAACACTATAGTCAACGTAATTATTTTCAAAATTTGTATATATTCTGTAAAAACGCAATTTTGGGTAGAGTATCATTATTTAATCTTTTATATAAATTTCAGGGTTCTAGATATAAGTTAACATACGACGGAATGTACCATTTTGATATACCTAAAACAAGACAATACGATACTGGTAAAATTGAAGTTATTGCCAGGAGTTCCGCAGGCGAGGCAATGGCTGTTACCGAATTGAAAGTTATACCGAGACACGATGACTACAGAAGTGTCTTAAAGAATGCTCCACGACGTAAGTTTTTTTATAAAAACGGATGACACCTCAGCTTACTATGCACCACCAAATTATTAGCAGTCAAAGCGAGTAATAATCCATTGTAATGGATCGATCAAGTACAAATTCAAAATAGCTTAATATTTTTGCTTCACTTACACACTTCACCAACTCATTTACACACCAACAGACTGCTTAAATACAAATAAACCCTTCGCTACCCTTTTCCTTTCCTATTTGTTCATGAGATGAAGAGCAGCTAAACCATCTGCTTCAACCAGCTTTGCCATCGGATCCGAAAGGTATGTTTTGAAATGTTAAATTTTAAACGTAATTAGCGCTATTCATATTTTTATTAATTATTATACAGCTTGGTACGACGAAACCACACAATTCCAACGCACTGAAACTGAATTGGAAAAGACCTTTGAAGAAAGGCACACTCTACAACGTCAAGGAGTTATTGATCACAGGCCAGAATTAAAGCCTAAAGTAATTAGAGAACCAGAAACCGAATGGCAACAAACTGTAAAGAAGAAGAAAAGCGAGGAATATTATAACAAATTACAAGAATTGGAGAATGAACAAGTAATCAAGGAAAGCAGGTTGCGAGAATCTACTCATCAGTATGCCGTTCCCGGGGAAAAAATTGCAACTAGTTCCGTCGCAAAAGGAATGGCTCAACAATATGAAGATAACTTGTAAGATTTTTTTGGTTATATCTGAAATTTTGTTCTGAAAAACACCTAATTTATTTAGTATGGCTATGTAGCCACAGTGTTAAAAATCCTATAATTATGTCTCCCTCGTTATATAGCACAAAACTAAAGTTCAATATACTAATAATATCTAAAAATTTAGATCTGAATCAAACTCGTATTCAACTGGTATCTCAAAAAAGTATTATAAATTCTCACTGCCATCAAACTTTATCAGTTTGATGAAAAAACCACTAATACAATTGTTTATTTTATTTTAGAGAAAAAACTGAAGAAATTGTGGAACAACAAACGCAAAAGAGGGTAATTCAAAAACCTAAGATACCAGGTCCCACCGAGTCTTCTGTTCATGGCAAGGAAGTTCACGTTGCGAAACAAAAACAAATACAGAAGGAAATTGTTGGTGACACTGAAATAACACGAAAAATAACTTCTACAGAAACCACTGAAGTAGAACATAAAGCCCAAACGCAGGAAAGAGTGGTCGAAGGCCGAGTGAAGCCTACCCAACCACCTGTCTTCACAAAGAAAATGCAACCTTGCCGTGTGTTTGAGCATGAACAAGCCAGATTCGAAGTGGAATTTGATGGAGATCCATTACCAACTATTAAATGGTACCGAGAAAACTTCCCGATTAAAAACTCAGCAGATTTTCAAATTCACACCTTCAGCACTAAATCAATCCTTATCATAAGGCAAGTGTTCGTTGAAGACTCTGCTGTGTTTGCGGCGGTGGCTGAAAATAGAGGAGGAACAGCCAAGTGTAGCGCGAATTTAGTCGTCGAAGAGCGAAAACGCCAAGGTAGAGGAGGCGTTGTCCCACCTAGTTTTACATTGACGGCTCAGAATGTTAATGTAACAGCTGGGCAACTAGTAAGATTCGATACCAAAGTAACTGGTACAAAACCAATCGACGTATATTGGTTGAAGAACGGTAAAAAAGTGCAACCAGACATAAGGAACAAAATACTGGAAGAGGATGGCACTTTCACTCTCTTGGTTTTGGAAGCTTACCCACAAGATTCAGGAAAATATGAGTGCGTCGCTATAAATAGCGCTGGTGAAGCAAGATGTGATGCTGAGTGCTCAGTCAATGCACCTGTCTCAAAAGATAAACCCAAACCACAGACTAAAACCGCTAATGCTCCTCCTGAAATAATTGAAGCTCTAAAGGATAAAGTGGTAGCTGAAGGCCAAGCAATTGAGTTTAGTTGCAAAATAGTAGGAAAGCCGGTTCCGACCGTCCAATGGTACAAAGGCGACAAATTAATTAAACCATCTAAATATTTCCAAATGTCTAGAACTGCCGATGAATATACTCTTCGTATATCGGAGGCATTCCCTGAAGACGAAGGAGACTACAAATGTGTTGCCTATAACTCAGCGGGCAGGGTTACAGTTGCTGCCAAACTCAAAGTTACTCAACCTGATCAGGCTGACAATTTACCTACTCTTACACCACTCCGTGATATTGTTGTGAACGAAGGACAACCGGCCCAGTTCAAAACCCATATCACGAGCAAAGTAAAACCAACAATACAATGGCTTCGTGAAGGTGCTTTGATTCCAGAAACTCCCGATTTCCAGGTAAATCAACGTTTCTGTACATAAACCATTTCAATATTAACATTCGCAAACACAATATTTTGTCATAGTGTATTATTTTAGTTATTCCTAGAAATGACATTTTAATGTACTTTTTTATCACTGCTTAAGATTCATTCAGTTAAGTCAAATGTTACCTTAAAACGTGATCACACAACACGCTCACATCAAATACAAAGCACGTCCAAATGATCGTTGTGTGCAACCCGCCAATCAGACTTGTATAAATAAATAAACCTGGCCAAAATACCATCCGGGCTCATAAAATAGGTAGACCAACAATAGGTATGAACATTATTATATATTAGGTAGCTAAATTTATATGGCTTGTATGTAAGAACATGAGTCATGCACAAACCGACGCTTGACGTAATAACCAGTACAAATAAAAAAAAAACAATATATGGTTTCTTACAAGACCATACAACATTTTAATGTTCTAATTGACCGCAGTATTCCTTTGCAAAACGCTAAAATAACTTACATAGTCATGGCTAACAAACTGACAGAGTAGTTTAAAGTAGTTGATATATCATTAGGCGACGTATGAGTCACATCTTAGTCCCCTAGCCTGTCAATATCTTCGTGGGAGATGAGCATAACTGACCAAAATTATTGTACGTCTATTTCAGATGATTCACGAAGGCAACAACGCTGTGTTGTTGATCGGCAATACTTACGAAGAGGACACTGGAATTTTCACGTGTCGCGCGACCACCGCCGCGGGCCAGGTCGAGACTTCGGCAAAGCTAATCGTCAAAAGTAAGACATAGACACAGGCAGCGAGTTCGCGTCGCGCACTTTTAATACATTAATGTAGTGTTTCTTTGTTTCATCTCTACTACAATGAGATCGGGTGAAAACTACTATTTCTAAAATTATGAAAGTTGACAAGCGAATATATATCTCTAAATTATCCCAATGCATAGTTTAATCGTAGCGGTTACCGCAAATAACGATATTCGTCCGCTTCTTATACATACACTTCCATAATCACCAGTCGTGGTATAATGATACATTGACGAATATGAAAGTAGCTATTGAAGATTTTATCAAGTACAACGTCGGGGAACTTGACACTATAAAACCGATATGGACACTTGAGCTGTAAATACACATGAAATGCACGACCACAACCGCTAACTTCATTGCGAGCAAAGACGACAAATCTGTAAAAAAATTTAACTCTGTAGTATATAATCTGGGCGAATTCCCGCATCTAACAATGCTGTACATTTAAGCTTTTTGTGTAAATAGTCCTAGTAATCCGACAAGGCAGGCGACAACGGAACTACGAGCACCGACCAGGAGCTTCTCTAAACCCAACTCTCCCCACAATTGGATATACGTAACATGTAATTAACATGAACACGAGACTTTCAACGACTGTTTTGTTTTGCTTTACCGCTACGATGTTTACTAAATGAGTTGTCTATGATCGAGAATACTGTACATTACATCATAAACGATCTGAACTTAAACGCGTCTTTTGGCGAATTTAAATGTATTTTTCACCCAATACTCTCATATTAATAATTTTAAGCCTGCGCTGAAATATTATTCTCTAGCTTATTAACAACAAGAAAATTGTTTAATAAAAATGCTTTTTGTGTTGAGTTCCGACCCGTGAAACTTATGCAAATTATCTCAGTGGTCTTGGTATTCAACCAAGTGTAATTGTCACAATTGTTAGCTCCTAACTGGGACTTGCGTCAGCTTCTGTGGTCAGTGTCAAATGTTATTAAAACGTACTATGTAAATATATACAATAAAAATTAAACATTGGACGCAAAGTCTATCACCGTGGAATAAAATCCTCGCTTCGGCTTTAACCTTAAGCATGATTTATTGTTTGTACTGTCCGATGTAGATTGAGTAATACATTGAGATATGAAAACGATCTCACCTAACAAAAGCTGCACGCAGCCAGTGAGTTTCGCACAGTACCTGATGTCATCTAACTGCTACGACTAACTTTGTCGGTGTCGTGTGATACGTGTACCATTTGCTAAGTCGACATCGAATTATAGTGTACGTAATGTTCTGCGCCGGTGAAGTGCGCCCTTGCCGAGAGCAAAGTTACTCGTGGTTGTGTTCCGCGCCGTTTCGCACTTTCCGCTGTCAACTCTCCTAAGACAAAGAAACATAGCAGTAGTCACTAGTCGCGTACCGTACGCTCCCGCGGCAACCCTTATGTATGAGTAATGACGATGAAGTACGCACGCACCACTTGCCTTGCCAGTTTCTATGTTTTGACAACACTCGATATTAAAGACCTAATGTTTTCTGCAAGTACAAATCCAAATTGAATGAGATTTTATAGTTTAACGTTTATAGTGATCTTTAACTTTGTTTTAAGTGCACGACATTGTTAAAATTAAATTGTGCTGTATGTTCTATCTAATTGTAATAAGTTATTAGGCGTGGCAGTATTCTATAACTAAATAATTATTCTAGTATAGCTATTTAATAATATTTATGACTTAATAATTTTGTATGTTACCTTTATGTGAAACTGTTTAATAAACGCTATAAATTGATGATAATTTCGCCTTATTCAACACACAAAAACATTCTTGATTTATTCTAAAGACACTAAGAAATTGAGCATCACGATAGGGTAGATAGGTATAGATTTCAATGCCTTATTTCGAACACGATGCACTGACACTTGAACGGCCGGCGCCCGCCGCCCGCGCATCCGCGTCCCGCCGCGGCTGGTCGGGCGGCTACCGCCCCTGGTTGCTTCATTCATCGACTGGCACCTCTACTTCTAAACTTCTATACTCTCTCTTCATGTCATTGGAGATTTGGTTGTGATTTAATAATTAAGTCACGGTTTTTCTTTGTTACTGTTGTAACTAAACCGTTGATTAACTATAACTCTAATAAAGTTTTAAGAATTGAACTCACGCTATTTACAATGGATGTTCACTAATTCTACCAAAGTATTTAAGTAGTGTGCACCAAATATTTCTATAAATTAACGTTAGACAGATAGAAGTATTTATTAAGTCTTTAAAAATTAGTAATTTTTAATTAAGTGAAAATAGTAGGTGTTAATAAACAAATTCTACCTTCAAATGATTACACATATACAAGAAACATGGTAAAACAGAACAATAGCTAAACAGTACAAATATAGATTTCGTGAAGCAGCTTTCTATTTAGGTACTGTTGGTAATTGTAACGTGCCATTAGAGAGTAAAACGGGGACAAGCCTTTGGTAAGTATTTGAAAAGGTAAGACTTCCAATTCGTTAAAATTACTTTTAAATCATCAAAAAATTGGCAAAGTACGTGTAAGACCACATACAATGAAGTGTTCCGTAGAAATTATGATATCCACTATTTCTTTCCTTTCGTTACTGAATCCTGAAAAATGCATTTAATCTAATATACCCATATCTAAAAACCCACTTAAGAGAATTTGATGATAAAATTAATTTTATTGTAGATTTTATTAAAATAAATTTCATTGAAAGTATTTTTTATCGTTGTTTTTCGAATCTTACTCTTCATAGTGCAAAAGATAGACGAGAACAAAATTTTTACGGTTTTGACTGCCAATATTTCGCCACCTACTTATTATTTCAAATAAAAAAAAATAAAGAAACAATTATGAACGACATTTTAAAACTCATATTTTGAACTGAAACTTCCAGAAACTTATTATTTTTTGGTCTATAAAATTATATCGTAACAAGAAAATCTTAAAAAATTTGGAGCGACCTCTTAATTTTTTTTGAGCTGTCCTTTAGCGGGAGTTCTTATAACATCAAAAACTATCATTTTTTCACACGAGACTCAAAAACAAAAAAAGTCGTTTGTTTGCGCCACCCTAATCGTCATCGTTTTTTAAGAATTGACTTAGATAATAATATATAATTACTCGACTATGCAAAGAAATCCCCAGTTACATGTATACCATGTTACCCCTGTCATCGTATGATGACAGGGCTAACTTTTTCACGATTACAATTATTGTATTACGGTGTATAGATTTGATTAGACAACACTTTTTGCTCACGAAAATAAAAACAAAATGCATTGTAACAATACTTCTTGGCAAAACAATAGGCAACTTTATCGCTAAAAGCGATCTCTTCCAGGCAACCTAGCTTAAAAGAATTTCTTAACTAATCTGGCGATGTAGGGGGAACAAAAAAAGAATAGCAATGTACAATTTAATTAGTACTAATTTATAAATTTAATACATACATAAATACAGAAATATTTGGACATCAACATATATGGAATATCTAAATAAATATGCTTATAAACACTATATCGAGCCTTTAGTGCCATTTTACTGTAAGCGACAATCGGACGTAAGTTTTTTTTTTAAAGGTATTTTACTATTTGTTTTAAGACTTTCAGATATGATTCAGTGGATAACTAAAACTGGAAATCTTAAAACAAAATAATTGTATAACATAATTTTGCAACCAAACAAGTACTTAGATCTGTATCGCTTACGATAAAGTGGCGGTAAAGGCTCGATATAATAATATGACAAGTATCTCTAATATATAAAATTCTCGTGTCACAGTTGTCGTTGCCATACTCCTCCGAAACGACTGGACCGATTCTCATGAAATTTTGTGTGCACATTGGGTAGGTCTGAGAATCGGCCAACATCTATTTTTCATCCCCCTAAATGTTAGGGGTAGTCCACCCCTAAATTTTTATTTTTATTTTTAGACAAAATTTTTAATTTCAATTTTTTTATGATACAGCATTAAAAAATACATACAACCCTAAATTTTGAACCCTCTACGATCAATCCCTATTTTTTAGGTCAGGACGACGTCTGCCGGGACAGCTAGTTTTATAATGAAAATATATTAAAATTATTATTTTACATACCATACAGACCCAGTAGTTTTCGTTAATTATAATATGTAAAAGCTAGCTAGTTACGAAACACTAAAAATAATATTAAAAATTTGGTAGCATTTATAAACAAAAGATCGTTCGAGCACTTGATTTATTTTAATTAATTAAATGTATATAAAATCAGGTAGGCGTATTGTAATTTACAAACTATGTAGGGCTGCGTAGGGGAACACACTTCAACTATTTACGTAATTAGGCTGCGGAACCCCTTTTCAAGATCTGTCTTGACAATACTTGACGATACCAACCACCCCACCACAAATGACTAACTACATTGAAAAAAAACTTTCAGGTATAATAAGTATGTAGTTCCGCCAAACCTAATCTTTTTAGTTACTTCGCGATTGTACTATTGTGTAGTCATGGAATACGCCTCCCTGTCAAATTGATTGATAAAACTGAGTAGGTTCTAACCTTTTGTTTAAGCCCAGTTTCATGATAACAAGGTAAATGAGGACGGCAGAGGGCAACACGATTATCAAGTTGCGTTCACATAATCGCGCTGTGCCCTTTCCTCGCCATTTCCCTAATTGGGCCTTCAATCGGGGCCTAGGGTGGCAGCCAGCCATCCGCCGTTGAATTGCTACCGTGGAAGTGGGCATACTCTAACTCCTCATTTAGAAATGAGGAGTTATAGTTAATTCATTTGACGGTCTCTGTGGTTGAGCGGCCAAGTCTTAGCCGTCCGAACTCGCTGAAATCCAGAGTCTCCGGGTTCGATTCCTTGCCTGGTAAATTTCGGAAACGAATTTTCTATTGTTTACAATGGTCTGGGCGTCTGGAATCGGTCACAGAGTGGTCCGTTGTATATTACCCATAACACAAGCGTTACTTGCTTATCTTGGGGATATACAACGTGTGTGTTTGTCTGCCGACTTTTATTATTATATCTATGTCTCTGCAATTCATGGGCCATAAAATGACCCGGACTTTTGGAGGGCTTGCTTGGGACCATGGAAAGGCCAACACGTAGAGGCCCCTTGACAAATTTAAAGTTAATGTGGCGAGACACTGACCGGCGATTATTCCTGTCTACAATATGTGAAAATGCACCAAAGGACTAGTCCCGGACAGTGTAGGACTATTGTGAGAAAGGACAAAAACAAAGAACAAAAAGTACCAGGCTATTGGAGTGAACTGTAATATGGGATTTATGGCGTCTGCCCGTCGCAATGTTCGGGGAACATGGAAAAATGGGCAGACCGTGACTCGCCACACGCTGCATGGGCCCCAATAATTCCATAGAAGACAGATTAAATACCGTTGCTTGATCTTACTATTTATGGCACCCGTTGCGCCAAAAGTTCGAAAGTGGGGTGTAAACGAAATAACTTTTCGTTGGTTACCACTGTGGTAATTACTGATCTTTTATCAGACGATAATTTACCAAAAAAAAAATCATAATTAATAATTAATCAATTATTTGAAACATAACGTGGTTTTTACTTAATATTTCTGTAGTTATATTAAATTAAGATTGGAAATCAAAGATGAAAGAAAATCTGTCTGTCTGTGTGCGAATGAAACTTGGAAGTAAAATGTTTTAGAATTATAATACATACTTCAATATAACCGATGTCTCGAACCTTCCAAGCCGCCTTGGACAAGTGTCGTAGGCTGGACTACTGTCCGTTACCTATAAGGGAAGGGACACATTAATATAGTATTAGGATTGGCCGTCATACATGTCTGAGGGATCAACTATTTCTGTGTATATAGGTGTGTGGGGATTCTTATTTATTTTTGAATTAAGTCAAAAAGGTGAGGGCGATATTAAGAAATTAGTAAAAAGTGTCCCCCCATTTTAAACATTATACCCCTGGTAGAGGACGTAAAGTTAATTGAACAAGATGTAATATATAGTTCTTGAGAGAGAGAGAGATTTATATATCACTAGCTGTCCCGGCAGACAGCGTCCTGCCCGGAAAAGCTTCGATATGCCGACAGCATTAAAGTTTATAATTAACAAATTAAAAATAGAGGTGATCGTAGAGGGTTCAAAATTTAGGGTTATAAGTATTTTTTAATGCTGTATCATAAAATATAAATTATCTAAATATTTAAAAAAATTAGGGGTGGACTATCCTTAACATTTAGGGGATGAAAAATAGATGTTGTCCGATTCTCCTACCCAATATACACACAAACTTTCATGAGAATCGGTCAAGCCGCTTCGGAGGAGTTTAACTACAAATACCGCGACACAAGAATTTTATATATAAGATTTATGTATTTATTATTAAAAAGTAAGTAGCTTAATTTCTATGTTACGTATACTACCATCGCCATCATCTCAATTTATTCCTGGGGTTGTCTAGAAGAGATCGCTTTTCAGTGATAAGACCGCCCTTTGTACATAAATAGATATCATATTTAAGTTCATATTTGTATAGGTGTATAATAAAGTTTTATCTATCTATCTACTTTAGAATATTGAGAGACTTAGAATGGCCATAAAATTTGGTTAGGATTATATATATATAAACTAGGCTGGTCTGAAAAGTTTTCGACCAAACAAAGATACAAGACATTTTTTCAGTTTTTTTTCCACATATTCTCCTTGTAACTCTACTCTCTAGAGACTTCTCCCAGCGATGCTCCCATCTCTGTAACCCGTCCAAATAGTACTCGGCGTTGTTCTCTGCGAAATAATAGTTCACGACGGTGATTCGTGATTGGTCCTTCATTTGACGAAAATCTCTGTCCTCCGAGTACAATTTTTAGATGAGGGAACAAAAGGAAGTCGCTTGGAGCTAGATCTGGTAATGGGGATTGTTCACTTTTTTTCAATCTGGCTATTTGAAAAACCATTTCGAGGAATAGTGTCCCTAATCATTTCTGTCTAGTTAAAATTCCAAAAAACGTACGATCTTGTATTTTGTAAGAAATGCGTTTGACCTTTATTTGACCTTACTAAATCCAATCAGGTGGGCCGTCTGCCTGTTTGCCTGCTTCAGGTGTAAAACAAAAACTAGCTGTACATTATTTGATTTAAGTTATGTAACATGGATTTTCCCTAAAGACCACTTCAAAAAAATTAACGATAACTATAGAAAATAATAATGGTTGAACACGAAAAATTATAAGTCTAGCGACAAAATACACTAAAATGATCACGATACGTAATGAGAATGACAGTGATATTTAAATAAATAGCACAGATTACTATGATTAGATATAGATAAAACTTGCTTTTATTATTTTTGTTTTCTAGGCAAAGAAATCAATGTGAACTTGTGTCTTATGACGTCATCGGAGAAATAACTTTAAAATCGAATTATAAAAAAACTAACGCTTAAAATACAAAAATATTCAAATTAGTATCTTAAAATACCCTAATTTACATAATAAATATATAAAATCAGAGGGTAATTTTTTGTGAACAATCCCCAGTGAGGATCTTTTGTTGTCTGCAAGCAGCTAGATGAATAGAGTTTACTGTCTTGCTCACGCATTGCCACATATTTGAAGATATAAATTATTTATTACAGGTCTGTATTATGCAAGTCTCAAATATAAAATTATGCATGTTTCACAATAAGTAATTCGATTCAGATAATGTTTCATATACATTATTGTCACAAGAATTGATTTTTATGTATTTAATTTATCAGTGGCGTGGACTTAGTACAACCCGATTCCCGCATAGCCTACCTCCAAAAATCTATCGAAGCAACCAAACGGTCGAAAGAGTCATACATTCATTAGCGTTTATGTTTTCTATTCGGCCATATTATTATTATTATCTCAACAAATTAATTAAATTCAAATTCAACAATTACTGTTTTACCCTTACGCTCGGCAGCTTTCCAAGCGCATTAGATAAAAAGCAAGCTACGTGCGGTAACTTTGCTAAATTGGGGTCGAACGGTATTGCACGTGACGATGGTGTCGGTCGGCGTGGACACGTTGGCAGCGTCCCGTTTACCAAGCACATCTAGATCAGCCGGTTCGGCGTCGGAAACAGCTGAATCACTCAAGCGTCGCAAACATGCAACTCTCAGTGAGAGTTACATGTCTGTACCGTTTACTGTTGAAACGCTTGGATTATCAAAGTGCTGGTGCCTCCCTACCTCGGATCAGCGTGGCGATGCAGCAAGGAAACGTAGCTAGCTTTCTGGGCACCTTACCCATAAGAGATGACGATCTAGGCTCAGTACTCTACTATAGGTAGTACTCTCTATTATAGGTAGAATACGATATAAATAAGTTAAGTTTTCTTTTATCGTATTAATTTGTAAATTAACTAGAGTGTACCCCGCGGCTGAGCTGCGGGTTAACCTATACTGCTTGTCTCTTGTTTATGGAGCAAGCGCTACAGGTTATATTATATAATTTTTTTATGTATTTGCCCACGGAAGACTCACTTCATTTTATATCGCTAATTATACCATCCCCCGTCTATCTGTAAACAACATAAATTACAAAACTTGACCAAAAGGCCAAAATGGACAAAATGACCAAAAAGGCCACAGTGAACGATGTGGGGAAAATGACGGAATAGGCAAGAACTACCAAAAAGACCAAAATAATCAAAATGGTCAAAATGACCAAACAGGCCAAAATGAAAATATGTCCAAAATGAACAAAAAGGCCACAGTGACCAACATGGCCAAAATGACCAAAAAGGCCAAAATTATCAAAAAGGCGAAAATAAAAAGTATCCCTTGTCCACCCTCAGTATTTAATTTGCATACGTACCGAAATGCAGCCAAATCGGCCCCTTAGTTCTTCCGTTAAAGCATAACAAACAGAAAGAAAAAAATATTTTTATCCCGGAAACTATCCCATTTTTTGGGATAAAAAGTATCCTATGTTCATTCTCGGCATCGAAAACATATATATACTGAGTTTCAGCCAAATCGGTCCAGTTATTTTTACGTGAAAACGGAACAGACAGACAGACAGACAGAGTTACTTTCGCATTTATAATATTGATAGGGATTGTGCTATTAAAAAAAAACAAATTTATGTGAAAGACTCGTAAGATTATTGTTAAGATTTGCGTAATACGAACTTGCGGCAGTAGATTATATCTTTTATATTTTCAAAAAAATTAGAATAAGTGAGCGAGACAACGAACTTCGTTTAGATAACCCCTGCTACACTAATAGAAAGGACAAATGATGGATTTATACACCTATCCTTCCCTCAGCTTGTTACTCCTTTCTTCGCTTGACAACCAGCAATTTGAGATAAGAAATGACACCTGTTACTTCATACCACTTGCAATAACTGGTAATGACAGCTGATAAATATCACCAGTTAGACCAGGGCCGGCCTTAAGACTTATGCTGCCGTAGGCAAACTCGAATAATGCCGCCCCATTGAAGCTTAAGAAAACTTCTGTAATCAGAAACATAATTATGATGACATTCACATATGGATACAAATAGTCCATTGAAATTTTACAATTAAAGGACCGAATATTGCATTTTTAGAGGACGCAATTTTATTTTTGGGACACGTGTGGGGGGTCAATAGAAGCTTAACCTCAAGTTTGTGGGGTCGCCACCCTTGTCCCCCGGCCGCCACCTTGGGAAAAGGGATGAAAAAACTTTTTTCGCGATATCTCGGAAACTATGCGTCTTACAAAAAATTTGTAAAATCTTAATTTGTAGCAAATTGTTTGGCCTATAAATATATTTACATAACTTTATACCCTAAATTAAAAATTAAAGAAGTTATAAGCAAAACACATGTCCCAAAAATAAAATTACGTCCTTTAAAAAATGCAAAGCTCATGTAACATTTCACTGAACTAAAATGCTATTAACGAAAATTTGTTTACTAAGAACAATATTACATTTTTTGGGCTTTAGTAGTTCAAGTGTTTTGGCAAATATTTTTACAGGTATTTTTGTTTCCCCTCAATTTTGCCGTTGTAGGCAGAAGCCTACCGACTCGAGCTGCCCCTGATTAGACGTCGTAAGAGAAAATCAACTGCTGCGTACACAGTAGAGCTTTTTACATTTCTATACGGTTACAATTATAGGCGGCTAATGCATAACGTTTTTTTACGAGGCTTCCGCCATGGAGTCCCTACTGCCCAGAGATAGCAGTAAGGTAGTATTGGACTTCTGGTGGCTTGTTCGAACCTAACAACTTTTTTTAACGAAGCGAAACCCGATTGAGGGTCATCAGCTGCGCGTAGGGGGAAAGTCGCGGCCGGTGCGTTAGGATTTGAAAGGTCGGGGTGACACTAACACTTTTAGGCAGAACTACAGATGCTATTGCCACACCACAGTTAGGGATACCCACTCAAACCCCTCGGTATTCCGTCCTTCGCTCTTAACGACAGGACCAGGGGTTTATGGCATGGCCCATCCGCTGACCCTGGCAGGTGGTGGCCCATTGACCTCATCCACTGCCGGGGAAGTACTATTCTCCCCCGGCATTTTCATGCTCTCGTTGCGTGGGGCGCTCAGTAACGCGCCCCACGAGAGGAGAGGTGAGCGCGCGCGGAGCAGAGCTACCAACTACACCAACCCGGTGCTCTATAGCAACGTCGTAATACCAGAGTCTCGGGAACCGGAAATACTTGCGATAACACTGATAGCGTTTGCTTATTTAACGCTTTTTCTTGCTGACTCTCTCTTCGTACTTCACTAGACGCACATAGAAGGACATATCGCAGCAGCATCTCATGGCTAGCTTTGTTGTCACTTACTAATTTAAATGTTATGATTTTTCAAGATCTGACTAACGGTACCCCCCACACGAGTATGTGCACTGAAAAGGAATGTCTAACTTAAGTTGACCCTCAGTCAGGGGCGGCAATTCCTGACCCTTGTGTAGCGACATGAAGATACGTTGCACTTACTTTTCATCCATAGACCCAGTAGTTATCGAGAAAACGACTGCGATATAACTACATAGATAGATACACAGACCAATCCACGGATACGACTATTTTATGGCATTATATTTTTTCCAAAATGGTTACAGAAGCTTAATAAGATTTCGCTTAGCGTTCCTGGAAAATGATGCTTCCTCTTGCTAATATCAGACTTGTCAACCATGCCGAATCAATGTAGTAAAAAGGCACTGAACTGCAAGAACGCTACAGTATTGTTTAATAATTCAAGTTAATTTTTATTTTTTATATTGATCATTTGCCGGATTCTTCCTAATTGAAAGATAGAAAGAAATGAGTCGTCTTATCGGCTTTACGATAACTAGTATTATATATATAAATTTGTTATGATCTTTCCCAGCTGATTTCGGCAGTGGTGACTGCATTAAAACTTTTTTCATTTTTCTAGCATTTTCAAGTGTCGGGTAAATGGGTCCGATTTTGATGTCATTTTTTTATGTTTTTTCAAGTAGCTTCGAGAATGGTTTAGATTAACAATTGATCCCGTTTGATGACGCTACAATCGGTTTCCAGGATTTTTATTTTTTAAGATCAGGATAACGTATGTCGGGTACAGCTAGTTTAACATATCGGAACCTTTCTTAGTATCACTGTTAAAATAGCAAGTGTATACGATTAATGAATGAATATGCTTTGTATTAAAAGATACCTAGGTTCATCAAAAAGTTATTACAAGTAATCCTGTTTGATATCGCGGGCTTTAAGCCAGAGGGGCGTATAAGCAAAAACCAACTTTTCAGGAGATACAAAAATCTTAATAAGTTTTTTTCAATGTATTCAATGTCTGTCTATGAAAGTACTTCTACTAGTATTAACCTACTAATAAGACAAAAAACACAGGTAAATAAAAAGAAACGCATTTTTTTATACCCCTCTGGCTTGAAGCCCGCGATATTCAAATTAAAGAGTGTCAACCATACAACATTTATGGCAATTGTCACTGATTTTTGTTAGTTCGTTCGCACGTTATAAATTGTTTTGGGCAACGCGTTGCTTAAAAATGCAAAATTATGGATAAAAGTCAGCAACATGCGTTGATAAAATATCTCAGCTTGAAAAAAGGTGTCTAGGAAAGATTTTGTTTTCGGACATTCAGCAGACATTCGAGGATGATGCTGTACACTATTCTATGGTTGCGTACTGAGTGGCTGAATTTAAAAGAGGTAGATCAAGCTGTAAACATGACCCACGTTCTGGATGACCTTCAACCTCCGTTACGGTAGAAAATGTCAAAAAGGTAGAGAATCTGGTTTTGGAAGACAGAAACATCCTAAAGATATCTTTTGGTAGCTTTCAATTCATTTTAATTGATTCACTGGGGTTCAAAAAAGTGTCGGCAAAATGGGTGCCACGAATGTTAACCGACGAAAACAATAAGCGACGTTTGGAAATTTTTAAGTGTGATCTCGAAATGTTCCAGCGTGATTCGGATAATTTTTAGCGTCTTGTCACCATGGATGAAACATGGGTCCACCCTTTCGATCCTGAAACTAAGAGACAAAGCGTGTCTTGGAAACGACCATCCTCTCCATCCATTAAGAAATTTCAAGTTACTCCTATCGCTGATAAAGTTGTACTGTAAGTTCACCCAAATCCTTATCAGCGTTCGAAGTACAAAGTGACGTTTCAAGTTATCGCTTATGGCACAAGCGACTTGGTCACTTATGTCGTATAGGTTTAGACGCTCTTAACAAAGCAAATCCAGACATTTCGTACAAAGACATAGATAAGGAACCCTGTATAGCATGTATAGAAGGTAAGCAAGCTAGGAAAGCTAGCTGCAGTAATTTTGGAGAGTAATAACAAGGATTCCTTCAATCTTTTTATTGTTTACATGTCAAAAAGTCAGACGATTTTACTGGAACCTGTCATGCATATTTAATTCGAAAAGTGCGCGATTAATTAAAAATGTCGTGGAAAACTGTCGTTGGGCGTATTGTTTCTTCACGATAACGCTCCCGCTTATCGATCGGAAATTGCGCTCAACGCAATCCGCTGTGCTGGCTTCAATCTCCTTGACCACCCACCATATTCTACGGATTTAGACCCAATTGATTTTCACATGTTCACAAAATTAAAAGTGAAAATACGCGGAACCACATTTCACGATAATGATGCGGTTATCGTAAAGAAGTTATTCGAGACTCAAGAAAAACAATTCTTTCCGCAAGGACTAAGGAAGTAAGAAACGCGTTATTCTAAATGTATTGCATAATTGCATAAATTGCATCATTTATTGCATTGGAGACTATGTAGAAAATCAAATATTTTTATTTTCTTCTTTTTCTTTCTCTTTTTTTACCTAGATTCCAAGAACTTTTTGATCCACCCTCATATATTTGACGGAAATGAAAATTTACAATATAATACATGTTATTCTCTTATTGCTGTTAGCAATTTCTTCCTCAGAGCCTTCGGGTGGATAAGAACATCTATCCCTATCTATTCTTAGTGACTATACGATAATTATACGCTTCTTAAAACTAGTTTTATGAACATGATATGATGATGATGTTGCATAATATTGTGAATAACAAACAATATTTATTTGAAAAGGATTCCTGTATCTGTCGCCTCGTATGACGTTCTCGTTGATTTGTTGAGTCCATCGCATGCGGCGCACAGCACCACCGGTAGCGGGGGCCAGGCGTGGGATACGTCCCGCCGGCCTCCCGCAGGTTGGGACCTGCGGGAGGCCGTCGGGAGCATGCCGACGGCGGCCGTCCTCGGCCTCGGGCAGGTCTACGTCGCGGGGCTGTCGGCGCTGGACCCCCTTTATACGTTTATTAATGAGCCTTTAAACCTCGTATAACTATTGTGAATAAGGGGATTATATATAACAAATAACCGCTTATATTTGATTCGAAGTTTAGCAAATCAACATTTATATTTTGTTTATTATAGGTTAATATTAATTCCGGATAGGATAGGATTCCAGAGAAAAATGGCTAAAATATCCTTTTTTAGCTATTTTTCTTTGGATAAAATATAAAATTTCTCGCTTATAAAATCAGTATATAGCCGAAATGAATGACAGAGATGAATCCAAAAGCTTTTGAGAAAAGGGCTACGAAATCCTTAAAGTTTTTATACGTACCGAGTCTATCATTTAGGATTGTTTAACTATTCAATTCCAACTTTCTCTCTTTTGCTCCGTTCAATATTTATAAAAGCCTTATGTTTATAAGCCTTGTATTTTTCATAAACTTTGATCACCGGTTCTGAAAAAATGAAACATATTGTTTATTATACAGTTCAAATGTTAGAGGTTACAACTTTGGCGATTTACAATCGAATATGTTACTCCGGCTATTGAATTGAATAAACTCAATAGCAAACATTGAACTGGGGAACTTCAAAACTTAGCAGTGCAAGTAATTAAAAATGCCATAAACTTCAAAAATATACCATATCAAAACTATTTAATTCGCTTATTGGGAGTTATATTATATTAAGATTGATAGATAACGCTTTATTGCTCACCAAATATACAATTTCAAAAATACACAACTACAATATTGTCATGGTAAAAACAATATATGGCCTTATCGCTTAAAGCAATCGCTTTCTTAAGGAATAGTTTAACCTATTCTGGCGATGTAGGTGGTGCAGATTATTAAGTATATCATAAATAAACATAGTTAAACTACATAATTTATAAATTAAATATATATATAGTATATACAGAAGAAATTTACAATGGAAATTGGTTTAATATAGTTATTATAGTCTGTAAGTTTCTTTTGTAGTCATTGTCAGCCAATCGCAGTTCAATGCTAGACGTAAACAAGTTAGCACAAGGTATAATATTTAGCCATAACAGATCACTTTACTCAAGTTACCTATTCACAAGGCCCGAGGGCTTACTACACTACAGTTATCAAAATTCGATCTCAAAATTATTTAGTACGTCAAAGTTAGTGTTTTCAGAATAAATACTAAATTTAATTCTTCTATAAATATCCTTAGTGGCATAACAGAATTGTTACAAAAATGTTTCCGTAATATACTTAGTATATACTTAGCAGTAAATAAATAAAGCTTAATTTAGTAAATGGAATTTTATTACAGGTAACAAAAGACCGTCAACATATGAGTTTGACGTGCTATCTCCAATTACCGTTTTTCATTCAATATCAACTAATTTTTATTTATTATTGTGTTTTCAGAAACTCGAAAAGTTATTTCCAAAAAGACATTCCATGATAAGACGGACATTAAAGAAATCGATTCTGATGGAGTTACCAAAACTATAAGCAAGTCTTTATATCAAGCTACAGAGCAAAGCAGCTTGTTAAAAATAGATAAAGTGGAAGATGTAGATAAAAAGAAATCTACAAAAGATGTTCCATGGAGGCGTAATATTAAAGATGACGCTGTAGAAACACACGAGACTAAAGAAGAGGTAGTAGAGGTAAAACATTGGAGAAAACCACGTCAGGAACCTATTACAGATATCCAAAAAGTAGTGGAAACTGAAGAAACGTCTCTACTCAAAGTAAAGAAAGACATTAAGGAAGACATAACAAAAATAGAACCAACAGAGAAATTGGAACCGAAAAGTTGGAGAAAACCAAAAACACAAGAAGAAATATCTGATACGTCGACAGTTTTAGAAGAAACTGATAAAGACATCACTGACTCAAAATTACAATTGAAGAAAAAGCTTCGGTCAGAAGAGATTTTGTCATTACAAGAAGATAGGAAAGAAACCGTACCCTGGACTCAAGAAGTCGTCAAGCTTCGACCTACCAAAGTTGAAAAGATTCCCATTCCCAAGGAAAGACTAGAAGATGTAGAATTAAAGCAAGTAAGAAAAGATTCTATAAAAAAAATTGAAGAACATATATTGGTTGAAGAGTCAACGTATATCGAAGACACTGCAACACTTAAGTTAAGAGATATCATTAATGAAGAAAGCAAATCAAAATCAACTTTTATAACCGATAAAAATCAATTAAAACAAGAGGAACTTAAGGAAGAAGTTACAGATGAAACTGTTCGAGACAAATATAATTGGCGAACTGGTAAAAAGCGCCCCAAGGAAGAAGAAACCGAAGAAGAAGTCGTTCTCAAGCCGATTTCGAAACAAAAGGCACCCGAAGAAGAAAAGCCAGACGAACTTTCACTGAAACCAGTTAAAAAGGAGAAACCAGTTGAAGAAACCCAACCTGAACAACCGAGTTGGCGTACAGGAAAAAGACGGCCCAAGGAAGAAGAACTCAAAGAAGAAGTCATTCTAAAGCCAATTCCTAAACAAAAGGCACCCGAAGAAGAAAAGCCAGAGGAAGTGACATTGAAACCGGTCAGAAAGGATAAACCTATTGAAGAAGCCAAGCCTGAAGAAACTAAGTGGCCAACAGGTAAGAGGCGTCCCAAGGAGGAAGAACCCAAGGAGGAAGTCGTTCTTAAACCAATTCCTAAACAGAAGGCACCCGAAGAAGAAAAACCAGAAGAGGTATCACTGAAACCGGTTAAAAAAGAGAAACCTGTTGAAGAAGCCAAGCCTGAAGAAACTAAGTGGCCAACAGGTAAGAGGCGTCCTAAGGAAGAAGAACCTAAGGAGGAAGTCGTTCTTAAACCAATTCCTAAACAAAAGGCACCCGAAGAAGAAAAGCCACAAGAAGTGACACTGAAACCAGTCAAAAAGGAGAAACCAGTTGAAGAAACTCAACCTGAACAACCGAGTTGGCGTACAGGAAAAAGACAGCCCAAGGAAGAAGAACCCAAGGAGGAAGTCGTTCTTAAACCGATTCCTAAACAAAAGGCACCCGAAGAAGAAAAGCCAGAAGAACTTTCACTGAAACCAGTCCAAAAGGAGAAACCAGTTGAAGAAACCCAACCTGAACAACCGAGTTGGCGTACAGGAAAAAGACGGCCCAAGGAAGAAGAACTCAAAGAAGAAGTCATTCTAAAGCCAATTCCTAAACAAAAGGCACCCGAAGAAGAAAAGCCAGAGGAAGTAACATTGGAACCGGTCAAAAAGGAAAAACCTGTTGAAGAAGCTAAACCAGAAGAAACCAAGTGGCCTACGGCTAAGAGGCGTCCTAAGGAAGAAGAACCTAAGGAGGAAGTCGTTCTTAAACCAATTCCTAAACAAAAAGAACCTGAAATAGAGAAGCCTGAAGAACTTTCACTGAAACCAGTCAAAAAGGAGAAACCAGTTGAAGAACCCAAGCCTGAAGAAACTAAATGGCCGACAGGTAAGAGACGCCCTAAGGAGGAAGAACCACAGGAGGAAGTGATTCTTAAACCGATTCCTAAACAAAAAGAGCCTGAAGAAGAAAAGCCAGAAGAACTTTCACTGAAACCAGTCAAAAAGGAAAAACCAGTTGAAGAAACCCAACCTGAACAACCCAGTTGGCGAACAGGGAAACGACGAACTAAAGAAGAAGAACCTAAAGAAGAGGTTGTTCTTAAACCGATTCCTAAATCAAAGGCGCCCCAAGAAGAAAAGCCAGAGGAAGTGACGTTGAAACCAGTTAGAAAGGAGAAACCTATTGAAGAAGCCAAGCCTGAAGAAACTAAGTGGCCAACAGGTAAGAGGCGTCCCAAGGAGGAAGAACCCAAGGAAGAAGTCGTTCTTAAACCAATTCCTAAACAAAAGGCACCCGAAGAAGTAAAACCAGAAGAGGTATCACTGAAACCAGTCAAAAAGGAGAAACCTGTTGAAGAAACCCAACCTGAAGAAACTAAGTGGCCAACAGGCAAGAGACGTCCCAAGGAGGAAGAACCTAAAGAAGAAGTCGTTCTTAAACCAATTCCTAAACAAAAAGAGCCTGAAGAAGAAAAACCAGAAAAGGTATCACTGAAACCAGTTAAAAAGGAGAAACCTGTTGAAGAAACCCAACCTGAACAACCGAGTTGGCGTACAGGAAAAAGACAGCCCAAAGAAGAAGAACTCAAAGAAGAAGTCATTCTAAAGCCAATTCCTAAACTAAAGGCACCCGAAGAAGAAAAGCCAGAGGAAGTGACACTGAAACCGGTCAAAAAGGAGAAACCTATTGAAGAAGCCAAGCCTGAAGAAACTAAGTGGCCAACAGGCAAGAGGCGTCCCAAGGAGGAAGAACCTAAGGAAGAAGTCGTTCTTAAACCAATTCCCAAACAAAAAGAGCCTGAAGAAGAAAAACCAGAAGAGGTATCACTGAAACCAGTTAAAAAGGAAAAACCTGTTGAAGAAGCCAAGCCTGAAGAAATGAAATGGCCGACAGGTAAGAGACGCCCTAAGGAGGAAGAACCACAGGAGGAAGTGATTCTTAAACCAATTCCTAAACTAAAGGAGCCTGAAGAAGAAAAGCCACAAGAAGTGACATTGAAACCGGTCAAAAAAGAGAAACCTGTTGAAGAAGCTAAACCGGAAGAAACCAAGTGGCCGACAGGTAAGAGACGCCCTAAGGAGGAAGAACCAAAGGAGGAAGTGATTCTTAAACCAATTCCTAAACAAAAGGCACCCGAAGAAGAAAAGCCAGAGGAAGTGACATTGAAACCGGTCAGAAAGGAGAAACCTATTGAAGAAGCCAAGCCTGAAGAAATTAAGTGGCCAACAGGTAAGAGGCGTCCTAAAGAGGAAGAACCTAAGGAAGAAGTCGTTCTTAAACCAATTCCTAAACAAAAAGAGCTTGAAGAAGAAAAACCAGAAGAGGTATCACTGAAACCAGTTAAAAAGGAAAAACCTGTTGAAGAAGCCAAGCCTGAAGAAATGAAATGGCCGACAGGTAGGAGGCGCCCTAAGGAGGAAGAACCACAAGAGGAAGTGATTCTTAAACCAATTCCTAAACAAAAGGAGCCTGAAGAAGAAAAGCCACAAGAAGTGACATTGAAACCGGTCAAAAACGAGAAACCTGTTGAAGAAGCTAAACCGGAAGAAACCAAGTGGCCGACAGGTAAGAGACGCCCTAAGGAGGAAGAACCAAAGGAGGAAGTGATTCTTAAACCAATTCCTAAACAAAAGGCACCCAAAGAAGAAAAGCCAGAGGAAGTGACATTGAAACCGGTCAGAAAGGAGAAACCTATTGAAGAAGCCAAGCCTGAAGAAATTAAGTGGCCAACAGGTAAGAGGCGTCCTAAAGAGGAAGAACCTAAGGAAGAAGTCGTTCTTAAACCAATTCCTAAACAGAAGGCACCCGAAGAAGAAAAACCAGAAGAGGTATCACTGAAACCAGTTAAAAAGGAAAAACCTGTTGAAGAAGCCAAGCCTGAAGAAATGAAATGGCCGACAGGTAGGAGGCGCCCTAAGGAGGAAGAACCACAAGAGGAAGTGATTCTTAAACCAATTCCTAAACAAAAGGAGCCTGAAGAAGAAAAGCCACAAGAAGTGACATTGAAACCGGTCAAAAAAGAGAAACCTGTTGAAGAAGCTAAACCGGAAGAAAGCAAGTGGCCGACAGGTAAGAGACGCCCTAAGGAGGAAGAACCAAAGGAGGAAGTGATTCTTAAACCAATTCCTAAACAAAAGGCACCCGAAGAAGAAAAGCCAGAAGAACTTTCACTGAAACCAGTCAAAAAGGAGAAACCAGTTGAAGAAACCCAACCTGAACAACCGAGTTGGCGTACAGGAAAAAGACGGCCCAAGGAAGAAGAACTCAAAGAAGAAGTCATTCTAAAGCCAATTCCTAAACAAAAGGCACCCGAAGAAGAAAAGCCAGAGGAAGTGACATTGAAACCGGTCAAAAAGGAAAAACCTGTTGAAGAAGCTAAACCTGAAGAAACCAAGTGGCCTACGGGTAAGAGGCGTCCTAAGGAGGAAGAACCTAAGGAGGAAGTCGTTCTTAAACCAATTCCTAAACAAAAAGAACCTGAAGAAGAGAAACCTGAAGAACTTTCACTGAAACCAGTCAAAAAGGAGAAACCAGTTGAAGAAGCCAAGCCTGAAGAAACTAAATGGCCGACAGGTAAGAGACGCCCTAAGGAGGAAGAACCACAGGAGCAAGTGATTCTTAAACCGATTCCCAAACAAAAGGCACCCGAAAAAGAAAAACCAGAAGAGGTATCACTGAAGCCAGTCAAAAAGGATGAATCGGTTGAAGAAGCCAAACGGGAAGAAACTTCTATTGTTATTAAAGAAACAAAAGAAGAATTGATTAAAAAAGAAAGAAAAAAGGTTAAAAAAGAGAAATCTCTTGACGATGTCCATATTGAAGATGATGTACAGGAGGAAGTAACTACACAAATTACAAAGAAGGTGATCAAGGAAAAAGTCAAGAAAGAACGAAAAGGTGAGTGGCTTCATCGAATGTTTTAACTAACAATATAATATAAAGCAATAGTTAATCGTAAAGCAGTCATAGTAATTTTTACTATTGTAAAATTGGACATCAGAAATAAATAATAAGACCGAACAACAAAGGATTAAATACGATTTGGGTTTAATTTCAAGTACTTAGTTGTCTTGCGTCGATATGTCAGTGGGTTCAACACCAATTAGCAACTATATATTAGAATATCTACCGTGCAGCTAAAAATTAATCCCTTCTATTACATGGTTACGCAAATTCTCATGTGAGTTACGTAATGTACTAGTAAAAACTAATTTTGTTATGTAGCGTGGCTCCTTTAAGAAGCTAGTTGAAAACACATACACTCAGCCTCTGCAGTTCATAGAAACAATACACGCCACATAAAATAAACTTACACCAGTCACAAAACTAGCAATTTATTTAAATTCTGGTCTAATAGCCGCATAACTAAATAAGAAAAAGTATAATAAACATGTATTTTTGTGTTTAGTTCTTTTTTGACGTCAAATGTGTAAAAATGTAATAAACAGGGTCAATGTATAACTAAGAAAAATATTTCAAACAGATGCATGGTGAACTATTATGTGAATATTAATTATCATTCTAACAACTGTTTCTTTTATACTTGTTCAATAAAATAACATTTTATGAACTATTTATTGTATAATATTTTCTTCTTTTCGTTCTTAATTGTTTAGGTTTACAAGGAATTTTTATTTTTAAATTTGAAAGCCAGAATATACTCATTTTTTAATGTTGTGTAAAATAATATGATTAACACTTTCTAATAGAAAGTATAAAACTTCAATAAAATAAATAAATATTTTGGGTCTATACATCGAGGTATCGATGTGAAAGAAATATCATTGATAACTATTTTCCAGAAGGACCAATAATATTAGAACCTGTAAAAGCCATTAACGTTATAGAAAAGGATAGTTTTTCGTTAGAGGTTGCATTTGAAACTGACGGGGACACTAAAATAAAATGGTACCGCAATAATCAACTTCTTGAACCAAACGATGAATGTAATATTGTGCACGAGGCAGGAGTATCCAAAATAACAATACATGACGCAGACAAAAAGAAAGTAGGAAAATATGAAGCTATTATTGAAAGCAACAATATGATAACAAAATCAGCTAGTTCTGTGAAATTGAGTAAATCGGCTGATGAAATGCAAATCGAACCGCCAGTTTTCATAAAATTACTCGAACCCAAGAAGGTTTCCCTAGGAGAAATCGTTTTATTAGAAACAGAAGTACTATCCAATCCATGTGCATCTTTCCAATGGTACATAGATACCAAAGAAGTAACTTCTTATGCAAAACAAAATAAGCTAACTAATATATACGTCACAAATAAAGAGAATCGCTCATGCCTTTGCATTGAAAATGTAAACGATGAATTGGTCGGTATAATAACGTGCAGAGCAGAAAATTTTGCAGGATCAGTATCTTGCTCTGCCACGGTTTCTATTGAACAGATTAAAAAGGAGCGCATCGGAGAGGCTCCAAGAATTTTAAGACCACTGAACTCTATTACTGTGATGGATGGAGAACCTATATCTATTAGTTGTGAAATATCAGGTCTACCCTGGCCTAAAATTGATTGGTACCACAATGATGAATGTATTCCAAGAGCTAGAGATATAACAGTAGCTAGACAGGAATCAGGTTTATGTGAATTATGCATAAAGGAAGCTTTTCCAGAGATGGCAGGAGTGTACAGATGTGAAGCAACAAACGAATTTGGAACTTGTAGCAGCGAGTGTATTGTTAATATAGAAGGTAGCAAAATTTCAGTTCGCTTTAATGAATGCATGCTAATAGAGTTTGCAGTAAAACTATCGCATTTTAATTTTCAACAAACTAAAAAATTAATACTGCACTTTGACTATCCATGCATCTGTAGAAAATGTTTATGACTTGGATTTTATGCATATATTGCGGCGTATTAATTGCGAAGTCATTACCAAGACTTTCATGGCTTAATAGACACATAATAAATATATTAAATAATATGTGAAAGCAAAGTAATATAATTCAATTACCTTACAACTCTCAACATACACAATTTTAAAATAGTAGAACACTTAGGGAATTGAATCACATAGTATTTATTGTCAGAGAAAATTACTCTAGATTCATCATACTACTAAAATATTTGCTGTTTGAAATTATAGCGTGTTATCACCACCAAAAAGGTTCCAAGTATGAGATAACCATTTAAGTCAAAACGTTGACCGATAGCTAGAGTACTTATCATTCGACCCCAAGATTCATCAGCAATTTACAAAACAAAACGTTGTCTGAAAGAATTTGCCTCTAAGCAAGAGGTCTGGCTTTTGTATTACCATATTATTATAGTTTTTAGTTTAATGAGTATAATTTTATATTTTTGTGTAATAAGCAATGATAGAAATTCAATATTGCTAAAGTCTAAAATCTAAAAACTTTTGTATTTGCATAGTTTACTGTAGTGACATCGCTTGAATGGTTTAGAATTATGCCTGCACAGAGCTAGCTAATGAACGTTCACGTTTATTTATTTATGTGTGCAATTCCTGGTTGGCGCACCTAATAACATAATTATCACGTAAATTTGGCGTTATGGGCACACTAGTCTATTTTGAATGAATACTTCATAGAGATTATTCCGAGCATTTACCGTCAATTTATCGTAAGTGACATTTGGACCTAAGCATATTTTTTGTCGTAGTAACGTAATGGCTAGCGCACGCGTCCTAAACTCAAAGGTCGCGGGTTCGATCCTGGCCAGAACGCATGCACCACTTAGACAGTTTTCTGACCTAATGTGCATATTGTTACAATTACCACGTGCTGACAACGGTGAATGAAAACATCGTGATGCAACCTGCACATCGAGATAACCGATGTGTCAAACCTGCCAAGCCGCCTTGGACAAGCGGTATACTATACTTCCGGCATTAGTGACCAGGTTCCAGGCTCCCTAAAGAGAGCAGCAGCGCATTCGTAGCACCTTTGGTGTTGCAAATGTCCATAGGCGATGGTAACCGCTATCCATCAAGTGGGCCGTCTGCCTGTCTGCTGATCTCCTGCAATAAAAATAAAAATAAAAACTGTCCATTCTCCTACAATGGGAAGCCCGAGCCCAGCAGTGGGACAGTTATGGGCTGTTATTATTTATTATTATATATTTTTTGTTGCAAAAGGCATTTTAGGTTATTATTTTGTTTTAAGACATTCAGTTTTAATTAGATTAGAACCTGCTGAATCAAAAACTGAAATTCCTAAAATAAATAAATAAATAGTTCAGAATAACTTTAATAACTTAAAATATACTAAGGTCCAAATGTCGCTTACGATAAAATAGCGGTACAGGCTCGATTCTATATAAACATATATTCTATTAGTATTTTTAGTACAGGTTTTGATATACGTATATCAATGGGTTTTTTTTTCAAAATTATGTATCTCATATTTGATATGAATAAAAATTTCTTATACAAAGCAAGGGATGGACATGTGTATGAGGGTTTCAATTTGGGCCAAAATGGTTATGGAACCCTACAAACGAAGAGCTGTGAAAAAAATGACAATGTATACTTAGTAACTTAGGTACGTAAGTTATTAGGTACACCACGGCAGAATGTTAATTGTGATATATTCTTGGTAGTTTTGTAAGGTGATCGGAATATATGTAAGTATTTTTATATCAAAGCAAAACATACAATAACCTTGTTTATTTTTATTTCCGAATAAGTAATTATACTTTAATTTTTATCGATCATTTTTGGTTAATGGAGGACGTATTTGATGATGAATATCTCAACATAATTTGTTAACGTACAATCAGCGTTGTTTATAAATAGACTGTCAACTTATTTAATATACTTACGTAAATATTCAAAAGGGTATAATTATTAAAAACAGGTCTATAATTTAATTACAGAGTATATACAACGGATAAGATCAAGGGATAAATAACTTGGCGCAAATAATGAAGTAATTTTTTAATGGATTTTATATTGATGCTAAATAGTATCTTCTTTTTTTATAGCATACGAATACGTGCCAAGCATGTCTGAAGAAGATGTCTTGAGTGATGAGGTAAGAACCATTCTAATTTAAACGTTTAGAAAACGAACTCGTTTAAGGATCAATTTTTCAAGCACCAGGATATAAGTTAATCATAGCATAAAATAGAACACGGCAAAATTAAAAATGACATTCGCATGAATAAAACACTTGAATTGTTTCACTCTTGAATTCAGTCATGTTATAATTTATTCCAGTCAACTTGTATTTAATGAATGAATGAATTGAACTGATAAAAAAATACATTCTCATAAATTCAATTTTTCTTTAAATTGATAACCTACAATTCTTCTTATAGCCTTATGCTGTTATGGAGTACTATATATTTAATATTTAACAGATATTAATGCACATTATAACATTTATATTAATACAATGTAAGAAAATTTAACTTATTTGTATTGTATTCTACCCATAGTCCCTCAAGACTATAAGTAGAATACTGAGCCCAAATCACCGATATTAATTAATTAAACTTAGTTAAAAGTAAAAGTGTGGCAGCTTAGTTGTTAGGACACGCACATCCCAACCTTAAAAGACGCCGCTCGGTTCATATCCTGGCCGGAAATTTGGCACCACTTAGATAGTTTTCTGACCTAATTGTGCATATTGTTACAATTATCACGTGCTAACGGTGAAGGAAACATCGTGATGAAACCTGCACATCGAGATAACCGATGTGTCAAACCTGCCAATCCGGCTTGGACAAGCGTTGTGGGTATGCTGCCTTTTCCGTTAAAAAGGGAAGCCCAGAAGTGAAATGTTTATGAGCTATTATTATATTAAAGGTATGCTTTAGTAAAAGTATTAAATGACAATATTCTTAAAAGTGTAAGAAATACTTACAACTAATTATTTGCTGTTATACGCCCTTAAATATTTTTAAATTCAAAGTATTACTATTTAACAATGAAATCTAGACATTTAAATTTTATTCCGCCATTTTAATACGGCACGCAGAGTGGTGTTGTTGATATCTAACAAATCAAAAAAGGCGAAGAATAAAAATCCAAACCATTTCTTACAAAACGTACAAACTATTATTAAACCATTCAAAACTACTGAACCAAATAACTCTAGATCTTTGAGTAATGCCAAAAAATACAATTCCCGGGTAAGTTCGACAAATCACATTTCACAAAACGGTTAAAATTTTCTACACGAGTCTTGCTTAAATCAATAAAATTAAATATTCTACAACAGAACTATTGATCCCATATTATAATTATTTAAAAAAATTAAAATTGCACGGCAAGACATCATGTAAAGTTCCCGCCAAAATCTGCCCTATTTCTAAATTATTACCTTACATTCTTTTTTCATTATTACATACATAAACTATTTTTACCAGTAAGTAGCTAATATACTATTATTTAATGAGGTTGAAGACATAATAAGACATTAGTCGACCACGGGCGTGTTCCTCCTGTAACTCACAACGCCCAAAATGCTCCGTCTGCTGATCCAAATGGCGACTACGGTAGTCATGATCGTCAATAATTACGTCATTATTTACGATCACAAAGCGCTCACAACGATCTATATCAAAAGCTGGGTCGAAGTGAGCTCTGACCACAGCCCATTAATTCTCGTTATCAATAGACAATGAAAAAGGAGCGATTTTCAAATAAACCCATGATATTTGTGAATTTTGTTATTAATGACATCAACACTCCATAATCCGTTCCAGCAGAGTTTATGATTATAACATCTGCAAGCAAGTAGAACGAGGAAAAACGCGGTCATGAACGTGATTATTGTGAGCCTCTTGTGGAACATAGCCTGAGGTGTCAACGCAAATAAAATTATAAAGTTAATGTAGTTTTGATAGGGTTTCCAGATTGGGATTTTGTGTCAATTATTGGGTTCATTATTGTGGTTGGGGCTTTTTGGCGACCAAAATTCTTTCGGAATAGATTTGGGGTCAATAATTTCAGCGCGGTGGAAATTTGGGAAGTATTATATCCTTTTAGCTTTACTAAAAATGCCTATATTCGACAAAGCATGAAATTGTTAATGAAACTGAAATCGAAACATGTCTGTATACTATAATGTAATTCTATTGCTTACACGTTACTTTTGGCGTTTTAAAAATATCATATTGGGTTTATTCATCTCACTATATCATAATAACAAGAATAAGATTTGGGATTAGATCGTCACACAATTTACTAAGTATACTATGTGATATATAGTATGTATAGTAAAAGCTAACTCTGCAGTTTTTTTTTTGTAAAAAGTTATAGGAAAGTGTATGTTTAGCATTGATTTAAATTTCTTAAATATGTTGCAGTAAGAAATTATAAAAAGGAAGTCATGCCACTTTAATCATATTTTCTTGCTGAATCAGTAGCTATTTAATATTAGTTCTAACTAATGGAGCATTTTGTGTAACACATGATAATAACAACAGCCTATAAACGTCTCACTGTTGCGTTTGGGCCTTCCTTATTATATTATAGGGGAACGACTAGTAGACCCGGCACGCTTCTTCAAGGTGAATTGGTGGGATGACACAGATTATCTATATTTGCAAAATACAAATAAAGACAATAAAATATTGAAAAAAGAAACAGTAGCACTTCTAATAGAGCAGGTTCTTTTAGTGTTCTATGTTACTTTTATCAAAACGGCAGCGGGTAGCCTTAAGAGATTATTATCTTGTCTTTGAATCATATGTCACAGTGATTGAATTCGGAGGTTTTGGACCTTAGTTATCAAAATATTTTTTACGCAACGAAATGAGAACCCCCCCCCCCCCCCTTTTTTTTGGGGCGGTTATAAATGTTATCGCCTCTAAGAAATCCTTCAGTGTGCGTAGCCCGACACGCACTTATCCAATTTTTCATCCAATTAATTATCTATGCGGAACAGTTTCTGAAATATTATCATTTTGGGGCTCTCTTTGGCAGCTATGTGTTCCTAAATTGAATCTGGACACCCTGAGTTTGGATGTATAATTGTATACAAAGAGTACATTGAATATATGGAGATATATTTAAAAATAGATATTAATAATTTGTTATGGTGTTTCTTAATGAGAAATATTGAGAAATAATACGATAAAATGACTAAAAGCACAGTGCGACAGTTATTGTTATGCATTATTCCTATATACATACAAACATACATAACTTCACGCCAGGTCCCTTGCGGGGTAGGCACGAACAACAGAGCGCCACACAGGCCCATTCTTACACACCTCACTTGCTTCTTTGACATTCATAGCTCTTGTCATGCACGCTCGTCTGTTCTTAAGGCTCCTAACATCACCTTCTACTACACATGATTAATTTGATCATGGAAGGTGTGTCGTGGCCTTCCGCGACTTCTGCATCCATCCACTTTTGCATTGTATATCTGTTTAGTCATTCTTTTCACAAGCCCGAACCACCGGAGCATTCCTTTCCTTACCTTCACCCCGACACTCTCTTTCAGACCGACTCTCTTTCTTACTTCGGTATTACGAACGCGGTCCGCGAGCGTCACTCCGCAGATTTTGCGCAGTGCTCGCATCTTGACCGCGTTTACTCTACTTTCATGCTCTCTATTCCATACCCAACTCTCGCTTCCATACGTGAGCGTAGGTACCAGAACCGCGTTGTGTATGGTAAGCTGGGCCTTCTGGCTGAGGTTCTTAGCGCCTAGAAGTTTACCTAATGGTCCATTCACACATTATTCCTATTAATGTAAATAAAATAATCTTAAGGAGAAGTCGCGGAAGGCCACGACACAACTTCCATGATCAAATTGATCGTGTACTAGCAGAAGGTGATGTCAGGAGCCTTAAGAACAGACGAGCGTGCATGACAAGAACTATGAATATCAAAGAAGCAAGTGAGGTGTGTAAGAATAAGCCTAAATGGCGCTCTGTTGTTCGTATGTATGTATGTAAAATAATCTTATAAAAGGCGCTAAATTTAAATATAAAAAGTATGTAAACACGTTTCGTTATTAATTATCCCTTGAACGCGGTGTGAACTTCTGAGTACTGGAATCTAAATAAATGTATAAAATCAGAAATAATATAATACTTGCACAGAACTAACTATACAACATTTCTTATCAGAAAACATGTTTAGTTTTGAAGTTTTAATTCATGTTTTATCTCTCCTTACACTAAGTTTATTGCAGAGTTATTACAATACAATGTGTTTCCTTATTTTTTCAGAAGACTAGTGATCTTGAGGAATTTGCTCCCCGAATAGTAAAGGCACTACCAACTGTTGTATCTACTACAGAAGGTGATATGACCAGGTGAGTCCTTTATATATTTTGAGTTATTACTAGGAATGATAAAACACACTAAACAGAGCCCATAGCTTAATCTCTGTAGGGCTAGGTAGTGAACAAAACAATAATAAATGATGAACAGGAATTATTTATTATTATTATTGAATGTGCATTTGAAACTATATCTACAGAAATGTTATCAGCTATCTCATGATAAATAAGTTGAACCAATTTTCTAATAATTCTAAAAAAAATCACAGTTGTGGAGTGCTCAAAATTTTACCTTGTTATGTTACATCGGATTAAATTGCACATGGCTGTGATGTAATGAACCTAAGCAAAGATTGTTGCATACTATTTTTCTAACATACCTTTTTACATATACTTTATAATTTTTTAAAATTGTTTCTTATATTAAAATGACTTCTCTGTCTATCAAAAAGCTAACAAATTACATATTTTTAACCATTCAATGTACTGTTTCTTTTTAAACACCATGATTACTCTCTTAAAAACCATCTCATTTTGTAAAATGGAAATTACCTGTTAGTAATCGCCACAACATAGCTATCCTAGTTAGGTGTAAAATTTTCTAATATTCCTAAACCAGATCAAGGTAAAAGGGGTTGACCCAGAAAATGATGGGAACATAAATAAAAACAACAATGCTATGTATGAAAATTTATTTAAATGATAATGGGGAAAAATCTAGGACAGGCTGTAAAATTACTTATCTCTGAGAAGATCTGTAGTCTTCGAGCATCCCGAGCTCGAAGGGCGCAGGTTCAATCCTGACTGGAATGCATGCACCACTTAGTTTGCTCTAACCATATTGTTACAATTACCACACACTAACAACTGTGAAAGAAAACATTGTGATGCAACCTGCACATTGAGATTACAAATGTTACAAACCTACCAAGCCACACTGATGCAGTTAAACTTATTTGTATAAAAAATGATACATTTACGCTTATATTTTCTTAAGAACCCATAGACACAAACAAGTACATGAATGTGGAAATACAGCTAAAACTTTAATCTTTAATCATTCAAAAGTAACATTTTGTGGGTTGGATCCTTTTTGTGTAACTACGTCCAATTATTAATTGTTCAATATATGTTTGTTCTATTTAAGATTGGAAGCTAGGGCTATAGGTATGCCAAAGCCACAAGTAAGATGGCTGAAACAAGGTACAGAAATAGTACAGTCACAGGAATATCAAATAGAAGAAATGGAAGATGGCACATCAATCTTGATAATCTCAGAAACATATCAAGATGATACTGGTGAAATATCATTTGAAGCATTCAACCCTCTAGGTGTTACTGCTACAATAGCTGCCCTATCTGTAGAAGGTTTGTATGATTTTTACCTGTGGTAAGTTAGTAGCTAATGTATTTGCATATCAAATTATTCAAACTATGTGCCTGTATATCCTGGCCAAGAAGCTTGCAACATTTAAATAGTTGTCTGATGTAACATGTATATTGTTACAATAACCATGTGCTGACTGAAGAAGAATCATTATAAAACTTGAAATTCCAGATAACTGGTGTGAGAAACCCACCAATCAGCCTCAGACAAGAGTGTCGGATATTCTGTCAATGCCCCTAAATATGGAGAGCTCTAAGCCCATCAATGGGATGTTTAAAGACTTTTATTGTTATTACATTATTTTCTTATAATTTTAATTCTGTTTTTTAATTTGTAAGGCTAATCATTATGATAATGATTTCAGCTTTAATCACCTATTCCGTGCAGTCGACTGTCAATGGAAGAAATTTTATTGTACCTTTACAACCTACATTCCTATATCATCCTCTTCTCAATTGACAATACATATAATATTAACATTATATTTATAACATATTATTATGTTCACTATTATCACAAATACTTCATTGAGGTCATGTCATTAATATGATCAAAAACAACACAATTGTATTGTATTTTAATAATAATCTGACTTACTTTTTACTGTATCTAAAACAAGATATATAAATTAATACAATAAACAAGATATATAAAAGGGGGCAATTCTAAGTAAATCTACATGAAGTGTGAAACCTCTGTTAAATGATAACAATAATATTGTTTCAGTTCTCATTTTATTCTACTTAAGTGTATGTGAATTCATCACTTATGATACATATGAGTACACATCTAAGATGAAGCCCTATGTCACTTTTATCAAAGATTTCATAACTTAGAACTTGGTCCCATTGGTATTAAGGGGGTTTTACTTCTTTATAAATTTTAAATTTGGATTATCTGTCCAAAAACACACAAACACATAAGTAATAATATGCTATGAAAATGTTATTTCACAAAGTAAATTCTGATTCTAGGTATAGTGGGCACTAAAGAATATAGGAAACCAGAATGGGTCACACATATGGAGGAATTACAAGCGGCTCTTAAAGGTATTAACATATTTATTTATTAATTTTTTATTTATTATTAAAAGTATCCCACAGTTTGAAGGCTTAACAATAAATACAATAAATCTTAACCAAAACTGGATACTTACAATCTAGAAAAAAGAACATAAGAGATGATGTGTTATACACTACACTAAAATAAATGAATTACTTAATATATCTAATACTGTGAAACTTCTGACGGGAATACTAATATATTAACAATGTTTAGATTATAAACACCTATATCATAATTAATTTTGAACAAAATAGAAAGCATATAAACCATACAATCTATGAAAATGTATTGATTCTTAGACTTAGATGATCAATCAGTTTATTATTGAACTAAAATAAACTATGGAAAAGTTATGGAAAAAGCAATTATAACCTAACCTAAACTTTATACTTTCTTCCTTGGTTCTGCAGCAACACAAGCAGTGCCTACATTTGTGAAGGAAATTATGGGTGAACGAGTTGACGTAGAAGAAACTGTGGTATTTGAAGCAATTTACAGTGGAAATCCACAGCCAGGTAATATTGTTATTCATCAGATCTAATTGTTGAATTTATGGAAATTTGTAAATATGATACAATAGATTTTTCAGAAGACTATAAATGAAAATCAGAATATCTCCAAATACTTCGTCATATATTTTGGAGTATTTTAATTTAGATTTTGAATATTAGTAACACGCTGTGAACTTTCACTTTTCAGAAATTCTTTGGTACAAGGATGACAAAGTCATTAGAACAGATGAGCGATTCATTGTTGATAAGATAGATAATAAGACTACATGCACCATTAGAAAAGCTTCCAAAGAATTAGAAGGTACATACATGTGTAAGGCTGTAAGCGACATTGGCATGGCTGTTACCAAAGCTAAGCTTCAGGTATTTGATAGTGCTGTTAAAACTAAAAAATCAAAAGAGGTTAAGGAGAAAATAAAAAGAGAAAAGGTAGTCAAACATACTGAAAAAACTGACGAAATTGATACAGCAAAAACATCTACAGAAGATACTATAGAATCGGTAGAAATAACCGAGATACAGCCAGTAGAAGAAACGGTTCCTAGTGAAAGGGTAGATGAAGAGACCGCAAAAACAATTATTACTGAAGCTGAACACATAGAGACTGTTGGTATTGCTACCCATAAAAAAATTGATAAAAAGGTAAAACAAACACCAAAGAAAAAACAATTGGAGCCTATTGTAACACCACATGAGTATGTTGTGTCATCTCAACAACAAAAAGAAGAAACTGTACAACCATTTGAAGATGATTATGAAAAGCAAAAGGGAATTATTAAAATGGTTGAATCAGATACTCGATCTGTTGCAGAAATTAATGAATTATTAGAGGTGATAAATGCAAAGGAATTTGGCCCTGGAGAATCACCACTCAGAGAACTTGCTAAGATAGGATACATGTTAAGAAGTGGTATAACTACCGAACAAATCGAAAGTTTATATGATTCTCAATACTTCCCAGCTTTGAGGATTCCTCAGTCACAATCAGCTTTAGTGCAGTTAGTAGAACGCCAAGGATATGGTGCTTTAATTACTGAAGTACTTACAGAAGAAACTGCCCAAGACGAAGATATTATAGCCGCAAAAGTAGGGTTCCGTGCGTTTTTGAGAATGGTTGAGTTGAAACATAGTTCTGTCGAAGAGGTTATAGCCCACTTCTATCCTGAAGACTTCAAGCCTCGTTCCTGGGAACAAAAAGAGGCTCATGAGGTACATACAATTTACTTTTTTACTTTACATGCTATAAAATCTTGAATAAATTTTTCCTTCTATTTTATACATGCTAGTCTTGCTTAGAACAATATTTTTCATGACAATGGTATTTATTGAGGAATATCATAAACTATATCACACCATACTATAAAGGAGTTTGGCAATAAAGCAGATTAAATTAGCCAAATGCTGCACTTAAGAGCTAGGGTTTCTTTTTTTTTTATTAGGAAATGGGATTTTATTCATTATAGTTGTTCAATATTGTCTTCCATGTTATTTCAATCAATTGTCATTGTAAAATGTAAAGTAATGTTGGCCACCATACTTCAGTGGCAATTTGGACAAAATGTAGTACTTTGATATTATAATTTATTTCTCTTTTTTCCAGACTTTAGTTGAATCGTCTGCTGACAAGATAGCGGAAACACGAATTACAAAAGTTATTAAAGGTGAGTTCATTGCAACACTAGCAGTGTAAGCATAACTTTGTTCGCATTACCATGACGATATTTGTTATAGTCGAGCTGTTCTAAGAAGTCCACGTTAAAGTTTAATATAAATACTATCAAACTGACTTTGTAATAGTATCAAAATAATTTTTATTTAATAAGAATGCCATAATCTACTCGTTTCTTTAGAAACGTAACAAAACAACGTTATGTTTGTCAACATTTTTATTTTATAAAATATTAGTGACGCGACCTGGAGATCGATGTAAAATAGAAAAGTTTAAACATAAATTAATTAAGTTATGCATATTTTCGACATCTAAATATATTTTTAAAATAACAAATCGTTGTTTTGATTGATTCGGTAATGTGTAACTTCTTATATCCATTCCAATTTTAATTATATCCCTATCGATGTCACATAACTACTAAAATCAGTTTGATAGATATTAGGGGCCGCATGCATAACGTTCTTTAAAATTTATTAAGAAACACTAAACGCATTTAACACCCTTAAATACGATTAGCGTCTTGCCACAACGCAAAATTTGTCGCTACATATGTTGAAAGAACTGTTAATATATTTTGTGTAAAACGTATTTAGGCCGTTTAATATGATTAACTAATTTTATTTAAAGGCGATCGTTATGTAATCGACCCTAAATGAGGTTTTATAGAACGACCATATTTTCGTGAATTCTCGACACCCCCTAGTAGGTTTATTACAGCATAGGTTGACTGACAATTTGGACAAAATTACTCAATAGTTTTTGATACAATTTGTGGTATTTTGATGGAAATTATTTTTTATGTTTCCATTACCAACTGTCAATAACTAAATAATCGATTTTCACTTGACATCTTAAGAACCGTTCAAAATAATTATATTGACTGGCACTACATTATTTACACTATTTTCTTCTTATAAATATAAAAATGAATCTTTGTCTGTATGTCATTTATAGAATCATAAACTATACATTTGATCATGTGATGATCTTTAGCAAAGTTGTTGTGCATGAGCCAAAGAAGGTTTCTGAGTTTGTTCACAATTGGACCCGGTAGCAGCGTCACCTGCTGCTGTCGTTATATCGTTTGAAGCTTTTCCGGGCAGGACGACATCTGCCTTTTTTAAATTTCGTCTATTCTTGTTGATTAATAAATCTACCTTTCAATTTAAAAATCCTGAAAGGAACTGTCTGTCTATTCAAAATACATTAATAAAAACTAATTTGTAACTTTTTCGTTATACAACAGATGACAAGGTAGTGGAAGAAATTCAGACTGCAGGTATGTTTTGTTATTATTATCGGATACATTAATTTCAATTTAAAACTAATGCTTTGGATTTAATTGATTGTCTGTTGCTTTAATTAAACAGGACTAATGAACAAAAAATAAGCGATCACCTAATTTTGCTTTTTTGGCCTAACACAAAATCGTGTTACATTAATAGGTAAAGCAATGGAACATATAATATTATGCCGTTAAACGATAACAAAAAATTCTCGATATTGTACCAGGTCAGATGCAGAAAGTGACATGTTAACTCCAAATAAAATTATCAGCAAGTTTCTATATCTTATTTCACATTCATTTGCGTACATACATGTTAAATTTGACGTAAACCCCATATAAATAATGAAAAAAATTCTAATAATAGCACATCAATGAATAGTTAGTAACTCCGCAGTCTACTTCGCAGCTACAATTGTTTATAACTTGTCGAAGAATTTAAAGCGCCAATTATTTCTCTAATAATATTTTATAACCAAACAGCTGAATGTTGATGTTGATCCCACAACTTTGAGGAGGATATTACTATATACTTATTTATACTTTCGTTGACATAATAGACACATGCCATTGCTACAAGTTCTTGTCTTTGTGAAACTTACCCACGAATGATGACGAGGACATAATATGTTTTATATTTGAGATCCCCATTACCGATTAATAACAATAGGTTCATGAACCAGTAAAAGTAAATTAAAGAATATACGATTCGCATCTGAATACTCCATACACTTTTTGAATTTATATAATATGTTTTCACGAAGTGCGTACAAACACAGCATGTTTATTTTAGGTTTTTATTGCTATAAAAATGGGTGTAATAAAACTTGTAAGATAAGTTATAATAAGATACATACATAACCTTACTTAAAAATATTTCATTCGTGGTTTTGCGTTAATCGTATTGTATGGCTTCAAGGACGTGCATCGCTTATGTTTTTTTTAACAACAAATAAGAGCTTGTGCTGAAATGTAAGTACTATTTTTCTTTAATACAATAATTACGTAATACACAATAAAAAAGATATAATTTCTACAAAAGATTTGACACTAACAGTAGTTGACTGCATAACAAACCTAAACTTAATATCAAAAATATAATTTCTTCAAAACACTTTACTATGCTTTCACAGATACCAAAGAAAAACAACAAGGTAAACGCAAAAAACACACTAAACAGAAAGTAGGTTTGGAAGAATCGAAAGAAGAGGAGGAAGTTATTACAGTTGCGACCAGCAAAATAAAACCCTTGCACCCAAAGGAGAAGCAAGAAATTGTCCTAGAAGATGAGACTAATGTCTTAGAAGAAGATCAAATAACTTATGAGAATACAGTTGCTACAGATATCCCTGAAAACATAGTAGAGGTTGTTGCAGCTAGTGAGGTGACGCACATAATCACAGGAAAGACATCAAATGACTTTAAAGCAAAATTAAAGGTCGATACCAATTATCCTCTTGTAGGTGACATACAACAAATCCAAGAAAAAGAGTCACTTTTAAAAATCAAAGAAAGTGGTACAGTTTCAATTAAACCATCTCTGATTGCAATGGAACCACTATTTGTTACTGAAGTTGAAGCTAAATCTGACGTTAACGAATATGATGGTCAGCAATCAATAATTGTAAACAAAGCTAATAAAACAATTGTAGTAGCTGAAAGTGTGATAACATCGGAAGTTCAAAGTAATATGTCAGTTTCTAATATAGAAAATGGTCAAACACAAACAGAAAGTGCTAAGACGAGTATGTTGCTGAAAGATGCTATAAACATACTTGAACCCATAATTTCAATGCAAGAAGAACCTCTTGATGAGTTATCTATGAAAAAAGCAAATGCAGCAATTGAATTTTCTCCGTTACAAGGCTTAAGTGTACTAGAAGTAAATGATGAAATAAAAGAAAGAAATGTTGACAACACTTATCCTGATAAGGAAGCGACGTCTAAGCTCAATTTCAATTTGCTAGAATCTATTCAGGTAGGAGAAGTATTTGTTGAAGATAAGTCTGGAAAATACTATCCAGAATTAATTGTCCCGACAGAATCAGCACGAAAAAATATACTAGTGTCAAATCAAATTATTACTCAAGAACACAATGTTCAGGAACGTGAAGGAATGCTCGTAGACTTCAAATTACCCCCATCACAAGAAGCTAATGTCGATGTTACATATAAAGATAGTATTGTTATTTCTGTTGAAGAACTACAGGAAAAAGAACAAGATTTGCCCATAAAAGAAAAGCCGTTAGAAGCAGCTGTTACTAAAGATTTGATGCTGCACAACAGTTTGAGCAATACAATCACGACTCCTCAAATAAAAGAATCAGATTTCGCACCTGAACCATTATCTGGTAAAAAAGCTACGATAGGCATAAACGAACTTCAACATAAATTTAATTTAGAAACCCAAACTCATGATTCGGAGACAGTTCTCTTGGACTCTAAGTCTCTGTCAGGGGCTAAAGCTGAAATATCTATTTCAACTTTAGATAGTAATCTTATTGAAGAAATTCAAATACATGAGAGTGAAAAGGAATTTGTACCAAATGAAAAACGACAAACTGCAGTAGCTGATTTAGATATAAAAGCTGTGGAATCTATATTTACTTCAGAAATAGTTCAAATGTCTAGTATAGATAAAATAACATTCAATGAAAAAATGCTAAAAGAAACTGCCAAAGAAACAGTTATAACATCCGATGCAAAAATTATAATTGCTCCTCTAGTTCATGAACAAGAAACTACAACTGAATTTCCTTCTAAAAATTCGGAGACAGTTACCCAATCACTCGTTCCTAATATTCCGATAACAATTTCACAAACGGAATCTTCAGAATTTGAGAAGAAACTAAATATTGAAAAAGCTCCTGATGCAGTATGTGCTCAAACTAATTCCTCGCACCATTTGAAAACTCCTTTATCCGAAGAAACATACACATCTGATCATGTTCAATTATTAAATCTTCAACCAACATTGGCCGAAAACGCAACGGAACAAAGAGATTTAAAGAAAGAAATAACAGTACTAGACTCCAATGTCCAAGAAAATATACAGAACTTTGAAGAAATTCATACTCCACTGGGAAAAGCTGACACCACTTTTATAGGCAGCGAATCCATAAATATTACAGAAGTAGTTTCAAATGATGCAGAACAAAAGCTACAACCTCAACAAGTACCATTAAATGTGCATGCTAATGTTGATCTTACTGTAGATCGTAAAATTGCATTAGTATCTGAAATTACTTCTAAAGATACTCTTGATAATTATAAAACCTCAACACCTAACTTTGAAGAAGTAAGTATTAGCTCTACTAATTTACATTCAGTACAAGTATTAGAAAATAGAGTGTTAGACTCCCAATCTAGTTTTATAACTGATGTCACACCTGATCTTAAACAATTAATGCCTGAAATAATATCTACTGTAGAAACTGTTAATGTGACCGAAATAGTTCAACATGAAAAAGAAGGAGATTTTGATATCCAAACGATACCAAATAGCATTATAGCATCAACAGACATTGATGGTCGTCCAGTTGCAACATCGTCAGAAGTAATAGTTGACTCTAATGTGGGCTTCACTACTGATATTATAAAGGAACAAACAAAGAAAGCTCAAGTAGAAAACATAGCTTATAAGGAATTGGTTGTAAGCACCACTGATTACAATGAAAAAGAAGACACTCTTAAACCTACTAAAACAAATACTGTATCAGCATCCTTTAATATAGATTCAAAGCAAGCAATTGTTATACAAGAGAATAAGTCTGAAATTATTACAGTACCTTTAGAGAAAAGTGATATGCAGTTTTTGGCTACTGCTAAAGAATCAAATTTACCTTTAGAGGCACTTACACAACAAGAAATAATTGTCCATTCCTCTGAGAAAATATTAGAAGAAATAGCTTTAGATAAGGAAAGTCAAACACAGCCAACGCCATTGATAAATCCTCTAAAAGTGCCGGAGTATTCTGAAAAAATTAGTATAGAAAGTGAAGACAGTTTCTCTGTACCAATTAAGCCAGATCAACAAATCGCAAATTTGGTGTTACCGTTCCAAGAAGGATTACAAACTTCAGAAACTCTGACTCAATCGGAAGCTTTAGATGAAGTTACCAAAATAGAAGTACAGTATAAGAAAATAGAACCTAAAACAGAACAATACATTAACAAGGCCGTCCACATAGAAGAAACTATAACGAACCAATCAACTAATGATTTTGTAGAAGAAGAACCTATTTTACAAAAGTCAAATATATCATCAGTGTCTACAACAGCTGTTCAACAAACTGAAATTATAACTGCGGAAGCGGAAAGTGATTTAGCCGAAAAGATTGTGCCTAAAACAAGTATCTCAGGTGATATAACTGAAATGTTAGCAGTTGTAACAAGCATGGTAGAAACAGTAGATAAAGAGAAAAATCTAGATATTAAACAAACCCTTAATAAGCAAGATGCAAGTGTCGGTTTTATTCCTTTGAACAGTATGATTAAAACTGAAGTTGTTAGTACGAGAGATGCCGAAAATTTACAAAAAGAAGTAACTACAACTTATAAAGCTAATTTGTTGTACGGCGAAGAACAAAAACATTTACAAGGATCTGAAGTTTTAACTGGAGAAAAAGAAAGTTATTTATTAGATGTTATTCATGAAACTTATTCAGCAAAGCAAAACTTAATTGAGATGACCGCAAAAGAAATTACTGAGATACAAACAAATGAAAAGGAAAAAGACCTTAAAGAATTGCTAGAAACAACGACCTCACATGCACAACCACACGTTTATGAACAACTATCTCTATTAAGCACAGAAGTGATAGCAAATCAAGACACAAAAGATTTTATCATTCCTTCTAAAACTCTTACAAGTGCTTTTAAGACACAGGGAATACATGAAGCTGTAGGTAAATTAGAACCATTCATCGGTGAAGTTGAAGAAAATCTATTCCAAGAAGCACCTGTTATTAAAACTGGTAAAAGTAACGTTGAAGAACAGAGATCGGTAGGTGTCATTGAAATTATTTCCTCAGAAAGTGAAGCTTTAATAGAAAAAGGTCCAGAATTAAAAACAGAAACTTTGAAACCCACCTTACCGAGTAAAAATTATGTTGATATAATGGAAGTCACGTCGACGGAAAAGGAAGAATCTTTGCAACTAGTCAAAGATTTTCAAGAACGTCAAATAGAACCTACTATAAATATAGATATTTGCTTAGGTGTAAAAGTAGACGAAACTATAGCTAGTGAAGGAGAGGGTATTTTAACATTAAAAGGTGTAACGAAATCGGAGACAGCCGACATTAGTGTACGACCCACTGATCATTTAAAAGTTTCTGAAAATATACTGGTCGAGAATGAAACTGCTTTTGTTCAAAAAGAATTACCAAAAGAAGTCACACATGATATAGTATTAGATACTCATAAACACATTAACGTACAAGTGTTACAAACATCTGAAATGGAAAAACCTTTCGATAAATTTGATAAATTAAATGGAGAAAGTGGAGAGTTGTCTATAGAACCATTCAAATCACTCACGATTAGTGAAGTGGAAACAGAAGAAAAACAAGAAGAATTAATTTCGTCGGAAAAATTAAAACAACAAAAACCTAGTGTTGATGTACAAGTAGGTGATTATATTACAATAACTGAAATTGAATTACAAGAAAAAGAAACATATTTAGAGGCAAGACCAAAAGATAAATCAAAGGTATCAGAACCTATATTTGAAGCTAACATTTCTCTTGAAGTACAGGAGACGACACCAAAAGAGAATGAAATTATTTTACCTGCTTTCGCAACTCCACAAAGTCTTAAACCCGATATATCAATTGAGCCTCAACAACATGTCACCATTTCAGATACCATTGTCAAAGAAAAAGAGGGCAAAATAGATCGTGAACCAATACCTTTATCAGAAATTCGTCATATTGATGTAGATTCAGTTACACATATCACAACTAATGAAACAATAGTAATAGAAGACCTTAAATATATTGAAGAAGATATAACAAAACCAGAAACTATCCAGTCTAAACAAATACCATTGAAAGAAATAATTAACACTCAACCCCAAACTATCGAAAGTACTTCATCAATACCTACAAAATATGAACCTGATCAAAGCCAAGCGTATTTAGACGTAGAGCTTCATAAGAGTGTTATAACCACTGAAAATATAATTCAAGAACCACTTAATCTAATCTCAGTACCTATTGACAAGCAAACGATTGCAGACAAACAAATAGTTGAATTAAAATCACTTCAACAAACAGAAGTAGTGTTTGGGGAAGAGTCTCAAATACTCAATAAACCCCTTCCAAAATCCAATGATAAAGCTGAAGAAAGTCATATACCTTTGCAAGAAATATCTCAAGTAAGCACAAATGTGTTAGAAGATATCACAGAGCTCCCAATATTTCTAGAACCTGAAGCAAACAAAGCTTCCTATGAAGTCGAACTTCATAGAAGTTATGAAGTTACTGAAAGTATGTCTCAAGAGACTCCAAGCGATATCTCTATTACCTTTAGTGAAAGAAAGCAAGTGAACAAACAGGTGCTAGAAATGAAATCTGTTGAACAAACAGAAATTATAGTAGACGAAAATATAACAAAAATACCAATATCTTCCGAGGAAGAAAAATATGCCTCACCCACAGCTATAGAACATCAACCTATAATTCAAAGCGATATTGTAGCAAACGAAAAAGAGATCGAAACCATTTTCGATAAACCAGACCAACCAGGAAATGCTTTTGTTTCTTTGAGTACTAATGAAGGAATTACTGTGCAAGAGACAACGCATGAAGATACTCAAGGTAAATTAGTATTAGATGTAACAACACCAAAATCTGCTCAAAAATCTATAACTCCTTTGACACATATACAATGTACAGAAAATATAGCAGGAACAATACTAGACAACTTAGTAACACCAGAAATACACACTGAAACTAGCAATATATCCCCATCAAGTATTACACCATTAATAATCACAGACAGCACGAGCTTCGAACATGAAGCTGAATTGCACACAATAAAACCAAAAGTACAAACAATCAAAGAACACCTGACTGTTGCTAAAGAAGTTGAAGTATCAACCGAATTTGTAAACGAACCATTATTGCCCTATTCTGAGAAACAACCCAAGTTCTCAACAAGCACCATAACAATAACCGACGAAGACCGGCATGACATCACCATAATTGAGCAAGGAACAGAAATTAGAGGTAAGTCACTGATTCAATTAAGAACATTTAGATTAAAACAGTAGTAAAACGCTTCTTTATTGAATTTTAAAACTTATTGAACTCTATTGTACTTATTTAATTGTAATGTAATTAGAACCATACATGTAAAACAGACAACAGATACTAACTTGAAAAGGATCAAAAGGGTCAATTCTCCGTCATGGAAGAAGAATAATACAAAATATCAATGGACCAGTAGAAAACGTAACTCGTAACACTCACTCCCTACCACACTCAATCCTTATTTTATAGAAAACTAAAAGTTTCGATACGCCTGGCCGTCTCATTCACAGAAAAACGCTAACGCAAGTTTTAAACGTATATTTTTATCAACTAATTAAGTTGATAAAAATATACGTTTAGCCTAAAAAACATTGTTCAGAATAGTTTCATGAACCCTCGATGTTGAAAGTCATGCATATAGATAGATCCAGAAGTTTCCGAGAAAATGACATGCAAAAGCAGATGGATCGGCGGCTGGCGGCTACAACGATTACAGTAATTATCGTTGTAGCCGCCACGATTACAACAGTAGATAAGGAATTCCAAAAATTAAAACACTTAAATTATTAATTGTTTTTGACGAAGATTGGTATTTGCGGTTGTTTAAGAAAGACGTTATAAAATTTCTTAGAGGCTGGCAACGCTATGGCAACGTCTCAGATGCTCCAAACGTCCATAGGCGATTCCATCAGGTGGGCTGTTTGCCTGTTTTGCTGTTTCAGGCAAAATATCACAATTGTTTTGTGAAATCATTATAACTTCGAACTGCGTTAAGAACTGCCTCGTTTTACATTAGATAAATTCTACATTTTGGCTCTAGATCGATGATTATTTTAGAAGTCGTAAGGATTAAACGCTTTCATGGCTTTACAATCTGAAATGAAAAAAAATAATGATAAATATATACTTAAAATAGTGACCACCTGCTACTTCGCCTGCTGTTTGTCTCAAGCATTTGCAAATGGACAATCGTCAAAGATGCTCTCAACGTCCTGCAGTTACATAGTAAAAACAGTAGTAAGGTACACGCAGATACAAAGAACACTGGGACTTTTGGGCCAAATAAATGTAATGAGTTCAAAAATGGCTTAAAAAGCGTAATATTTTGTTAATTACAAAATGGAAAACATCAGGCCTAAAATCTGTAGAAGACGAGAACTCTTAAAAACAAGGCCATGAATAAAATAAGTTCTGATTATTATATAAAAATATCAAAATAATAAAAGTAAAGTCGGTTTACTGACTGAAAAGGTAGTGATTTTAAGATTTATTGACGTGACAACGTCTTATAATTCGATGGAGCCGGCTGCACGCACGAAAAAACATGACTCATGCGGCGTTACCTCGCTCTGAGGCGTCCCATTTAAGGCTTGAAGTGCAAGCGAGAGCGCGGAACGAGCGACAAAGAGGCACAATCGGCCTCCGCGTTCGGCAGCGTAATTGACATAATTGTATTTATGAGTACAAATAAATGTAACTTGATCAATTCAGTTGTGATTTCCATTTACCTCCTTCTTATATATCCAAACAAAATATCTATCAAACAAATAAAATTAAAATTTTCTTTTGAAAAATGAAACCATTCCATCGGTATTTTCCTATAACGTTGTCAAGTTCAACTATCGTCAGTAAACCGACTTTACAGACAACCGATATTTTATGTACAATATGGGCCCAAGAATCCATGAAAGCGTATCCGTCTCCTTTAGAAAAATGCTAAAATTTAGTTCAGTGAGGCGTAAAGCAAATGGGTATCAGAATATTAAAGAAAAAATATTTACACACTGCACAGATATATCCCTAAGCTGTGCTGTGGCTTAATGTGATATTATTAGGAAGTTAAAAAACAATGCGGACAAAGTCACGTGTATCATCCGGTACTAAATATACTCTCTTACTAATATCTATACAAAATATAATATTATACGAAATTATGAAAGAGTTTCAAGGCAATCCATAAACACTTGACAAGTTTTGCAGGCGCAAACATACGGATGCTGCTATCCCATCTCCTGAGATTTAAAGTATATATTTCCTTTTTGGTATTAAAACTACATATGTAGAAAATTGTAGAAAATCTGATCCAGGACGCTAGTAGTTTTCCGTGAAAGGTTAACAGATAGACTAAACCGAAACACTATCACATTTTTTTATAGATGATGAACTTTTATATCTATAAATTTGATCCCTACAAACTGTCATTCTCTATTTCAACCCGTTCTAGTTTTATTTTTGCAATAAAAGTAACAGTCTGTGTATCGATGTGTGGATGTCTCGTCTATTTTCTATCAACTGCAAAATCTATAAATTACCAAAGTAACCAAAAAACAGAAACTATTCTATTTTTTTAGTCATTTTCATTTTGATCGTTTTGATCATTTTGGTCATTTTGATGCTTGCACGATTTGAAAGAAAAAGCAAAAGTGGTTTAAGAATGAATGGGCTGCTTTAAAATGTCTTCTCTACACCGATGATCAATTGGTTATACTTGTATCATCGGAAGTAAAATTACAAGAGATGGTATCAATTATGGACGAGTGTTTTAAGAAAAAGGCTATTAATGTGAACAAGACGAAAATAATTGTTTCCAAGATATGAAAGTATGACAATTTGTAATATACACATAGAAATCCAAAACTTAGAGCAAGTCAAAAAATGTGTTTACCTAGTTTGCATGTTTACCCTAAAACATAAGAGTGACGTGAAAGAAAACTAATTGCAAGTAATAAGGTGAATGGAGCGTTAAACCAAAAAGTGTCTGTAAAGGCACACTTGGCTGTCTATTAAGGAGTTTCGCGAATGGACATCTATAATCTCTGCCTATCCCCATGGAAAACAGACGTGATAATACGTTTGTATATGTATGTACATAACTGGCGAAACCAACTGTGTCTGGAGTGCATGTTTCAAGTTACGTTTTACGTAGGCTAGGCCTTCCTTATCCGTGTTGTAACTATAAATATACATTATTTAAATATCTTGCAGTTACGTTAAGAATACAAAATTATTTCATTAGCCTTTCTTTTCTACAACTTTCAAACACAAATATTTCAGAACAAACAGAAGACATTCAAGATACTTCTAAAGTATCAGATGTCGAAGAAACTGAAGAAATTATAACAAAATTCGTACAAATGCCAGGCCAGAGAGAACCGTCTCAAATAAAAACAAAGAGAACAACTATAAGAAAGAAAAACAAAAAAAGTGAAGATGATGATAATAATGTAGTTATCGAAGAAACCTTAGACGACGAGGACACTGTAAAAGCAACGCAAGAAATTAACCATGACGTCAATATCGAAGAATATGATGGTGAAGAACTACAACAAGATGAGAATGACCAACAAAGCACAATCGAAATGCCTTACGAATTCACTCAAATACCAAAAATACCAAATCAAGTTCAAATAGAGGAAGTACTTGATGAAACTCTGACTAAGATTGATGAAATACTAGACATAACTAAGGAACGAAAAACAAAAGCCCAAAAAAAGACTATTACGGTTATCAACGAAAAAGTACATGAAGAACTCGACGAAACCAAACTGGCAGAGGTCGTTAAGCTACCCGAAGAAACAACCGTGGAAGAGACAAGCAAACCAGACGGTAAGCGCACGCATAAAAAAATCACTACACGTGTAATAAAGAAAAAGGTGGGGCCTAAAATAGAAACCACACTAATCACCACTGAACGAGAAGACGATCAACAACCTATCATCTCAGTATGCGAAACCGAAGAACTCACCGAAGACACTACCACACCACTCTCAGATTTACACAAACCCGACGAGGCAAAAGTAATCGAAGAAATTCCCGAAACAATCGAGGTCACACAAGTGCGTACCGAAACTGGCGATGTGAAAAAGATAAAAAAGACCAAACGTGTCATCCGCAAGAAGGACGACACGAAGGAAGAGGTTACTGAAATCACCACTGTACAGAAGGATGACGAGGCACCTATTACTACTGTCACGGTCAATGAGGAAAAGGAGCCCGAAGAACCGGAAGAAACCAAGCCAGTTGAGATCGTTGAGCTACCCGAAGAGACTACTATTGAAGAGACTCGTACGCCAGACGGTAAGCGCACACAAAAGCAAATCATAAGACGCACAATCAAGAAGAAGGTAGGTCCCAAAATTGAAACCACACAAATCACCACTGAACTGGAAGATGGTAAACAACCGGTCATCGCAGTACACAAAACCGAAGAATTCACAGAAAACACTACCACACCACTCTCAGATTTACACAAACCCGACAAGGCCAAAGTAATCGAAGAAGCTCCCGAAACAGTCGAAGTCACACAAGTGCGTACTGAAACTGGCGAGGTGAAAAAGATCAGGAAGACCAAACGAGTCATCCGCAAGAAGGACGGCGTGAAGGAGGAGGTTACTGAAATCACTACTGTACAGAAAGATGACGAGGCACCTATTACTACTGTCACAGTTACCGAGGAGAAGGCGCCCGAAGAACTAGAAGAGACCAAGCCAGTTGACATTGTGGAGCTGCCCGAAGAGACTACGGTTGAGGAGACTCGTACGCCAGACGGTAAGCGCACACAAAAGAAAACCATAAGACGCACAATCAAAAAGAAGGTAGGTCCCAAAATCGAAACAACAGAAATCACCACCGAACAAGAAGACGACAAGCAACCTGTCATCTCAATACACAAAACAGAGGAACTCACTGATGACAGTACTACACCACTCTCAGATTTACACAAACCCGATGAGGCAAAAGTAATCGAAGAAGTTCCCGAAACAGTCGAGGTCACACAAGTGCGTACCGAAACTGGCGAGGTGAAAAAGATCAGGAAGACCAAACGAGTCATCCGCAAGAAGGACGGCGTGAAGGAGGAGGTTACTGAAATCACTACTGTACAGAAAGATGACGAGGCACCTATTACTACTGTCACAGTTACCGAGGAGAAGGCGCCCGAAGAACTAGAAGAGACCAAGCCAGTTGACATTGTGGAGCTGCCCGAAGAGACTACGGTTGAGGAGACTCGTACGCCAGACGGTAAGCGCACACAAAAGAAAACCATAAGACGCACAATCAAAAAGAAGGTAGGTCCCAAAATCGAAACAACAGAAATCACCACCGAACAAGAAGACGACAAGCAACCTGTCATCTCAATACACAAAACAGAGGAACTCACTGATGACAGTACTACACCACTCTCAGATTTACACAAACCCGATGAGGCAAAAGTAATCGAAGAAGTTCCCGAAACAGTCGAGGTCACACAAGTGCGTACCGAAACTGGCGATGTGACTAAGATCAGGAAGACCAAACGCGTTATCCGCAAGAAGGATGGTCCCAAGGACGAAGTTACCGAGATCACTACTGTGCAGAAGGATGACGAAGCACCTATTACTACTGTCACGGTAACCGAAGAGAAGGCGCCTGAAGAAACGGAAGAATCCAAGCCAGTCGAGGTCGTTGAGCTACCCGAAGAGACTACGATTGAGGAGACTCGTACGCCAGACGGTAAGCGCACACAAAAGAAAATCATTAGACGCACTATTAAAAAGAAGGTAGGTCCCAAAATTGAAACCACTCAAATCACCACTGAACAGGAAGATGACAAACAGCCTGTCATCTCAATACACAAAACCGAAGAATTTACTGAAGACACTACCACACCACTCTCAGATTTACACAAACCCGACGAGGCCAAAGTTATCGAAGAAGCTCCCGAAACAGTCGAGGTCACACAAGTGCGTACCGAAACTGGCGAGGTGAAAAAGATCAAGAAGACCAAACGAGTCATCCGCAAGAAGGACGGCGTGAAGGAGGAGGTTACTGAAATCACTACTGTACAGAAAGATGACGAGGCACCTATTACTACTGTCACGGTAACCGAAGAGAAGGCGCCCGAAGAAACGGAAGAATCCAAGCCAGTCGAGGTCGTTGAGCTGCCCGAAGAGACTACGGTTGAAGAGACTCGTACGCCAGACGGTAAGCGCACACAAAAGAAAACCATAAGACGCACGATCAAAAAGAAGGTAGGTCCCAAAATTGAAACCACTCAAATCACCACTGAACAGGAAGATGACAAGCAACCTGTCATCTCAATACACAAAACAGAGGAACTCAGTGATGACAGTACCACACCACTCAAAGATTTACACAAACCCGATGAGGCAAAAGTAATCGAAGAAGTTCCCGAAACAGTCGAGGTCACACAAGTGCGTACCGAAACTGGCGAGGTGAAAAAGATCAGGAAGACCAAACGAGTCATCCGCAAGAAGGACGGCGTGAAGGAGGAGATTACTGAAATCACTACTGTACAGAAGGATGACGAGGCACCTATTACTACTGTCACAGTTACCGAGGAGAAGGCGCCGGAAGAACTGGAAGAGACGAAGCCAGTTGACATTGTCGAGCTACCCGAAGAAACTACGGTTGAGGAGACTCATACGCCAGACGGTAAGCGCACACAAAAGAAAACCATAAGACGCACAATCAAAAAGAAGGTAGGTCCCAAAATCGAAACCACAGAAATCACCACCGAACAAGAAGACGACAAGCTACCTGTCATCTCAATACACAAAACAGAGGAACTCACTGATGACAGTACCACACCACTCTCAGATTTACACAAACCCGATGAGGCAAAAGTAATCGAAGAAGTTCCCGAAACAGTCGAGGTCACACAAGTGCGTACCGAAACTGGCGATGTGAAAAACATCAGGAAGACCAAACGAGTCATCCGCAAGAAGGACGGCGTGAAGGAGGAGATTACTGAAATCACTACTGTACAGAAGGATGACGAGGCACCTATTACTACTGTCACAGTTACCGAGGAGAAGGCGCCGGAAGAACTGGAAGAGACGAAGCCAGTTGACATTGTCGAGCTACCCGAAGAAACTACGGTTGAGGAGACTCGTACGCCAGACGGTAAGCGCACACAAAAGAAAACCATAAGACGCACAATCAAAAAGAAGGTAGGTCCCAAAATCGAAACCACAGAAATCACCACCGAACAAGAAGACGACAAGCAACCTGTCATCTCAATACACAAAACAGAGGAACTCACTGATGACAGTACCACACCACTCTCAGATTTACACAAACCCGATGAGGCAAAAGTAATCGAAGAAGTTCCCGAAACAGTCGAGGTCACACAAGTACGTACCGAATCAGGCGATGTGAAAAAGATAAAAAAGACTAAACGTGTTATCCGCAAGAAGGACGGCGCGAAGGAAGAGGTTACTGAAATCACCACTGTACAGAAGGATGACGAGGCACCTATTACTACTGTCACGGTCACTGAGGAAAAGGCGCCCGAGGAACCGGAAGAAACCAAGCCAGTTGAGATCGTTGAGCTGCCCGAAGAAACTACTATTGAGGAGACTCGAACGCCAGACGGTAAGCGCACACAAAAGAAAATCATAAGACGCACAATCAAGAAGAAGGTAGGTCCCAAAATTGAAACCACTCAAATTACCACTGAACAGGAAGATGATAAACAACCTGTCATCTCAGTACACAAAACAGAGGAACTCACTGATGACACTACCGCACCACTCTCAGATTTACACAAACCGGATGAGGCCAAAGTAATCGAAGAGGCTCCCGAAACAGTCGAGGTCACACAAGTGCGTACCGAAACTGGCGATGTGACAAAGATCAGGAAGACCAAACGCGTTATCCGCAAGCAGGATGGACCCAACGAGGAAGTTACCGAGATCAGTACTGTGCAGAAGGATGACGAGGCACCTATCACAACTGTCACGGTCACCGAGGAGAAGACGCCTGAAGAACTGGAAGTAACCAAGCCAGTTCAGGTCGTTGAGCTACCCGAAGAGACTACGATTGAGGAGACTCGCACGCCAGATGGTAAGCGCACACAAAAGAAAGTCATAAGACGCACAATCAAGAAGAAGGTAGGTCACAAAATTGAAACCACTCAAATTACCACTGAACAGGAAGATGACAAAGAGCCTGTCATCTCAGTACACAAAACAGAGGAACTCACTGATGACACTACCACACCACTCTTAGATTTACACAAACCCGACGAGGCCAAAGTAATCGAAGAAGCTCCCGAAACAGTCGAGGTCACACAAGTGCGTACCGAAACTGGCGAGGTGAAAAAGATCAAGAAGACCAAACGAGTCATCCGCAAGAAGGACGGCGCGAAGGAAGAGGTTACTGAAATCACCACTGTACAGAAGGATGACGAGGCACCTATTACTACTGTCACGGTCACTGAGGAAAAGGCGCCCGAGGAACCGGAAGAAACCAAGCCAGTTGAGATCGTTGAGCTGCCCGAAGAAACTACTATTGAGGAGACTCGAACGCCAGACGGTAAGCGCACACAAAAGAAAATCATAAGACGCACAATTAAGAAGAAGGTAGGTCCCAAAATTGAAACCACTCAAATTACCACTGAACAGGAAGATGATAAACAACCTGTCATCTCAGTACACAAAACAGAGGAAATCACTGATGACACTACCGCACCACTCTCAGATTTACACAAACCGGATGAGGCCAAAGTAATCGAAGAAGCTCCCGAAACAGTCGAGGTCACACAAGTGCGTACCGAAACTGGCGATGTGACAAAGATCAGGAAGACCAAACGCGTTATCCGCAAGCAGGATGGACCCAACGAGGAAGTTACCGAGATCACTACTGTGCAGAAGGATGACGAGGCACCTATCACAACTGTCACGGTCACCGAGGAGAAGACGCCTGAAGAACTGGAAGTAACCAAGCCAGTTGAGGTCGTTGAGCTGCCCGAAGAGACTACGGTTGAAGAGACTCGTACGCCAGACGGTAAGCGCACACAAAAGAAAACCATAAGACGCACAATCAAAAAGAAGGTAGGTCCCAAAATTGAAACCACTCAAATCACCACTGAACAGGAAGATGACAAACAACCTGTCATCTCAGTACACAAAACCGAAGAACTCACCGAAGACACTACCACACCACTCTCAGATTTACACAAACCCGACGAGGCCAAAGTTATCGAAGAAGCTCCCGAAACAGTCGAGGTCACACAAGTGCGTACCGAAACTGGCGAGGTGAAAAAGATCAAGAAGACCAAACGAGTCATCCGCAAGAAGGACGGCGTGAAGGAGGAGGTTACTGAAATCACTACTGTACAGAAAGATGACGAGGCACCTATTACTACTGTCACGGTAACCGAAGAGAAGGCGCCCGAAGAAACGGAAGAATCCAAGCCAGTCGAGGTCGTTGAGCTGCCCGAAGAGACTACGGTTGAAGAGACTCGTACGCCAGACGGTAAGCGCACACAAAAGAAAACCATAAGACGCACGATCAAAAAGAAGGTAGGTCCCAAAATTGAAACCACTCAAATCACCACTGAACAGGAAGATGACAAACAACCTGTCATCTCAGTACACAAAACCGAAGAACTCACCGAAGACACAACCACACCACTCTCAGATTTACACAAACCCGACGAGGCCAAAATAATCGAAGAAGCTCCCGAAACAGTCGAGGTCACACAAGTGCGTACTGAAACTGGCGAGGTGAAAAAGATCAGGAAGACCAAACGCATTATCCGCAAGAAGGATGGTCCCAAGGAGGAAGTGACCGAGATCACTACTGTGCAGAAGGATGACGAGGCACCTATTACTACTGTCACGGTAACCGAAGAGAAGGCGCCCGAAGAAACGGAAGAATCCAAGCCAGTCGAGGTCGTTGAGCTACCCGAAGAGACTACGATTGAGGAGACTCGCACGCCAGACGGTAAGCGTACACAAAAGAAAATCATTAGACGCACAATTAAGAAGAAGGTAGGTCCCAAAATTGAAACCACTCAAATCACCATTGAACAGGAAGATGACAAACAACCTGTCATCTCAGTACACAAAACCGAAGAACTCACCGAAGACACTACCACACCACTCTCAGATTTACACAAACCCGACGAGGCCAAAGTTATCGAAGAAGCTCCCGAAACAGTCGAGGTCACACAAGTGCGTACCGAAACTGGCGAGGTGAAAAAGATCAAGAAGACCAAACGAGTCATCCGCAAGAAGGACGGCGTGAAGGAGGAGGTTACTGAAATCACTACTGTACAGAAAGATGACGAGGCACCTATTACTACTGTCACAGTTACCGAGGAGAAGGCGCCCGAAGAACTGGAAGAGACCAAGCCAGTTGACATTGTGGAGCTGCCCGAAGAGACTACGGTTGAAGAGACTCGTACGCCAGACGGTAAGCGCACACAAAAGAAAACCATAAGACGCACAATCAAAAAGAAGGTAGGTCCCAAAATTGAAACCACTCAAATCACCACTGAACAGGAAGACGACAAACAACCTGTCATCTCAGTACACAAAACCGAAGAACTCACCGAAGACACAACCACACCACTCTCAGATTTACACAAACCCGACGAGGCCAAAATAATCGAAGAAGCTCCCGAAACAGTCGAGGTCACACAAGTGCGTACTGAAACTGGCGAGGTGAAAAAGATCAGGAAGACCAAACGCATTATCCGCAAGAAGGATGGTCCCAAGGAGGAAGTGACCGAGATCACTACTGTGCAGAAGGATGACGAGGCACCTATTACTACTGTCACGGTAACCGAAGAGAAGGCGCCCGAAGAAACGGAAGAATCCAAGCCAGTCGAGGTCGTTGAGCTACCCGAAGAGACTACGATTGAGGAGACTCGCACGCCAGACGGTAAGCGTACACAAAAGAAAATCATTAGACGCACAATTAAGAAGAAGGTAGGTCCCAAAATTGAAACCACTCAAATCACCACTGAACAGGAAGATGACAAACAACCTGTCATCTCAGTACACGAAACCGAAGAACTCACCGAAGACACTACCACACCACTCTCAGATTTACACAAACCCGACGAGGCCAAAGTTATCGAAGAAGCTCCCGAAACAGTCGAGGTCACACAAGTGCGTACCGAAACTGGCGAGGTGAAAAAGATTAAGAAGACCAAACGAGTCATCCGCAAGAAGGACGGCGTGAAGGAGGAGGTTACTGAAATCACTACTGTACAGAAAGATGACGAGGCACCTATTACTACTGTCACAGTTACCGAGGAGAAGGCGTCCGAAGAACTGGAAAAGACCAAGCCAGTTGACATTGTGGAGCTCCCCGAAGAGACTACGGTTGAAGAGACTCGTACGCCAGACGGTAAGCGCACACAAAAGAAAACCATAAGACGCACAATCAAAAAGAAGGTAGGTCCCAAAATTGAAACCACTCAAATCACCACTGAACAGGAAGATGACAAACAACCTGTCATCTCAGTACACAAAACCGAAGAACTCACCGAAGACACTACCACACCACTCTCAGATTTACACAAACCCGATGAGGCAAAAGTAATCGAAGAAGTTCCCGAAACAGTCGAGGTCACACAAGTGCGTACCGAAACTGGCGAGGTGAAAAAGATCAAGAAGACCAAACGAGTCATCCGCAAGAAGGACGGCGTGAAGGAGGAGGTTACTGAAATCACTACTGTACAGAAAGATGACGAGGCACCTATTACTACTGTCACAGTTACCGAGGAGAAGGCGCCCGAAGAACTAGAAGAGACCAAGCCAGTTGACATTGTGGAGCTGCCCGAAGAGACTACGGTTGAGGAGACTCATACGCCAGACGGTAAGCGCACACAAAAGAAAATCATTAGACGCACTATCAAAAAGAAGGTAGGTCCCAAAATTGAAAACACTCAAATCACCACTGAACAGGAAGATGACAAACAGCCTGTCATCTCAGTACACAAAACAGAGGAACTCACTGATGACACTGCCACACCACTCACTGATTTACACAAACCCGATGAGGCCAAAGTAATCGAAGAAGCTCCCGAAACAGTCGAGGTTACACAAGTGCGTACCGAAACTGGCGATGTGACTAAGATCAGGAAGACCAAACGCATTATCCGCAAGAAGGATGGTCCCAAGGAGGAAGTTACCGAGATCACTAATGTGCAGAAGGATGACGAAGCACCTATTACTACTGTCACGGTAACCGAAGAGAAGGCGCCTGAAGAAACGGAAGAATCCAAGCCAGTCGAGGTCGTTGAGCTACCCGAAGAGACTACGATTGAGGAGACTCGTACGCCAGACGGTAAGCGCACACAAAAGAAAATCATTAGACGCACTATCAAAAAGAAGGTAGGTCCCAAAATTGAAACCACTCAAATCACCACTGAACAGGAAGATGACAAACAGCCTGTCATCTCAGTACACAAAACAGAGGAACTCACTGATGACACTGCCACATCACTCACTGATTTACACAAACCCGATGAGGCCAAAGTAATCGAAGAAGCTCCCGAAACAGTCGAGGTTACACAAGTGCGTACCGAAACTGGCGATGTGACTAAGATCAGGAAGACCAAACGCATTATCCGCAAGAAGGATGGTCCCAAGGAGGAAGTTACCGAGATCACTAATGTGCAGAAGGATGACGAAGCACCTATTACTACTGTCACGGTAACCGAAGAGAAGGCGCCTGAAGAAACGGAAGAATCCAAGCCAGTCGAGGTCATTGAGCTACCCGAAGAGACTACGATTGAGGAGACTCGTACGCCAGACGGTAAGCGCACACAAAAGAAAACCATAAGACGCACAATCAAAAAGAAGGTAGGTCCCAAAATTGAAACCACTCAAATCACCACTGAACAGGAAGATGACAAACAGCCTGTCATCTCAGTACACAAAACAGAGGAACTCACTGATGACACTGCCACACCACTCACTGATTTACACAAACCCGATGAGGCCAAAGTAATCGAAGAAGCTCCCGAAACAGTCGAGGTTACACAAGTGCGTACCGAAACTGGCGATGTGACTAAGATCAGGAAGACCAAACGCGTTATCCGCAAGAAGGATGGTCCCAAGGAGGAAGTTACCGAGATCACTACTGTGCAGAAGGATGACGAAGCACCTATTACTACTGTCACGGTTACCGAAGAGAAGGCGCCCGAAGAACCGGAAGAAACCAAGCCAGTTGAGATCGTAGAGCTGCCCGAAGAGACTACGATTGAGGAGACTCGTACGCCAGACGGTAAGCGCACACAAAAGAAAATTATAAGACGCACAATTAAAAAGAAGGTAGGTCCCAAAATTGAAACCACTCAAATTACCACTGAACAGGAAGATGACAAACAACCTGTCATCTCAGTACACAAAACAGAGGAACTCACTGATGACACTACTACATCACTCACTGATTTACACAAACCCGACGAGGCCAAAGTAATCGAAGAAGCACCCGAAACAGTCGAGGTTACACAAGTGCGTACCGAAACTGGCGATGTGACAAAGATCAGAAAGACCAAACGCGTTATCCGCAAGAAGGATGGTCCCAAGGAGGAAGTTACCGAGATCACTACTGTGCAGAAGGATGACGAAGCACCTATTACTACTGTCACGGTTACCGAAGAGAAGGCGCCCGAAGAACCGGAAGAAACCAAGCCAGTTGAGATCGTAGAGCTACCCGAAGAGACTACGATTGAGGAGACTCGTACGCCAGACGGTAAGCGCACACAAAAGAAAATTATAAGACGCACAATTAAAAAGAAGGTAGGTCCCAAAATTGAAACCACTCAAATTACCACTGAACAGGAAGATGACAAACAACCTGTCATCTCAGTACACAAAATAGAGGAACTCACTGATGACACTACCACATCACTCACTGATTTACACAAACCCGACGAGGCCAAAGTAATCGAAGAAGCACCCGAAACAGTCGAGGTTACACAAGTGCGTACCGAAACTGGCGATGTGACAAAGATCAGGAAGACCAAACGCGTCATCCGCAAGAAGGATGGTCCCAAGGAGGAAGTTACCGAGATCACTACTGTGCAGAAGGATGACGAAGCACCTATTACTACTGTCACGGTTACCGAAGAGAAGGCGCCCGAAGAACCGGAAGAAACCAAGCCAGTTGAGATCGTAGAGCTGCCCGAAGAGACTACGATTGAGGAGACTCGTACGCCAGACGGTAAGCGCACACAAAAGAAAATCATTAGACGCACTATCAAAAAGAAGGTAGGTCCCAAAATTGAAACCACTCAAATCACCACTGAACAGGAAGATGACAAACAGCCTGTCATCTCAGTACACAAAACAGAGGAACTCACTGATGACACTGCCACACCACTCACTGATTTACACAAACCCGATGAGGCCAAAGTAATCGAAGAAGCTCCCGAAACAGTCGAGGTTACACAAGTGCGTACCGAAACTGGCGATGTGACTAAGATCAGGAAGACCAAACGCGTTATCCGCAAGAAGGATGGTCCCAAGGAGGAAGTTACCGAGATCACTACTATGCAGAAGGATGACGAAGCACCTATTACTACTGTCACGGTAACCGAAGAGAAGGCGCCTGAAGAAACGGAAGAATCCAAGCCAGTCGAGGTCGTTGAGCTACCCGAAGAGACTACGATTGAGGAGACTCGTACGCCAGACGGTAAGCGCACACAAAAGAAAATCATTAGACGCACTATCAAAAAGAAGGTAGGTCCAAAAATTGAAACCACTCAAATCACCACTGAACAGGAAGATGACAAACAGCCTGTCATCTCAGTACACAAAACAGAGGAACTCACTGATGACACTGCCACACCACTCACTGATTTACACAAACCCGATGAGGCCAAAGTAATCGAAGAAGCTCCCGAAACAGTCGAGGTTACACAAGTGCGTACCGAAACTGGCGATGTGACTAAGATCAGGAAGACCAAACGCGTTATCCGCAAGAAGGATGGACCCAAGGAGGAAGTTACCGAGATCACAACTGTGCAAAAGGATGACGAAGCACCTATTACTACTGTCACGGTAACCGAAGAGAAGGCGCCTGAAGAAACGGAAGAATCCAAGCCAGTCGAGGTCATTGAGCTACCCGAAGAGACTACGATTGAGGAGACTCGTACGCCAGACGGTAAGCAAACACAAAAGAAAACCATAAGACGCACAATCAAAAAGAAGGTAGGTCCCAAAATTGAAACCACTCAAATCACCACTGAACAGGAAGATGACAAACAGCCTGTCATCTCAGTACACAAAACAGAGGAACTCACTGATGACACTGCCACACCACTCACTGATTTACACAAACCCGATGAGGCCAAAGTAATCGAAGAAGCTCCCGAAACAGTCGAGGTTACACAAGTGCGTACCGAAACTGGCGATGTGACTAAGATCAGGAAGACCAAACGCGTTATCCGCAAGAAGGATGGTCCCAAGGAGGAAGTTACCGAGATCACTACTGTGCAGAAGGATGACGAAGCACCTATTACTACTGTCACGGTTACCGAAGAGAAGGCGCCCGAAGAACCGGAAGAAACCAAGCCAGTTGAGATCGTAGAGCTGCCCGAAGAGACTACGATTGAGGAGACTCGTACGCCAGACGGTAAGCGCACACAAAAGAAAATTATAAGACGCACAATTAAAAAGAAGGTAGGTCCCAAAATTGAAACCACTCAAATTACCACTGAACAGGAAGATGACAAACAACCTGTCATCTCAGTACACAAAACAGAGGAACTCACTGATGACACTACTACATCACTCACTGATTTACACAAACCCGACGAGGCCAAAGTAATCGAAGAAGCACCCGAAACAGTCGAGGTTACACAAGTGCGTACCGAAACTGGCGATGTGACTAAGATCAGGAAGACCAAACGCGTTATCCGCAAGAAGGATGGTCCCAAGGAGGAAGTTACCGAGATCACTACTGTGCAGAAGGATGACGAAGCACCTATTACTACTGTCACAGTTACCGAAGAGAAGGCGCCCGAAGAACCGGAAGAAACCAAGCCAGTTGAGATCGTAGAGCTGCCCGAAGAGACTACGATTGAGGAGACTCGTACGCCAGACGGTAAGCGCACACAAAAGAAAATTATAAGACGCACAATTAAAAAGAAGGTAGGTCCCAAAATTGAAACCACTCAAATCACCACTGAACAGGAAGATGACAAACAACCTGTCATCTCAGTACACAAAACAGAGGAACTCACTGATGACACTACCACATCACTCACTGATTTACACAAACCCGACGAGGCCAAAGTAATCGAAGAAGCACCCGAAACAGTCGAGGTTACACAAGTGCGTACCGAAACTGGCGATGTGACAAAGATCAGGAAGACCAAACGCGTCATCCGCAAGAAGGATGGTCCCAAGGAGGAAGTTACCGAGATCACTACTGTGCAGAAGGATGACGAAGCACCTATTACTACTGTCACGGTTACCGAAGAGAAGGCGCCCGAAGAACCGGAAGAAACCAAGCCAGTTGAGATCGTAGAGCTGCCCGAAGAGACTACGATTGAAGAGACTCGTACGCCAGACGGTAAGCGCACACAAAAGAAAATCATTAGACGCACTATCAAAAAGAAGGTAGGTCCCAAAATTGAAACCACTCAAATCACCACTGAACAGGAAGATGACAAACAGCCTGTCATCTCAGTACACAAAACAGAGGAACTCACTGATGACACTGCCACACCACTCACTGATTTACACAAACCCGATGAGGCCAAAGTAATCGAAGAAGCTCCCGAAACAGTCGAGGTTACACAAGTGCGTACCGAAACTGGCGATGTGACTAAGATCAGGAAGACCAAACGCGTCATCCGCAAGAAGGATGGTCCCAAGGAGGAAGTTACCGAGATCACTACTGTGCAGAAGGATGACGAAGCACCTATCACTACTGTCACGGTTACCGAAGAGAAGGCGCCCGAAGAACCGGAAGAAACCAAGCCAGTCGAGGTCGTTGAGCTACCCGAAGAGACTACGATTGAGGAGACTCGTACGCCAGACGGTAAGCGCACACAAAAGAAAATCATTAGACGCACTATCAAAAAGAAGGTAGGTCCCAAAATTGAAACCACTCAAATCACCACTGAACAGGAAGATGACAAACAGCCTGTCATCTCAGTACACAAAACAGAGGAACTCACTGATGACACTGCCACACCACTCACTGATTTACACAAACCCGATGAGGCCAAAGTAATCGAAGAAGCTCCCGAAACAGTCGAGGTTACACAAGTGCGTACCGAAACTGGCGATGTGACTAAGATCAGGAAGACCAAACGCGTTATCCGCAAGAAGGATGGTCCCAAGGAGGAAGTTACCGAGATCACTACTGTGCAGAAGGATGACGAAGCACCTATCACTACTGTCACGGTTACCGAAGAGAAGGCGCCCGAAGAACCGGAAGAAACCAAGCCAGTTGAGATTGTAGAGCTGCCCGAAGAGACTACGATTGAGGAGACTCGTACGCCAGACGGTAAGCGCACACAAAAGAAAATTATAAGACGCACAATTAAAAAGAAGGTAGGTCCCAAAATTGAAACCACTCAAATCACCACTGAACAAGAAGATGACAAACAGCCTGTCATCTCAGTACACAAAACAGAGGAACTCACTGACGACACTACCAGACCTTTGTCTGAAACACACACACTACACACGGCTAGGGTAGTGGAGGAAACTCCAGAGACAGTACAGGTTACACCAGTGGGTACGGAAACTGGTGAAGTGAAAAAGATCAGTTCCACCAAACGCGTCATCCGCAAAAAGGATGGTTCTAAGGTGGAAGTTACCGAGATCACTACTGTGCAGAAGGATGACGAAGCACCTATCACTACTGTCACGGTCACCGAAGAAAAGACGCCCGAAGAACCGGAAATAACAAAGCCAGATGAGGTCGTTGAGCTGCCTGAAGAAACTACTATTGAGGAGACTCGCACGCCAGACGGTAAGCGCAAACAAAGGAAAACCATTAGACGCACAATTAAAAAAAAGGTAGGTCCCAAAATAGAAACCACTCAAATCACCACTGAACAGGAAGATGACAAACAACCTGTCATCTCAGTACACAAAACAGAGGAACTCACTGATGACACTACCACACCACTCACTGATTTACACAAACCTGACGAGGTCAACCTCATAGAAGAAACTCCCGAAACAGTCGAGGTTACACAAGTGCGTTCTGAAACTGGCGATGTGGCTAAGATTAAGAAAACCAAACGGGTCATTCGAAAAAGGGATGGTGCCAAGGAGGAAGTCACAGAGATCACAACTGTGCAGAAGGATGACGAGGCACCTATCACTACTGTCACGGTCACCGAGGAGAAGACGCCCGAAGAACCGGAAGTAACAAAGCCAGTCGAGGTCGTTGAGCTGCCCGAAGAAACTGCTATTGAGGAGACTCGCACGCCAGACGGTAAGCGCACACAAAAGAAAACCATTAGACGCACTATTAAAAAGAAGGTAGGTCCCAAAATTGAAACCACTCAAATCACCACTGAACAGGAAGATGATAAACAACCTGTCATCTCAGTCCACAAAACAGAGGAATTCACTGACGACACTACCAGACCTTTGTCTGAAACACACACACTACACACGGCTAGGGTAGTGGAGGAAACTCCAGAGACAGTACAGGTTACACGAGTGCGTACGGAAACTGGTGAAGTGAAAAAGATCAGGACCACCAAACGCGTCATCCGCAAGAAGGATGGTCCCAAGGAGGAAGTTACCGAGATCACTACTGTGCAGAAGGATGACGAAGCACCTATCACTACTGTCACGGTTACCGAAGAGAAGGCGCCCGAAGAACCGGAAGAAACCAAGCCAGTTGAGATTGTAGAGCTGCCCGAAGAGACTACGATTGAGGAGACTCGTACGCCAGACGGTAAGCGCACACAAAAGAAAATTATAAGACGCACAATTAAAAAGAAGGTAGGTCCCAAAATTGAAACCACTCAAATCACCACTGAACAGGAAGATGACAAACAGCCTGTCATCTCAGTACACAAAACAGAGGAACTCACTGACGACACTACCAGACCTTTGTCTGAAACACACACACTACACACGGCTAGGGTAGTGGAGGAAACTCCAGAGACAGTACAGGTTACACCAGTGGGTACGGAAACTGGTGAAGTGAAAAAGATCAGGACCACCAAACGCGTCATCCGCAAAAAGGATGGTTCTAAGGTGGAAGTTACCGAGATCACTACTGTGCAGAAGGATGACGAAGCACCTATCACTACTGTCACGGTCACCGAAGAAAAGACGCCCGAAGAACCGGAAATAACAAAGCCAGATGAGGTCGTTGAGCTGCCTGAAGAAACTACTATTGAGGAGACTCGCACGCCAGACGGTAAGCGCAAACAAAGGAAAACCATTAGACGCACAATTAAAAAAAAGGTAGGTCCCAAAATAGAAACAACTCAAATCACCACTGAACAAGAAGATGACAAACAGCCTGTCATCTCAGTACACAAAACAGAGGAACTCACTGATGACACTACCACACCACTCACTGATTTACACAAACCTGACGAGGTCAACCTCATAGAAGAAACTCCCGAAACAGTCGAGGTTACACAAGTGCGTTCTGAAACTGGCGATGTGGCTAAGATTAAGAAAACCAAACGGGTCATTCGAAAAAGGGATGGTGCCAAGGAGGAAGTCACAGAGATCACAACTGTGCAGAAGGATGACGAGGCACCTATCACTACTGTCACGGTCACCGAGGAGAAGACGCCCGAAGAACCGGAAGTAACAAAGCCAGTCGAGGTCGTTGAGCTGCCCGAAGAAACTACTATTGAGGAGACTCGCACGCCAGACGGTAAGCGCACACAAAAGAAAACCATTAGACGCACTATTAAAAAGAAGGTAGGTCCCAAAATTGAAACCACTCAAATCACCACTGAACAGGAAGATGATAAACAACCTGTCATCTCAGTCCACAAAACAGAGGAATTCACTGACGACACTACCAGACCTTTGTCTGAAACACACACACTACACACGGTTAGGGTAGTGGAGGAAACTCCAGAGACAGTACAGGTTACACGAGTGCGTTCTGAAACTGGCGATGTGGCTAAGATTAAGAAAACCAAACGAGTCATTCGGAAAAGGGATGGTCCCAAGGAGGAAGTAACCGAGATCACAACTGTGCAGAAGGATGACGAGGCACCTATCACTACTGTCACGGTCACCGAGGAGAAGGCGCCGGAAGAAACCAAGCCAGTTGAGATCGTTGAGCTGCCCGAAGAGACTACTATTGAGGAGACTCGTACGCCAGATGGTAAGCGCACACAAAAGAAAATTATAAGACGCACAATTAAAAAGAAGGTAGGTCCCAAAATTGAAACCACTCAAATCACCACTGAACAAGAAGATGACAAACAGCCTGTCATCTCAGTACACAAAACAGAGGAACTCACTGACGACACTACCACACCACTCACTGATTTACACAAACCCGACGAGGCCAAAGTAATCGAAGAAGCTCCCGAAACAGTCGAGGTTACACAAGTGCGTACCGAAACTGGCGATGTGACAAAGATCAGGAAGACCAAACGCGTCATCCGCAAGAAGGATGGTCCCAAGGAGGAAGTTACCGAGATCACTACTGTGCAGAAGGATGACGAAGCACCTATTACTACTGTCACGGTTACCGAAGAGAAGGCGCCCGAAGAACCGGAAGAAACCAAGCCAGTTGAGATCGTAGAGCTGCCCGAAGAGACTACGATTGAGGAGACTCGTACGCCAGACGGTAAGCGCACACAAAAGAAAATCATTAGACGCACTATCAAAAAGAAGGTAGGTCCCAAAATTGAAACCACTCAAATCACCACTGAACAGGAAGATGACAAACAGCCTGTCATCTCAGTACACAAAACAGAGGAACTCACTGATGACACTGCCATACCACTCACTGATTTACACAAACCCGATGAGGCCAAAGTAATCGAAGAAGCTCCCGAAACAGTCGAGGTTACACAAGTGCGTACCGAAACTGGCGATGTGACTAAGATCAGGAAGACGAAACGCGTCATCCGCAAGAAGGATGGTCCCAAGGAGGAAGTTACCGAGATCACTACTGTGCAGAAGGATGACGAAGCACCTATTACTACTGTCACGGTAACCGAAGAGAAGGCGCCTGAAGAAACGGAAGAATCCAAGCCAGTCGAGGTCGTTGAGCTACCCGAAGAGACTACGATTGAGGAGACTCGTACGCCAGACGGTAAGCGCACACAAAAGAAAATCATTAGACGCACTATCAAAAAGAAGGTAGGTCCCAAAATTGAAACCACTCAAATCACCACTGAACAGGAAGATGACAAACAGCCTGTCATCTCAGTACACAAAACAGAGGAACTCACTGATGACACTGCCACACCACTCACTGATTTACACAAACCCGATGAGGCCAAAGTAATCGAAGAAGCTCCCGAAACAGTCGAGGTTACACAAGTGCGTACCGAAACTGGCGATGTGACTAAGATCAGGAAGACCAAACGCGTTATCCGCAAGAAGGATGGTCCCAAGGAGGAAGTTACCGAGATCACTACTGTGCAGAAGGATGACGAAGCACCTATTACTACTGTCACGGTAACCGAAGAGAAGGCGCCCGAAGAACCGGAAGAAACCAAGCCAGTTGAGATCGTAGAGCTACCCGAAGAGACTACGATTGAGGAGACTCGTACGCCAGACGGTAAGCGCACACAAAAGAAAATTATAAGACGCACAATTAAAAAGAAGGTAGGTCCCAAAATTGAAACCACTCAAATTACCACTGAACAGGAAGATGACAAACAACCTGTCATCTCAGTACACAAAACAGAGGAATTCACTGACGACACTACCAGACCTTTGTCTGAAACACACACACTACACACGGCTAGGGTAGTGGAGGAAACTCCAGAGACAGTACAGGTTACACGAGTGCGTACGGAAACTGGTGAAGTGAAAAAGATCAGGACCACCAAACGCGTCATCCGCAAGAAGGATGGTCCCAAGGAGGAAGTTACCGAGATCACTACTGTGCAGAAGGATGACGAAGCACCTATCACTACTGTCACGGTTACCGAAGAGAAGGCGCCCGAAGAACCGGAAGAAACCAAGCCAGTTGAGATTGTAGAGCTGCCCGAAGAGACTACGATTGAGGAGACTCGTACGCCAGACGGTAAGCGCACACAAAAGAAAATTATAAGACGCACAATTAAAAAGAAGGTAGGTCCCAAAATTGAAACCACTCAAATCACCACTGAACAAGAAGATGACAAACAGCCTGTCATCTCAGTACACAAAACAGAGGAACTCACTGACGACACTACCACACCACTCACTGATTTACACAAACCCGACGAGGCCAAAGTAATCGAAGAAGCTCCCGAAACAGTCGAGGTTACACAAGTGCGTACCGAAACTGGCGATGTGACTAAGATCAGGAAGACCAAACGCGTCATCCGCAAGAAGGATGGTCCCAAGGAGGAAGTTACCAAGATCACTACTGTGGAGAGGGATGACGAAGCACCTATCAATACTGTCACGGTTACCAAAGAGAAGGCGCCCGAAGAACCGGAAGAAACCAAGCCAGTTGAGATTGTAGAGCTGCCCGAAGAGACTACGATTGAGGAGACTCGTACGCCAGACGGTAAGCGCACACAAAAGAAAATTATAAGACGCACAATTAAAAAGAAGGTAGGTCCCAAAATTGAAACCACTCAAATTACCACTGAACAGGAAGATGACAAACAACCTGTCATCTCAGTACACAAAACAGAGGAACTCACTGATGACACTACCACATCACTCACTGATTTACACAAACCCGACGAGGCCAAAGTAATCGAAGAAGCTCCCGAAACAGTCGAGGTTACACAAGTGCGTACCGAAACTGGCGATGTGACAAAGATCAGGAAGACCAAACGCGTCATCCGCAAGAAGGATGGTCCCAAGGAGGAAGTTACCGAGATCACTACTGTGCAGAAGGATGACGAAGCACCTATTACTACTGTCACGGTAACCGAAGAGAAGGCGCCTGAAGAAACGGAAGAATCCAAGCCAGTCGAGGTCGTTGAGCTACCCGAAGAGACTACGATTGAGGAGACTCGTACGCCAGACGGTAAGCGCACACAAAAGAAAATCATTAGACGCACTATCAAAAAGAAGGTAGGTCCCAAAATTGAAACCACTCAAATCACCACTGAACAGGAAGATGACAAACATCCTGTCATCTCAGTACACAAAACAGAGGAACTCACTGATGACACTGCCACACCACTCACTGATTTACACAAACCCGATGAGGCCAAAGTAATCGAAGAAGCTCCCGAAACAGTCGAGGTTACACAAGTGCGTACCGAAACTGGCGATGTGACTAAGATCAGGAAGACCAAACGCGTTATCCGCAAGAAGGATGGTCCCAAGGAGGAAGTTACCGAGATCACTACTGTGCAGAAGGATGACGAAGCACCTATTACTACTGTCACGGTAACCGAAGAGAAGGCGCCTGAAGAAACGGAAGAATCCAAGCCAGTCGAGGTCGTTGAGCTACCCGAAGAGACTACGATTGAGGAGACTCGTACGCCAGACGGTAAGCGCACACAAAAGAAAATCATTAGACGCACTATTAAAAAGAAGGTAGGTCCCAAAATTGAAACCACTCAAATCACCACTGAACAGGAAGATGACAAACAGCCTGTCATCTCAGTACACAAAACAGAGGAACTCACTGACGACACTACCAGACCTTTGTCTGAAACACACACACTACACACGGCTAGGGTAGTGGAGGAAACTCCAGAGACAGTACAGGTTACACGAGTGCGTACGGAAACTGGTGAAGTGAAAAAGATCAGGACCACCAAACGCGTCATCCGCAAAAAGGATGGTCCCAAGGAGGAAGTTACCGAGATCACTACTGTGCAGAAGGATGACGAAGCACCTATCACTACTGTCACGGTTACCGAAGAGAAGGCGCCCGAAGAACTGGAAGAAACCAAGCCAGTTGAGATTGTAGAGCTGCCCGAAGAGACTACGATTGAGGAGACTCGTACGCCAGACGGTAAGCGCACACAAAAGAAAATTATAAGACGCACAATTAAAAAGAAGGTAGGTCCCAAAATTGAAACCACTCAAATCACCACTGAACAAGAAGATGACAAACAGCCTGTCATCTCAGTACACAAAACAGAGGAACTCACTGACGACACTACCACACCACTCACTGATTTACACAAACCCGACGAGGCCAAAGTAATCGAAGAAGCTCCCGAAACAGTCGAGGTTACACAAGTGCGTACCGAAACTGGCGATGTGACAAAGATCAGGAAGACCAAACGCGTCATCCGCAAGAAGGATGGTCCCAAGGAGGAAGTTACCGAGATCACTACTGTGCAGAAGGATGACGAAGCACCTATTACTACTGTCACGGTAACCGAAGAGAAGGCGCCCGAAGAACCGGAAGAAACCAAGCCAGTTGAGATCGTAGAGCTACCCGAAGAGACTACGATTGAGGAGACTCGTACGCCAGACGGTAAGCGCACACAAAAGAAAATTATAAGACGCACAATTAAAAAGAAGGTAGGTCCCAAAATTGAAACCACTCAAATTACCACTGAACAGGAAGATGACAAACAACCTGTCATCTCAGTACACAAAACAGAGGAATTCACTGACGACACTACCAGACCTTTGTCTGAAACACACACACTACACACGGCTAGGGTAGTGGAGGAAACTCCAGAGACAGTACAGGTTACACGAGTGCGTACGGAAACTGGTGAAGTGAAAAATATCAGGACCACCAAACGCGTCATCCGCAAGAAGGATGGTCCCAAGGAGGAAGTTACCGAGATCACTACTGTGCAGAAGGATGACGAAGCACCTATCACTACTGTCACGGTCACCGAAGAGAAGACGCCCGAAGAACCGGAAATAACAAAGCCAGATGAGGTCGTTGAGCTGCCTGAAGAAACTACTATTGAGGAGACTCGCACGCCAGACGGTAAGCGCACACAAAAGAAAATCATTAGACGTACTATTAAAAAGAAGGTAGGTCCTAAAATAGAAACCACTCAAATCACCATTGAACAAGAAGATGACAAACAACCTGTCATCTCAGTACACAAAACAGAGGAACTCACTGATGACACTACCACACCACTCACTGATTTACACAAACCCGACGAGGTCAACCTCATAGAAGAAACTCCCGAAACAGTCGAGGTTACACAAGTGCGTTCTGAAACTGGCGATGTGGCTAAGATTAAGAAAACCAAACGGGTCATTCGAAAAAGGGATGGTGCCAAGGAGGAAGTCACAGAGATCACAACTGTGCAGAAGGATGACGAGGCACCTATCACTACTATCACGGTCACCGAGGAGAAGACGCCCGAAGAACCGGAAGTAACAAAGCCAGTCGAGGTCGTTGAGCTGCCCGAAGAAACTACTATTGAGGAGACTCGCACGCCAGACGGTAAGCGCAGACAAAAGAAAACCATTAGACGCACTATTAAAAAGAAGGTAGGTCCCAAAATTGAAACCACTCAAATCACCACTGAACAGGAAGATGATAAACAACCTGTCATCTCAGTCCACAAAACAGAGGAATTCACTGACGACACTACCAGACCTTTGTCTGAAACACACACACTACACACGGCTAGGGTAGTGGAGGAAACTCCAGAGACAGTACAGGTTACACGAGTGCGTACGGAAACTGGTGAAGTGAAAAAGATCAGGACCACCAAACGCGTCATCCGCAAGAAGGATGGTCCCAAGGAGGAAGTTACCGAGATCACTACTGTGCAGAAGGATGACGAGGCACCTATTACTACTGTCACGGTCACCGAGGAAAAGGCGCCGGAAGAAACCAAGCCAGTCGAGATCTTTGAGCTGCCCGAAGAGACTACGATTGAAGAGACTCGTACGCCAGACGGTAAGCGTGTACAAAAGAAAACCATAAAACGCACAATTAAAAAGAAGGTAGGTCCCAAAATTGAAACCACTCAAATTACCACTGAACAGGAAGATGACAAACAACCTGTCATCTCAGTACACAAAACAGAGGAACTCACTGATGACACTACCACATCACTCACTGATTTACACAAACCCGACGAGGCCATAGTAATCGAAGAAGCACCCGAAACAGTCGAGGTTACACAAGTGCGTACCGAAACTGGCGATGTGACAAAGATCAGGAAGACCAAACGCGTCATCCGCAAGAAGGATGGTCCCAAGGAGGAAGTTACCGAGATCACTACTGTGCAGAAGGATGACGAAGCACCTATTACTACTGTCACGGTTACCGAAGAGAAGGCGCCCGAAGAACCGGAAGAAACCAAGCCAGTTGAGATCGTAGAGCTGCCCGAAGAGACTACGGTTGAAGAGACTCGTACGCCAGACGGTAAGCGTGTACAAAAGAAAACCATAAAACGCACAATTAAAAAGAAGGTAGGTCCCAAAATTGAAACCACTCAAATCACCACTGAACAAGAAGATGACAAACAACCTGTCATATCAGTACACAAAACAGAAGAACTCACTGACGACACCACAACACCACTCTCAGACTTACATAAACTCGACGAGGTCAACGTCATTGAAGAAACTCCCGAAACAGTCGAGGGTACAAAAGTGCGTTCTGAAACTGGCGATGTAGCTAAGATTAAGAAAACCAAACGGGTCATTCGGAAAAGGGATGGTGCCAAGGAGGAAGTCACAGAGATCACAACTGTGCAGAAGGAAGACGAGGCACCTATCACTACTGTCACGGTCACAGAGGAGAAGAGGCCCGAAGAACCGGAAATAAAGCCAGTTGAGGTCGATGAGCTGCCCGAAGAAACTACTATTGAGGAGACTCGCACGTCAGACGGTAAGCGCACACAAAAGAAAACCATTAAACGCACAATTAAAGAGAGGGTAGGTCCCAAAATTGAAACGAATCAAATCACCACTGAACAGCAAGATGAAAAACAACCTGTCATCTCAGTACACAAAACAGAGGAACTCACTGACGACACTACCAGACCTTTGTCTGAAACACACACACTACACACGGCTAGGGTAATAGAGGTCTTGACTAAATTTAATACTACTCAAATCACCTTTCCACTGGTAGATGATATATGCTACACACTATATATCGGATGTCTCAAAAGAAAGTTCACATTTCAAAAATGATTTTAAAAAAAAGTAAGGAGTTTATTGTAAAAATGTTTTATACATATTAAAGTACACTGTTTGGGAATTTATTTTTTAAAAATTACATCGTCCAAATGTAAACCGTTGCGTTCACGGCGTTCATTTAATCGAGCACTAAAATTGCTTATGACGGCCCTCGCGCCAATATTCCCAAGAGCCAGGCTACCGATTGACACAGCCTCGAGCCCCTCAGATTAGTTGCGTTCACGCAATAACCAAAGCAAATGTGAACTTTCTTTTGAGACACCCTGTACAATATTTCATTGACACGTTATTTTTTTCTGTACATCAAAATATGTCTTGCTTGTATGATTTATATTATTGCTTGTTTTAAATTTGTATTAATCTTTAATCCGATTATGTATAGACATAGATATACATTATACACATTCAGGAGCAAGAATTTAAAACAATAATCAAACCATATGTAGTGCGGCGTGATACGTTTTGAAGGTAAATTTTGTCCATTTATGTAGAACAATGAAATTCGAGAAATTTGAAGTATTTGTTCTATTTTTCAAAACATATGCGGTAGATTGGTCGTAAACAGGCTTGATAAGATGGACTCTTATGTTAATCTCAATTTTATATCTCCTCGCTCGCTCCTCCCTAAATATATAAATTGTGTGGGCACCATTTCTACAGTGGCAACTTTGGGGTGAGCCGTTTTATAAATTACACAGATCACAAGTCTATATGTGCATACTTACGATTGATACCTTATTAGAGTCACCTAACACCAGACAAACATATCTCTCCACGGGTAGACATAGTGGTCAGTGACTGAACGTTGCGAGATCCATGAATTGCCGAAAAGTTTGTCAACTATTAATACTAGTTCTTTAGTTGAATCACTCTGAGCAGCGGATCGTCACTGAGTTATTCACTAGTTACTGGTCGGGTGCCTGGTGGTCCTAATGTTCTATGACGTATATTGGTCATTTATATAGAATTAGTTTTAATATGCCAAGTGCTACCTACCATGAAATAACAGAAAAGTATTAGTTATAATATTATCAAGTGAGGGAGATGATAAAAACGTCCAGTATAGAATTTATTGCTATTATTAGAGATAAGTCATTATAATCATTAAATGTCCATTCTTCTCAGCTGAGTAAAAATAGAATATAAGGCTGTGGAGATGCCTTGTCTCTATCTGTTCTGTTAATTATATCGCTACGGATTGCTTTGTAGAAATAATGTTGAGAAAAAATGTTGTCATTACCTCAGTATTTTACTAAGGCCCTCTTGAAGCTATCGTCTATATCAGGACCGACATAAGCTAACGTTGTTCTCTGGATAAGCCGTCAACCATAACACATAAACAACTTATGATAAGCTGCCAACTAGTTTTTAAGTATTTATTTAGATCTTTGTTTGTTTTTTTAACTTTTAATTTATTTATTTGAACAATATTATGTACATTATAATTTGGTTAGATTAGGTTATCCTATCTTCATAGGCTATGTTATAATCGCTTTTAAGTTAAATATTTACTCCGTTATTTGTCATACGAAACATATAAAAGTTGCACATACAAATACAAGCACCAGCACATTCACACACATTATCTTTGAATAACTTATAAACAAAAATTACTCAAGCACACGTGTACAGTGCAGATGCGTTCCAAGGTGGGAGCAACGGCACACCACCAAAAAATAAAAATGATAATTTGTACATATACATACACCATGAAAAACTAAATATAATTTTTTCTAACTAATTTTTATTAAGTATTTTTCAGATTTAACCTGGATTTTTTTCAGAGTTTTAATCATTTTATGGCAGGTTAGTGATTGGGCGATTCTTTTATGGCGACTTCCAAACAACATTACTAGCTATACATCTTAAATATAAAAATCCCTACGAACATCGTAATGTATTTTTAAGACCTCACTTATAGACATTCCATATCTCTAAACCGGTATACAGGAATTTTTATTTTTCAGGAAGATGTACAGCCGGCCATTCCTAATTTTTAGTTATTTCGCAATTACACATACTATTATACCAAATTTTTTTACATATAAAATATATGGTGTGCTCTATGTGCAAATTTAACCCTACCTAGCTATTTAAACACAGAACCTACAAATTATTATTTATGGCCATATTTTAATATATTGTATCAAATTTCACTACAGGTGATGGTTGATAAAGTTCTTATTTAATAATCATCATCGGAACGTTAATCACGATTGCGGTCGGAGCATTTGCTTCGAAGCCCGTGGTCTGCAAATTGTGTTAATTAATCATGGTACCAAATTGTTTGCTATTCGTATAATTTTATTTTTAGTTTAGTTAAAAAATGAAATGTAGTAGAAAATTAAGTATTATCCTTCTTTTCATTTCAAAGTCAAACGGATTTAATTATAAGGAGGTAATTATAATTATGTAGTTTCTATAACATCGTTGTATCATTTTTATGTTTTTGTTTCAATAATGTTTTCATTAAAATATATATATTACGTTTCGTAACGAGTTTTTTGTAACTGTGTTACAGAACCTTTAAGTAAAACCATCGTTGACGAAGAAATGCCAACCAAAATGAACGTCAAACATGTAGAAGACATCATAAAAGAAGAAGACGCTGTTAAACCTAAACCTAGTAAAAAGAAACCAACTAAACTGATTCCTATGAAAGTCGAAAGAATTGATTTAGAACCGAATGAAGCTCAACACGCCGAGACCAGTGATGCTCCACAATTTACAAAATTGAAATTAAAGAAACCATCTATCAAACCTAAACAAGAACCAACTACAGTATCACTACCCAAATTTCAATTGAAAAGTCGAATTAAATACATAAATGACTGGCCTCCTCAAGAAATTAAGCCAAACATAACATTAATAGGAAGCGTTAGACAAAATGGAGAACTATCAAGAAACATAAAAGAAGCCGCTAAAATTAAAAGAAAACCTATTCAAATACCTAAAATTCCAGATCTAGAAAAGGTAGAGTTAGAAAAACCTGAAGAATTTGATTTCCGCACAGAAAGAAGTGAGTCTATAACAGTTTCGGCTGATGATACTAAAGCTGAAGGCGAAGAGAAAGAAGTTGTCAGTTACGAGGAACCCGAAAAACCTACAAAGAAAGAAGAAACGCCTATAACGAAGCAAGAAGTACCTACAAAGAAATTAGAAAAAAGCACAAAAGAGGAAAAGAAACCTATAATTGAAGAACAAAAACCAACGAAGACGGAAGAATCTCTGATAGAAGATACTGAGCAGAAACCTGCACAAGATAATGAAAAACCTATTACAGTTGAAGAAAAGCCCTCAAAAAAGAAAGTCAAGTTTTCAAAAATAGATACAAAAGAAGAAGACAAACCTAAATCTGAGGAAAAAATACCTTTGAAGAAAGAAGTGAAACCTGTAGTGGAAGAAAAACCTATGCCTGAGGAAGAAAAACCTATACATGAGAAAGAAAAACCTATGACTAAGGAAGCAAAATCTATTAAAGAGCAAGAAAAGCTCATACCTGAGGTAGAAAAACCGGTAACTAAAGAAGAGGAACCTACTATAGTGGAGGAAAAACCTACAGTCGAGGAAGAAATATCTGTAACGAAGAAAGAAAAACCTGAAAATAAAGAAGAAAAACTTAAAAAGAAGGCAGATAAACCCACGAAAAAGAAAGAAAAATCTTCCAAGAAAGAGGGCAAACTCTCACTTTCTGAAACAAAGGATGATGTTGTTATTAATGAAATTACGAAAGTTGAACCTATGGAACAGATGCTACCAAAATCTGAGTCTTTAGACAAAGATGATTCGGATATAACAGAAGAGCCAGTAAAGCAAGATAAACCTTCGGAATATACGCCACAACCAGATGAGAAAGAGAAAACTGAAGAAGATACTAAAACATTTGATGATGACACTCAGGAAACAATACCATTGGTTAAAGAAATGGAAGAAACAACTGTTAAAAAAGTAAAAAGGGTAAAAACGACTAAAACTGCGCAACCAAAAGAAATACAATCAAAATCTGAAGAATCGCCGAAGGTAGAAGATTTTTCTAAAGACGAAAAAGTTAGTGATGAAATTGTCGATGAAAATGAGAAGCGAGTTACGAGCGAAGAGTCTTCTCCCAAACCTAAACCTAAACTAACGCCCATAAAAATAATTAGAAAAGAATTAAATCTGAGTGAACCTCAACATGCGGAAAGTGTACAAGGACCGCAATTTACAAAATTAAAACTAAAGAAAACTTCAGTTAAACCAAAAGAAGAAACTTCAGAAGTAAAATTGCCGAAATTCCAATTAAAAAGTAGAATTAAATTTGTCAATGATTGGCCACCAAAGAACATAAAACCTTCAATAACATTTATAGGTAGTATAAGGCAAAATGGAATTTTATCAAGGAATATTAAGGAAGCTGCAAAAATAAAGAAAAAGATATATAAAGAACCAAAGCTACCGGATGTTGAAAAAACTGACTTGGAGAAACCGCAGTTTGGGTATGATGACATTATTGAAGCACAAAAGCAGATAGAAAAACCAGAAGACAAGGAAGATAAAAGCATTGAAGATGAAACTGAACAATTAATTATCAAACCTAGGAAACCTAGTTTAAATAAAACTGATGAAATAGTAGATGAGATTACAGTAAAACCAGAAGTCAAGGAAGAAAAAAGCACTGAAGATGAACCTGAACAATTTACTATCAAACCTAGAAAACCAAGTTTAAAGAAAACCGACGAAATAGTAGACGAGGTTACTATCAAGAAAAAATTAAAACCTGTAAGAAAAGCTTCTCTTAACTTGCCTGAAATCACAGAACCAGAGACGGTTACGTTTAGACCACAGACAACTAAAACAAAAGAAGACGTGGAACAAGAGTTTAATATACACTTAGATTCTTATGCCGAAGAAGAAATTTCTATGTCCAGTAAAGTCAAGTTAAAACCTCAAAGACAACCAACATTTAATGAGGAAGCCGATGAAACATCTATAAAGTTCTATGAAGAAAATGAATATGATGGTGCTCCGGAAGTAGTCGAAATTATAGAAAGTGATGATGAAAACGTTGACGTGTCTATGCAAATAAAGAAATCAACAGAAGTTGATGAGCAAGTAAGTGAAGAAATAATTTCTGCCACAATAATTTCGAAGCCAAAGCCTAAAGAAGAAGATATTTCTCAAGAGATAAATCTAAAATTAACTAAAAAACCAAAATATACAGTAGACAATGAAGAAGAAGTTAGTTTTGAACTCAAACCTAAAGTTGATAAGGTTCCTAAAGAAGAGGTAACTTCGTCTACTGACATAAAAATAAAACCAAAGAAAAAGTTCGTAGTTTCTGAAGCGGAAGATGAGGCTGAAATAAGGATAGTTAAGGAAATAGAGGATGATACTCCAGCAGAAGAAGTTGTAATAAGTGAAGCAGAATCCGAAGAAAATGTACAAATGGTGATCAAACGTAAACCCAAAAAGCCAACCTACGAAATTAGTGAAGTAGAAGAATTAAGTATAGAGTTGAAACCCAAAAAGTCAATTACTGATGAGACTTACGAAGAAGAATTTACTCTCTCAACTAAACGAAAACCCAAAAAACCTACTGAAATTCAAGGTATATAATGATATACGTTTTAGAAGCTTCAGTTATTATTAATATTAACGCGCAATTATATTATTTGAAAATAATTTGTTGCCTACCGCTTTTACTTACGCCTTACGCTTTTAACTTTTGATCATTAAATCACTTTACATTGAGATTTTTTACAGAATGACGTAATTATCAAATGTTAATAATGATTTTGTATATCAACAAGTAAAGACAGGGTTATATTTATTTTATGCATTTTTCGATATTCATCCACTATTGCTTCTCTACATAAAGATATTCTTAAAAACATCTCCGATGCAAAGTGATAGAAATATCAAAACGAAATTGATATTGAATTATCTCATGAAAATTTTATAAGAAAACGCTAATTACTTTTAATCTAATCGTATAACAGTGTATATTTCATAGTATAAGAGCTAAAGTTTGATTTCAGTAACGTATTTATACTTTGATTTTTAATTACCTGGAGTAAAAGACAGCTGCGATTGACATTTTTGATATTGCAATCTTGGAGCATAGTGTTGTAGTATGGTGCATTCATGAGTGACCTGTGCGAGTTATTTCTATAATTACTCACAGTGGTGAGTTGAATCAAGAACAGAGTCCTATAAAATCTATAGCATTATTATTATTCTATACTCACAGTGGTGAATTTAATCAATAACTCACTTATTAGTGGTCTATACCCAAACAATATGCTCCAAGCTTGCTACTTAAAAAGAAAGGTCGATCACAGCTGTCATTTTAGCCCAGGTAATTAAAATTCAAAGTATATATATAGGTTCTATACTAGGCGTTCAGATATTAATTTGTACGTAATGATGTTGATAGTATTTGATATTAGGACAATTGTAATGAGCAGATTGTCTCGCGCATTTCAGGAGACTTGGTAAAACGTATGATGCGTATACTACCATAAGTCTTCTTTACTCTCAGCACGCGGTGATTGAAGTCATGTGTTCCTAAAATGTTTTAATCAATACGCACTGCTTATTAGGATTCAAATTCACGTCACGAATGAGATGCGCGTGTCAGCCAGCAAATATTCCCTGTATTATGCTAAGCAAAGAACTAATCGACCGCTAGCTCTTGTATTATACGAATTGAATTGTCGCAGAAATATAATTTAAGAACGCTTAATATTACTAATTAGTTATTGCATTATGTCGTTTATATGTATTGTGTTTTGGCTTGCTATGCTTTATAACATGTATACTTTTACGCTACTATAAACATATTTTAGGCGAATTACTCATCAAACGTAAGACTAAATTTATACTTTACTGATATCATAAATGATATAATATTATCTAACTAATATTTTACAATGAACTGTAATGTATACTGTCTTCTTTTATTATAACGTAGCGTAATATTTTATTACTTTTATATAATACATAAATTAAATTACAGTATGAAAAGAAACCTAAAATTAAAAAATAGAAGTAAATAAAAAAAGCCATAATTATTAGCATAAAATAAGTTTTATTGATATTGCAACTTTATATGTTATAATTTGTTAGTAAGTAACATAATAATTATAAATATTCTTAATTATAAGAATTTATTTTATGCAAAATTGCTCGAGTTAATGTCGAAAACAGTATTAGGCCAAAAAAATTATGGCTGGATTGTATGAACAATAGTAATTATGAAGAATTGTGGTGTGACTGAAGACATAAATCCTAAAAGATCGTAATACATAATTTACAAAAAGGAGCTCATACCATGTTCCATAGAGGTTTTTGTTGTAGTCATTTACCCTCGATACCCTAAAAAGCTTTTTTATAATTTCAAATAAAGCACCTTAATCTCGCATACTAATAATTTGTTTTTATTTTTGACATCGTTTTAAAAGCAACAATAATCAACTAAATCAAAGCATCCAGTAATAATTCTGATTAATCACAATCATAAGAGAAGACAGGTAACCTGTTTTAAATTATCACGATACATTTTACAGAAGCTGACGCCTCGATGAGCATTTCTAGAGAGCAAGAATTCCATGGTAAGTTGAACAACACTTAACTTTGTACTTTCTGAGATATTATGGAAACATGACTATACCCAATTTTAAGGCAATAGTCGATAAGAATCTTAGTAGTGTACGACACGTGTAATACGACCGGCATACCTAGCAGTAAAGCGAAGTTTCGCGTTTACAGGTAGTATTTTATAAACGCGAATTAAATGCATTGCGAGTTTGAAAAGCCGCCAAGCGAGAGGGTAGCATTCTCCCCTCTAAAACTTGAGGATCTAAAACGACGGTTTTTGAAGAATCGCTTAATGAAATTTACTCGTATTAAGATGTATTGGTCGAGATGTAAGACATGTCATAAACATCCACTTTTCTGATAACAGTCAAGAAGTGTTGGTGCATATTCTTATCAACTTTTGCAGAATCACCGCTAGACGTACGCACTGGAGACATCGTTTTTGCTGTGTATACCTACGTAGCAGAAACCGGTGACGCTATCAATCTAGTTGAAGGCGAACGACTGTACATACTAGGTAAAGATATTACATACATACATAACTTCACGCCAGGTCTCTTGCGGGGTAGGCACGAACAACAGAGTGCCATTTAGGCTTATTCTTACACACCTCACTTGCTTCTAGATATTATTGGGTATTATATGAAGAGGAATAAAAAAGGCATTTGTAATGAGTCCATTTATTTAAAAATATTCTAATTCAATCTTGCTTTTTTTCTTCTAAACAGAAACAACAAATCAAGATTGGTGGTATGTGCGAAAACATCTTACTGAAGAGAAAGGATGGGTTCCGGCTCAGTATTTGATGGATGAAGCGAATTATACTCTGTATTTGCAGAAGAAACTTAATGAAAAGATTGATAAGCTTCCTGTGTTTGAAAGTGAGTATTCCTAATAAGTGATCGTAAAGTAAATTAAAGGCAAATTAATTTGGTAGGTATTAAACCAAATGCACATTGAATTTACACTTGAAAGCAAGCTAGTTTATTCATATTTAAACAAAAGGTTTATGAAAATCATTAGAAAATTCTACTCTAAGAGATCGATAATCTTCGTGGTCTAATCATTTACGTTTTGATTGGATTTGATAGGTTTAATCTATAGACTTCTTTCAATTCTTCTCTGATCTGAATATTATTGTGTAAGGTCCCATTAGTATCACTTGTATGTTTATGAGACAAGTAGCTTAATTTGAATAGCTAAGATTTTTAACTCGAAAATGATACAATTCCAAGTTTACGCTGGCGTAACTGGAGAAACTATCTTGTCTTGAAATAATATATAAAACACCGATATATTGTTTGCTATACATTTATAGAATAGAATGCAACTACATGAACTTGAACTATATGATATAGTAGGCACTTGTAACTAAAAGGACGTGGCATTAATTATATATTTTTTTGTTGTAAACGTATATTCAGAATATGTTCAATGTTATATTTATTTCAGTAACTGTTATTTAAATATTATATGTTACTTTTGCAAAATCTTATCTGTTTCGATATATTCACGTATACTATAAAGTGCATTATTTTATTCGCAGGTACTAAAAATAAAAACATAATTACTTCCTTGTAAACTACAAAACTCTTCACTAGAGATGCTTTAACAAATGATTTCTAAAGATTATTTTTAAATTTCAGAACCGACCTCAGAGGAGACAGCCATAGCTCCTATATTCGTAGAAAAGCTTCGTCCAAAACATACACCTGATGGTTCAACCGTTCAATTTGAATGTCAAGTGGAGGGCTATCCCCGACCGCAAATTACTTGGTTTAGGCAAACAGCTATCATCAAGCCATCACAAGATTTCCAGATGTATTATGATGATGATAACGTGGCTACACTGGTCATTCGTGAAGTATTCCCAGAAGATGCTGGCACCTTCACCTGTGTTGCTAAGAATGCTGCTGGTTTTGCATCCAGTACTACAGAATTGATTGTAGAAGCCCCACTTTCAGATCATGGTTCTGAAATGACTATTCTCTCAAGAAAGAGTTTGTCAAGAGAATCTTCGCTCGCTGACATATTGGAAGGCATTCCACCCACCTTCTCTAAACGTCCTAAAGCACAATATGTTACGGAAGGTTCACAAATATTTTTAGAGTGTAGACTTGTAGCCATTCCTGAACCAGATATAGCATGGTTCTTTAAAGGTGAAGAAATATTCCCAGATGAAAATATTTCAATAGCTACTGAATCTGATATGCATATGTACTGCAGTGTTCTAAAAATATCTGACGTGAAAAAATTCCAGGAAGGTACATATACAGTTATGGCTGTAAATAGAGAAGGAGAAGCTAGTTTACCTATAGTGTTAAAAATAAAAACAGGAGAAAAAGAAAAACCTCAAGTGATAGAGCCTCTAAGAAGTCTTACTATTAGAGAAGGTGAAAGCATAGTTCTCTCCACACAAGTTGTGGGCAATCCACAACCAACTGTTGCTTGGTTCAAGAATAATAAGCCAGTTAAGCCACTTTCTACCAAATCTGATGGAGATACTCACACCATAACCATTATTAAACCTAAAAAAGGCAAGGATGATGGTGTATATACACTTAAAGCAACAAATTCTGAGGGCACTGCCGAGACCAGCTCAGTATTAACAATAGAAGGTATGTTTTTTTACGCGACTAGTATACCTAATAATAATCTTGCGCCGCTTCTTCTCTGCAAGCCACAACATGTTGCGAAGGGGTGGTAAACTAGACTTGGCTGCCATAGAATAATAACCATAAACAAAATTAAAATTAAATAATAAAAATGAACAAGGTAGATCTCAAGCTTATAAGTTAATTCGCACACCTACTGATATAGTGGCAATATAGAAGTATAATTAAGACAAACAATGATTGTTTGTGATATGACATTTGCATTATTTCATTGATGAAGTAAGTCCAAGCAAGGGCCGTAAAGTCCTTACTTTGCGCGGGATATCTGAAAATTAGATATTCAAAAAGTCGTTCTCATTTTCCGAATATTAACCCAGTTTTGTTAAAATAGTTGAACATTAATACGATTATTTTTAAATAACATTTTTCTTTTACCATTTACTCAATACTAATCATGTTTTAAACATTGTTTCAGAAATAACAGAGGAAAACGCTGAACCACCTCTTTTCATAAATAGGTTCCAAGAGATAACTGTCAAAGAAAAGGGAACTATAAAATTAGTTGCAAAAGTCACGGGTAATCCTGTACCAACCGTTACATGGTATAGAAATAATGAAATAGTAGTACCTTCAGATACTGTAAAACAAAACTTTGATGGTGAAAATATTGAACTTATCATTCCAAATGTTGATTCCGAGATTGATTCGGGTGATTACAAATGTGTTGCTTCAAATAGTGCAGGTAAAGCATCTCATGGTGCCCGCGTAACTATTGACGTGGATAGGGTCACCTTTGTTAAAAATTTAGAGTCTACGTATGAAGTAGACGAAGGTGAAACCGTCATATTAGAATGTCATACATCTCATACTGTCTCAACTAAGTGGTATCACAAAGGAAAAGAAGTCAGTGGTATGGACCATAGAGAAATTATTCAAGAAGGTCGTGTGCACAAATTAAGGATAAAGAAAACAAAATTAACAGATATTGGCGACATTGTCTGTGTAGTTAAAGATCTAGAGACAAAAACAAAACTGATTGTACATGAGACTTTGCCAGAATTTGTCCGTAGACTTCAGGACTTCGAAGTAAAAGAAAGGGATGTAGCTATTTTAGAGGTTGAAATAAACTCAGAAACAGCTGATGTTATTTGGGAGAAGGATGGAGAGAAAATAAAACACAAGAAAAATAAATATGAACTAGAAAAAAGAGGTAATATTAGAAAATTATACATTCGAAACACGTCAGTTCATGATGAAGGTGAATACACATGTATACTGCGAGATGATTTCTGTACTGCAGAAGTAACCGTTGTGGAATTACCTCCAGAAATAATATCACGCCTTCAAGACCAAAAGGTAAATAAAGGCAACAAGGCTACATTTGAAATTGAACTCACTAAAGGAGATGCTTTAGTACAATGGTTTAAAGATGGTTCTGAAATACAATTTTCTAATCACATGCAACTAACAATTGACGGAAAGAAGCAAAAGCTTAAAATATATGACTGTGTATTGGACGATGAAGGTGAATATGCTTGTGAAGTTGGTAATGACAGATGTACAGCTAAACTTATAGTTGAAGAACCGTCCGTAGACTTCACATTACGTTTACCAGAAGTAGTTGTAGTGCCCGCTAACACAGATGCTTATTTGACTGTTGAAATTCCTGATGAAACGTATGACGTCACCTGGTTTAAAAAGAAGACGGTTATTGAAGACACAGAGAAGTTTACTTTAATATCCGATTTTAAAAAGCGTACATTGATCATACGAAAATGTACAGAAGAAGATCAATGCGAATATTCTTGTTCTATGTTAGATGCAAAATGCGCAACAAAATTAATAGTAGAAGGTACGTAATGTTTGCTCATTTTCTTAACGCCTTTAATTGGATAAAATTAAAAAAAAATGCATACGAATTTTTTAATTTTTACCAACTTTGTTCTATCTTAATTAAACAAATACATGTTTAAACATTTTTTATATTAATTTTTATAAATATTGTTGATAGATCTCTATATTTAGTGTCCTTGTTACATATAATTATTGCTATGTAATCAGATATTTCTAATTTATGTTACAGTTACTGAATTTGCGCCACGAATAAATAACTATGAGAGTCAATACAGAGTTAAACGAGGCACTGATGTTACCTTGTATGTCAATTATGAAGCAAATCCTCAACCAAATGACGAATGGGTTGTGAATTCTAAGATAATCAAAAAATCTAAACACACAAAGCCTAGCATTGACTCAAAATCAGCTAGTCTCACCATCAAAAAGGTCGAAAATAACGATGCTGGAACATATAGGCTCAAACTAGAAAATAACTGTGGGGAGATTGAAATTGACATCACTATTATTGTCATAGGTGGGTTGATATGTACATCATTAAATTTTATTTAGTAAATAAAATAACAAATTACGATAACTTTCAAATAATTATAATAATTGACATTTCAGATATACCTTCACCACCAGGGAAACCTAATGTGGTTGAAATCGATAGTAATTTTGTTAATTTATGTTGGGAAGAGCCCACAAATAAAGGAAATTCGCAAATTGATTGCTACATCGTGGAATATCAGGAAGAAAATTCTAAAGAGTAAGTATATAACAATCCACAAATGTTCCTCTTTGAATATGTTTATTTTATATAATCATTTCGTCTATTGACTTAAGCAATTTCTTATTCACTGTATCGCTTAACAGGTGGCTATCAATAGAAAACATCAAGAGAACTCAATATTCAGTAGAAAATTTGAAAACAGAAATCTCTTACCGGTTTAGAGTATTCGCAGTTAATGAAGTAGGTGTGAGCGAATCGTCTGAGGTTACAGAATACATAAAATTACAAGAGGCTCCAAAATCACAACCACCCACAGTGGAGAAACCTTTGAGAGATGTGATCAGAGAACCAAACGAAGATGCAGAGTTAACTTGTATCTTTAGTGGAACCCCACAACCCAAGGTCACCTGGTACAAGGATGGTAAAAAACTTAAGACTGCTAAAGCCACATATATTAATAGAGTAGCTACTATGGCTATAACAACAACAGAAACATCTGAAGGAGTTTATAAGTGTGTAGCAACTAATGAACATGGTGAAGCAGAAACATCTTGTACCGTTGAAATACAACAAAAACCAATTATATTCATATCTGAAGAAGAGATCAACCAGAAACACAAAGTTGACGACCAATGGTCCGTCACGGCTACAGTCACTGGGATACCTAAACCAGTTATATCGTGGTTTAGAAATGGTAACAAATTAGAGAGTACAGATGAATTAAGAATAATAAGAGAGGAGAATACAAGCAAAATAATCATTAATCAACTAAAACGTTCGCATTCAAATAAATATTCCATAGAAGCTTATAATAAAGCTGGAACAAGCTTAGTTGAAGTCACACTAAAAGTTTACGGTACGTTTGATATTATTTATTTATTCAAAACAACTGCCAACATAAACTTTACTTCACAGTCAATAGTCTCATAACACTTTCTCATCATAACCTTATATTGATTGCAGCTTGTCAGTGTTACGCCACGTCTACATTAAATTGTCACACTGCCCCATGTAAATCCTTCAAATTATATGGCTATTCCATGTCCCGTGGTCTGGAATGGCATTTAATAAATTACGTAACTAGCAGTTGTATTTAATTTATTTAAGGAAAAATATTTTTTTTTTTTGTAATATTAAAGTTTATGCACAAAATTGTTGTTATAGATAAACCAAGCAAGCCTGAAGGTCCAGTGATAATGCGAGAAATAAGTCGAGAATCCGTTACAATTGAATGGAAGCCACCTGTAGATGATGGTGGCCTAGAACTCACAAAGTATGCTATAGAAAAGCACGAGCCGGAGGTTAACCAATGGGTGAAAGTTGCGGATGTAAACAAAGACGTAGAGACTTACTGTGTTCAGAAGTTGAATGAAAACTGTGAATACATATTCCGTGTGATAGCTCAAAATCCCATTGGATTTTCTGAGGCGCTCGAGAGTGAACCAATTGTTATCAAGACTGCTCTAGGTAAATATTTACTTCTCATATTTACACTACTTTCTAATTGTTCATTGACACTTTTGTATTTAATGTATTTTAGAAGTGAAACTTCTATATAGACGGGGTCTTACAATATTTCTGTCACGAAAACGCGTCACGGCCGCGTGTTCTAAGACTTACATTTTTAAACTCGTGATATCTTTCGAATTAAATGTCCGAATTGAATAATTCAAAAAGTTATAAGAAGGTATTGAAGCAGTCTTGAATATTAATTATAAGTTAAAATTTTGTTGCTATTCATTTTGTCACTTGTCAGTTGAAGATTTTCCACTTGTCCGTTACGATTCGTTTTTCCACACACCCGTTGCCGTTCGTTTTTCAACTTGTCCGTTGCGATTGGTTTTTCCACACACCCGTTGCCATTCGTTTTTCAACTTGTCCGTTTTTATTATTTAAACAATCTTATGTTTTCATTTATATTGTATTAAAAATGAACGAGAGCTATGTTAGAGTCGGCGTATTTGAATTATTATATATAATTATATAACTATGAGAGTCAACACAGAATTAAACGAAACACTGATGTAACCTTGTATGTCAGTTATGAAGCAATACATATTGTCGGCACGTATATTATATGCAATTATATTAACTTAGTTTTACTAGTGCTATACAATACGTGAGTATATTTATAAAGTTAAATCACACTTTATTATTGACAAAATGACTGATCTGATGACTGATCATTGTCGTTGAAAACATTTTTCTCCACTCAAAACCAGTTTTGATTGTTATAAATAATCTTGAATATATTCCTAACCACATTCACCATTAAAATCATCCAGGCTTATATCTATACCCAACCCAATATTATAGCCAGATCAAATATCAAATCATTTAAAAACCGTTAAAACATAGTTTTAATTATGTTACCCTAGCATTCGCGAGAACGTAAGTAAATACTTCACGAGTTATTGCTTCAATACTAACCTGCTACGCACGAATTACACATACCTTACGCCAAACATTCGGTAATCAGCCAAATCACTATTCGTGGCATCTCTAATAATAATTATATAATTGTACGACTACAAAATAAATAATATAAAAAATTCAATATAACAAAAATGCGTCCCGGGACGCCCGACAGAAGTGACAACTTAGCCTGCCTACCGCTGCCGTATGCGTGAGCGAAAGGGAAGCCAGATAGACTGGCGCCGAAACGCGTTACGTAACGAAGCGGTTTACCCTCCCATAAGAAATTATCACTTCAATAAATCAATCATTGGTTGGGTCGCCTAAAACACTATAGTTTACCCTATGGCACTTAAATTGAAACATACCTTCAGACTGGCGCCGTAACGCGTTACGCAACGAAGCGGTTTACCCTCCCAAAAGAAATTATCATTTCAATAAATCAATAATTGTGGGTGGTTCGCCAAAAACACTATAGTTTACCCTATGGCACTTAAATTGAAACATACCTTATAATTTAAATTTTGTATTTTACAGACGTACCCTCACCGCCTTTAGGCCCGCTAGGTATTTACGGTGTTAACAGCGACTCATTGACCATAACTTGGTATCCATCGGAGAAGAACGGCGGATCACCAATACTCGATTACAGCGTAGAAATCAAACAAGAAGGCAAAAAATGGAAGCACGTCGCCACAGTCACGGAGACAACGGCGAAAATTCAAAAGTTGACCCTCAACGTCACTTATCAGTTTAGAATATGCGCGAGGAATGAGATTGGTACAAGTTTGCCTTACGTTTCCGAAGAGAAGATAACAATCGGAAAAACTCTATGTAAGCTTATTTACTTATCTGTACGCCTCTTATAGCTTAAGAGCCCAGGACTGCTAGACCTTCGTCATTTTATAAAACCTGAAAGTTTTAGTGCATGTCCCCCATAGAGACGAACGACCAGCGACTATAGAGTTTGGGTTGTGATTAGTTGGACAGGTAACAGGTATTAAAGGTGTATAAAATAGTACCTTAAACGCGCTCGCACCTACAGCAGACTGTCAATGTCACATAGTCACATTGTCATGACTGTCAATGATGTGTATGATGTAAAAACCATTAAAACTCTTCGGCTATTGAGGTAATATTTTTTTATGGGTCCCCAAGTAACCTATATAAAATTTAGATTTTATACTATAACGAAAGTATAATTTATTAAAGTTTAGGAGTGTCTGGCAGGGGGTAGCTACTGTCATAAGTGTCCGGCAATGGATGACGAGATTTCTAAATATATCCCGAAGAACATATAAAAAAATTGAGCTTTATACTTTAATGATTTAAGGTATTATTTTATACATATTTACTACCTGTTACCTGCCCAAGTAACCACAACCCAAACTCTATAGTCGCTGGTCGTTCTTATCTCTATATATACTAGGGTGGTCGTTTAAAATTAAATTTCTTGCGGCGCCCCCTAAAAAGCTTCCTTTTAATGAAAAAACACTGGGTTTTTTTTATAATTTTTTCAAGTCAAGACAACACGTGCCTCAAGACGATTCAAGTTAAAACTAAAAATATAAGAAAAATTGAAAGATAAGCTTGAATCACGAAGAATTTTAATTTTTTCTGAAACTATAATTTGAAATTCATCACTGAGAATGATAATACGGAAGGTATTTCATTTAAAACTTTTCCAATCTTAAAATAATTATTACTTCATACTGAATAAGAAATTTCCTGAAAAAACATGATATTACCCAAAAATTTACTTGAATCGTCTTGAGGCACATGTTGTCTTGACTTGAAAAAATTATAAAAAAATCCCAGTGTTTTTTCATTAAAAGGAAGCTTTTTAGGGGGCGCTGCAAGAAATTTAATTTTTAACGACCACCCTAATATATACATGCACAGAAAAAATTTAAGAATTTATAAAATGACGTAGGTCTGGCAGTCCTGGGCTCTTACTATATTAGATAAGCAATACCCAATTTAAGTTTATAAGAGACATAGATATAGATATAGTTGTTTCAGATACTACTTAAGAGGTGGCTAAACATGAATGGCCTTACTTATAATCGTTTGTTAAATTTTAAGAAACTACTCAGCAACTGATTAACGAAAATCTTACCCGTAAACTCCTGTTAAGGATAAAAGGTGGTAAAGTAACTCATAAATAACTGTCAAAAATAACCAACATCGAGAGGCAGTTTAAGTGACTGCTAAGAGGCAAAATGGCAAGTTTTATTTGAAACAGCCATTGGTTAGCGGCTTAATAGTCTCTTATTTAAGAGATGGCTAATCCTTTCTTAACGAGATTATTATAAATAAAGTTCTAATTAGCAAGATTTTTATAAAGCCTTTTGTGTTTTATTCAACTTGGGTTTCATGTAATTATTGGTTTCACAGCGCCGCCCACTCAACCACAAAACTTCATCGTCAAGGAGACCACATCGAGATCGGTCACTCTGCAATGGGCAGCGCCCGAGAGCGACGGTGGAAGCGTTGTGACAAGTATGAATTTCATCCATTTACTAGGATATGTCCGTGACTTTAAATCTCCAAGGCAACAAAGCACAGCAGATATCGTTTTAGTGAAAACTGTGTCGGAATAAGCTGACTTTTATGCACCCGGACAAGTACCAACTCCCGTGATTCTCGGGATAAAAAATATTACAAATTTTATAACATAAAATTTGCTATCATCAGTGCATGCAAAAATCAAATAGGAATTCGTTTTTTTTTATTTGGCCAATTTAAATTATTCCCAGAAAGAAAACCGCTGGATTCCGAGATTAAAAGTACTAGTGGTCACGCAGTGGTCGAAATTCGACCATAATTAATTTAAATTATAAGTTTGAACATTATTACTTTCTGTTGTCAAAGACTACTTCTATAATCACAGATTTCGCCAAGGCTACGTTGTTAATTTGACTTTAATAATAAACAATAGAGTATATATGCGTATGTGTGTCATATGCATTGTAGTGTGTGTAATTTTTTTTTATTAATTTAAATTTTTATTTCTCTCTAAAAAATATAAGTGTGCAAAATTTCATACTGCTCATAAAAGGGAATATAAAGTTTTAAGATAATGATTTCAAACACATATCATTTTTCTTCTATTAATTTCAGATTATATCATCGAGTACAAGATAGTTAAAGGAAAATCTTGGACCAAAGCGATAACTGTGAGTGGCTCTGTCTACGAGCATTGCATAGAAAATATTAAAGAAAAAGAAGAATTGATCTTCAGGATATCGGCTGAGAACGCAATCGGTATCAGTTTGCCGACCGAATCGCAAACTGTCAAGTTACAGAAGCACGCAAGTAAGTTCTGTATTGTTTACTCCTTATTGTAAATCTAACATCTGACCGAAAAAGATACAGTCGTTTATGGACCTTTGCTCCATCAGGCGCTTTGTCAACATTTCCAGCTTCTAAGAAATTTTATAACGGCCTTCTTAAACGACTAGTTTTGACAGTGTTTAACAGAAGAAGATAGACCTAACCCCTAAAGCACAGACATTGCCTAGTGAAGATCGTATTTTCTATTATTTTGTAGTTTAGTTCTAAAATACTTACGGGTCTAAAGTAGAGAGCTAATAAAAGTAGTGACTTAAAGTTGTTATAAATACAAGCTTTTGAGATCCTGGATATCATGTAGCAGCAGAGTGCTAGCCAAGACAAGTTAAACGAGCCCAAACACGACGGGGTATATTGTTTAGTACAGGAGTTCCTATGGCCACCTTCCGACTCCATCATCAGATCAACTCTATGGTACCATATTATTGTATTGTCACACGATATACATATGCGTGCAAAATTTCAGCTCAGTCGGAAACCAGGAAGTTGGTCAAATTTAATTTGCAATATTCCACCCGATCTTACATACATCCATAGCAAGTTAAATAAAAGCTTGTAAAAAAAGCAACGACGTTTAAAATGCATTTTTAAAACAAATTTAATCGATTCGATAATGTGTCACTTGCTAAATCGATTCCAAGTTTTAGTTGTGTCATCGTCGACAGTTTTTTATTTTGCTATCTGTGGAGGCTTATCAATGGCTTGTTCTTGTTTTTTGTTTTGTTTTATGTAGGAGTTCAGTAGACAGGCAGACAGGCGACTTGATGGTAAGTGGTTACCATCGCCTATGGACATTCGTAACACCAAAGATGTTACAAATGCGCTGCTGCTCTCTAAAGGGAGACTGGAACCTGGCTACTAATGCCGTAACACAAGGTTGTTATGGCGACATACTCTAGGCCAGGGTTGGTCGCCATCCAGTCGGGCAAATGCCCTACCACCTGGCTGTGGGTTGTTTTGTCGCCTCTTACGACAGGCCACCAGGCCGCACGAAATTGTATTCTTTCTCCGTTCTTGCACGGATATGAGTTTATATTGACCCTAGTTTTTTAGAATTTAACTACTGACCCCTCAAATATAATAAAATTGTTTAATGAAACAAACCCATCTCGTAGCACAGGGGGAAACGTTTTATGGATCTATCCAAATCTTCTTAACCGGCAATTTGACTGTATTTCAGCTGTGCCGACGGCTCCTACAGCGCCATTGGAGATACGTACTGTTGGCAGCAACATCGTGATGACATCATGGGGCACCCCAGAATGGGACGGCGGTGCGCCGCTTCTCGGATATAATATCGCAATTCGTGACGTCACTAAAACAATGTGGATGGAAGTTGGAAAAGTCGAAGCGAACACACTCAAGTTCAACATTAGAGATCTAAGTGAAAACCACACGTATATGATAAGAATCTATGCTCGTAACGAGATAGGGATGAGCGAGCCTCTGGAGTCGGACGAGCCATTCAAAGTAATTCCATCTGAAGGTAAGCATAATGTCTCATATGGCAATCCTTCAGTAAATAACCTAAATCCTACACTTCCAATGAGCACCACAAGTAGAATGAATTAATGAATGAATGATAACATTGTTCACCAAAAATTGAAACTACGTTCTTAAAACTAAGTACAGTAAGAGCCGTGTATAATCAGTCCTGGTAGAGTGAGGGGATTTTCTTTACGATATAAAAATTATAACACGTTTAGATCTTTAAGAAAATTTATTGCAGTGAGTGTCAACAAAGTTTAAACAAAATACACCCGTCTCTTGTACGTACAAAATGCAAACCTTACCGCGATGTAACTTTCTAGTGGCGCCATCTAGTTTTGAGTAACAAAATCTACAAACAGGCCGCTTGCATAAGGTTGCTTAAATTTATTTAAGAAACACAAAATGTATTTAACTCTCTCAAATACCATAAGCGTCTTGCACAACGCAAAATTTGCCGCTAAAAATGTTTAAAGAAGTGTTAATACGTTTTGTGAAAGACGTATTTAGGCAGTTTAATATGATTAACTAAATTTATTTAAAGGCGATCGCTTAAAGCGATCTCGAAGGTTTTCTTCTGTTACGTTTTGATATGGTAAATCAACTACTAAACTTTCAACCATTAATTTATTGTAATAAACGACAACGGGTCTGTCGTTTACCTATCTATTCACTAGATGGCAGTCGTATTTACAAATACATATGTTCATTACAAGCACGTATACTTATATCTTTTGTATTTCACTAGATATAAAAATAAAACATACATAACGATTTTAGATAAATTCCTAGAATCACTAATATTTTCATTGAAACCGTTTAAGCCCTTTCGTAGCCTCTTCGAGACAAAATTTCAAACAGATAGACAAAACTTTTAAACAAACCAATATACTGTTTCCAAGTGTATATTTTACTTTTGACTGTTTGCATGTCTATCGACTTATATATTTCTTGACGGTATGTGGACTATCACATGAAACAAACGACATAATTGTCGTAGTTTATTGTTATGGGTGGCGTAGTGATGTTCTGTGAGTCATATAACGCACAAACTCACAAACTTTACCTCTTTATAACATTTTTATAGATGTATTATTCTGATGTGTAAGCTATATTATTGTAAAGTTTCATCAAAATCCATTCAGTAGTTTTTGCGTGAAAGAGTAACGAGCACACACCTTTATAATACTATCAGGATGTATATGTAAATATTCTAATTACTTTTATTAATACTTTATTTTTGTTTCCCTGCCATCTGTGGAGGTTTATGAATAGCTGTTCTTTAGCTATCTCTGTAACGTTATTTTGTAAAACTTTATTTGTAAGATTACAGCTGTTAACCTCCCCAAATAAAATAAAATAATAAAAATAAAAACATGCTAACAATGTTGTTCAGATTCACATGCAGACGAAGAACCAGGCGAACAAACTGAAATAACTGAACCAACGTCGTTCAGCACTCAAACTACGACGTCGTGGCTCCGTGAACACAATATGGACGCAGACATACATTCTTACGCCCGCGGCTCGCTCCTTCGCCGGGATGAGTACTTCTTTAGAATTTGGCATTATGCTAAGCAACTATTCAAGTGAGACCTCGTGGTTATCCACATAATTATATACCTGTGATATTTTACGGCAAAAAAAATAATGTTCATAGTTGGCGGATAGTATTTTTAGAATAACATTGTGAATTATGAAAGGACAGTCAACAGTGACTCTATCTACGAACTCTGTCGTGACAATTTTTTTTGTAATTTTATAAAACGATTTTATTACTATACTGTTAGTGATTGAAATATTTATCATAGTTAAGATTTAAATTATTTATTATTTTTTAATGTATCTCGACTATAAAAACTGATAGATGGATTTGAATTTCGTTCAATACATGATGGGAGACGTTTAAATATAGGTGCAAATTAATTAACGAGAAATTGAACGAGGTTCAAATACAACTATCGTTTTATATTTGGTTAAATTTAATACATACGCAAGATAATTAATTCTTTTATTTCACCTTGTTTTCTCAGTCAACCAGCTGCACTATGAAATAATAAAAAAAAGAATAATTCCTATGCGGAAGCGGCTCGTCAATACGGTTTTTAGAAATTCCTCAGGAACTTCACCTAGGTTTCGGAGATGACGCAAAAACTGCGAGGGGCGGCGGTCGCCCATCTTGTGTCAATAATTTCTTGAACTTTTTTTCATGAGATTGACATAGTCTTTTTACCAATTCCGTCTAAAGAGTATCATATTTGGAGTTCGCCAGAGGTAATACAATAATGTCAGTTAAACAGCAAAACGATGCTCAAACTAGTGGAGTCTCGTCTTGTCCGAAATTCCAGAAAGCGCGAAGTGGCTTTCGACTTGCGGAAACCAAATGGCAGGATTTTCTTGCCGAAATGGTAGACGTACACCAACTCGAAAAACATCGAATGTAGATTCATCGGATGCCTCCGCATCATTCCCATTTGTTGTCATAATTTTAATAATATCGATTAACGGTGTTCTACGGTAGTCACTAGATGGGTCTATCCTTGCCTGTGTGTAAAAATAATTTATTAATTATAATTTAGTAATACTGCAATTGATGACAATGTAAAAGACTATTTTTTATATATCTTTTTAAGAATATTGGCTGTGGCCAGCGCCATAATACTTATTTCTTTATTAGTATTTTTTTATGAGATTCCGAAAATTTCAAATCATAATAATTCAAAGAAATATTTTTGTATTTTAAAAAGCGGTTTGAGCAACCAAAATTGTCAAATTAGTTAATATTGTGTGAAACTGGTAATGCCCGGGTTTCTTTAGCGCGGCATGTTGGTCCTATTACCCGCTAGATGGCAGTAACATTACAAAATATTCGTATCTTCTGAACGTTGCAAGGTATCAAAACCACATACCTGTAAACAGTTCTGTTCCTAAAATCTTCATTGAAAGACAAATTGTGAAGCTCAACTAATATGCTATTTATGATTAAGCGTCGTGTAGTAGAAGTTATTTTAACTTCAATATTGGCGATTATTTTTAAATCACAGGCACAATTTAATATATACGTAATATATTTCTTAAATTATTTTCATTTAATGATTCCTACTTGAAAACCAGCACGAGAATCTTTTCTGGATAAGCATTATACTGGTAAATTACTTAATATTTGGAACGTTGTATTAGTATACAAGGTGACCCATAAATCGACCAATTTCTAAGAAATTATCTGAACAAGGTTTAATGAACTTGGAAAAGATTCTTTATTTTAAACTGTTTAATCACATAATCTGATTTATATCAAACTAGCTGTCCCGGCAGACGTCGTCCTGCTCGTAAAAGCTTCATTCCATATGCCAACAGTCGCGCCACCTACCGAGTCCAATCTGAACCAACTCAGAACCTTCTATGGCTCATGCACAACAACTTTGCTAAAGATCATCACATGATTAATTGTATAGTTTACGAGGCTATAAAGGACATACAGACAAACATTCATTTTTATATATAAGGTCTATAATTTTGAATACATACTACTGATTAGTGTTCAGTAGTAACTAGATGGCGTTAAACGTTTTGAAATCCGCATAAAGGCGACTTTTTCTCATACATTTTAAAATTGTATCCTACCTACATTATAGTTTTATAATATAAACTTTGTTCTGCCACAGCTTTGTTACGAATTTTAATTCAAATTATAAATCCTTTGTTTCGTTTTCGAAAATATAAGTAAATGGTGATAATTAAACTAGCTATTTCGAACAAAACTTCCTTCGAATATAATCTGGTTGTGTTTAGAAAATTTTTTGAAACTGAAAATAATATAATAAATTCTCGTAGGTAAGTAATTTGTGTATAGTATGTATACCTGCGACTTCATTCACGTTGGGTGGATAGCAAAAATTAATCTTATAGCCAGTCAATATACGAAATCAGATCTCAATGGACTATATTATTAGTCCATAATAAAACAACAATTGAAATTTCTCGAAAAGTCCTAGTTAAGTTTGCCCCCCAAGCAGCACTCGAACATGTCATTGGGATGAGACACTGTTCATCATCGTTATCATCATCATCATTAAGTTACCATTACCACCAACTAGGCCATAGAAGTACTAAGGAATTACAATCCCAGTATTTGAATAAGGCACACCTAATGTTACGCTACGTTTTCCATGCTTAGGCCCGGCCACAACTTAGCGACGGGTAATGCGACGAGCAGCGAGTTTGCCTTGCAGACAAGTCGCTGGCTCACTATTACAAGGTTCTATGTTACAATTTTATCACTTATTTACTTATGAATACTATTCTATGTGTTATTAGCCAATATTTATTGCAAAAATAAACGACTAGATGGCAGCACTTCTGCAAAATATCAAATGTTATGCGGTCCTATGTTGTTTTTATCAAAGAAAAGGAATATCAAACGGATTCATCAAAGTTAACATAAAACCTTGTAAAAGTCAGCCAGCGAAGTGGCATTAACGCTAAACAAATAGAATAGAATATGTATGACATATCATTACACTAATGCTGGCGTGCACCAAGATTTAACCGATGTTTAAAATATTATAATCGCTGTTTAGGCATATAATATTAGCAATTATTTTATTTTAACCATCATTCAAATTTCGGTGCAGACCAGCCTTAGTATTGCGTCGCTCCCTTAAATTTCCGGTATTTTCATGTAAGGCTAATGCCACTTGTTTACAGGGCGTTATCTTTAGTTTTTGACGTTCGTCGCATCGCGCTTATCTGACGCTCATAGTGACAAGTTCGTGGCCGAGTCGTTATGCAAATCATTTACTTTTGAGTATTATGATTAAAATTGGTGATGGGGTGGATAAATAATAAAATGATTATCATATAAGTACTTAATATTAATATATTTCAAAGATTTGATTTGTCAATATAATAAAACGAGTTTTCTACTTTAAAAACCATTACATAAGTGATGTCAATATAATTAATTGTTTACATTAAAGTTGTACTATTTATATTTAGCTAATATTTATTACTTACTTTAATAAAATCACGAAACACTGTTTCATGATGGAGGCGGTTATTCTAAAATTTATTTTTCCATGACAAAAAGTATAAATATAAAGGAAATTTACTTTGGTTATTCTATTTTGGCACTATTACATTAAATAAGAACTAACGAACATCATTGTAATAATCAAAATTTAAATCTAATTAAACGGAAGTTGTAGACTTATTGGCGATTTCTGCGACCTGCAAAAACGTAAAAGAAAATTTAATAATTATTTTAAATAAATATCATATAATATAAAATGTAAATAAAGATTAATTAATATAGATAAACTGGTAATGTGTACGACTTTCTATAAACTATTAAGAAAACGGAAAAGCGGAATAGAATTGCCCCCATCCACACTCGGCCACCGGAACATAATAATCTGACGACTGGCTCCCAGTGGCCAACAATAGCCAACGGGAGCCATAGAATGGCCGACCAAACCGCTGATGCAGCCTACGCGAAGCGTAAAAGCTTTGCTGTGTAGACACCGATTGGGCAGCTCCAAAGTCACGTTACCGGAGGGTCCTTGCCCTCTGAGTTGAAGCCGGGGCAAAGAGTATTTATCTCGATACCCCAACCAACTCTACCCAAAGGAGCTGAAGACCTGACTGATGGTGACTCATTTTTAAATTCATTGTACAAAGTCCATACATCTAACAAGTTTACTATACGTAGTTTAGAATTTAACCAGTAAGGCAAATAAGTTATAAGATATAGAAACTGGCTGAATGCAAAAATTCGCAACCCTCAGGTGGTCAAGCGCCACTTCTTCCCTCAAGTAATCATACAGGGCACATGGATAGATACGCTACTGAATAGCACTCCTAGGAAACCGCAGGCTTATCACTGATACACAGACCTTTCAGAGCGTTAAGAGGCTCCGTGATGAGAGGGCTAGCTTGTAATTAGGGCAACGTATTATCGTTGCCTTCTAACGGGGAAATGAGGTCAGCACTTCAGCCCCGAGATCGATTTGAGATTCATCTTTGTATGAATTTCTACATAAAACGTTGACCTATATAATATCTTTGTTTCCAAGTGTAGTTTTTAAAGTGAAGTGATTATTAGTAAGCTTGGTTTTTCGTCTCTGATCAATATGTCAGTTTGTGATTTGTCAATGGGATACCGAACCCTAAAATTAATCTATGTGATATTTTTTGTAAATATTATGTCTTCGATCGCACGATCTATCACTTACAGTACATAAAACATACTAATATTCCTGTCTGAAACTATCCGTAACTAGCGGATAAACCGAAACAATTTAACCGGAACCGGTGTAATATTAATGATATACTGTTACAGTCGCCGCTTCCATATCTGAAATGTCATAAGCAAAATAAACTAATGTCGTAGAGGCTCTGGGTTCGATTCTTGGAATGGTAAATTTCTTCAAGAAACTTTCCTTTATTAACCGTGGTTTGGGTGTATGGCGTCGGTCCCAGAGTGGTTCTTTGTATATAAGAGAGAGAGATAGCACTTTATTGCACACCAAAATTTACGATTACAAAAACAGACCACATTTAACAATATTTTCTAGGCAATACAATAGGCGGCCTTATCGCTCAAAGCGATCTCTTCCAGGCAACCTAAATCAAAGAAGTTTGAATCAGGCGGTGTGGTTGGTGCAGGAAAAAGGCAAAGATACAATCAAACTAATTTAATTTAAACACAATGTGTGTGTTTGTCTATTATTATTATTTATCTTTATAAAACATCCCTAGTGTTTTTAATCTATAATAATATATATAATAAAATTGTAGAAGTAAAATTTATGTACAATTAAAAAAAAGCTAAAAACCGAGTCAGCGGATGTAAGAAGTGAAATAGAACTAATTTAGATTTTTTTTAATTTTTTTGTTTTTCTGCTTGTCCATTTGTCTATCTGTTTGTACCGGCTAATCTCCGAAACGACTGGACCGATTTACATGAAATTTTGTATGGAGGTAGCTAATATCAACATATAGGATACTTTTGATCCCGAAAAATTAAATAGTTCCCGTGGGATAGTTCAAAAAGCTTTAATTACTTAAACAGCTTATAACCGACTGAAAGTAATTTTTCTGCAACGTAACATAATAGAAGCTGAGATTATGACAGGGTGTGGTGTGGTTAGAGAGTTTTATCGTATACATAAGTGTAATATATAAAGCTAATAAGTTTGTTTCTTTGTTTGTTTGCTTGAACGCGCTAATCTCAGGAACTACTGGTCTGATTTGATTGTTTTTTTCAGTGTTAGATAGTCTATTTATCGAGGAAGGTTACACGCTATATATCATCACGCTAAGAGCAACAGGAGCGGAGCACCAACAAAAAATGTTTCAAAATCGCAGGGTTTTTAACTTACTTTTTTTTAAACTATTCCACGCGAACGAAGTCGCGGGCAGAAGCTAGTGTATCGAATCGTTATATCGGTGTAATGTACATCCGATGTTTGTACATTACACCGATATACGTGCATTGTATGTAATAAACAGGAAATCTCTTATCATCGGAGAATTCAATATCGTTATTGTTCATCCAATAAATGTCCACTGTATAACAACATTCCTGTCATTTTATTGTACCTTAATTATACGTAGTAAATTCATTTCTAGAGTTAGACGCGGAATTCTTTTAAGGGTTAAAAGATAACATTTGAACCATGCTTGACATTATAAATAAAGATAATTTCTATTTAAATTCTTATCGGAGGGTAACAAAGCATTTATTTATTTAACTAGCTTCTGCCTGCGACTTCGTCCTCGTGTAAAGATTTTTTAACTATCCCACGGGAACTCGTTAATTTTTCGGAATCAAAAGTATCCTATATATTGACCAGGGATATAAGCTATTAACAAAATTTCATTTAAATCGATCCAGTCGCTTCGGAGATTAGCCCGTACAAACAGAGAAATAAAAATCTAAACCAGTTCTATTAACTTCTTACATCCTCCTGAATCGGTTTTAGCAATTTTTCATTGTGCAGAAACAGTTTTATCTAGTAAGGGCAAACTACCCCTAATAGGGTAGGCAAAAATAAAATCTACAGACTAAGATACTTTTTATTATCTTACAAAACGCCAGAGTCACCACCGCATGCATACTAACTTCGGAGATCTCTTTCGTACATTTCATCATATTGTCAACAATCCCTGAATAAAACGGTTGGGATACAACCGGATGGACTTGATGAATTTATATAGACCTCGATTTGTCATTCGACTGTCGAACTCTAAAATACTCCAAACTAAAACTGCCTTACACTTGTAATTTTGCTCGCATAAGCCCATACAAATTATGAATACCAGACTCAAAATAAAAAATGAATCAGGTATTGAGAAATGTATTACCTGTTTACGCTAACAAAATGTAGGTTTAGTTTTTTGGTTGGGTTTAGGTATTAGGAAATTAATTTTCCTATCTGATATTGCTTTAAAAATAACAAAGTATTAATTTGTTTGTGACTTCAGTTACCCTTATCTTTGGCAGCTTTCACTTGCTTGTTTTTGTTACATTTCTTTGTGATACGTCTACTCTGATCACACGTAGGGTCGCTGTTCGCTTTTAACATATCGGTCCGAGTCATTTCACCATTTGGACTGCATTCGCTCCAGGATGACTTCTCATAGCGGCAAGCTGTTGAATATAAAACATAGTTAACAGTTTTGAAATCATGAAATATTAAATGGATCAACTTTACTGAAGCTATACGCGTATCTATTGGTGAAGAATTAGCACAGATCTTAAGTAAACTATGCGTCTTACAAACAAAATTTGTGTTATAGTTTCTGAGATATCGCGAAAAAAGTGTTTTCACCCCTTTTTCCAAAATGGCGGCCGGGGGACAAGAGTGGCAACCCCACAAACTTGGTGTTAAGCTTCTATTGACGCCCCCACACATGTCCAAAAAATAAAATTGCGTCCTCTAAAAAATGCAATATTCGGTCCTTAAATTTTAAGATTTCAATGAACTAATGGCAATTTTTCGATTATTTCGAAATTCCCTTTAAGGACACTGCGTTCCCCGCGTGCCCCCACAAAAATCCCTGTCGGAATGATAAGTTAATCTTACTAAAATAGTGTAAAAATTAAATGTTAAAAACAGGAATATAATACATTTTCTCCTACAAAGAGAAATGATGGCAGCTGGAGGGTCCGAACAAACGTCGAAATTGAAAATCTCGTAGCCGAGCCTAACAACACCAAAGGTACGCTATAAATGCGCTGCTGCTCTCTTAAGTGAGACTGGAACCTGGTCACTAATGACGGAACACAACTCAAGGTTGTTATGGCGACATAGTTTAGACCAAGGGTGGTAGTCATCCAGTCGGGCAAAACCCTAGTACCTGGCTGTGGGTTGTTTTGTCGACTCTTACGACAGGCCGCCCGGCCGCAGAATATTCTATTCTTTTTTCCATTCCTGCACGGATAAAAGTGGTACAGAGTGGAGGCTGACCTGTTTGAGCTTCATGCCCTTGCCTGGCAATAAATCGCACAGGACAAAAACAGGCGACGGGTTCTCGTTCGGAGGCCAAGAGACATTTTGGATCGCTGAGCCACCAACAACAGTTTATGAAAGTTTTTATAACTAATAAAATCCAGTATTAATAATAAACTTAGATATATATGAAGATTCGGTAGCCGAATATTCGGCTCTTCAGCCGAGAGCGTTGCCGAATATTCGGTATACGGCCAAATCACTGTTAGTGGCATCTCTAATATAAATTTTGGGGATTTGTTATCTGTGTAGTGCGTCGATGATGTTACCCCGTTGGATGAGGGTGGCACACCACTGGCGTGAGCCCATGACTACATCGCCGCGGGAGCTATAAGGCTCAACCGCTGCAGTAAGATGACCTGTGTTATGTAAACAGCTATTCTGAATATGTTAGTAGATGCATCTCCGAAGGTTTTCTGCTTGCTGTATTGACAGATTTTGACACGCACATGGAGTACTCAGTTATAACCTTGCTAATTATGCAGCAATGAATTAGTCTATGTACGTGACTTAACATTAATCATCTGAAGACAGAATGTAACTAAAATTTTATTCAAAAAAATTTCTTGTAAGTAAGTCATTTCAATTACATTACAGTTGACATAAAAAAATACATACACAAGTAGATAAATCATAGATAAATTAAAACATTCGTAAGAAAATGAGGTACTAACTAAATAAAAAAATTATTTGTAAAAAATAAAATATTTACAGACCACGAGTGAGAACTGCTTGGACTTTTTCTGGGCTTACGTGGGGTCATATAAATACTGGGCCTTACTTATAATCGTTTCTTAAATTTAAAGAAAGTGCTCAGCAACTGATTAATGAAAATCTTACTCATAAACTCCTCTTTAGTCGAATATTTGGAGTACAACCTGCGTTAATCATTTAAATTTCGTTTATCTGTGCTCCTCATAGGTACACAAGAGGATACATGTTTATAAGTGAAAAAAGAGATATTCAATGATTAGGGACTGATTCTAATTCTCTTACTTAAGAGATGCCTAGTCGTCTCTTAACGAGATTATTATAAGTAAGGCCGTAAGACAATATTACCTCTAGCATTGATTGGAGATTAGTGGCCTTACTTATAATCGTTTGTTAATTTTAAGAAACTGCTCAACAAGTGATTATAAATCTTACCCATAAACGCCACTTAAGGATAAGAGATGGTAAAGTGCATACATAATTGACAAAAATAACCAACATCGAGAGCTAGTTTAAGTGACTGATAAAAGGCAACATGGCAATTTTTATTTGAAGCAGTTGATTTTGTCTATTAAGATTATCTTAAGAGATGCCTAATTATTTCTTAACGATATTATTATAAGCCCTAGTTCTGTGTGCATAGGAATGCACCCATGGACAAGCCCCACTCAGAGTATTTTGTAATTATTGTAAGAATAGTATTGCAAGTAATTTAAAAAGAAAAGAAAACGATCATAATTTTTACACACACTCACCTTTCTTGCATTTCTTCTGGATTGTTCTTATACTTTCGCAGTTTGCCGGGTCTCCTTTCTTGAGCGTCAACTTGCGTGATCGGATGTTAGTTTTGGAATCGCACTCACTCCAAGCACCTCTTATATATCGGCACGTCTCTGTCAGTAATATATAAAAATTTATATTTCAAATATACAAATAAAACACTGGAATGCGTACTACAGCGTGAAATATATTCAACATTCATAGTTTATAATATAATAAGTCTACGAAGGAATTAAGTTTCTACAATGAATTTAATAAAAATAATCCCATAAATGATGTCTCTTAATGATACAACACAACCATAACGATGTTCTTTAGTGACTTTTTTGTGAAGTCGATCGATTTGCGCCCCCTATATCCCTGCACCCGGGTGCCACACACTCTTTACATCCTCGGCTAACGACGGCCCTGGGAAGCATTAGTTAAATCTAAGAGGTCTGTGATTGTTCGATAAATATTTTAATGATGGCTATCCTTATCCCTGAAAAGCAGAAGTCCCGCGTTCGATTTAAACTTTTTACACGAACGTTTCTTTATTTATTTTATATATAACATAAATAAGTACGAATGCAGTATTGAAATGAATAATATTTAAACTGCCGACAGAACGTGCAGATGTGCAACACGAGGCGACGTATTTATTTTAGTCCCAATGGAATGGGAGTAGGGTAAGCGAGTAAAAAAGGAAGCAAAAGCGGCCGACGCATACTATTCACAAAAACGCAGCCATTTTAAAAATATTATTGACCATAAATTTTATAATTAATATCTATATAATTTATTATTTAATATCTATATAAATGATATCGGCAACGCCTTTATGCATAGCAATCATTTATTATACGCTGACGACACTAAAATATACAAAGTCATAAAGTCTAACGATGATTGTGTGAAACTTCAAACTGATTTATTCAATTTACTACATTTTTGCAATAAAAATCAATTATTTCTAAATCTAGATAAATGTCACTTTATAACTTATACGCGTAAAACAATATATATAATATAACTATAACTACACCTATAATATAATATATAATATAACCAACAATATATAATATAACTACACCTTAGATAGTACAGTACTTAAGAGAGTTACACATATTCGTGACCTTGGTATAATTATGGATTCTACTTTATCTTTTAATATGCATGTTGACCACATAGTAAACAGCGCTTTCCGAAGATTAGGATTTATACTTAGAATAAGCAAACCGTTTAAAAAATCAATCACTTATAAAATTCTATATTTTTCGTTTGTACGGTCCCTTCTAGATTTCTGTAGTACGGTATGGAGTCCTTGTTATTCTGTACACGTAAATAGAATAGAGAAAGTTCAGAAAAAATTTCTTAAATCATTAAATTTCCTCAACCACATTGATAATGAACTCTATGACGCGTCCTTGAATAGATATAATTTATTAAGTCTCTGTAATAGGCGTAAAATGTTTGATATAGTATTTTTATATAAAATTCTAAATTTTCTTGTTGACTCTCCTGAACTTTTGTCAAAAATTGATTTTTCTGTAAATGTTCGACTACCCGTGCGCCCCACCCGTAAACTACCTCTTTTTGCTCCCCCACGTTATCACAAAAATTACACTCGCAATTGCTTCTTTTTTCGTTGCACCAATACATATAACCTTAACTTCATAGACATAGATATATTTAACTTACCTTTATATAGACTCAAAATTAAAATAAATGAAATATTGCTGTAATCAACCTTTAAAATGTTATTTCTTTTTTTTTTTTTGCTTATTCTTCTCAATTTTCTAAATTTAAAGTTGTGTAACGTTTCACTGTTTTTCTGACTCACTTTTAGAAATTATTTCTTTTTATTGAACAAATCTTAGGCACTGTTAGATTATAAGAATAAATTTAATGTAACTGTTAATTTAAGTTGAAATGTATATATCTGTTTGATGCCAAAATAAATGAAAAAAAAAAAAAAAAAAAAATAATGTTCTCCTTCCTTCAAAACTTGAATAAGGTGTATGAATATTTAAACAGTATAACGTAATTATAGCGTGTAGAATATTTTGTAAGTATTTAAGCAAATAAGATGAGCTTCGATTGCATAAGAGGATCACTGAAAGTTGCATATAGTGGAGCCAGCAAGCATGCAATGAGAAAATCTTGTATAATAATAAAATATCACAATCAAATTATACGTACAAATTTTGTAAATCTAGAATCAATTGATGGATACGCCGCCATTTTGTTATTTTCGTCTATCTCGGGGAAACGATCTCATTTATCGAAATGAAAATTATCCGGGATATAAACTAACTCTGTGTCGTGTTGTATTTAAATTGGTTCAGTAGTTTTCACGTGATGCCCAAACAGACAAAGAGTGGCTATAGAAAGATAGATTGAATAAATATTAGAAATGAAATAAGGAAACAAATTTGTATTAGTTAAGACTTTAGTATTTTAAAAAAAGGAAAAAAATTAAAAAGAAAAGACGATAAAAAATAAAAGTACTTAGTACAAGAAAATAACACCCTGACAAACATTTACGTCAGAAGGGGAGAAATTTAAAAAAAGCAAACAGGCATACTAAAATTCTAATAGTTGTATATTCGGAATCGGCTAGTCTGAATAAATACTCCTGAATTGTTATCAACTTGAAATTCTTTGTACAAGCTCGGAATATGTCCATGTTTATTATATTATACATTATAAAGAGAAGTAAATATTGATTAGGTAAAAAAAATATTATCACTAAAACTTTATATTGGGACAGATGACACATGTCTCAATAGAAACATAACTGGAAAGAAGAGATTGAGCTGACCTCAAATGATTGGAGAAAAGCTTAAAAATGTTAACAGTAACCTAAAAGTCACAATATCATAGTAGTAATCTACTATTGTTATATAAATAATAATTAATTGTTATTTTAGTCAAGGATATTTTATGAAAGTCCTAAGTTATATTCGTAATGTCAATAGCTTCTAAAAGTAAAAAACTTGTTATACAAACTTCTGAAAAATATTTATTATGTTAGACTTCTTTAGCCTCTTCTTACAAAGTTGAATGTAAACAAACATGTTTGTGTCGAATCCGTATTTTACCCCCCATCCAACAAAGTGAATCCATAAAGAACAAATTGATTTATTAAAGCCAACGGATTCAATACATTTCCTCTTCATCAACACTTCTATTTCTAGTATAAAGTGCATAAACGATATGCACCGGGAAGCAATTGCGTTTGCGTCGGCACCAAGGTTGACCGTACAATGACTAGCTATTATCTCTCGAGGGACTGGTAGTTTCGATTAAATGGTGTCAAACGTGACTCCTGGTCGGGTAGCTACTTCGCTAAGGTTCTGCGCACATCTAAGTAGATGTGATTTTAATACAGTTTGAAGTATGAATCTCACGTTGATATATATAACATGGCATGCCGTAGTTACGTATAGAGTACTATTTTATACCTCACCCCACGTGTACCTACAAAGTAACAAATTGAACCATTAAAGCGAACGGATTCAATAAATTTCCTCTTCATCAACACTTCTATTTCTAGTATAAAGTGCATAAACGATATGCACCGGGAAGCAATTGCGTTTGCGTCGGCACCAAGATTGACCGTACATTGACTAGCTATTATCTCTCGAGGGACTGGTAGTTTCGGTTAAATGGTGTCAAACGTGACTCCTGATCGGGTAGCTACTTCGCTAAGATTCTGCGCACATCTAAGTAGATGTGATTTTAATACAGTTTGAAGTATGAATCTCACGTTGATATATATAACATGGCATGCCGTAGTTACGTATAGAGTACTATTTTATACCTCACCCCACGTGTACCTACAAAGTAACAAATTGAACCATTTAAGCGAACGGATTCAATAAATTTCCTCTTCATCAACACTTCTATTTCTAGTATAAAGTGCATAAACGATATGCACCGGGAAGCAATTGCGTTTGCGTCAGCACCAAGGTTGACCGTATATTGACTAGCTATTATCTCTCGAGGGACTGGTAGTTTCGGTTAAATGGTGTCAAACGTGACTCCTGGTCGGGTAGCTACTTCGCTAAGGTTCTGCGCACATCTAAGTAGATGTGATTTTAATACAGTTTGAAGTATGAATCTCACGTTGATATATATAACATGGCATGCCGTAGTTACGTATAGAGTACTATTTTATACCTCACCCCACGTGTACCTACAAAGTAACAAATTGAACCATTTAAGCGAACGGATTCAATAAATTTCCTCTTCATCAACACTTCTATTTCTAGTATAAAGTGCATAAACGATATGCACCGGGAAGCAATTGCGTTTGCGTCGGCACCAAGATTGACCGTACATTGACTAGCTATTATCTCTCGAGGGACTGGTAGTTTCGGTTAAATGGTGTCAAACGTGACTCCTGATCGGGTAGCTACTTCGCTAAGGTTCTGCGCACATCTAAGTAGATGTGATTTTAATACAGTTTGAAGTATGAATCTCACGTTGATATATATAACATGGCATGCCGTAGTTACTTATAGAGTACTATTTTATACCTCACCCCACGTGTACCTACAAAGTAACAAATTGAACCATTTAAGCGAACGGATTCAATAAATTTCCTCTTCATCAACACTTCTATTTCTAGTATAAAGTGCATAAACGATATGCACTGGGAAGTGATTGCTTCTGCGTCGGCTCGAAGGTTGAACGAACATAAATTGACCACCTATTATCGCTTGAGGAACTGGTGGTTTGCACGATTAATGATGACAGACGTGACTTCTGGCCAGGGAGTAACCATCATTTATACATATACTGCGCACACATAAATAACATGATTTCAATAGAGATTGTCAGATAAATCTTACAATGCTACATACAATAAAGTTACAGACAAAGCACTATTTTACACTCCACCCTAGATTAATGTATACAGGAATAAATTGATCTATACAAGGGAATAGATAGTTGAATTTTCCTGCTCATCAACACTTTATTTCTAGTGTAAAGTGCATAACGATAACACTGGGAAACGACTGTATTAGCGTCGGCGTAAAAATTGAACCTACAATGACTTTAATATCTGTAATCGTTTAAGGAATTTGGTGTCAAAAGTAACTCTTGGACATGCAGCATGCTCTATATAGTATCTGCGCACATGTAATCAACATTATTTCAATACAAATTGTAGCATGAATTTTACAATACTTTTTGACAATGTATGACAAAATCCAAGTGAAACCAAGAGTGTTTAGGTTTAAATTATAACTCCTCATATATATTACTAGCTGTCCCGGCAGACGTCGTCCTGCCCGGTAAAAAATAGGGGTTGATCGTAGAGGGTTGAAAATCTAGGGTTGTATGTATTTTTGTATGTTGTATCATAAAAAAATAGAAATTAAAAATGTTGTCTAAAAAATAAAAATAAAAATTTAGGGGTGGACTACCCCTAACATTTAGGGGGATGAAAAATAGATGTTGGCCGATTCTCATAGATACTGGATAAGCACAAAAAATTTCATCAAAATCGGTCAAGCCGTTTCGGAGGAGTATGGCAACGAAAACTGTGACACGAGAATTTTATATATTAGATTATGCTCTCTTCAACGACAGCAAACAGGAAAGTGAAGAGGTCAGCGGGCAGCGCGAATATACAATGTATAAGTAAGTTGCATTTATATACTCACACTGAGTGTGTAACGAGTCATTAGGTTTATTATATTATCATAGTAATAATAATAAACTTGTAGGGGGGCTTTGTGGCGAAGTCTTAGCGAAGACAAAGCCCCCGCCCCCGTGCTTTCCTTAGCCAGTCAGCACGGAGTGGAGATCGCTAGAGCTAAGACTCAAGCTCCAGGAGTCGAATTTATAAATGGCAACACGTCAATGGTAGCTTTAGTGTACCTGCTAACCATCTCTTTTTTTTCCCCTTTGATACTCATGCCCACTTTGCCAATCTACTGCGGCATTTTTTGAAGCCCATGCAGAGAGTGGCGAGTTACCGTTTGCCCATTTTTCCCTGTTCCCCGAATATTGCTACGAGCCGACGAGTCCCCAATAACCCCAGATCCTCAGTTCCACTAGCAGTTCACACTAATATAGCCCGGTTCGCATTTTCTACAATAGTCCTACACTCGCCAGGGCTTTGGGTGGATTTTTATATAGTGTAGAAGGTGATGTAAGAAGCCTTAAGAACAGACGAGCGTGCATAACAAGAGCTATGAATGTCAAAGAAGCAAGTGAGGTGTGTAAGAATGGGCCTGTGTGGCGCTCTGTTGTTCGTGCCTACCCCGCAAGGGACCTGGCGTGAAGTTATGTATGTATGTATGTATGTAGACAGGGATAATCACCGATTAGTGTCATGCCACATTTACAATGAATTAGTGTAAGAACCTCTACATGTTGGTCTTCTCATGCCCCACGGCAGCCCTCCAAAAGTCCGGGCCATTTTTATGACCCTTAGTCTTGAGTGACATACACAATAATGATGACTGAGTAATTAAGCCCTTTTTGTAATATTTTTGTGCAGTAAAAATTGACAATTGCAAATGTTAAACTTTTTTCAAAATGTACCTATATAGATTATTTTTACTTGACTAGTCGTATATTTGCCTTGCTATATATGTATTATTATTTGGGTCATGCGAATAGGTGCTGCGCGCTACAATTGCTTTCGATATTGAGACTAGCGGCAAATTGGGCACTCAATCAAATGGCACGTGTTTTTCTCACCTTACTTATGTGCACATTGTGCAACTGCCACTTGCTGACAGTGAATTAAAATATAGTAATAATAATTTAATAATAATAATTTATTTGAAAGAACACATGTTTACATAATAAACAGAACAGTTCGTTGCACTGCAAAAGTATAAAACTGTGCTGCAGTGACAACTCCCATCACAAGACAATGAAGTATATAGTAAATGCTATAACGAAATAAACTGTTAACCCTGCATATTAGTCTTAGTATTATTTAGTCTTTTATATACGGGGCTGGCATATGCAGTATGCAGTATCCCTTAGAATAGGAAGGCCAGAGTATAGTTCTGAGGAGTAAGTACTTGGTTTAACTTTTAACGTACTCAACTCAGGCTACCTACTTCTATTGCTATTTTATTGCAAGGTGCCTTGGAAGTGTGCATAATGTGAATGAGGCATTTAACTCTTTTCAAATCTTACGCAATATATATAATCTTCTTTCTTATATATAAAAATGTATGTTTATCTGTATGTCCTTTATATAATCGTAAACTATATATTTGATCTTGTGATGATCTTTAGCAAAGTTGTTGCGCATGAGTCAGAGAATCAAACAATTGTCATAAAATTTGGTATAAGAATAATTTTGTACTTTCGGCATCTTTTACCCGAAACCACCAGTACGGTATGCCAATAAACGTACCTCTATTTTTAGCGCCCCTCTCGCTGCGTATGAGTACCTCGTGCTCGCTTTCCTCCCACACTTCGCCTTCAGCAGACACCAGGGCTATGGACAGCAAGAAAAGGCCCGCGAGCAACCACCACCAGTGTTTGTTCTAAACAAAGAGAAAATGATGTGATCACCCAATCAAATTTGTTAAGTATTATCCAGTACGTTACTGTCTGTCACATATTTAACGATTTATTTGTAATTCAATATACACTTATATTTATTGACGTTAAGTCAAAAATAGCCGGACATCATATATATAAAAAAACCCTGTTAAAAAATCCTTGAAGATAAAAGTCCTCAAGCACTATGTCCTCCTCATCTTGATATACGCCTCAAAGACGGGACACTAACAACAGGACTGTTCCTATAAAGGCGATGTCGCTTATGGATAAGATCCAAAGCGGAGAACCCATAATAAAAAACCAAAATTACCGATGTAGCTCTTAAATGATTAAACTGAACTGGGGGCCGGTTACGTCGGTCACAGCACAGATAAACGATGGAGCAGTTTAGTCCTGGAGTAGTGACCGCGTCTTTATAAACCTAATGTGGGATGCCTTCCAGCCCGATAGATCAGTGACCGGCGCAAGGTCGTCATAAAGTGGAGGTCTGGGATATGTGACGCAAATTCGGAGAGATCAACGTCTTTGCAGTAGTCTGCGACTGATTGACGTCTATGATGAGTACAAACTATACTGCTTCACATGCATCGAGATGCCCCTTAAATACTAGATAATTATATCAATAGGTGTATTTATATGTCTGGTAAGTATAGTTCTTACGTATATAATATTTTACATACATATATGTTTATAAATGGATATGTATACCACGTTCGACCAATATAATCTGTTTTATTCCAGCCACGGGTTGTCTGGAAGAGATCGCTTCTTAGCGATCAAACCCCCCTTTGTGTACATTTAGAATATTTTTATGCTATAAGTTTATCTGTTTTTTTAATAGTGAATAAAGTGTTATCTATCTATCTGATTATATTTTGTTTCCTCTTATTATATCTTTGTCTGTTTAATTCATCGAAAAGTAATTGGGTAACATACTTCTGTATAAAATTTGTTGCATAAAAAGTTTAAGTTAAATAAACAAAAAAAAATTTTTTTCGCTAAATATGTTGCTGCGGTGTTTTACTTCTTCTCCTTAGCAGTAATAATACGCTGCGAAGCGATGATAGAAGAACAACAACAACAACGTAACAATAGGAAATTTTAAAAAATGTAACATATGTATGACCTTGAAAAGTGTCCTCTCGTTTATTTTATTTGAATAAAACTTTTGAATTTGAATAAAACACAACACCAACAAATTTGACTTTGTCACATAAAATTTTTCTTCTAACATGTAATGGTGCATAATTAATAAATTAATTAAATATCTTTTATGGTGCAATTTCTACACTTTTCTTACTAGTTTTGATTTATTCTTATGGTCCTTCGAGCCGGATTTAATTTCCCACCTGCTGCTGCTACTTGGCGTAAAGTATGCCATGCCATAACAAACTATTATTGTATTCTGGTATCAGTAGCCAGGTTAAAATTGCACCTTCAAACCCGGCAGCACATTGGTAGTACCTCCAGTGCAAATGCCCATAGGGAACAGGAACCACTTTCCATCACACGAACCCTCAACCTAACTTCTGTACTTTAGTCATAAAAATTATACATATACACTCGCAGATGCCTGTTATGACGTTCGCATATGCTTGGGAAATTCGCAGAAGTCGCTTAGCTGGCGTACTTACCTAATTTTGTAGTAAATTCTCAATTCTGTAAACACTATGAGGTTTCGAGTTTATTGTTTAAAGATCGTATTCCAAAACTAACACGCTCGGTTTAGTGAGTTGAGTCATACAGTTTTTAGAAAATATCCGTTCTAAATAAAATAAAAAATAAATAAAATAAATTAACTGCTTCACTCAGAGAAATAAGTACTCGATAAACCTTGAGCATTCAAGATTTATTTGTACCTTTATAAGAGAGAACCTATACGGTCTCGAACAGCCGACTGGCCTGTCGTCATAAGAGGCGACAAAACAACCCACAGGTGGTAGGGCATTTGCCCGATTGGATGGCAACCACTCCTGGTCTAGAGTATGCCATGAAATAAATGAATGCCATTAAATGAAATGAAATATTTATTCTTGCATAAACGTATACAGCTTATATTGCTAGAAATACATGGTTCAGTACATTTTACCAGTTTCACTGGTGTGCAAGTAAGCAGGATCTTAATCGTCATTATTTAATTAGTTGTTTCCTATTTATTTTAATCAGTCCCTTTTATCTAGCTTGACAAGTATTTATTACCTTTATTTATTAATTAATACTTTTTATTATCTTTATTAATCATATAGATATCTGTATTTTTTTAAAAATATTATTTCAATCTGCGATTGTCAATTTAATGTCTGTAATTAAAATATTATTATTAATTATGTGTTGTTATTTTGTTTCAAATTTATCATTAAGGAATTCTTTGTGATAATGCCGGGATAACCTTGATTTGTGTTCCAGCATTAGTGACCAGGTTCCAGTCTTCCTTAACAGAGCAGCAGCGCATTTGTAGTATTTTTGGTGTTGCAAATGTCTCCCGGATGCCTAAGTAACGTGGCAATGCCGCCAGCCTTTTGGGAACGTTCCCAGTAAGTGGTTTGGAACCAATAAGTTATCTTTAGGTATTTTTTAATCTTTTGATAAGCTTTATTTTTTATAAGAAAGAAGAAAGAAATAAAGAGAACTTTATTTGCAGAACTAGGGGTGTAATTACATTCTTTATATATTATTATACACAGAGCATAATTTGAGAATTTGTACCCCGCCTTTTCCGCAAACAATATTTGCACTCAGCTTGTTGCTGTGCCGGCATAATATCCGACACAACGCTGATTATCAGTGCAAACCTTCCTTTGGCTTGATACTTCTACGATAAATCGAAATTCAAACACATATAAAGAGCATTTATCCACTAGTTTGATTTGTGTTACGACTATTTGTATACTAGCTGTGCCCGCGACGTCGTTCGCATGGAATTTGTTTTCAAAATCCCCCGATTTTGAAACACTCTTCATTGGTACTCCACTACTATTGGTCTTAGCGTGATGATACATAGCTTACATAGCCTTCTTCGATAAATAGGCTATCTAACACTGAAAGAATTTTTAAAATCAGACCAGTAGTGATTTTTATTTTATGCATGAGTTCAGTAGACAGGCAAACTGCTCAACTGATGGAAGAGCGGGTACCATCGTGAACATTTTCAATACCAAAGGTGCTGCTACAAATGCACTGCTGCTCTCTTAAGGGAGCTTGGAACTTGGCCACTAATGTCGGACCACAACTCAAAGTTGTTATGGCGGCATTCTCTAGATCAGCGGTGGTAGTTTTTCCCACTATTCTCACAGGATTTCCAGGACACAAGGTACCCCAGCATTTATTTATGAATGTAAGCTTTCGTTTTAGCGAAAGCTGTCTTGGAATAGGCTAAATTTGATGCTCCGGAATAAGTACAAAATATTCCTATTATTATTATTGTATAAAAATAATCAGAAACAGTTTTCTTACATTGTTTTCAATTGTATGTAAGTAACGAATTTTCCTATATTGTATCAGAAATAAAAACACATTTGAATTCGATTTTTTAACCTGGCCATTTTAAATAATTCCCAGATAAATTCAACACAAACTATATCAAAATCGCTACAGTAGTTTTTACGTCAATCCCGAACAAACAGTCAAGAAAACTAAAAATATTGCATGGTGTACTTCATCGTTTAGAGTATATTCTAGTTGTTTTTTTTGTAAATAGCTTCAATGTACAGACACGGCATTTTTAGATTTTTATTATACTGTAGATAATACGTTACTTAATACTAATAATGCCTACGGTATTTAATGTTGACAATTATTATTATATGTTTATACAGATAACCTGACCAGTCAATGACTCTACATGCTACCCGATGCCGGCGCCATTGCTAATATTAACTCGATGTCGCGTAGGTCATTCCCACTTAACACTGATAAATTACATATACATTATGTATTGTATGCATGGTGACCTAATACTTTCGTTGTTAAAATAAAGAAAATTATTCGTCAAATAAAAGATTTTTCGGGTATTTTTTGACAAAATTTCCATATGATCGACATAAATGTATTTTTGTAATTAGTAGTATTTTATTAAATTATCTTAAAGAATAATTGTAAGCCTCAAAAGCAACATATGTGAGTCTTGTATATCGTAATGTCACCTCAAATTTATATACCAAGTTTTAAGCAAATAAATGAATTTGAAAAAATAATAATTTGAAACCAAAGTACTACTGGAAATGGTGGAATATTGTACAATAGGTTATAATAATTACATACAATAGAAGGATCGAGAAGAGGTGTCTATTTAGGTGGATGTAGAATTTATCAATTTGGAATTTTAGTCGAAAAATCCTGAATGAACTTTGGTCATATTTGGACTATACCTACTAGATAGCTTGCATTCGGTCTCAAGAAGATAGAATATTGTATGTTGTATTATAATCTCGACGAAGTGATAAATTTTGTGCAATACACGATATGCACGTACATGAAAATGTTTATTTCATTAAAACCATGTATATGTACGTATATAATTATGCATCTATTGTTGAATACATACTAAAGTGATTCAAAAAAAAAATCGGATACATGCTCAAAAGTTTCCGTTTGGTGTCAAATTGGACCAAATGATATTCAGCTCTAAAAATCCAGGATTTTGGAGAAAACAGCTTAATTGATGGTGATTGAATATGACCTCGAATAACTTTTGACCGAGTTGACTTATCAAAAAATAAGTTCATACCCTTTCTGTAGAGCGTTTAATGCTCTCCAAGAATATTGTCAAGACCTTTACAGTAAAATGTATTGTTCACTAGATATAAAAACCAGAATAAAATATGTTTATAGTAGTATTTAATTTCTAAGTTTTTGTTTGTAGTGTATTAATAGTTTTGTTTTCTTTTACCTATAATTACTTAAATCTCAATTAACTATGTCAATATATTCCAGAATCACTATCACTACATAGTATCATCATCACTACATAGTATAAAACAAAGTCGCCTTTTCTGTCCCTATATCCCTATGTGCGCTTAAATCTTTAAAACTACCCAACGAATTTTGATGTGGTTTTTTCCAATAGATAGAGTGATTCAAGAGGAAGGTTTATATGTATAATACATGCATCATATACTAAGGCAACATTGCTAATTTTAGAGGTTTCTATGTAGTGATGCCCGTGCAAAGTCGGAGCGGGCCGCTATGTTTTTATATACAACGTTCATAGTTTTTCTGTAGTGTATTTAATTTTGTATCAGCATTGCACCCGTGCGAAGCCGGGGCGGGTCGCTAGTAAACTATAAATATAAAATAATCAATATTTCCTGTAGTATTCTTACTTTTTTACTTTAACAGTTTTGTGTAACAACTATTAACAAAAACTAAAATATCTTAGTTAATATTAGTACTAAGAGCTCATATTTGACAAGGCCCATTTCGACACCTAAAAGAAACTTAGAGTATAGTTCCGAAAAAAGATCTATTTTGGTTTCACACGATTTAATTTACATTGTTAAGACAAAAAGCAAATATGTACATTGGTTAAATATACGGTTTCAACTAGGTATACATGTATACATTTAATTATATTTAGGGCCGATTCATATAGAATAATACTTCTACAACATGGAAAAAAATTAAACGTCAATTGCATAAATAAAATAGGTGAATAGTTTCAGTTTTGAAATCGCCCAATTTATGCGACTGGTAATTTTAATCTGCCGATTGAAAATTGGCCCTAAGTGTAAATAACCAACAAAGAATTAATGAATTAAATAATAACAACATGTACAACATTTTTAATTAAATTAATTGATTTGTTTTTTTGGAGTTTTTTTTGTAAGTCTAGTTATATTTATATTTTCGTCCGATAAGTCTAGTTATATTCATATTTTCGTTCGATCCGATCCGTCCGAAAAGTTATAAATTATTTTTTCAGTACAGTTTTACTTTACCAACTGGCCGTATTATTATAGTTTATTTTTTTAATTTATATTTATGAAGTTATTATTTACAGTTTTACAATATCCACACCGATAAATAAAAACAATTGCTGGTGATTTCAATTTACTCGTAAATACTAATCATTAACAAAAAAAAATATGTTTATCAGTCTGACTTTTGTTTGTAAGTTTGTCTCAAACATATTCCGACATTACTCAAAATACTTCAATAAAAATTTTAGACATGAACACCAGGTTCTTTCTTTATTATACAATCATTTCTTTAATAGAATAATGTGTGTGGTTAAAAATGACATAAAGTCCATGCCAGTAATGTCAATTACCTACCAATGCTTAGCTAATAATAAGTAAGATATATAAACATAGTAACATAGAGAAACTATAGAGATACAGCTATCTCTATCGTCACCTGTGTGTACTTATTTATGCACCTGTTTTAGCACTTTAAACTATATGAACTTTCCGATACATTCTGCGCTTTCAGCGCATAGCAAACGCACACATGCACAAGGATATACCAACAAGTGTCCCACGCACACATTTGCCTTCTCATCCCCCCAAATCTGGTTTGTGTCAATGTGTTTGTGATGCTGCGCAATAATTTGTATTACGTAATGAAAAATTGTTTGGATAAGATAAAGACTGCAGATGATATGCAGCTGATTAATTATTATTTTTATTATTAATTAATTCAATCTATATTGGATAAAGTTTGAATCAAGCTTCATTCAATTCGAGCTGATTCAAAGTATAATGTAATTATTTCAGTGGTAATATATTTTCTTTTATGTGAAATATAGCTTAATAAATGCATCCAATTTCCAGAGAGTTTTTACTGACGAATTTAATTATTTTGTGGACTGTAAGTATGCATGCTTACTAACAAGTCATACAAAACGCCCTACTGCGAATTAAAGCTTTGTAAACATCCCGGAGTATTGATTATGGCTGCAATGAAATTCGGTTGGTTTTATTATTCTTCTATTTTTTATGGTATATCACTGGCAGTTGAATATAAGATAAATAAACCATTTTCGCATTTGGCAAGGAGTAATTTATTTTTATTGAAATATGATAAAACTACAAGAAGCATGGAGAAGGTTATAAAAGTAATAAAATATGAATGGTTTCCACTGACCTCCATGTCTGGTGTAAGCTTAATGCGGGTGGGTAACTATGACGATGTGCGGTGTTGGTACTGTTCAGGCGCGCGCGGGCCGAGACGTGTCTGCGGTCCAGGCGGCGAGAGGCGAGTGCCGGCGACGGGAGTAGCGGGGCGTGGCGTCTCCGGGCACAGGACGCTATCGATCTGGCTCTTGCACCCGGGAGCATAGCTACAATCCTGTACGCATATTCACACCCCTCCCCGCAAGTCCACCCGATCTCTCTATCTGCGGCTAGGCAAGATTTATTACTTTCGCCGGGAGTGACCGGATTTCCTCTTACACGGCACGAAGATGTCTTCTTGCAGTACGGAATTTGCTTTAAGAATAACCATTTACTATGACTATATTATAAAAGAAAATATTATGTTGTGAATAAAAAAATATATATATATTATACAAATTAAAAAGTAAATTCCACCGAAAGGTATCATTGACTCTTCAGATGATCACAGTGCTTACTGGTTTCTACCTCAGCCAATGGGCCCGTATGGCGATCCATCGAGGTCCGTAGGCAGCTTTTTGGTCGGTCACCTTGCTCATTGCCTTCGAAGACCTAGGGTCAGTATTCTATAAAATATATAGTCTTAAGGGATTATAAGTAGAATACAATATAAGTTAAGAGAGAGAGAGATAACACTTTATTTCACACCAAAATATACAATTACAAAAACATGCCATGGTCACAATATTTTCTAGGCAATACAATAGGCGATCTTATTACGAGCGATCTTTTCCAGGTAACCTAAATGAAAGGAATTAAGTTAAGTTTCCTTTATTGTACTAGTTTTCAATATATAAATAAATTAAGAAGTTATCTGTGATTTAAAAAAAAATACCTTAAACTAAGGCCCTAAAGTGGCCGCCTTCGAAATCGATAATTATCTCCGTTAATTGGTAGAGTAGATAGGTAATTCCGCTTTTTTATAATTTTCATATTCATAATACGAACTGCGAAGCGGCCAGTTTAGGCTCTCTATAGTTTATACGATGTTGTATTCAGTTTTTAAAATTTTAACCTGTATGTTGGACTAAAAGTTTATTTGAAATATGCTACGACTTACGGATTTCAATTTAAAAAAATAAGAATTAAAACAGATTTTTTCATAAACATTCATAAAAATTTTGCTATACCTATTATCCCCGCAAATTGCTATTACGCCTGGCCGTCATATTGGTGACGTAGCCGTAACAGAACACTCAGTACTTTTAGCATCACTGGCCGGCGAGTACGCGAACATATCGAGTTGCGGACGACGTTACATGAATGTTAATATGACAACGTTCCAACGCATTACCAATTTGCGGGGATAATATATAGTCAAGGTGGCGACGTTCGTCAATGGGGTAAGTTAATAATTTTTTAGAATAAATTTAACGCCAACTAAAATTCGAAGAGAGAATTCAATGGTGTCCTATTCAAATACGCAAATAATGAGAGGTGTATGTATACCCGACAGTACCTCTCGCCAACAACTTTTCTAAGGCCTCTTTATTTCAATCCTCATATACTATCATAAAGACTGACTTTAGCTTCGCCCGCGGTGTTGGAAACGTCTACTGGGAGAGGAAACTACTTTCATTTAGGTGATCCGTCTACTTGTTTATATTACCAAAAAAACCCCAATCGTATCTCTGATGGATGCGTTATGTTCGATACCGTTTTCCATGTTTTCCAATATCCGTAATAGCAAAATACAGAATATATAATATACTGCCATATTTTATGCTGTATCGTATGTCAAGGTATTTTATATACGCATGCATATCATATTTTTGCTGTCAGTCGTTATTTATTCAGATTCACACACCCGTAGATAAACATTTCATTCACCTGTCTTCGTCGCTTGACGGTTTAGCGAGCTTTATCGTATTTTCTGATTCGGAAAGTTTCCCTATAAGAATTTTTATCATAATTCGGCTGGAATTTCGTAATAAAATGATTATATTAATTTAGTTTACAAATCGCGTATCAAACAATCAATCATTCATTTCTCATAAACATGGTGTATACATGGATCATATGTTGCTTATAAGGTTCACATGTTTTTGCCTCAGGGATGCAAATTGTACATACATACTTAAAACTTACTTCAAAATATACAAGTCAATTTAAAATGATATAATCAATACAATACGACTTTTTGCCTGTATAATAGTTTATTTCCATAATAATGATTTATTTATAATTGTATGTATTTTTAATGGCTTTTATATATAATACTAGCTGTCCCGGCAGACGTCGTCCTGCCCGGTAAAAAATAGGGGTTTATCGTAGAAGGGTGAAAATTGAGGATTGTATGTATTTTTGTATGTTGTATCATAAAAAAATAGAAATTAAAAATTTGGTCTAAAAAATAAATAAAAAAAATTAGGGGTGGACTACCCCTAACATTTAGGGGGATGAAAAATAGATCTTGGCCGATTCTCAGACCTACCCAATATGCATACAAAATTTCATGAGAATCAGTCAAGCCGTTTCGGAGGAATATGGCAACGAAAACTGTGACACGAGAATTTTATATATTAGATTTACAATTTGTTTGGCGCTCTGTTGTTCGTGCCTACCCCGCAAGGGACCTGGCGTGAAGTTATGTATGTATGTATGTATTTACAATTTATCATGCATGTTTTGTACTACAATTTAAATTAAATATACATTTTCAAAATTTATTTTCACAAAGGGTAATAATATAATCTTCTTGTACTGGCAACTTCTCCATAACAAGTATTAAACAAAAAAAAGTGACAGCTCTCTCTAACTTCAAGACAGCCGGGCCCGGCACGCGACTTCCATTCAACAATTGGGTGAGTTTTTGCCAGTTTTTATACAACGAAACATAATTTTGGCCTTACGAGTCGGATTAACATTACTTTCTTTCCATATTTTGCATAAAACTTATAATTTTTCTTCGTACATACGTACTTTCTATTATTTAGTTTCAAGCCGCGTACGCCATCTTTGTAAATCACAATGCCGCTCGCCAGTGAAGCCAATCAACAAATCGATATTTCTTGTGAACAAGATATTTTTGAACGCGAAATAATTCTTGATGATTTAAAACGTACATTACAGTTTGCGACAACAGACGAACAAAAGTTTCGATCGCGAACAAAAGAACTTACAACACAACAAAGAAAATTTAGTAAACTACAAACTAAAATCGAAAAATCTCTTATCAAATCGAAATTATTCAACAAGGAGGAACAAATCAAAATTCGCAATGACTTTGATGATTCATATTATGCCATTCTTACGCATTTAAGTAAGTTAAAACTGGATGACGAGCATTGTAGGCGTATGAGTAGATCAATTGGTTTGTCAGACTCTTTTCAGGGAAATTCTAGCAGTCCGAAACTGCCAAAACTTCCATTGCCTAGTTTTTCCGGTAACAGTACTGATTGGAACTCGTTTTATGATTTATATCTTTCATTAATACACAACAATAATGCCTACACGGATGCCGAAAAATTTCGATATTTACTGCTTACATTAAAAAATGAGCCCTATGATTTAATCAAAGCGATCCCCATAACAGATGCAAATTATAATATAGCATTGCATATTTTAGTTTCTCGCTATGAGAATAAAAGGGTCATCGCGACCACACATCTTCACAAAATTCTCGATATCGAACCTTGTTCAGATAAATCTACTATTAGTTTACGTAATTTATTAAATACATATCACGAAAATATCAGACCTCTTCAAGTGATGCGTTTCCCGACCAACGAATGGAGTTTTATTTTACTAACTATTTTATTACGTAAAATTCCTTTGTCCATACGGAAACGCTATGAATTGTCATTACAATCGCCATCAGATATTCCCGATATCGATACGTTAATTAACTTCTTAGAACGTGAATTGTCAGCTAATGAAATTTCAAGTTCAAATTGCAATATTAGTCACCGATTCTTTTCGAAGGAAGGTAGCAATACGAAAAATGTGTCTCTCCAGCGCGGGCCTTGGCCGCGGGGCGATCGTAGTCACACATTTGCGACAAACATTGGGCGAACAGCAAAATCGACACATAATTTTGAACCTAAATCTCAGCGTGTCAAGTCTTATAATTGCTTGTATTGTGGTGCATTACATACTTTGACAAAATGTTTAATGTTTTTAAATCTCTCACCACAAGAACGATATTCTTTTGTAAGTGGAAAAAATATTTGTTTGAATTGTTTACATGTCGGACACGAATTAAGTAATTGTAACTCGACTTTCACGTGCCGATCTTGTAATAAGCGTCATCATACACTTATTCATTTCGAAAATAATTCTTGTCTAGGCGTTTCTGAATCACAAGTTTACAATAGTGATGCCCCGTGCCAACTTACAAGCGACGAGTCGACCACTTCGATTAATCCGCAACTTGTTATGACGTCCGTCAACAGTGTGCCGCGTGATTGTAGTGTACGATCCAATGCTCCGCCGGTAGGCGCTACTACGGTACTATTATCTACGGCTCTCGTCGATGTAATCGTTGATTGTGAAAGGCGCGCGAGCGTGCGGTGTCTTATCGATACGGGCAGCCAGGCTTCCTTTATAAGCGAAGCGTGCGCTGAGCGTTTGCGTTTAGCCAGAAAATATATAAATATGCCACCCGTTTATGGTATTAGTGGAAACAAACCGGTGCATCCAAAGGGTCTGGTTTCGTGCTTTATTACTTCTACAAATAAAAATAAATCACTTATTCAAATAGATGCATTAATTTTACCAAAACTTATTACAAGTCAAATGCCTTCATGTCAATTGCCGTACACGGGTTGGGCTCATATTAAAAATTTAACATTGGCGGATCCTGATTTCTACACGCCCCAGCCAGTTGAAATGCTTTTGGGTGCCGATGTACTTCCACAAATACTGTTGAATAACACGATTACAGGCTTACCCGGTACACCAATTGCAATTAATAGCATTTTTGGTTATTTATTATTAGGTAAAATAAATTTAAATTCGTCTTCAAATATCTCTGCCCCAGTTCAAGTGTGTCATAGCTCTGTCAACGACGACTTTGACCTCCAACGCTTCTGGGAATTAGAATCTATTTCAGAACAAAGGTCTCTCACTTCTGAAGAACTGTTGTGCGAAAACATATTCGTTAACACGCATACGCGTACGGAGACCGGCCAATACGTGGTCGCTTTGCCTTTCAAACCTAATGCTTCACCCCTTGGTGAATCAAGGGATATCGCTCTTGCGAGATTTCGTAAATTAGAGAATAAATTAGAACGTGATGCGAAGCTTAAACAAGATTATCACGCGTGCCTCCAAGAGTACTTAGACCTCGGTCATATGGAGCCCGTTATCGACTTTCCTTCCGCTTCTAGTTCATACTACATACCACATCATTGTGTCGTTAAAGAGTCTAGTAAAACCACGAAAACACGAGTGGTCTTCGATGCAGGCTGCAAAACCACCAATCAGAATTCTCTTAATGATGTTTTATTAATAGGACAGAAGCTACATTTAGATATCGTAGATGTTTTATTAAAATTTCGTATACATTCTATTGCCTTTACGGCTGACATAAAACAAATGTACAGAAATATTAAAGTGCGAGAATCCGATATGGACTTCCAACGTATTGTATGGCGTACTTCTCCCGATGAACCAGTACGGGATTATCGTTTGCGCACCGTCACATTCGGTGTTAGTTCATCTCCATATCTCGCACTTCGTACTATACAGCAACTTGCTATAGATGAAGCAGTCCACTTTCCTCGCGCCGCACACGTATTGAAAAATGACGTATTTGTTGATGACATAATTTCAGGTGATAAGACTGTAGACTCTGCATTGTTTCTTCAACAGGAGTTAATTGCAATATGTCAAGCCGCGGGTTTTGTTCTGCATAAGTGGCATAGCAATTCTTCAGCCATTCTCGCTGCCGTACAGCCCACACATTCTCACGGTGAGCGGCACAGCAATGTACCTTTTGCCGAGTTTGAAAATGAAATGAACATAAAAGTACTTGGATTGCAATGGAACCCTCAAGCAGATTCTTTTAGCTTTAGTGTCAAAATATCGTCAGTTCACTGTACCAAGCGCTCTATTCTGTCACAAATCGCTCGCATCTATGATCCTCTGGGACTTTTATCACCTGTTACGCTTTTTGCCAAGCACTTAATTCAACTTTTGTGGATAGCATCCGTAGATTGGGATGACGAACCGCCACAGGACATAGTAAATGCCTGGTTTAGTTTCGTTCACGAGCTTCCGCTCTTATCTGCAGTTACGTTTCCCCGTCACGTTTTCCCCCTTAATTGTGTTGTCCAATTACATGGGTTTTCTGATGCCTCAGAAAAGGCGTATGCCGCGTGTGTATATCTACGACTTCAAGGAATAGATAAATCAGTGACAACATCATTGTTGTTAGCTAAGACCCGCGTCGCTCCAACTAAACGTGTATCGATTCCACGCCTGGAACTGATGGCAGCCGTTTTGTTGTCAAAATTAATCAGAACAATTTTAAATAATTACAATAAATTTATAAAGTCCGATCAAATATACGCGTGGTCAGATTCATCTGTAGTGTTGGCATGGTTACGTGCTTCCCCACATGAATGGAAAACTTTTGTTTCCAACCGTATTACCGAAATCGTAAACAATGTACCATCATGTCGTTGGCGTCACGTGCCGTCCGGCAGCAACCCTGCAGACCCCGCCTCACGTGGTATGCTACCTGCGGTATTTCTACAGAACGATATGTGGTTTAACGGTCCCGAGTTTTTGAAAAGAGAGGAAACTTCGTGGCCCTCTCTCTCTGACATGTTTTATACCGAAGAAGAAAAGAGATGCCCTGCGATCTGTGCTAATCCAACGACATCTGTTCAGGGAGCTTTTAATAATGTAGAAGTTATTTCATATTTTTCTTCCTTAGGTAAATTAGTCCGAGTTACCGCCCTTATATTTCGCTTTTATAAAAAATGTAAAAAAATACAATGTTCTTTTCCACCTAATATAACTGTGCCCGAATTTAATTGCATATTAAAACAATTGATAAAACTTGTTCAACATTCTGTATTCGAGGAAGATATTGTGAGTATTTCCAAACAAAAGCAGTCATCTAATCAGTTAAGGCGCTTAAACCCTTTTCTCGATGCAGATAATATTTTACGCGTTGGTGGTAGGATACATAAATCACTTTTATCGTATGATGCAAAACATCAGATGATTTTACCTAAAAAACACCCTTTAACTTTGTTAATCATCGATGATGCCCATATATCACAACTACATTCCGGAGCTCAAAGCACCCAGTATATGCTTTTGCAAAAATATTGGATTTTGTCTGCTCGAGACGTCATTCGACAGCGAATTTACCGTTGCATCCGTTGTTTCCGAACGCGTCCCGTACGTCCCCAACCGAGCATGGCTCCACTACCTGCCGCTCGACTGCGACCTGAACGTCCTTTTCTAAAAACTTCTGTAGATTTTGGGGGTCCGTTTTATGTGCGTGCTAATAAGGTGCGAAACGCAAAAATAGTTAAATGTTACGTTTCGGTTTTTGTCTGTATGTGCACTAAGGCTATTCACCTTGAAATAGTTTCAGAACTATCTACGGAAGGTTTTCTAGCGGCTTTGCGACGTTTCACGTCGCGCCGAGGATTATGTACGGATATTTATTCCGATTGCGGTAAAAACTTCATCGGCTGTGATAGATATCTCAGAGAGCTCTTTCTTTTCCTAAAAAATGATTCTGTACAAAATACCCTTCATAAAAGAACGTTACAGCAGGGTATAACATGGCACTTCCAGCCTCCTTATGCAAGTCATTTTGGGGGGCTATTTGAAGCAGGAGTTAAGAGTTTCAAACATCATCTACAGCGCGTGATAGGCACTCGCACCTTAACTTACGATGAAATGCATACATTATTATGTCAAATCGAAGCGGTCTTAAACTCCCGTCCGCTATGTGTACTCAGCTCGGATGCTAAGGATCCCTTGCCCCTAACTCCATCACATTTTTTGATTGGGGAACCACTAACTGCGATCCCGGACGTATCCCTTATCGGTGAAAATACCAGTAGGCTTGTAAGATGGCGATTGATACAACAATCGCTCCAACATTTTTGGCATAAATGGAGTCGAGAGTATCTACATGAAATTCAGCAACGGGGAAAATGGTTCAGCGATCGGGGACCTCCGGTGCGTGAAGGCATGATTGTGGTTATGTGTGATGACAATCTTCCCCCCCTGCACTGGAGACTCGCACGTATACACGCTCTTCATCCAGGTACCGATGGCATTATTCGCGTTGTAACTCTTCAGAGCGGTAATGCGTTTTTCAAGAGACCAGTAATTAAAATTTGTCCTCTTCCCGTTGAATAAGTAACTAATAAAATAACTCTCTTAGCTTAATTTCTAATTAGTTATAAATTTATTTCTTATTATAGTTATCGCATATTGTGTCTTATATATTTTATCAAATTTAATTTTCTCTTTCCTGTATTTTTCTTTCTTTAAAAGATACTACGTACTTTTAAGGTGAGCGGCATGTTTTGTACTACAATTTAAATTAAATATACATTTTCAAAATTTATTTTCACAAAGGGTAATAATATAATCTTCTTGTACTGGCAACTTCTCCATAACAAGTATTAAACAAAAAAAAGTGACAGCTCTCTCTAACTTCAAGACAGCCGGGCCCGGCACGCGACTTCCATTCAACAATTGGGTGAGTTTTTGCCAGTTTTTATACAACGAAACAATGCATATATTCGATCAAAAGATCTCGAAGTCTAATTTTTAATGTACTAATATTTTTAGTCATTTTTAAATCATTTGACAATTTTCAAAAATTTATATACCCATGGAAAAAATACTTTTTTGAACAGTCGTTTTACAGTTTACATTTTAAAGTTTATTTATAGTGTCAAGCAGTTTGACAGGTATCCACATCTATCGCGTAAATACATCGAGTTTGAATTAGCTAACTTGATAATTAGTGAAATTTATGCTGATATTGCCCTATTCACTTCTGTCGTTTAAATTTGGATGAAGCAACCAAAATGATACAGGTAAACATAAAACCTTCGTCAAAAACTAAAATTTATAAAATAACTTATTTCTAAAGCTATTATTATTAATATATATTATCTAAAACATCTTAAAGTCGGTTCTTAGTAATTTTTATGTTTTACTTTGCACCGACTTCAAGATGTTTTAAATAATATAAATATATTAATAATAATAGCTTTAGAAATAAGTTATTTTATACATTTTAGTTTTTTAGTTTTTAAAGCCGGTTTTTTTAAACGAAGTTTTTATTTTTTACTTGTTACTTTTTAGTGTCTAGCTATGTATGGTCGGACATACAAATGGTACCGCGATTCTTACAAAATATAGGTCCCAAGAAACGGGAACAAAAAAATGATCGTAAAATGAAAACTACTGGGCCAAACTATAACAAATTTTTAGGGGACCACATGGCAGCTATTCCGCGTCGAACAAAAAAAGAATCACGTAAATCGAATCATAAATCACGGAGTAATCGGTGAACATACATAAAAAAAAGATCCTGACGAATTGAGAACCTCCTCCTTTTTTCGAAGTCGGTTAAAAATTAACGTGGTGCTTTCGTCGTCCAAATGAGATAGTTTCCGCGGGATTCGTATTAAATTTTACTTAATGGAAGTTGGATGAAAAGGCAACTAAAATAAAGGCAATGTCTGAATCCAGCATTTCTTAGGGTTTTATAGGTGAATGGCAAGAAACAGAATCGTGTTTATTTTACCTCATTATGCTGGTTCTATCACTATCTTTTTCTACGTACATACATATACAAGTTGGAATTTTTTGATGCCACCTGGAGGCAAAGTACTCTAAATAATATATCTCTCTCTCTATTTCTTTATTTTTGAAAAGAAATAAAACTGCATTCAAAGATTTTCGAAAATGCTCTTGCTTCAGCCGGGAATTGTACATTAAAAATAAAGTTAACTATAATATAAACTAATGAAAATATTGGATTAACCAATTTTTTTGTATCAGGACTTGCTTTATTTACCACCGTTATCTAAAGTACATATACAACAAATCTCTTGTAAATTCATTAAATACGTTTAACTTCCATTGATTCCTTGATGATAGCACCATATCTCACCGCATACATGTACCTACCATCACCCATTACGTACATATACATGTGCAAGATACATACTTATGAAGCCAATGTGGAAGTTCTTAGTCAACGGGGTTTTGAGTGAGTTTATATAATAGTCTGCTGTATTCATTAATTATGATTCAACAAACATTTACACAAAAACAAAATTATTCTATTCAGGGCTTTTGTGTGTACGGAATAGGCGGGGGTTTTTTAAATACGGATATTATGCGCACACACATAGGGTTTCGTAGTGAAATAATAAATAGGACGTTCGTCATGTCCACGGAACCCTGTGATGTCCACGAACCGATATATATGTTTCGTAGACTTTGAATGTTTTGTTTTAAAATGCGATTTATGAACCGTTGCTATCGTTAAATGTTGTTTGGATTAATTAAATTACACTCCGTCTTTCAACATGAAGATAAGTAGCTGGAGTTCACTGTATTTATTATTAGGTGGTTATTTTCGTTTAAATTTAATGTTATTGCCCGCTTACTGTCGTGTATATTTATATTAATAGCAGGACAAATGTATGCATAGGTTTCTGTCTTCACGGAGCAAAAGGGAGAGAACCATTTAAAGCAAGAAATGGATCAATACCATTTGTGGTGAGTATAAATATACAATTGAATGTCAATTCATTTATTTCACAAAATAAAAGAGTGCTTATTTAAAGAAGTAAAAACTTTAATAAATCATTAAAAAAATACGTATATTGATGGGCCAGAATTCATACCAGTACAGCAGTGCTTCTAATATTTTTGAATACGCGACCCCTTTACAGGTTGAAGAATTTTGGCGACCCCTTTGACCCATAGACAGGCAAAAAGTTAGTAATTTAAAAGACTACGTTTATGTTTTTCTGTATTTTATTACCCATATTAGGGCCTTATATTCTGAAAAAAGCTGCTGAGCTTAGAAGGTACCTAAGTACGAGGTATGATTTGAAATTGCCTTTTCCCTTTTGCCGGCGGTCCCCTGAGCAAGGCTCTGCGACCCCCCTTGGGGTCACGATCTACAGATTGAAAAACTGTACAGTAAGCAGAGTCTGAGCAGTTTTCTGAACTAATTTGCGTATTATTACAATTACTATTACAAAAGTAAACGTCCTTAAAAACAATTTTGACTAATATGTACAAAATACAGTAAATTAATACATAAGTGACAAAGACAAGAAGTGAAAATTAAAATCTTATGTTATACATACATACATACATACATACATACATAACTTCACGCCAGGTCCCTTGCGGGGTAGGCACGAACAACAGAGCGCCATTTAGGCTTATTCTTACACACCTCACTTGCTTCTTTGACATTCATAGTTCTTGTCATGCACGCTCGTCTGTTCTTAAGGCTCCTGACATCACCTTCTGCTAGTACACGATCATGTTATGTTATATAAAAATAAATAAGACATAACTATAATATGATTATAATTTCTATAATGCTTTTTATGATGATTTTTTTAACGACCACGGGCTATAAAAATGCCCCGGACTTTTGGAGGGCTTGCGTGGTCTCGTGGGGAGGTCAACAGGTGGAGGCCCCTTGACAAATTTAATCTAAATGTGGCCTGACACTGACCGGTGATTATCCCTGTCTACACCATATAATAATGCACACAAGGACAAGTCCTTGCACACAAGTGTAGACGGCCAGTGTAGGACTATTGTGGGAAATGAGAACAGACAGTTCCGGGATATGGCGTCTGCCCGTCTCAATGTTCGGGGTCCATGGAAAAATGGTCGTTGAATGTAATTGATAATTAAATTGTAATTTATTTAAATTGACTTGGTAAAATTTTAATATTACACACCTATTGATGCAAAATGTATTGATACTGCAATAACCTAAGACTTTATACTGTACGTATACATTTTTGACAATATTTGTCTATACCATGTATCATGCATATTGTTCTGGAATGTGGCCAAACCCAACCAATTAGAAGGACATTCTTGCCAGACTCGTCACTGCATAGTGGAGGAATAAATATTATTCTAAGCAACCCTTTGAGCAAGGAGGCTGGATTATTATTTAAGTTCATGACTAAAATATTTAAAAACTAGAGTGTGTTAAAGTTAAGATTAATGTTAAACTTAAGTTTATTTAATATATTAAAAATGTAAATTTGCCATCACCTATGAGGCTGATATCGTCGCTAGTGACGAAGTCTCAATAAAAAATTAAATTTAAAAAAACCATATACATACCACCTATCTAATCCCCTAAAGAGGCGATTAGGAGGTTTTTTTTTTAACTGCTCATAACCTATATAAATAGGTGTACTTCATGTCAAGATACAGAGGTCTGTGTGTTGGTACGTTGGTTTCTCGAATGGCAGTATTAACAGCGGCCGTGTGCGTGACTAATCCAAAATCGACACAACATGATACAAGACCAATCAATGTCGTTGTTGGAACATCGTACCGTCATCCAAGAAGAGGCATTCGAGTACAAGTCACGAAAATCTTAATCCCTAACTGTAAGTATTGTACACATGTTTGTTAATAGGAGCGCACCAAACTTTAGAGTCATTCTAAGATTTATAGGTTATTTTGGCAAAATGCAACTCTTATGTCTGGGTCATATCTGTCCATCCTTCTGTCTTTGTATGTCAATATTGATTACATTTGATTTAAGCTGCAACAGGGCGCGCTGCGGCGCAGGTTTAGTGAAACTGAACAATTATAGTGAAGCTTATATAAGCGTTAAACAAATTAATTCAATATACACAATGTATATCGTCGTGTTTGTTTTGTTACATGAGTTCAGCAGACAGGCGTTAGTTTTCTTTTTGACGTGAATACGTCTTTAAAATTGCTTCCAGAGGGACGCAATTCAAAAAAGCGAATGATAACCAAATCGGGGAATACAGTTTAGTGTTGTAGCTACATATCTATCATCGCCATCTAAATTTCAATTACTCCACTAGATAGCTAAAGAATCAAAGAATTTATTACGCTAAGTAAGGACTGTAACACATCGCGTGCGGCGGAGACTTCGAGATTGTATTTGGTAGGAAAAATGGACTCCGGCAAATTATTCCACTCTATAGAATAGAAAAGGCGAAACGCTTGGTTCTGACTGGTGGTGTTTCCACCATGTAACGGTGGAGCAAACCGGTGCGTCTGGTTGTCCGATGGTAAATTGGGGATGGAGGAATCAGCTCGTGCAATTCTAAGGAACACTTCGAAATGTTTCCGATAGAAGACAGTTAGCTCGGGACGTTGCCTCTATGGTCTAGACTCTGAAGTCGAGCATAAAAGAGACGGTCATTGCGGACCAGCTTCCTGGCTCTTTTCTCAATTGTTTCATTCTAACGCCTCCAACTGGTATTTAGCTGAGCCGTCCCAAAGATGAGAACAGTCCTCCATGCACGGCCGAACTTATACTTTTAAATTGTAGTTATTCTTTCTCTAATTTAATATGTTAAAATATTATGCTCTTTTAAACTTTTCAGTTTCAAACGTGACGAACCGACTTTATCTAATGGAGAAATCGACGGCTATTTTGTTGCTTAAACATAAAATACCAGCTGTTATAACCGAAGTTCCACTACGAGCGCTCGACATTGATTACAAAAAGGAATTGGTTTTAAGTCTACAGGAGGAATGTCTGATGCCCGGTTGGCATTTCTTCTACAGAGGGGTAAATTTCTTTTTCATTCCTTACACACGGCCAATAATTGAATTTATCTGATCAAAGGGATGAAAACAATACTTTTCGTCCCTGGGAAAGGATATTCGATGCTGTAATTTTTTTTTAAATACTATGCGAACCATGTTCAATGTTTTCTACGATCTATAAGTTTTATACGGGCAGTGCTAAATCGCGGCATAAAATTGAAATTAAATTAAAAAATAATAGTTAAAAAAAAACCTTCAAATATACGCTTTTATAGAAAATACAACTAAAAAATAGATTTTTTAAACCCCACGCTTTTTACAATAAAACGATTATTTCTTACACTACTTTTATTTCAAATTTATTAAAATTTATTTTCTATGTTTTAGTTGGATTTTCTATAAAAGCGTATTTTTTAGTTTTTTAAACTATTATTTATTTTTCATTTTTTAGTGATTATTTAGTGATTTAATTCCCTGCTCCTTCTTTAGTACAGGAGTTCCTATGGCCACCTCCCGACTCCATTACCAGATCAGCTCCATGGTACCATTTTATTGCATTGTCACGCGATATACACATACGTGCAAAATTTCAGCTCTATCGGAAACCGGAAAGTCGATCACATTTAACTTGAAATATTCCGTTACATACTAACATACATCATACGTATGAAGCTAATAAAAGCGTATTAAAAAGGAATGTAATTAACGGATGTCGGGTATAAAATGAGTTCATCAGATTCGAATAAAATGCATTTAACGCCCGATTTCATTAGAGAAGTAGTTGTTTCTTTAACTAATTAGATTTTATTTATTTTGCTCATATTCTAAACTAGCTTCTGCCCGCGACTTAGTGCGCGTGGAAAGTTTTATAAATATCCCACGGGAACTCAATTAATTTTTCAGGATCAAAAGTATCCTATATGTTGACCAGGGATATAAGCTACCACCATACAAAATTTCATTTAAATCGGCCCCTTCGTTACACAGCTCATTACAACAGTGAAACAAAAAAATTGAATAAATCTAAATTAGTTCTATTTTACTTCTTACATCCCCCTGACTGTTTTGCGCAACAACACGCTAATCCAGCTATATAGCGGTCTCTGTAACCGAAACCGGTTCGGCCATCCTATATCTTACCGACTTTTGCTATCTCTCAAAATTCAACCAACGGTAAGTCTACTCTAGTGAATAGAAATCGGCCACAAGTCAGCGTCCACGTTCTCTCTTCATTTATTTATATATGTAATAAACAGATTACGTCTCTGAGCGAGTAGCCATTCTTTGGCCATTGATTCTCACTCAATGCACGTGTTCGTTCAAACATATGGTACGCACATTTTACGTTACATTTCCTTTGTACTGCAAAGTGTAGGGAGCTAATGCATTAATTTTACTACATGTAAAAAATATTTTGCTTCGTATTAAATACTCCTCAGAATAAGATGCCGGCGAAGTAAAATAAAAGTAACAGTGTTGTTCGAATAACTACTACAAGTACTCTACTATGTAATAATACCCGGTTCTCATGTCAAATCCGTTTGATGACTACCCACTGCGGGAGAAACGCGGTGGGGAATGTGCGACCAGTGCCGTAAATAGCCTTTTATGCGCCCTATGCGAGCTTCTATAATTGCGCCCTTGTGTTTTTAGATATTATAGGTACCCTAGCTAGAGCAATGCTATTTATAGGCCTACTCAAGGGCTTTAAGGCCTCAGCGGAAAATCAACGCTGGTTTTAAAAGACGATCATTATGTTGAGGCTGATGTCCCTTTCAGGACAAGATTATATTGTTAGTTTTAAATATGTTAACAATTATATCTACACTATGTACTGCCAAACTATGCGCTAATTAGAACAACAAAATGGATATTATAAAGAAAGTTGTTCATAGTACTTATTATACTCACAACAATATTAAATATTTCAGGATAAAGTTTACCCAGTACACAAATTCCTGCTCCAGAGGAATTTGAGGGTGCAATTTCTGAATATCGTAAAGAAAAACATGTGGTGCGACGCGCTCTCGATAAAATTCCAGAAAGCTTTGTTCAACGAAGGATTCAGTCAGTTCTACGATAAAGAATCTGCTATTTGCGTGAGAGATGTAAGATATAATAAATTTTTATATGCATTTACTTTCAAAAATGTTATGATTTGTGAATTTTTATTTTTTAATATTTTTCAATTTTTACAAAGATATTAAAAACATTAAAAAGAATAATACAAACAATTCTAAAAATAACATCTTTATTACTAAAACTTAGTTGCTTTTTGCGTCTGTCTGTCTATCTTTATTTCAACTAACTCCTTTTAAATCACGTAACAGTGATTAAGCGGTTTTAACTATCAATTACTTAAATATTTTCTCGAGGAAGGCTTATATGTATATATGTAATATTATACATACATATTTGCTTTTGCCCGCAGATTCGGGATTTTATATATCGGGTATATAAAAACCTAATTCATTTTCATGTTCATAATAGAGCTACTTTACTAGAATTAGACCCACGGCATAGGCTTGGAGCACACTCAAGTCTAAAATGAAATATATATTAGAAACATATAAAATCTTGAATTGACTGATGTCAACAAACTAGGGCTTGAAGTACCGGTAAATATGATGTATCGTTATTTATGCTGAATTCAGATAACGGTAAAAAAGAAATATCGTCTTAAAACTTACCGTTATTTCTGGCCACTCTACCGATTAAAACTGTAACGTTAATACTATTTTTATCGGCAATTTTACCGTTATAACTACGTTTTGTTACCATCGTCGTTCTATTTCACTCGCAAAGATTGTCAATCAGCGCTGTGCTAAGAGCGCGCGTATATTAAGAGTTGTGTTTGTCGGTGGTTTCGGTAAGATGCAGTCATAATAAAGCGAATTCTAAAAATAGCAACATCGCTTGAAATAACGTTTAAGTTACCGATACGTATAACGTTATACAAACGATTTTTAACGTTTTATTATAACATTAAAATCATAAATGTTATCAAGTAACGGTAAAAAATATTCACGGCATTATCTTTTTCGAAAATACCAGCTATCTTGTTGTGATATATAAAAACGAATGTCTGTATGTCCTTTACAGAATCCTAAACTATACATCCGATTTTTATGAAATTTTGTGTGTGTGTTTGAGTGGGTTCCGGGATGGCTTACAGTCACAATTGTAACCGGTGGCGCTGATATCTTGTTCTAGAATCATCCTGATCACCTAGACCGATTTTGGTGATTTGGTTTTTGTGTCATGGTAAAGTAAGCATTATCTATCTTTGCATAAGCACTATCCGCGTTGGATTGAGATAATAGCAATAAATCAAGAGCAGCGTAATTATAATCACATCAATTATCGCCAAGTAATAATTAAATAGTAATAATTGTTATGATCGCGTATGAGTTATCATTGATTATTTATTATTATATATTTTGAACTTTATGCCGTTGAATCATTTATCTTTCAGCCTGATAGAACAGCCCAACCGTGCCACGTAAGTAATCAAAGCGTACGATATCAAAATTATTACATATCACATGCAAGTTTCTCTTGCGTAGTTTACGAGTTTGGAATAAGCTTTTGTTGAGGTTTTTCTGCAAAACTACTATGTGGGGTTCTATTTAAAACGTATCATATTAATTAGATCAAGTCCTTCAGTATGTCCAGTAAATTCACCTTCTAGATCCTTCTCCTACAGTGTGTCCAGTAAATTCACTTTCTAGATCAAGTCCTTCAGTATGTCCAGTAAATTAAACCTCTAGATCAAGTCCTTCAGTGTGTCCAGTAAATTCACTTTTTTTTTTTTTTTTTTTTTTATTGCAGGAGATCAGCAGACAGGCAGACGGCCCACTTGATGGAAAGTGGTTACCATCGCCTATGGACATTTGCGACACCAAAGGTGCTACAAATGTGCTGCTGCTCTCTAAGAGGGACTGGATCCTGGTCACTAATGCCGGAACACAACACAAGGTTGTTATGGCGTCATACTCTAGACCAGGGGTGGTCGCCATCCAGTCGAGCATATATATAATACTCTCCCACCTGGCTGTGGGTAGTTTTGTCGCCTCTTACGACAGGCCGCCCGGCCGCAGGAAATTGTATTCTTTCTCCGTTCCTGCACGGATAACCTTCACTTTCTGGAAGTCTTTCATTATGTCCAGTAAATTCACCTTCTAGATCAAGTCCTTCAAGTATGTCCAGTTAATTCACCTTCTAGATCTTGTCCTTCAGTATGTCCAGTAAATTCACCTTCTAGATCAAATTTTTCTGTATGTCTAGTAAATTCACCTTATACATCAATTCGTTCAATATGTCCATTAACCTATTTGAAGTCTTTTAACTACTAGAGAGTCAGTCAAGTCAAATCCCATGACAATTGCTACACCTGCTATAAGGAAATCTATTAGAAGAAGATGACCACTTTTTGATTGACCCACCGATAGTGGGTCAGTCGTATGAAATTGTATTTCTTTTAAAATAAATAGTTTAAAGTCGTCAGTATATCAATTAATATGATTAATATAATATTATATACATAAACTCAATAACAACATCTTTCTCCATACAAATAATATTCAAGACTAGTTAAATTCCTTATAGACTAGGGAACATTGATGGCATCTCTGGCGGTGTAAATATTTATTAGCAACGCTAAACACGGCACACCTTCCATCAGGTGGATCATCGGCAAGTCGTATACTCCCGAAACAAGAGAGAACTGCTCTGAATGAATCACTTTAGATTTAACCTTTCGAGGTTCGAATGTTTCGGCACGGTTTTATGATACTTTTTCAATTTTTACCCCACATAGCATTGTACTCCATCCCTCTACCATCTATGGTTATTGAGCATTTATACATATTAAAATGTTTAGGGAATGTATGGCGCACCACTCGTATGTCAGGGACGCGCCGTCGCCATGCTTATGGCGCCCGATGCTCAATGGACAAACTGTACAGGCTATAGTAATACAGTTCATCTATTCTCCAGCGCGTATCTCCGCCCATTTATGACTTGTGTTAGCAGGTAAAACCTATATTATTATGTTTCAAAACTTAGGTCCCGCATATATATAAACTGAAGGACTCATAAACTGCATCAAAGTTCAGGATTACTTTGAAATGATTTTTTTAAATAAGTATTTTAGATTAAATTATATAAATATGGAGAGACTGGCTCTTAATCTCAAAAAAAAGGAAAATTTAAAAATAAAACTGCAGCAAAACAAATGAATATAGCCGGGAAAAGAAAATTTACACGTAGTATCAGATTTGCGTGTTATTTATAGCAAAGTTTTAAATTGATTCTCATTGATTTTTTATTCTTTTGTCAATTGAATTATTGTTACCAGCAGAATTGTTGGGTTAGTTTTTTAACTCATCGAGAGTTTTTGAACCATAATATGGATACTTCGTCCGAACAAGCGGCTCAAATTGTAGCATTGGTGCGGGAGGGCTTGGATCAACGAACGATTGGTAGAAATTTAAATTTAAACCAGTCTACGGTTTCTAGAATATACAGAAGGTTTGTGGAGACAGGTTCTTACAGAAGGAGACGTGGTACAGGCAGGACTCGAGCAACCACCGGTCGTGATGACCGATTTATTGTGTCAACTTCCCTGCGAAATCGTTTCCTCACGTCTGTTAACATCAAAACAGAGCTTAATGAAGTGCGTGGAGTAAACGCGGATATCACCCCTTTTAGACTAGCAAATGGTCCAAAGTTGTCTGTAGCTCACAGACAAGCTCGCTTAAGATTTGCGCGTGATCACCTGAATTGGACAGAAGAGCAAAGAACCTCCGTATTGTTCACGGACGAGTGTAGGACATGTTTATATGGTGCAGATGGTCGCAGAAGAGTCTATCGTAGACGTGGGGAGCGATATGCTCAAAGTTGCATTGAGGAGCGTGTTCCTTTTGGAGGCGGTTCGTGTATGGTCTGGGGTGGCATATCGATGAACGGGCGAACAGAACTTGTGTTCATAGACATGGTCCGTCAAAACGGTAATAGAGGGGGTTTGACTGCACATCGCTACGTAACAGAGATCTTAGAAGATCACGTGGTGCCTTACATGGGATTCATAGGCGAAAATTTTACTTTAATGCAGGATAATGCCCGGACGCACGCTGCTGCACAAGTTCGACAATATTGCGAAGAAGTTGGGATACGTACAATTAATTGGCCAGCACGCAGCCCGTATCTTAATCCCATTGAGCATGTTTGGGACAATTTAAAAAGAGCTGTATATGCGAGAAATCCTTTGCCCACGACAGTGGCAGCACTAAGAACAGCACTTTCAGAAGAATGGGACAATATTCCGCAAGATCTTTTAATAACCCTAATAAAACCTATGCGGAACCGATTAGAATCCGTAATAAGGGCACGTGGAGGTAATACACCTTATTAAAACATAAATAAACCCTTGCATAAAGTTTGTGGCTATTGTTAAAACCAATTTTTTAATTAAACCAATTTTCCTTAAATTTCTTTTTTTTCTTCAAAAAAAGTCTTAAGGTCCTTTCCAGTACACAAACTTAAACTTAAGGATATGACCCTACGCTGTTTTAAAGTTCACGAACCAATCTAGAGGTTTCAATTTAAATCTGTATAGAAAGTTTGCATACTTGGTTAAAATATTTATTTCAAAGTCGTCTATTACTTTGATGCAGTTTATGAGTCCGTCAGTGTATATATTCCAATGCTCGTTTTACAATCCATCTATCAACATGGATTGGATTGTGGAAAAATGTGACGGTACATTTTTTTCCCAACCGGCGTTAAAGAAGTTTCACTTCAATAATACTTAGTTAGTTAGTCCCAGTCGCAAATTTTAAAATAATGGACGCGGTCTTTTGTTACTTTTATTATAAATATTAAAATTTATACTAATTCATATCTGCAATCTAAAGTGTATTTATTATATTTAAGCTTGTTTGTTAATGATTTCACCTAAATAGCCGATTTTCATGTTTATTACTTGGCTTCGAGACATGTTCACGTTTATAGTAGCGTACGGTCAGCACATCAATAAATAAACTAATTCTTTTCATGTCTTTTTTATAGGCGGGTACTTAATACAAAACTAATAATATTAAAATAATAAACATAATTTTTAATTTCAAGGTAATTTTAGTTTTAAGTTTAGAAGTCCTATATACAAATACTACTACAAATACAAAAATGTCTTGAAGCTAATGTACATGTACTCCTATAGATTAGAAGTAGTTTATTTACAAATTAGAATGGTGAAAGTAAGACCAAAAATTATACAAGGAACTGATGCGTAACATATGCCAGTATCCACTAAAAGAGGTGTGCAGGGTCAAGAAACGTCACGCTGTGTCCCTCACATATAGGTAGTAATCGATTAACAATAAGAAGTGCCGACTTCGCAAAGTAGAGAAAAAATCAGTAAAACAGGCTCCAGGCTTTATACAATATGATGGCAGAATGACGATGATGACAACAAAGAAAGCAAACGAACGTATCCGAGTAGACAGCCCTATTTATATAATTATCCAATGAAAGCAATCGTCGGTTTCTATACCTAATTATAGATTATAATCTGAGTGTACCAGCGTAGGCGACTCTGCGGTTTATAAACTTTATCACGAACATGGAGTTTGTCGCAGAAGTGGGAGTTAAGGAAGTCATAGTCATTCACTAAAGCAATGTCATTTATTCACGACACGGTTCCTGCTTGCGCCAGTTAAGCACTATAAAAGTATAAGACTTAAGTAATTGGCCTTTCCTATATAAACTTTAAAGCACCTCTTATTTAGAACTCATCTGCTTGCATAGGCGATTTGGTAAGACTGAATCGAATTGTGTAATGTGGATGGAAATATGAAATCTAAGGTCATTGGTTGATCGGGACCACTCGATTCGATAATGAGATTGTGTCCAACCAGATCGGGTGGTGTGGACGCTAGTTGGTAAATTTTGACGCACTCATCAGCAAATCAGCGTGTTATTACAAAATTCAATAATTCGTGAACTTTATTCATACAATTTTTGACACTGGCTCATTTGCTTTATTTTTCATCATTGTTTTGCCCATAGTCTTCTTATTTATTTTCTTCATCTACATTGGTAGTTAGAGCCAAAATCGACCCAAACTTTTGCTTCTTATTAAGAGATATCTTGCTTGACAGAAGTCCGTTCAGTAGAGGCAACAAAATAAATCTCAAATTGGCAGTCTCCTTTTGTACGTGTAGACGGACAGTCACAATCAGATTGTAGCCAATTCAATTACCAAATCTGATTGGCAATCAAATTTTTGTGGCCCTTTCACATGATACAATTTAGTTTAAGTTGAAAATTGTTTTTACTTTTAATACGGCCTTCAATGATTAGTTACTCTAGTATAATACCCTAGTGTCAACTGTAGTAGGTAATAAAAATTTGTATTAGTAATAAAAATTGTATAAGAACATAGAAACTGTAAATTGGACTAGAATTTGTTAAACCTTTAGGAATAACCGAAATGAAGAATAATTTATTATTAGTATCTAAGAAATTTGTAAAATGGATATTTGGAAAAAAATAAGAAAGACAGAAATAAAAATAAATAAAAAGAGACAATAAAAGAACAAACAACAACAAAAACCATAATAAAAAAAGCATAAAGCCCGGATAATCACGTTCGTCCGGAGAGAGGAATTTAAAAAAAATACCCTAGTGTCAACAGCTGTCAATGTTTAACGTCATAAACAATGTCGCATCTCAAATAACGCGTTAAATCTTTGGCTATATCTGGGCGACACAATTACTAATCCTAATCAATCAATCACTATCCCAGGTGCAGCAGGAATATTATAAAAAATAAACTAGTGATTATAATTTAATAATCTATAAAATTTTATCAATATTAATAACTGCAAATAATTTGAATATTCAAAGCATTCATAACTACCCACATCTAAATTGTACTTTAAATTTCAGTTTATTCGACCCCGATATCCAATTGGACTGGAATTCAATGAAGAAAGCTGTTGAAACAATTAATTCTAACGAATATGATTACTTACCCCAACTGTATGACAAGGTTGCCTCCGGTGACTCTACATCTACGGAAGAAGTTTAGACTTGTAGATGATATTGTTTTTACGAAAATAAATTATAGTCTAATATAAAAAATAAAATACCTATATCATTATTACATTCTAAACATGGCGTGGTTATACATTAAAAAAGCTATTCAAAAATAAACACTACACGATGCATTTTTTTTCAGATTTCTTGTCTGACGATTGGTTGATTTGTTCGGGATTAACATAAAAAGTACTGGGCCGATTGCGATGCAGTTTTCGCTGATCGAAGACAATTCTTAGTCTTAAACTTTACACTACTGTTTATTCTGGGAATCCCGCGGGTTTTTTTCTCGGAATAGATTTAAAATGGCCACATTAAAACAAATCAAATTCCAATGTAATTTTTTTACAGATCGATAGTAAATTTAATGTATAATATGTAACATTTTTCAGAATCTCGCGGGTATTTTTTCGGGAGTGGTTTGTAGTTGTTCCGGGTACATAAAAATGAGTTTATTTCGACACAATTTTCACTGAAACGAAACTTACATTTTTTTTATGTGGAACTTTGTTTCCGGGAATCCCGTGGAATTTAAAGTCAAGAGTGGACCAGTCGCGGGCATAACCTAGTAGTCTAGTATAATTATGATAGCTTTAACCTTATAAGTAGCAATATTAATTAACACAGTTGAAGAGGACAAGAAAGAAACTGAAATTTAGTTTCGTTTTTTTAGAATTTCCTAGACATTTTGGCAATTGACCATTTTGACCCTTATGAAATAGAAATAAACTAAAACAAAAAACATACAAAAAAAAGCATTACAAGTCTACTTAGTTTGTGTTCAGCATACCACTTTCCAACGAAATGTCATGATTTCCTCAAAGTTTTGAATAATTTCATAAACAATGTTTTTAACTAAAAAAAGCAATATAGAGCCTCTGGCAACGCATCAGCGTTGCCATTCAGCGAGGTAATGTGACCAGCTCCTGTCATGCGCAATACACATATTTTACATACATATATCAGACTAATTAGAGTAGTTAATTAAACAAAAAATGAGTAATTTCAAAAGAGAACAAACGTATTTTATGCACGAACAATCGAAAATAAATATTAACGAGACGGAAAAGTATTAAAAATTGAAATAGGGACTTACTTGAAGGTATATTTTTAATTAAGTTTTTTAAAATAAATAAATGAAGAACAAACAATTATTAACAGCGAACAATTAGGAACAAACGAGTTAATAGAAAAAAAATAAGGGCTAAGTTTGGTGAACCAATGTCATCAACTGTTGATTAGCATGAACGGTTAACTTGTTATAACTATATTATACTAGATAGAGTTCTATTGATCTATGTAAGTTTTGGTTTAAGTGCTATCTAGTGTTAAGTAGCAAGATATTTTGTTAAGATTACCTTCTACTCGACAGCATTCTACTAATTGATATAAGTTTTGGTACAAGTACCATCTAGTATTGAATAGCAACAGATCTCAACTTGTTGAGTCTATCTTACTAGATGGCTCTCTATCAAATAACCAAACAAAAATATTGTTGCAGAATCCAGCGTCGATAAGTACGAGATTTGTTCAAGTTTTGAAATAAATGCCATCTAGTATTGAATAGAAAGAAATCTTAAGTTGTTATAACTATATTCTAGTAGATGGCGTTCTATAAGCTTTAGTACAACTACCATCTAGTGTTCAGTGGCAAGATATTTTGTTAAGACTATGTTCTACTAGATGGCGTTCTACTAATTAATCCATTAAAATTTCGTACAAGTACCATCTAGTGTTGAATGGCAAGATATCTTTGTTAAGACTACTTTCTACTAGATGGCATGCTACTAATTTATCGTACAAGTATCATCTAGTGTTCAGTGGCCAGGTATTATGTTAAAACTACGTTTTACTAGACGGTGTCCTACTAAAACGGATAAAACGAATTCCGAAAAATAACAAGTCAAGTTATAAATAAACATGTATTTATTCCACTGCTTTGCATTACATCGAGTTGTCTAACCACAAATAATTGCAAGCGAATTTAAAACAATATATCATTACATATAAATATAATACTCTGTGCCAGTGCTTGACGAAATACAAAACTTTGTCCACGACATAAAAACGATGCTCAATCAAGAATATTGGAACAAATAAATTTCCCGCATTTTCTATACGCATCTTTTGTTACCATCACAATATTCGATAGAAATGGATAGGTCCGGATGGATACGAACGGCAACTTAGTGGAGAACTACGAGATCCACATCCACGCGCATCCGAGTGCAGAGTGGCAGATTAGCACATGTATCTGCGATTACTATTAAAACTGATCGAAATTAATATAGCTTAACGAATCAGTATACTCCATAGCCCGCTGCAGTCAATCGGATTTATATGAGTTTTACGGAAACGAGATCTGGATGTGCATCTTCAGACATTAATGCAAGTCGGGATGCAGCTCCAAATTGTACCCAGCCCTTCCCAACTCTAATATCCAATACTAGTACTCTATAGAATATTTTAGGTTTTGGTATAAGCACTTCTTAAACACGATTTGGTTTTACTTACCTACTACTTACTATATGCTGCCTTAATCACATAAAAATAACATCCTTTATACCGGATCTCTACACCTTACTGTCCATTCTATATTGCCCGTCGGTTAAATTGTATCAACTGCAACGGCAGGAAGCAGGAAGTAGTGTGGAGAACGGGCAATAAAAACGGATATTAACGGTTGTTCAAAAACGGCTATAATTGTCGAACAAAACAGAAAACTGACAAGTCTTAGCTTACGTCAGCCGTCTGCTGTCGGTCGGAGAGTTATTCACCTATTAGCCAAATAGCCATCAACATGTTTTTAAGTTGGCTAATGAACTACCATTTGCGGCATGGCTAAGTTTTTGGAATTTTGTTTGATTACCCACCGCTAATGGACAGCGCGAGTACTTAAAGATAATAAGTTAAAAATGGCATACTCGCGTTACGCAATTCTCCCCTTCTTTCCTGTTTGCTGCTGTAAAAGTGGGCATAATTTAAACAAGGTACAAAATTGACACTAGTTGTATGACATTTGTGTCAAACTTTGCCCAGTAGTAAGACAAATGAATGGATATCAAGATACAGAAACCTGATGTTAATTTGCCACACAGTTTCCGAACGTCCACACATGCATCATTTCCGACAACCCGTTGTTTACGATCATGAAAATAATTAGGTCGACCAAATGATACACATGTGGACGTAAGTTTACATGCACCCAAATATCGAGAAGACAGTTCAACTTTCTTCATCGAATCTATAACTAAAACATTACATTACTATTTAAATAAATGGTTCTGGTGAGTTCATATGATTATTTTCTATTTCCCCCGAGAGCTCTGCAGAATTATCCTTTGGTCTATATTCTTTTTGTTTGTCTATATTCGTTCAGCTAGGGTAAATGTTTATACAAATACTAGACTTCGTAAAAATCTATTAATATCTAAGAAAATGAAAAGCAAACAAACATACAGAGAAACTACATTTTTACTTTAATTGTATATTATGATCTGAAAAAAAAAACAATACTGTGTAGAATATTAGGCAAGACGAGACAAAATAAGAAAACTTAAAGCCCGTACAATGTTGCAAATTTAGACATTATGTATCTACATATTTCTAAATCTATATATTGTTGTAATAATTGTATAATTATTGCATAATATAAACGGAAGACAGACCCTTTCTTTCCTGCAGATAATTTAAAAATAGGCAAAGTAAGGTAGACACACAACACAACTTTGGCTAGAATTATATATCTCGATAGATAATATTTACATTTTTCTACTTATTTTCCCCGTTTTAAGAGAAAGTATTTTTGTTATGGTAATATATACTAAAAATGAAAGTTTTTGCAGTCCCATACAAAAATATCGTTAACTGTATATAGGAGTTGTATGAATAAATATGTTATAGATACGAAGAATTTTTTAAACTATAGAATAGTTTAAAAATTGTGGTTATTTTATCAAATTGAATAACTACTGTTTTAGCTTAAAAGTTATTATGTCATAATGTATTAACATTACAACCTTTTTTTACTAATTGTTTCACCATAACAATGTTATATTCGATTATCGTTTTAATTAAGAATTATTTACAAGCTTTGAAGAAAAATATGAAACGATTATAACGTAGATACTTTAACTGAACTAATACTGATTCAAAAACCTGAGACCAAATTTACCTCTTTAAGTAATAAAGTCTTCAAGGAAGTACTTAATCCGTCCAGCAGGAAAAAATATCAAAATATTAATATTTATCCAGCTACTGAGTAGCTCAATTTCAAAATCTACCCAGTGAAATTGCTTTTGAAAGGAATGCTTCTGCATTTATAGTCTCATTAGGCATTTTCTTACCGCACTTGTTCAAATATCTAACGACTGTGCCAAAATATAATATGGCTGCCAACAAGCTTAATAAATTAATTCGATATGGTATATCATTGAAATATTCATAGCTTTTTCATGCTGCGGTGTAATATTTCTTGGAATAGACTAGCTTGGTTTTTTAATCGCACAGCATATCTGTATCGAGATAAATTAATTAAAAATAGCTAATAAATGATATTTGTTGTAAAACTCGATGATAACATATTTTAAAATAATCTCTACTTAAATAAAGTATTCCAATTAAACTAATATATTATACAAAATAAATATTTGGGTGTATACATAAAACATAAAATTTAAAATGATTTCAAACAAAACAAATAATTAAAATTTATTTAAAATACAATTAACTTTCATCTCATTAGGTTGGCTATATGATAATAATAATTATGTAGCTCTGATTGAAATCTCAAATATAATCAAGTAACTAATCCTCAGGTAAGAAGATACGGGAAAACTAAATTCTCAGCCAAATTTTCTTCTTATGGCAGCACCAAAAAACGCCATTCAGTAATCAGTTGAGATTTTCACTACAAACATCTATTTCTTGCGTCAAAACAACACCCATAACTATTGTTAACTTTTTTAACCAATATTACTATTTATTTTTTTAATAAAAACCCTCGAAGTTCTCATTGTCTCTTAATACAATGTTGTCTGTAAGTGTTTCTGATTCTTGAACACAGGGCTTGGAAACCGGAAAAAATCTCTATCAATTAATCAAACAAAAATGTTTATGCGCGTCTGCATCATTTGGCTAGAGATCTATCTAAAGTTTTGAGTCAAGTACCATCTAGTATTGATTAGAAAGAAATTTTAACTTGTTATAACTATATCTTACTAGATGGCGTTCTATTGATCTACGAATTTTTATATTCTCCAATGAGAATAAAGAAAATAATGAGAATAAAAAGACAATTCTTTTAATACGATGTTGTCCTTAAGAGTTTCTAGTTCTTGAACATAGGGTTGGAAACTGGAAAAACTTCGAGCCCGTTTCAGCTCAAGTACGTACGCCTTTTCGACTTTGTTCTAAAAATATCAATCAAACGCTATTACAACAAACAAAAGTTCGTTAATTAGGTTTCGTTGAATAAACTAAACACACAAACACATGTTTATATTATGTAAACAGTTGCCATATAGAGAAAGTAATTCTCGCGGAATAAACCAGTTATGCAGGTTTACATAACGCTCTTGTTTGAATTCGAACTAATTAGTGGACTAAAACCAGTTGTAACCGTTTAAAAGCGGTTAACTTTAAACCGGTTCCAAGCCCTGCTTGAAAACACATGTTAATAGAGGCTTAATTGTAAGACATTTTATTTATCTAATGAGTATATATAACGAAGTTTTTATACTCACTCGAATTAGATATAACATTGGAAAAGACCTTAACTATTTTACATACTTTTTGCTCTATGTTAACAATTCATGAGTTTGACTTAACCATTTCTAGAATCTTAAAATATTTTTCGTAACAATTCCCAATGTCAAAAACTCGCTAAAATGCCCACTTAATTCATACTAATCTATCAATACTACCTATTATATATTGGCCTCTATTTTTTAGAATTCAATTTATTAGAAAATCTATGAATATGGCAATCCTTTTAACTATGATATAATAACTATAGAATTCAAGATGTAAACATGTAATTTATGTCAGTAAATAAATTATATTAACTTAAGTTTTATACTAAATAAATATGTCGGAATTTTATAGATGTTTACTAAATCAAAACATCGAATTTTACAGAATAGCAAATAAAAGATAATACTATTTTTGTTTTAATACTTATCTTGTCGTCGTGAAGTGTTTATCCACATATAAAAGAAAAGAAAGAGTAAGAAATATTTTTTATCACCATCTAGCTTTTATACACAATTTCAAAGTAGTGTCGAATTGACCTTGTACCTTACGCTATTTTGCGACAGATGGCATTAACACACAATTTTGGAAAATTTTGATTTAGCCACCAATTAGCACGATGCGTATATGAAATAAAACACGTGTATAAAGCCGTATTTTTTAGAAAGCGGAGAACAAAAGGTGCTATATTAGAAAACAAGCATTCAGAAAGGAGGAGCCTATCACTATTATGAAACAATTCAGTGTCTTTTGTCGATGTTATGCACATCGACAACAGACACTGAAGAGTACGTAAGTAAGAACACTCGAAGTCACAAATAACGCATAGTAATTTATTAATTAAATAAAAATCATATAGAAATATTTACGGACAACCTTAGACCACCTGTTCTTCAATGAAATTTTAACGAACTAGATATAAAACATAATTTAATCTAGCTATTCTAAACTTTGTTTAGAAAAGCTGCTCTACAGTTGTCTCGAGCCAATTTTTGATGTTTTTGCAATTGATAAATTACTATATGATTTCTGGGACACCATATCGTATTCTTACATCGTCGAACCAAAGCAGTATACACGAATAAGCCAATACTGAGTATGTCTAATTTGGTAATAGAAATGTAAAAAGGTGAAATTATTAAAATAGTAAAGCGTATAATAAACTTAATTGTAGTATAATTAGACTATACATACAATAATTAGATATAAATTACAAAGACATAAATACTAAGGCCGTATAAGAAAAATATACAAGAAAAAAAATAGAAAACACAAAGCGAATGGATTAGAAAGTTCTGCCTCTGACAATCCTAAAAGTCAGAGAACAGTTAATAGACGCATTAAGAAGAAAAAATAGTTAACAACATAACCCTCCCTTTTGGCTTTAAGGTAGTCGGGTAAAACGGGACGGCAACCTCTCAGACAGGCTCCTGCTATTATTAGAAAAGGCGATTAAACTATAGTGGAAAAAATTCTCAATACTGGAAAATTATAATAAACTTATTTTCTTGCAATACATAGCTAAAGGCAGCCTGTCAGTCTTGGCAATGTTATTATTTTCTGTTTAAACAAACATTTAAATACGCAAATATTCAGTTTTATAAGGAAAAGTTGTTGAGTTACTTGTTACGTAAAAAATATAATATCCAATAATTTTTTTAAATAAAAAAATTTCGTTGGATAATAACCGTTTAATCTTTACTTAAATTGAAGATGAGGGCCTCCGAGCATTGAAATATATAATTTATCACATTTGAATAAAAATTCAAAATGAATTGATAAATTTGAAATTCAATGCAAAACACTTCTTTTATGATAATCACCAACACTTGTACTAATTGTTCTTATAAAAACTTACTAAGAGTGTTAAATTATTTATATTTTAGTTTGCTAATTCGATTAACCCATTAAGAAATAATACAATAAAAACTAGTTTATATAAAAAAATTTAAAGTCATAAAATTATATCCACTGTCATAACAATAAATAAATACTTAAAAACTAATTTCTATATAATAGAATCTTGTTGAACTCAATCAATGAATTCACCATTTATACCATGTAATTCACAAGTTTTTTACCATGACCAAAATAATAAATCACGAAACATTGTATCTGGTTAAAATATATTTAAAAAAAATAATTAAAAAACATCAAACGTGGTCCGATATTAGAAGTTATCATACCATATCATCAAAATAAGAAAATTCAATCAACAATTTTAAATTCTTAAATTATCATAAATAACAAAATAATTGCAAATAATATTGCCACTAGAATACCTATAGCGAGCCATTGACGACGATCTGGAAAAAAAATGGATTGAAGATTACTAAACCACTACACAAGCAACCTTCGGAGATAATACTCTGTAAGGGCGCGTTCCCACTTTGTCGGGACTACAGATAATCGTGTAGTTTTAAGTGTAGTAGCTTATATGTTGAGATGGAGGTGTTCACATATAGAACGACACGACTTACTGTCGTCTACGACAGGTTGTCATGACAGTGGGAACGGCTATCACGACAGTCATAAAACGATAACAAATAGTTACGACTAAATCGTGACGGCAAATCTATCGTAGCCACGATTGCTTGCTTCAACTTCCTTCTTTTCAAAAAGGAATACATTATTAAAATTTCGTCTTCGTCCATTGAACTCAGGAGCATAAACGCACTACTGATTTCCAAGAGAACTTAGAGCCGACTGTAGATTTGTAGCTTGATAATCATGTGTAACGAAAAAGCGACGACCTTGAAACGATAAAATGTCGTCGCGATCTAATGGGAACAGCTAGATACGGTAGTCGCTAAACGATGAAAAATATTGACGACAAACAATCGTTATAATGGGTACAGCTAAATACTACAGTCGTCCAACGATAAATTAATCTTAACGACATAGTGGGAACGCGCCCTTAAGGCTGATTTTTTTTTTAGTCAGATGAAAGTTATCTATGGAATAAATTATATCGTATAATAAAAATAATAATAAAAGCCCCTAACCGTCCCACTGCTGGGCTCGGGCTTCCTACTATTGGGGATCGGACAGTATACCCACCACGCTTGTCCAAGGCGGCTTTGCAGGTTTGGCTCATCAGTTATCTCGATGTGCAGGTTGCATCACGATGTTTTCCTTCATCGTTGTTAGCACGTGGTAATTGTAGCAATATGCACATTAGGTCAGAAAACTGCTTAAGTGGTGAATGCGATCCGGCCAGGATTCGAACCCGCGCCCTCTGAGCTTGGAATGCGGGCGCTAGCCATTACGCTATACGACTTTTTCTTCTTTGTCTTCAGGTTTGTCTGTTCAATTGGTCACAATCACACCAAGAATATATTAAACTGACTACACTAGTCTAATAAGTCTGCAACGACACACTCACTCGTTCACTTGTACACAACTTCATATACACACCACATACATATACACATACATTACATATACACCCCACATACATATACAAATACATACATATATACCAAATTGTATAACAAACAAGTTATCTGGAAGTCGGCGCTAGCAACTGCAACAAATTACTATACTACAGCAGTTGTTGGTGATACCAAATTGTTTCTGTACACTACTTACTTATAATAATCTCGTTAAGAGAGGATTAGCCATCTCTTAAATAACAGACTCTTAAGCACCTAATCAATGGCTGTTTCACATAAAACTTGCCATCTTGCTTGCCTCTTAGCAGTCACTTAAACTACCTCTCGATGTTGGTTATTTTTGACAGTTATTTATGAGTTACTTTACCATCTCTTATCCTTAAGAGGAGTTTATGAGTAAGATTTTCGTTAATCAGTTGCTGAGTAGTTTCTTAAAATTTAACAAACAATTATAAGTAAGGCCATAAGTTAATGGTTTCGAACTTTTAAATTCTTTAATTCTGTTTCATGTGGACTTTATTCTCGCGAAATATGTAACTTGATAGACATACAAACATCAACAGTAAGATAAATGCTTGGAAATAGTTTGATTTGCTCATCACCTCGTTTTATATCTTACTATTAATTTATAGTAAAATACAACACACCGGAATATATCGCGATCATGTAACAAACAGAGATTACATCTGCATTTCTAGTATTACTGTGGATAAATATTCATTCAGTATTATATAGAAAACCACAAACAAGTTATGCGCGGCGTTAAATAATGCTTGCTTGCTAGCTTGAGGATATGCAATGCGAGTATTTCTCTATCCATACCGATAATTATTTATTTAGAACTTAAACCTTAAAGAACTGCCATATTTTCTGAATTCCTAAAAGACTTTGTTTCCCGACACAAAAACAAAATCACCAAAATCGGTCCAGGTGATTAGGAGTATTCTAGAACCCGATCTCAGTGCCACCTACCGGTTACAATTGTGGCTGTAAATCATCCAGGGAACCACTTAAGCACGCACACAAAATTTCATCAAAGTCGGACGTATAGTTTACGATTCCATAAAGAACATAGAGACATTCATTTTTATATAGGTATCAGAAAGTTTGAAAAAAACATAATTAACTGACCGTTGTTCATGTGGAGGACTTTGGCAATTTTCTTCACAGTCGAATCTAACTTTGAATCAGCATTCTCGAGATCTGCGTTGAGATCATCTAGCATTCTGTAAACATAGTCACGTATACAATATAAACAAGAATAAAGAAGTGAATAATTATGACAAAATGGATCAAATACATCAATCAAAATCTATAAAGAAATATAATAAATTCGAAGTGTCTATGCCTATGAAAGTATATACTCATATGAAAAAAATCAAATTTTTGTCTGTCTCCAGACAGTATCTCTGAAACAGCTGGGCCGATTTTGACGGGACTTTCATTGGCATATGCTTTTTCATAAGGAATAACTTAGGCTGTCATAAAAGTTCATTTTATTATCTTTATACTGGAAGTTACCGGCGACTTCACCCACGTTGCTCGGGTGACAAGATCACAGTTGTTTAACCAATAATTAAAAATAAGACTTATTTTCAGCAGGACAATAGTTTGTTTACAATGAGAATACATAAATCCTGGAAATTCTCATAAAACCCGAGATAAGTAATGTTACATACGCATATACAACTGTCCTATTAAAGGTTTTAAATAGAAAGCAAGTACTAAAACCATTTAGAAGCTTGAGAATCGTTTAAAAACCTTTCGGCTCTAAATCCCGCGGAATTGCGCGGGAAATCAAATACTGCAGTGACAACCGCATCAAAATGGGCCCAGTAGTTTTTATGTAAATCCCGAACAAACAAAAAAAATAAAAACAAAAGACTATTCTTGAACAATTTCATAATAATATTAGTATAAGCCTGCGACTTCCCGCGGGATTCCCGGGACAAAATGTACCGCAGCATTTATAAAAGAATGTAAACTATCGCTTTAGTGACACCTGTGTCAGAATAAACTGAATTTTATACACTCGGACAACTATAAAATCGCCCCCGGGAATACAAAATTACATTAAATTTGCTATCCATCTGTGAAAAAATCACATTGGAGTTCGATTTTTGAAGTGAAATTTCTTTATCGGCGTTGGAAATAAAATTTATCGTCACATTTTTCGGTTACGCGTCACATTTTCCGTTACGCGCCATCTTTTTCGTGCCCCTGACTTTATTTATTTAACCAATTTTTGTAAAGTTACATATAGTAGATAATTTTTCGAAAAATAAGGCCATAAAGAAGTTTCACTTCTTACGTGTGTACACTAACTAATACACGCACACATTTTTTTTAGTTTAGCCATATTGAATCATGCCCAGAAAAATGTCCGCGGCATACACAGGATAATCGCAGAATTTGCCGTCGATCCGCTGATCAGTAGTTTTTACGTGAATCCCGTGACGCAACACAATTCGGTAATTGTCAATTTTTGAGAAACAGGTTTATTTTGAGCCTTATTGTCTATTTTAGCCAAAATATTAATATTTCAGCAAAAAAACAACATTAACATATTTAATTTAGCAGTTTTTATAAATATTTTGACATTTCGTCACAAAAACGCGTCAAGCTGTCATGGCGTCTCGCATGACGTCACAGTGTGCAAAACAAATATCTGTTCCATTGAAGTGTTATATGAGAAGTCATTGATAACTTCTTGTGTTTTGCACACTATGACGTCACGCGCTCTGATCGGCGTTCATTGTCACGTGGCTAATGGCTGCAATATAACAAATTTATTTCTCAAAAATATCAATTAATGTTTTAGTTAAACAATTTATTTTGTCATATTTAGATCGTAATCTACGATATATATAAAATCAGCCTATATTTTCCATACTGTCAACTACCGAATTCACTGTCAAAAAATGTGCATTCATGACAACGCGAACGATGTTTCGCTGGCAAATAAACAAAACAAAATGTTACCCACTCCGCCTGTTCGTCGAGTTCAACCCCGATCTGCGTGGAGACGGTCTTCAAGGAACCCACGGACTGGCTTATGACGTGCAACTGGTCATTCTGCGCGCTGAACATCCTGTCTTGAGTCGCCATTATGTCGCTGTCATATGAGTCGAACCTAAATACCAAAATATGAACACAGTATATTCTCACTAATCCGGCACGTCCAATAATCCAACACCCTCCGCTCACGTCGCCCTTTTCACTCCTCACTCTTGCTTGCCCGAGTCAGTTACTTTATTTGTTATATACTTCCAAAGTTACAGTTTAGCCTTAAGTTATTTTATCATTTTTTATTGCAGGAGTTCAGCAGACAGGCAAACGGGCCAGTTGATGGAAAGCGTTTACCATCGCCTATGGACATTCGCATCACCAAAGGTGCTACAAATGCGCTGCTGTTCTCTTAAGGCAGACTGGAACCTGGTCACTAATGCCGGAATACAACTCAAGGCTGTTATGGCGACATACTTAAGACCAGGGTTGGTATCCATCCAGTCGGGCAAATGCCCTACCACCTGACTGTGGGTTTTGTCGCCTCTTACGACAGGCCGCCCGGCCGTAAGAAATTGTATTCTTTCTCCGTTCCTGCACGTAGCTAAAATTGTCAAGTAAATGGCAACATGCTTTATTTTATTCACATATTATGTATGACTTTAAAGGCTACGGGTCATAAAAATGCCCCGGACTTTTGGCTTACGTGGGGCCATGGGGAGGCTAACACGTAGAGGCCCCTTGACAAGTTTAATGGAAATGTGGCGTGACACTGACCGGCGATTATCCCTGTCTACGTCATATAAGAATGCACCCAAGGATAAGTCCCAGCCAGTGTAGGACTATTGTGGGAAATGAGGACAAAAAGTACCGGGCTATTGGGATGAACTGCTACCTACGTAATAACATTTTATATTACGTGGTTTATATATAAAATTACATTTCTTTTATGACTAAATTAATTTATTGATATCAGAAATATTACTCTAAACCATTTACAATTTGGCAAGAACATGTGTACGATTTTAAACTAAAATGTAAATCTTTATAGATTCAACGTTTTTATGCGAACAAACATCCAAAGTTACTAAGTCAGTAATATATTATCTATGTTTGGATATGATGATCAAATATCAGAAGTGTTAAAGAAAGATCAGGTATAAAGCATCTCAAATACACTTGCATGTACAAAGAGTTTAATGAAAGTAGATGAAGTGAAAGTTGTTTGTCGGGATTGTCGAGACTGGAGATTCGTAGTCTCTGCCTACCCCAATGGGAAACAGGTGTGATTATCATGTATGTACGGATACTAACCTGCTAGGGCTGTCTGTATTATTAGCAAGTTTCGAGTATTTGCTATATTTGGGTGTGGAGGACCATGCGTTTCCAAAGTTGATCGGACTGTCCTCGGCAAGCAACGGTTCGCGAGCCGTGCCATCATTGTCTCTACTGCGGTTTAAACTTATTTTAGTCTTCATAGCCTGAAATAACGAAATGTACCAAAATAAACTAATGAACTGGTGCCTTTATGCATTAAAGCTACGTTCCATTAGGGACTTACAACGGCCACGTTCACGACCGCGATTTTTCGTTCCACTTGCTTGCCGGCGTTACAATCGTAAACCCAAGTAGAACTATTCGACCCACCACTTTGACATGGGTCGTTGTGAGCGTAGTGTCATCGATGAGGACGTCATTAGTGTCGTTTTCACCACGACCACAACGAGCGCGGACGCCTTGTGGAACGCCTAACGGAGCCTTTTGGGCGTTATGAGCTACTATTTATTTTTATTGAAGACCCGGTATTTCCCCGTCATATGACAAGAAAGGGTATTGCGTTTCTTTTATTTATTAGCTCTATTTTTAACTTAACTATTGCTAACTACTTTTTAGACTAATAATTTTACTCGTTGGTATGAGTTACTATTAGAACGACCTGCAAATGATGTATTAGTAGAAGTCCTATGTCACAGTCACTCAATCCCATAGAAATAGGATGGTATTGACACAACATAAAATGTTTTATTGCATTCTGAAAATATAATTATCGAGATGACACAGGGTTGTTGCATTCTCTAAATACTCTGGTGACGTGCATAACTTAAATATACAACGCGTATGGTTAGTTATTAAGTTGAGATAACAGTGTTGGGATAGACGTGTATGGATGGTTAAGGTGAGAAATGAGTACATAAGAGGATGTTTGAAAGTTGTACCCGTTACTGAAAAATAGTAGACTACCAGCCCGTAGGTTTGACGATAGCCTCATAATGTCAAGCGTTGATGGTCAGTATAGTTGATATGGAGGTTACATATATAGTTGTTGCAATAAATTTATTATTGTATATACTTTATATAAATAGTTATATTACAATAATAATAATTAGTCATCGGCAAACTTGCGCGTGGCTTATAAAATAACATTATTTTATACACACACACACACACACATTTCATATCATTAGATGGGATGAAAGTTCGTGCCGAAAAAAATATTGAACTGATTATGGGTACAAAGAAGAGACGCCTGGATTATGTGAGGGAGGACATCGTAATTTGTGATATGACAATGATGTATGCTAAAATAGATATGTATATGCCGACCATAAATAATTGACAGAAAGAAAAGAGAAACTTATACATGTGAAGTTACTTACTTTAACTTCCTGTTTCGTTGCTTCAATGAAAGTTCTTCTGTCGCAAATTTCTTTATTATCTATCTTGAACTTCGAAGAGTTTTTCTCAACGATGCGTAAAAATAATCATTAAGAACATTTATTGAACAAATTGAATATACAGGCTTGCAAGGTGGGATTTGCCTGTCTGGATACACCTGGCTACCACCCCCTGGTCTAGAATATGCCGCCATATCAACTTTGGATTGTGTTCCGGCATTACTGGCCAGGTTCCAGTCTCCCATTAGAGAGCAGCAGCGCATTTGTAGCACCTATGATGTCAGCGAATGTCCATAGGCAAAAGTAACCGATTTCCACGAGTGGGCCGTCTGTTTCTCTGTAGAACTCATACAATAAACAAAATAATAAAGGGTTTGGTTATTGTTCTATTAACGTATTACTATTTCGCGCCAAAAATCGGCCATTTTTTAAAACACCTATCTAAGGACACTTTGGTTTTTAACAGAAATATAATGATAACTTAACGTGGGGTAAAGCAGAAGAGCCGTGATAGCTCTGAAGATCTTAAAGGCGCGTACGAAAATAATTATTAAACTTCCAAATACATACATATTTAAACGGCTTTCAGTATTTATAATACGCAAGAAGTAATTTTCGATTGTATTTCACATCAATTAGGTAGATAAGGAAAGAACAACTTGTGAACATTAGACAAAATCATAAATATTTCTACCATAAGTGCGATTATATTTTATTTTAATACTCCTTTCAGCTTTCTGAGAGCGGCAGTAAAATTAATTTAAAATGAATAGGATTTGATATAAAAAGGATATTAATTGTGTCTTCTAAGTCCTCCAGATCCCATTCGATGCTACGGAGTGCGTTTCTCAACTCTGTCGAAGTCCATTCAACTTCTGATGTATTTGAAATAGCTGGTGTCTTCAAGATCTCCTGCCACCGAAGGTAAAGGCCACGAGTCTTGTTCAGCGCCTTGAACACCTCACTGTTGAACAGAGTGTTGAGTTCACTTTATAAGTTCAAATTCAGGTTTTATTAAAGTTAAAATTTATGAATTCCATACAAAAATGAAATCCTTGTAATTTCACCATCTCTATATATGAAATTATAACACGATCTAAGTTTTTCATTCACTAATTACACTATAATATTTTGTAGTATTCTATAGAAGACATTATTTTGTGCTTGGAGAAAAATGGATGTAAAATAAAATGGCAGACATCTACATGTCTTTGAAATACTAGGGAATGGTCCAATAAAACTATGGAAAGAATAACAAAGGAGTATTTGATTAAATAAAATCATTTAGATTATTGATGTCCCTTACTAATAATAATGTACACACAAATTTACAACAAAGGAATAATAGGAATTTAAAAAAAAATACAATAAAAAATTATTTGTATATCTAAGCTATATCAAATAACTTTTGAGTACTTGCATTATCAAAAAGCTTTTCTTTACTTTGTTATTTACCTTAAATGAAATAACCTATTGCACTTAATTCATTTAAAAGTTACCAAAGTTATAAAAATACAGATTATTAGTGAATAACAAAATGTCCTTAACTAAATAACTAAAATAAGTGTTAAAAATATGAACATAAACCTGCAAGTATATTTAGACCGTAATACAAAATAATTAAAACAAGATTCTTGTTACACAGCACAGCTCGTTCTAACAAACAATGATGCAAAGGTAAGCTTATGTTATAAATGAATCATAAGCAGATTTTAGCCACAGTCAATCAGGTCACAGAATGTGCAACTCTTCAAAACATTTCTTGCTCAACAACCATTTCGAAATTTTCATATCTAGCTGTTTTAAATATTCTATACTTTTATTTTGGTCTTGTAGCTCAACTCAACTGACATTTGATATATTGGCATTAAATCCTTATGATCCTAATACACCTGGGATAATGTCAAAGATAGTATCATCTAGGTGTAACCAAGGGTTTTATGTGTTATTTGAAATGCAACATTGTTTTGCGTCTTCATCTGCAAAGCCTTAAATAATAATGGTATCAACATTTAACCACATTGGTGTATATTTATATATGTCAGCATTTAATGTTATTAAAAAGTTACCTCTTAAATGACACACAAACACATCACCATATCTGTGTGAAACAGCCTAATTTTTACCTTTTATTTAGGTATATAGCTTGACAGCTAGGCCTTTAAGCCAAATCTTAGATTACAATATATTTTATTTATTTTCTTAAGCTTATGTATAGCTCAGTTGAAGTGTAAGTTATCAACTGACACCATTCAATGGAGTTCTGGTGACAACGCAAAGGACCCCATTTGACTATACAGTTCATATTTCTCACAAAAACACAATTAATTACTACTCAAAACTACTGTTAATTTTAGACTAATTTTATACATTTCCAGAAAATAAAGCTGCACAGCACATCCCCTTTCATACATACATAACTTCACGCCAGGTCCCTTGCGGGGTAGGCACGAACAACAGAGCGCCATACAGGCTTATTCTTACACATCTCCTTTCAGTTCCCATCAAAGCATTAGATAGGTCCACTATAGAAATTAAGCCTGTTTACAAAAACCAGACCTAATCTCATGGTTTACTTGCATTCATTTCAAATTCATATCTCTTAGATCTCATTTTTGAAAAGCTAAAATAAAATATAGGTGGTATACAAAGAGGCAAACTTACACTTAATAAAGTTGTTTCTCAGCAAATCTATGCAAATAGCGAAAGAGGATAAACCGAAGGGTTCGGTATAAAAGTATATCTTTTATTCCATGGAAACTGTATTATTTAGAGCCAAATTTTCAATCCAAGATAATAAAATAAAATAAAATGTGGGTAAATTAAAAATAACTGTTGTATGAATAAAACAGTTGAATCATTCCACTTTTGAATTCAGTCAGATAATATTTTACTCCACTTATAACTTTAATCTGATGATTGAAAAATCAGCTCTTATTGGGATAACAAGAATCATCAGCAGACCTTAGATACAAGCTTGTGATTTATGAAGATTAATTTAGATCCATTCAGTAGTTATAAAAATGTATTTGCAGTGAGCAAACCATGGCTTGCGAGCTGGGGCTCTGACTCCTTAACTGCTGCCCTTTCCCAAAATGTTTGGTGCAGGCATATTATTTATTAACTTACCTTGTCAGACAAGAGTAAACATTTCTGAAACGCAAGCCTTCAGAAAAGATGCACAATTTTAGAAAGTAACACTAGCATGAGTAGCCACTCATAAACAAATGTATTTTAGGTATTCGTATGAATGAAATATATATACATTTACTGAGACCTTTAATACCGACTCTCTTACATTAAAGCTCATGGATGACTGAGTGGCTGCCGTGACAGATATTGCTTTTTGCGTACTCAAGTATTACCCACACCCCTACAGTATCATTATCTCAGTTGAATATCTGCCCTCCAAAATGCATATAAAGGCATAGCTTAAGTTTAAAAATTACTATTTAAATACACTTCAATTTTGTACATGTGCCTCTTTGTGATGATGAGTTTGCCTGACACTGGCCTATACCATGAAGCCCGCCACACAGGCTCTGCTGAGATCTAGTGCGAGCACCAGAGCTAACTTTGGATGCTCCAACAGAATTGTTGTTGTATTGTGAATGATTTTATATTCCCTGTACTCTTTATGTAAATAAATTTCATTTCATGGAAACAATGTAATTCATAAGTACAAAAAGTATCCAAGTGTTGACCTGAGGTAGAAGCTAGATCTGTGTTATGTTTAATTTAAATCCATCTAGTAGTAGAAATAAGACCCCAAAAGAATAATAAATTCAAATACAGATTTATTAAATGAATACATGTACAGTAACTATATATACACAAATGAAATAAACATAGTATAATATATAGAACTTGATTTTTATATTACATAGTTATTATTGTTGGTAATCTGTTCTATGCTTAAATAAATATAATTTTAATAAACCTAAAAAAGCTAGTTAGTAAAAAATTGATAGCAATCTATTTTTATCCTATAAGATAGATTACATTTTACAGGACAAAATACAAGGAGTTAAAAACTCATGAGGAACAAAACTTGAGAAAAATATAAATAAATGCTAAATTGAATATTGTCTAGAAGAGTTGTATGTATATATGTATGATAAACAAACACTTACTCTTTGACGACGTAAAATGGATCTTCTAAAGTCATGTCAAAAAGGAATAAACACACATTAACACAAGCTGATTCATGTGAAGAGAGGATTCTCATACACAGCAGTTGTAAATAGATAATTTACAAAGGGAAATAACGAGAAATCTCGTGGATTGAAGTGAACCCTCGCCTATCCCACAAAATATCGATAGCTACGAAGTAATATACGTACTGCTAAGTATAGTCCGCTCGATGAATATTCGCCGTCCTTTGCTTTCTCATGAACAGCGCAAAGTGTTGGAAACAAAGCTGTAATGCGCAACCGCGTTCCGAAGAGAACTGATTTCAGACGACGAGACGTCAGCCTTGAGCCTTCATGATTCGCGAGGCTTCACAACACAGCGGATGCATTTATCAATTTCGTAGTTTATACGCGACAAACTTTATATCAATGTTTGGCGAAATCTCAAAATGATCTCTGGAAGGATTTAGCTATTTAAGTTAAGATGGAATATATACAATCTAAACCAATCAATATATTGGTCATTAGCTCATTGAAAAACAAATATTTCTTTACAAGTTTCTATTATTGGGTGATAATTGATTCGTGTAAAATTGCCAGTTGTCAAATGTCAATTTATACTTGACAAGTTTTAACTTTTAAGGTATTACGGCCTGGCTATATAGTCTTTTGGTGTATTTTTAATAGCTTTTTTTTATGTGTACGTAATATGTAGAATTCAATATGTAAGAACAGTGATACAATTTTCTTCAAATATTTCTGTGTGGACAATTCTAAATGTAATAATTAAATGTAAAAAAACCTTATGGTAAAATATAAATTGATCCCGATACGTTGTCGCTAAAGAGGATCTCGGAACAATAACTATAACACTCATCAATAATTTAAAATAGGAGATTAGCACTTCAAAGATTGATTGAAATGCCATTAAAGGTGTGTGCATATTATAAGTCACGACTAACAGACATGGTTTAGGGGCGTGGCTTACAACGAATCTGGAAAAATATAGTCCATTGAAGTGTGCGCATTGTAAATTGTAAGTCGCGGACGTGACTTTCAACATTTGAACGTCTTATGCAATCTGGAAAGTGTGTTACGGTTATGGTGTGCGCATTGTTCGAACACATCCGTCAGCCCCGGTTGACAGATACGTCCTGCAATGGGTAGGCACCTTAATGTTGGCGTTAGCGTTGTGTTACAACCTCTTGAATCCTACTCGTTATAATTTATTATCTTTTAGAATTAATATGCCATATTCGGTCAACGAAGGTTGATGAATGTTCGCTGGAAATATGGTTACATACAGGTCTAGAAAAATTGTCCAAAACAGTGACTTGACTTGAAAAAAATGGTTAGTTTACATAAAGGGCTACCCGAATAACCCCCATGTATGTTTTACCAAAATTCTTTGTTTGCAATGTATTAATTGTTTTTGTTTGTATTTTTTTTTTAATGTTTCAGGCTAAAAAATATTATAAGCCAATGCGGTCGAAATTTCCAAGAAATCACAAAAAAATGGTAACTCAAATATTAATAATTTTGTTCAAACATCTATGGAGGTAATTCAGGTAGACTTCAGAGAGTAAATTAATATAAAAAACTCCTTGTGGCATTCGGGGACTGCCGCAGCAAAGCTATTGAATATCATTTTTTATCAACTTATGCAATTATAATTATTTTGTATTATTCAATTCAATTCAATTTATTTATATACATATATACATAACTTCACGCCAGGTCCCTTGCGGTGTAGGCACGAACAACAGAGCGCAATTTAGGCTTATTCTTACACACCTCACTTGCTTCTTTGACATTCATAGCTCTTGTCATGCACCTGCTCCTGACATTTAATTCAATTTATTTAATGCTATTTATGCAGTATTTTTATTCTTTGATATTAATTCAAGTTATATTACGGCCGGCGTATCTTGACGAATGTGAACATAGGCTCTGCGAACATTAGCGCATTTATACTCGTGAAGAAATACAGTGACCAACTAGTACAAAGCAATGAAAAAATACAGGGATGAAGGGCGACCAATTGTATTCACTGACCAGTCGTATGCCCACTCATCACATGAGTGTACATGCTCTATAGTTCGCAGAGCCTATGTTCACATTTGCCAAGATACGCCGGCTGTATTGTACACTTTTTGAGCGTGGTGACCGACAAGAAAACAAATCACCTATGTATACATATATACCTACAACTATATGTATACTTACGGGGCGCACATGCGGTGAGTGTGGCATTATAAAGATGTGATAGATTCCTATACACCTACATACTTTCTCACAAACAGCTGCTTACGTATTCTTCCGATTTCGGAGCAGCTCGTCGTCCATAATTTGCAATACCTGACATACCTCGAACCGCAACGAGAGCTCGCGGCTCACTGTGGCCACCGCACGCCTCTGCTTGCCGCGCCCACCTCGGGCCCCCGTTTCCGCGCACGCACACATACACGTTAAGCGAACGCTCATGGTAGGCGGAGTGGGAGGGGCTAGGTTTATTTTCGTTACGGAATTTCTTGATTCGGTCGCTGCGCTCAAAGCCCGCGATAAAAGCTATGCAATAGCTTAACAATATGTAACCTTTCACGTGAGATATTTTTTTTTGAAGGTCACGGTCCTGGGTCTGGCCACCAGTATAGATGCATTTATGACTGGTTCCTCATCGACCATTGATTTGCTTTACTAGCGATAAGAATTTGATATAAGCTATAAAAAACGTACGCCAGATTTTGCCGATGCATCGGTAAGGCAAGTACAGTATGATATAGAAATCGGGCATTATTTGTTCATTCGGTAAAACTTTTGAGCTAAACAAGGAGAGACACGCAGTAACCCCTTCGTTGAGGTCTGTTGGCTCAATGTGTATCCAGCATAAAAAAAATATTATACAACACTTGACCGATTCACCAAAGTCGAGATGGCAACATTACTCATTGCACTTGACCGCACCGCACTTCATGGCATTTCGATAATTTCGTAGTGTGTTTCGTACTTCGTAGGGTAGGCTTGCTATGCTAAGTTTGATTCGGTTGAGAGGTGCATTAAATGCTGGAGATACTTCATCCAGTGCATATTCTGGTGACATGCATGTAACAATATCGTGAACTGAGAATGTTGTTTAGTTGTCGGTAACTCTTAAGACTAAGTTTCTGGTGCTAAATAATAAGTAATGGCTAATGTTTCAAATAGTGTAAGGACAAAGTTATGTTAATGCACCCATGTCACCGGGTTCCACCTATGTACCTGGCACTTGAAGGTACGTAATAATGTTGTTTATATTCACAGGTTAATTTTCATAATTTGTTTAGTTACATTTATTTTATTTTTTGAGTGTTTTCTTTGTTGGATGCCATCTACATTTGTGTGAACATAAATAACTGTTAGGCATAAAGTGTGGAGAAGGGCTCTCTTGTTCACATACGGACTGTGTTTGGCCTGCCGATAGATGTTCAACACATTGTCTATTAGTTTAAAATTAGAACACTTTACAAATATTATTTTAATTTGTATTCAACCTATTGCTTAGATTATTTTATGAATACTTGTGTTTATTTTGTTAAAAAAGTAATTGGAATACATGTTTAGGATTCGATATTTTATAATTTAAATATCAATGCAACACGAATTTCTTTTGAAATTAAATTCATACATACATACATACATGTAAACAGGAAATTAAGTGTGTTATAGTTCATTATTAACAGAGTTTAATGAAACTTGTTATAGATATATTTTAGAAACCATAAATTAAAGTAGATTTTATAAATCAATTTAGATTGTATAGCCCATTTATTAAATAGTTTTAGTATATTTAGTCTTTAAAACTATTTAAAAAAAATTAAACTACTGATTATTGGTTATTTTTCTTTTTTAGACACAGTTTCAGATTAATTTTCAGTACAATTTCCCCTTTATTAATTATTTTTAAATTATTTATTCATATAATTAAATATCACAAAAATAACATCCAAAGGGAAAACTAATATCTAATTAATATAAATATTATATCAAATAATTTATTTTCTATTAGTCACAGACAATAGAAAAAGTATGGTGTTATAATGCATTAATGCTTAAACTCTTGCTTGACAATGCTTATTCAAAGAGTACAATCACTAATTACCATTAAAAAATGGTACTGTAATCTGAAATGTTATGAGACACTCATTGCATCTTTCAAAAAAGCAAAATCTATTTCAAATAATTCTTGTATAAAGTATAAAGCTCTGTCAGTCTTTGATCAAAAGTGAAAACTTTGTATCTGAGTATAATGGTCATGTCATGCGAGTTCAATGCTTTTTTCTCTCTTGAAAGGTGCCACATCTGCCTAAAAGAGTTTTCACTTAAGTAATGATGATAACTGTATTTATCCTACAAAATAAAGTCACAATCTAATTTTAAACTACTAGCTGCACCTGCGGTTACACCCATGTGGTGATGGAAAATGAATATATTTTTGATAATTCACACTATATCTTTATTAATTGTAATAGCCTATGTATTATTCTGATGTGTGGGCTATATTATTATACAGTTTCATCAAAATACATTCAGTAGTTTTTGTGTGAAGAGTAACAAACATACATCCACACATCTATTCCTACAAAATTATGTGTTTATAATATTAGTAAGGATGTTCCACATTACTGCCATTCTCCTTCAAGGCCAGCAGCACATTGACAGTAACTCTGGTTTTGCTGATGTTCATAGGTGATGGTAACCACTTTTCATCACAGTTGATGCTGTCAGCCTATATGCTGTGCTACTACAGTAAAAAAGTCCAGAAGGCTGGCTGCATATATATTTTACAATAAAATATTGTTTTTATAATTAAACACATTTGTTTATAAATGCTTCTTTTTTGGATTTCGGTGACAGATAAAATACAAAAGAAGCGCAGATTTGGGACTATGAAAAGTAATAATTTGTCTCTTAATTGAGATCAAAAGTTAAATCTAATATATAAAATTCTCATGTCACAGTTTTCATTGCCATACTCCTCTGAAACGGCTTGACCGATTTTGATGAAATTTTTTGTGCTTATCCGGTATCTATGAGAATCGGCCAACATCTATTTTTCATCCCCCTAAATGTTAGGGGTAGTCCACCCCTAAATTTATTTTTTTATTTTTTAGACAAAATTTTTAATTTCTATTTTTTTATGATACAACATACAAAAATACATACAACCCTAAATTATTAACCCTCTGCGACAAACCCCTATTTTTACCGGGCAGGATGACGTCTGCCGGGACAGCTAGTAAAAATATAGGACAATTAGTAATTGTAAATATAAAATACAAAATTAACCCATATCAATCAAGCTTAAAACATAATGTATTTAATAAACATTTGACTTTAACATTTTCAATAAATTAAATTATGAACCATTACATGAAAATTACATAAAATGTCTGTTTATGTGATATGGAAAAAAGTGATCTTAAGTTTCCTTACATAGAAGACATGATTACAACCATGTTTAAATAATTTAGAAAATACTGTAATAATTAATGATAAAAAACAAAGAAAAAAAAGAATAAAGTTACTTGTATTGGTCTCTTAAAAACATTATAGCATGTGACTTTTTTTTCTTTAGCATTTTCCTGCCAGAACACTAGTATAGACCCCAAAACTTGAAAAATACTGCCTGGTTATTTATATTTTTTATTTGAAAAAAGTTAAAAAGCTTGTTCTTTTCATCATCTGCAGCATTCCCTGATGGAAGGAAGCTGTAGTTATAATATAGGGAGGAAACACACTGTACTAAACATTCATTTACTTACTCTTATATAAGGTTTTTAATGTTAAAATTCTTTAAACTTTCAACTTTTTGAAGTTATCATGAAATCTGAAAATGCTCTGTGTCATATTTTGGTTTTTTTTTCATTTCTAGTTAGTCTAGATTTCTAAACTCCACAAATACCACATTAAGAGATGTTAATTTAGTCCCTAATTATTGTTATTTTAAATACAACACATATTATTTATTAATATATAAGTAGTGCTTTCTAATAATATAATTATATATATTATATTCACAGAACAATTATAAAATTACATACAATGTAGGAAAACTTATTTAAGTACTCTAACCATAGTCCCTCAAGATTATAAGTAGAATCCTGCTTACTTAAATTTTTATATTCCGCTAATTGTGTGTATGAAATAATAATATCAGACTATAAAATTCCCACTTCTAGACAGAGAAGGTTTAGGTCTAGAAGGGAGATTCTGGGGCGTGTGGCGAGGTGGTCTAGTACACTTTAGGGGGTATGAACAGTACACCCACCTCAGTTGTCCAAGGCATTCTTTACACATTATTTACTTTAATGTCCTGGTTTAAGTAGAGCTGTATAGTTTTCATAATGATATTTTGATTTTCTGACTCCCTCAGACTGTAATCATGACATTCCTCTTTTTCTTTTAAGTTACAGTTGTTTTTGATACAAAACTATATTATTATTAATTTTACATTGCAAAATTATGACCATGTTTCTGGATTTTATAAAAAAAACCCAAGTGGCTCCATATTTACTTTCATCGGAATACTCACATCCTCACACTATAACATATTATTTATTCGTAATAGTCCTCCTTACCTTAAAGATCATTTTGAATTCCTTCGCCTTTCTACGTACCACAATTTGCACACTCATATGTATCAAACTTACTACACCTGCACACAGTACATCCTTTTATGATAGCTCTTTTTCAGTGCAGGCTGTCAAAGTTTGGAATGTGCTGCCTTTTACTGTCAGAGAAACATTGCCTACATTCAAGAACACACTCAGAAAACAGCCCGTTTTCTTAAATAATTATGCCTAATTCTTATAATATAGAGTAATTAACATATATATATCTTATAAATTATGTTTTTATGTATTTAACTTATAAAGTAATTTAAGTATGTGTATTTAATTTATAAAATATGTAGATTACATATGTTTGTTTGAGATCTACATAATAATTTCCACCACCTACATCGCCAGATTGTTAAATTATTCCTGAAGTTAGGTTGCCTGGAAGAGTTTTCTTTAGGAGATAAGGCCTCCCATTGTTTCTACCAGGACAATATTGTAATTGTGCATTTTTGTAATTGCATTTTTGCCATGCAATAAAGTGTTATCTTATTCTATGATATATATTTACCTATCTATTTTTATAATTTTAATTATTTTGTATCTATTTACAAATAAATTTATAGATTTTTATATCAATTTACTTTGTTTGTCTCACAGTTACATTATTTACATTTATCTTTACTAAACATTGGGGTCATCAAGCCCTGGTAGAAAGACAACAACGGAATTACAGGACCAATATGGATTCGGGAGCACAAGTTTGGAGACGATGGATGTCTTTTGAGGAGGCTTATGTCCAGAACAAACTGCCAAATAAGTTACATGTATAGTTTGAAACATTTAAAAAAATATGTACACCAACCACTTAAGGCAAAATAAAGGCTTATTTTATTTATTTTAAACATTTATTCTTAAGATTTATCTTACTTTTAGAGCTGCTAGTATACGAATATACTTATTATATATGTGCAGGTTGTTTTATTTGCTTTTATTTATATTTACTACTATTTCTCCTACTTGAAGTGTACAGTTATCTTAGTGTTTCCTTCGCCATCAGTAAAGGAAAATTATGACGTGTGTCCACCGTTTACCTAACTATGTATTAAACAATATTTTTTAAACTGACTAATATTTTCAGATAAAAAAAATAAGCTTCACTATCACTTTTCATTTGTTATTCATTAATATAAAACAAGTGAATTCCGATATTATTATTATATTTGCTATATTGTTAAAAATATAAATAAATATAAAAAATTGAACTATTAAGATAATTTATTAAATAATGTGTAATCTGTAGCGATCTATATAGCATTTGTACCGCTCGCCGCTGCATCATATAAAAAATCATATTATTTAAACTAATGCCGGGCAGTGAAATTTTCTTTTAAAATAAAGAACTTAAATGTATAATGCGTATTACTAAAAAATAATAATTCAATTATCGTACTGAGAAGTCATTAAAATTTAAATTTGTTTATTTAAAAGTTAATAAAAAATATGATAAAAGACAAATGAAATTTGCAAAATAATTGTATGTGAAATTATAGATATTTTACTATAATCGCTGAAAATGTCGTTAAGTTATCTTCAATAACTTTTTTATAATTAATTTTTTAATTTAAAGTACCGATATTTTTTATTTAAAAAATAATAATTGTTAGGTTCAAAATTTTCAAAAACTGTTTTGAGGGATGATTCTTAGGTATGACTACTTTCGATAATTATATTTTAATCAGTTTTCTATCATCAAGTGGTAAAAGGGGGGTGGGTCCACTTTACGTGATCTGACCCTAATGTCTTAGACAACTTAAGTCACATCTAAAGTTTATATTACCTTAAAAACGCATTTTTTTCATTGATTTGTTCTTGTTCAACATCATCCGCAGCATGCACAGGGGGTTGAAAGCTGTAGTCGAAGCAAGGGGAAGAAACACGCTGTACTAAACTTTCATTTATTTACGGTTATATAACATTTTATCTAGTAAAAAAAACAAGGTATATAATATTTTCTTAAGTTTTCGCGACTTGTACACATAATAAAACTTCGTTTTAACGGTTTTAAGCGCGGTAATTTATTTTATTTAGGTTTATCCGACGTTAACAGATATACAATGCAAAAGTGGATGGATGCAGAAGTCGCGGAAGGCCACGACACACCTTCCATGATCAAATTGATCATGTATTAGCAGAAGGTGATGTTAGGAGCCTTAAGAACAGACGAGCGTGCATGACAAGAGCTATGAATGTCAAAGAAGCAAGTGAGGTGTGTAAGAATGGGCCTGTGTGGCGCTCTGTTGTTCGTGCCTACCCCGCAAGGGACCTGGCGTGAAGTTATGTATGTATGTATCCGACGTTTCGGCCGCTTTTCAGTTGCCGTGGTCACGGAAGACAAAGATGACATTTGTCAAACGTGTATTGTCAAAGATTTTATTCAGCCTACCGCAAACTTGTTCATTTTAATTATTTAGTTTTAATTTTGTTTATGGATATTATTTACTCTATGGGAGCCTAATTTAATTTACCACCGCTTCACAACACACGTTTGACAAATGTCATCTTTGTCTTCCGCGACCACGGCAACTGAAAAGCGGCCGAAACGTCGGATAAACCTAAATAAAATAAATTACCGCGCTTAAAACCGTTAAAACGTAGTTTTATTATAACAAGGTATACGTAAATATGCACATGTGTACATACCAAATGGACGCCATCCAACCCGATGGATCGACGACCTGTGCAAGGTTGCCGGTAACCGTTGGACGAGGAAGTCAGAGGACAGGGATGAGTAATGCCGACTCGGGGAGGCCTACGTCCAGCAGTGGACTGCGAATGACTGAAAACAATTTTCTACGTTGGGGCGACCTATCGTAAGAGGCGACAAAACAACCCACAGCCATGTAGAAGGGCATTTGCCCGACTGGATGGCTACCACCCTTGGTCTACAGTATACCGCCATAACAAGTTTGAGTTGTGTTCCGGCATTAGTGACCAGGTTCCAGTCTTCCTTAAGAGAGCAGCAGCGCATTTGTAGCATCTTTGGTGTTGCAAATGTCCATAGGCGATAGTAACCGCTTCCCATCAAGTGGGCCGTCTGTCTATCTGCTGAGTTCCTGCAATAAAAATAATGATAACAACATACCGAATTTCGTAGATAGAGGATAAACTAATTTGTATTCTAAGACTGTGAAGTAGAAAGTCACAAAAGTAATTTTGTACCTTTTTAGCATTACAAAGGTGAAATGCGAAAGGTAGAGATATCTTCTATAAACTACTTACATAGTGTTGCAGTGAATTTGCATGAAAAATAAAAAATCCTAGTGACACATGCTACAAGTACCTGAGGGACGAATAAAAATTCAGTGCATCTAGGTCTGTAGGATGTCATAAAGTAGATCTTAAAATTTTAAGACCTCTTTTACGAACGTTGTTTTGTGAGATATACACTTCTAAACCCATAAAATTTGCCTGTACTGTGACTATATGGTATAAGACTTGAGAAAAATTTTCTAACTTAAAAAAACTTAATGATAAGTGTTTGAAGTTATAGCGACTATTTATTGTCACATATTCTTCGATTTGTCTATCTGTCTAGCTTTGAAATTTATTTATTTTATTTTAGGAACGCTTATTCTAATATTAATCTAATATACAAAAAAATAGCTGATGCCCACGACTGCGTGGTATTTATTATTCTTTCAATTAAAATTTTATAGATCGCCATAATTTTGATGCTTCTTTATAAACGACATTCAATGTAAACTGATTCGGAACTTGGACAAATAGGTTGGTTGGATGACTTACACGGGAGAATTAAGTAAAGATTTTTTTAACTATCCCACGGGAACTCTTTAATTTTTCGGGATGAAAAGTATCATATATTGATATAGTAGAGATATAGAGTATCATGTGTTGACCAGGGATATAAGTTACCACCATTCAAAATTTCAGTTAAATCGGTCCAGTAGTTTCGGAGATTGGCCTGTACAAATAGAAAAACAAAAAAACAAATATTTTGAAAAAAATCTAAATTAGTTATTTCACTTCTTACATCCCACTGACTCGGTTTTTAGCATTTTTGTTTAATTGTACAGAAATTCGATTTCTACAGTTTTATTATATGTATAGATAGATATAGTAACAACAAATTTTAAAAAAATCTGTTAAATAAATAGAAGTATACATATATATATAAAGAATATCGAGGGATATTAATATAATAAAATATATGCATGTTAGGACTTTAAAAAAATTCTAGCCAAATTGCGCTTAATAGAATTTATACTTGTCCAATACAGATTTAAGTTTACTACTGTTTCAATAAAAAAGTAATTTGTAAGCTAACGTTACAATAAATTGTAACGTTGTTTATATACAAAAGCAGATTAGTTAAATTTTGTTAAAAATTGCAAATTATTAAAGTATACGCAATATTTAGAGAAAAGTTGCTTTATTGAAGATTCTACGCTTCAGGAGATTTACTAGAATATATCGATCATTCGATTTAACCATCGTCCCCACGCCACAGCCGTGGTAAGTTAGTGGTTACTGCACTCGTGGCCCAAACTTAAAAGTGCGCGGGTTCGAATGCTGTTAGAGAGCATGCACCACTTAGGCAGTTTTCTAATCTAATGTGCATATTGTTACATTTACCACGTGCTAAACCTGCACATCGAGATATCCGACGAATCAAACTTGCCAATCCGCCTTAGATAAGTGTCCGTTACTCTGTAAATAGGTAACCCGAGTACAGCAGTGGGACCTTTACGAGTTGCTATTATACATGAGAAAAGTATAGGCTGAAATCTGTGGTTGAAATTCGGAATTTACCCTTCAAATCTGTAGCAAGTTTGAATTGGTCCCGATATATTTCAGTGAATATTCACCCAGACTAAATCCAATCAATGTTAGGTTCACGACCAAGCAGGTTTCCAAGCAGACACAATGGCCGCTGGACAATGGATCTGTGATGACTATCTGTCACGAACGATTACCGATTACCGGAACAATGGGTATACTTGCGACATTAATATTCTTTTAAATAGTCAGTTTGTTTAGAGTCCAGCACTTTGATGTGCCGCAATAGGTTTTCTCTCCAATAGGGCATGATTTAAATAAAATTTAGCATGACAATGTAAAATATATAAGAAGACAGAAAAAATAATGATAAAAAAAATCTGTGATTGTTTACGTTACTGCTTGGCACTAACGGAAGACCAGTGTTGGTTGCTATCAACCAGCATTTTCTGAGTTAGGGCCTGTTTAGAGCTTATCTTTGCCATTTGTTAAACGTGTGTATAATATCCATTTTAAATAACTCTAAATAAAAAATATATTGTTTCTTTATTTCTTTATTCTTTCTTATTATATATAATTATATGTCTTCAATGACCTTAACTAAGTTAGGGGAAGACGTCGAGGTAGTTAGGACCTTGTCTGTATATATGAAAATCAATTGATGTTCGTTACTCTCGCCAAAACTTGAGAACGGCTGGACTGATTTAGTTAATTTTGCTTTTGAATTATTTGTGGAAGACCAGGGAAGGTTTAAAGGGTGAGTAAATATGGAAAAAATGCTTGGAATATAGGGAAAACATATAATAAATATGATAGACGAAAATAGCGAATAATGTGCTGCGATCGCATTCTTCTTGGAAACTACTGAACATATATGATTGAAACTTAACATAGTGCTGACTTATAACCCGAGTTAACACTTACGATATCCCGACAAAATAAGTCATTTCCATAGAATAAACAGATTAGCAAAATAGATGGCGCTGTGATCGCATTTTTCAATTCACTAACAAATACCTAGGTGCATTGTCATAAACAACACCTTATTGTATTAATTTAAATCAGGTTGGCTGCGACTCGCCTCTATGTTTCGCTGCGCAGTTGTGTGTAAACACTTTATTGAAGTGAAACTTCTATATAGAGGGGGTCTTACGGATTTTTGGCTCACGAAAAGATGTCACAGTCACGTGGTCACCGTCACTAATTCTTACATTTTTAAACTCGTGATATCTTTCGAATGGAATGTCCGAATTGAATAATTATATAAAGGTATTGAAGCAGTATTGAATATGAAGTAATTTATTTTGATAAGGATTAGTACCAAGATACTAATAAAGAGCCTTTTCTAGCGGCGGCATTTTAATTAAAAATTTAAAATAAAAGAATACTTATTGTGGCATAACTATAATAGTTAGACATATGTTGTCGCGACACTTTTTGTAGGCAACGATGTGTTCTGCAAAGTCGTAGTACATTATTTAGTTCTACCATCAATAGTTTTCGCAGTGCTCGCGATTTTAGGTATTTTTTACACCCTGGGTTACGTTATTGGAGTTTTAGTAAGGATTCCTAATTTTTTTTGTAAACATAATATAGCCTATGTCACCCCGGGATTGTGTAGCTTGCCAACAGTGAAAGAATTTTTCAAATCGGTTAAGTAGTTTTGGAGCCTCTTCAGTGCAAACAAATAATTTAATCTTTTCTCTTTATAATATTAGTATAGATATTCATATATATTTATTATAAAATTAATTAGATATTTGCATATTATAAAAAGCGCAAGATTTTGCGCTGGAAGTTGTTTAACAAAATTGGGAGCTGGATTGCCCTAAAAAGCGCTATATCTAGCTCCTAAAGCGCTAAATTCGCAGCTCTGATGAGCCGAGCGCCGGGGAAGTCTCGTAAACGAAAAAGCTAGCGAGAGAGCGAGCGAGGATATACCGCGTCCGCAGACTACCTCATCCCTCTAATACCTAAAATTGCGTTCTGCGCATCGGAAAGTGCGATGTTCCGAGCCGCTATTAATGGAGGCAAACTTAAGTTTGCATCGAACTATAGCTCTGCTCTCCACGTGACAAGGCATCACTGCCTCTATTTGTGGTATGTGTAAAAAATATAAATACATAAATAGAGTTTGTTGAGGAAACAAAAATAACAACAAGAAAACTTTGCCAACTGTTCAGTTTTTCGAAAGTCATAACAAAAGTGAACGACAAAAGTGTTGACGTAAAAAATGGTCGGTGCGTGGGTAGCGTATTACATACACCATTAAAATGTACTTAACCTAACCAAATTATAATTTGCAGTAAACCTACGAAAAATCGAAATGTGTGCTGGGACACATATTAGAAGTGAAACTTCAACGGACAAGTGGAAAAACGAATAGCAACGGATAAGTGGCAAAACGAATCGCAACGGACAAATGGAAAAACGAATGGCAACGGATAAGTGGAAAAACGAATCGTTATGATTTGACGTTAGATTGTTAATGTACTTGTCCAATTTGAAAACCTGCCTGTAAAAAATTTTTGAAAAAGTTAAAATTTTGTTGCGATTCATTTTATCACTTGTCAGTTGAAGATTTTCCACTTGTCCGTTGCGATTCGTTTTCCAGTTGTAGGTTGCGATTCGTTTTTCCACTTGTCCGTTGCGATTCGTTTTTCCACTTATCCGTTGCCATTCGTTTTTCCACTTGTCCGTTGCGATTCGTTTTACCACTTATCCGTTGCTATTCGTTTTTCCACTTATCCGTTGCGATTCGTTTTTCCACTTGTCCGTTGAAGTTTCACTTCTAATATGTGTCCCAGTTTTATTTTACTAGACATTACATTTTATTATACACAGAATGCTCTTCAGAATTTGAGGATTTGTACGCCACATTTTCAGCAAACAAGGTTTGCACTCAGCATATTGTTGTGCCGGAATTATATCCGACACAACGCTGATTTTCAGTGCAAACCTTCCTTTTGGCGTAAAACCACAACGACCCAATTTTGTTATGTTTTAGTGAACTTAGTAACAAGAAGCAGTAAAGTTTTAGGTAAACAACTAATTAAATTTATTATATGTAACAACCAGCTACGCAGGGTGTTCAGGCGGCGCAGCCGTTGGGAAGACTAGTCCAACGTATAATTGCCCATGGGGAAAAACACTCTTCTCGAGCCCACTTCTCTGAGCGGTTATCAAGATAAACATTCATTGTCCATCAGAGAGAATGTTTGACCCTGAGACTTATTTATTGTTTAGTCGCTGACTAAATAAATCAACGCATCAGCCCTTTTTGCTCGGAATTGATATTTCACATTAAAAAATATATATTAATCAGAATCAAAAATAGCCCATGACACTCAGGAATAATGTAGCTTTCTGGTGAAAGAATTTTCTAAATCGATTCAGTAGCTCAAGAGATTACTTCCTACAAATAAACAAACTCGCAAACTTTATCTCTTTATAATATTGTTATATATCGACAAAGATGAATGCATACCTGTCATAAGCGCAGTTTATTACCTCTCCCGTATTTGGAACTTTGGTTTTGTTTACTATGTGTTTAAAATTTGTAATTAAAAAACATTATATTGTTATTGTACTTGTTTTATGGCAGTTATTAGGCAGGTGTGTCGAACTTATGGCAGCTATATTGTATCGGTGCAGCAATGGCCCAATGGAGAGATCGGCATTCAAGCGAGAACCACGATCAAAGCAAAGCCGTACATTCGATTAGCTATATAGCGACGGACTTTGCACGTGTTATAGAATCGTGCAGTTTGTACTGATTGCGTCCAGTCATATTTGTACCTATGTTATACGTGTTTTTATAGTTCTAATAAATTCTATAGTAATTCCAACGTCATTTTAATTCGAGTCCCGCACTCGTAACAATATTAGTATTCAACTCAATACAAACTAGCAACAAGTTTTAACTGTAAGTTCTGATCTTGTTAATCAAAAGCTTTGGTGGCCATTAGTCATTTATTTAGTATATCTGATTATACAATTTATTATATGTGTACACGTCAAGTATAAAAATATCATAAATTATAACAATTTACATACACATGTACTTAATTAAGAATGGAAATTTAAAAAATTCCTATAAACTAGGGCGTTGCTCGATAAGATAACGTTTCAGTCTGGTTTTCAAAAAACCCGACGCTTACTAAGGCTGGTGTGCACCGACTTTTAACCGATGGTTAAAATAAAATAATCGCCAAAAATGAATGGAAAAACAGTGATAATTTTTGGTTAACCGTTGGTTAAATTTCGGTGCACACCAGGCAGTCTTCTTTTAATGGCAAGTTTCTATATCTTACTGTGCATTCGCTTGCCCTACCATCAGGTGAATTTTGACATTACTTGTAATGTAATTCTCTCTACATGTCCAAACCGCCTTAACATTCCTTTTTCAACTCTTGTTATTACATCTTCTTTCAAAGCACATGATCCCTTATCACACTGTTTCTTATCATATCATTCAAGCTAACCGCACATATACTTCTCAAACTTGTCATTTCAACTGCGTTTATTTCATGCTTCTGCCATACCCTACTTTCACTACCATGCTTCAGGGTTGGCACCAACACTCCTTTGTGGTCAGCCAAATTTTAACCGATTCTAATGCAAATGAACGGTTTATAAGATATAGGAATCGGCCATTTGTTGGCATTGTATTGAAGACTGACAGTACTTTTTTACAGCCACTTCATAACCTTACAATCCTTTCATTTGTCGTGAACTGATATTAGTCGATTTATTTAATCAATCAGTGACTCATACAAACATTGACATGAATCATTCAATGTCATTGAATGCCGTCATGTCCTTTTAGTTTTGTGTCTTTCAACCAAACTGATTCAATTTGGTTGGTCCGTCTGATATAAGAGTTATTATAGGTTGAACTTTGGACACACACTGCGTGCTTGTAAAGACTACTTCCAATATGATGGTATGACTGATACATTGTAATACGTAACTTATAGAGCGTTATAGTAAAATTGTCTACGTAATAAAGATTAATTATATTTAATTACAAGCTTTTATTTAACTTGAGCTGAAGTTTTGCACGCATATGTATATCGCGTGACAATGCAATAATATGGTGTCATGGAGCTGATCTGATGATGGAATGACCATAGGAAGTCCTGTACTAAACGAGATAGACCCGTCGTGTTTGGCTCGTTTTACTTGTCTTGCAGCAGCACTCTGCTGCTACATGATATTCAGGATCTCAAAGATTGTATTTAAAAAAAGCTTTTTTTCTATGATTATAATCATATAAAGATATTAGGAATTGCTCGCGGCTTGCAATTCTCCGGGATGCCCGGGCACAAAATACCGCAGCATTTGAAAAAGCATATAAGCTATCGTTTAAGTTAAACTGTGTCGAATAAGCTAATTTTAATGCACCTAAAAAACTACAAATCGCTCCCGAGAAAATTCCCGCGGAATTTAATTTAATTTCTATCCGTACAGGAACGGAGAAAGAATACAAATTCCTGCGGCCGGGCGGCCTGTCGTAAGAGGCGACAAAACAACCCACAGCCAGGTGGTAGGGCATTTGCCCGACTGGATGGCTACCACCCCTGGTCTAAAGTATGTCGCCATAACAACCCTTAGTTGTGTTCCGGCATTAGTGACCTAGCTCCAGTCTCCTTCAAGAGAGCAGCAGCGCATTAGTAGTACCTTTGGTGTTACAAATGTCCATAGGCGATGGTAACCGCTATCCATCAAGTGGGCCGTCTGCGTGACTGCTGAACTCCTGCAATAAAAAAATAAAAATCCGGAGTAAAAAACATCACATATTTTATTACATAAAATTTGCTATTAATCAGTAAAAGGATCGCATTGGAATTAGATTTATTTTAATTTGGCCATTTAAAATAATTTCCAGAAAAATTCCTGCGGTATTCCAGGGGTAAACATTTACTGTCAATCAGCGAAAACCGAATCAAAATCGGTCCAGAAGTTTTTACGTAAATCACGAACAAACCGACAAATAAACACGAAATCTTAAAAAATCGCATCGTTTATATAGTAGTCTATTCCAGTTGTTTTTTTTAAATATCTCCAATGTACAGACACGGCATCTTTAGAATTTTATAATATGATAGTAAACTAATTTATGATAACTTTTAAGACTAGATATTTAGATACACGATGCATGGAAACAAACACCGTTTTACTCCCTGCGGCGTTACTCCAAACCTTGACATGAGTCTAGATCTTTAATGACATTCAAGCTATTGTTAGAAGCACACAGTCGTTCTTTTGTTATGAAGTTGAAGGGCTCGCTGCCCCTATACGTGTGTGTCTCCTAACGACTTCATAACAACATTCTGAATATGAAAAACTGAGGACAAGATAGCTGAATATTTTTTATTCTTAATAATGTTCAAAAAAATGTGTTTCATAATAGTTAACGTTTAGTACAAGCATAATGAATAGTTTAGTTGAAATTTAGAATACCTCCCACCCCTTGTCACACTTTTTGTTTCACCTCTATTGTGTGAGCACTGCACACACACGCAATTTTTCACCTCAAAGTTGATAAGTTAAATACACTACGACTTTAAAAGCGAACGCCTTCTAAAGCTGTATATAAAACTCATCAAGAAACATTCTCAAATAAATAGTCAGCATAAAAAATATCCCTCAGTTACTTTATTAGGCCGCCAGCTCTGATTTTTATTCGCGATTCATCACACCACCATGTAAAGACCTTATTTCTTTCTGCCAAATTTTATTCATAAAGGCCAAGTTGTTTCGGACACAAATGACTTAGATATAATGTAGACGGACATGACGGATTTTATAAAAGTTCCAGTTTTGACAAAATCTTCACGGAATGTTTATGTTGACTATACTTTTTACCATTTTACTATCTATTACTATTGTTTTAGAATTCCACGTTGGTGAAAATATTTCGTGCACTTTCTGTGTAAACGTTGGTTGCTAGATATGCGACATAAAGTACATATAAGGCAGGTGTACAAAGCTGTTATGAGGTCAGCCAAAGTGGCTGTTCAAAAACGTCTTTACTCAGCCGATGTTAGTACACACAAAGAATATATGGTGTTACGAAAGTGGACAATATTAGAAAGAAGTACATAGGTATATATTTCAAACTTGCCTTCGGTATAAGATGTTCTTTTACACGAATTGTGCTACCCTTTTTGTAATTGCTACTTTTTTTTGTTAACGCTGAGGGGGAATGCATTTACAGATATTGTAATTGCTACCTGCCTCAATAAGCGTAAAAACAAAAATTTAAGTGGTGTGGAAATTTTTATTTATTTACAAAATCATGCTGACGATACCCTGTGTAAACAGGTGGCGTAAATAGAATAAGCATTAGAAAACTGGACTGTCAACACTAAAACAACGTACGTGTGTGCCCGACAACATTCAAAGACAAATAACACGGCGATGTAATGTAAGTCGTAGCTTCCAACAACGTGGTTTCAAATCCTGGCCGGGGTGCAAGTTTTAGACATGTTTTCTTACCTAATTGGTTATTGCTGGAGACGCCAGTGGACTAGCTGGTTTCGCTGGTCTTAATTAGGGCTCCAAAATAAAACGAAACAAACGAACGAAAAAAGATACTACGGGAGGCTTGCAACCTCGTAGACGACGTTGGGAGTCCGAAACTTCTTTCAACGTTTTCTGCTGCTTGTTGAACTTGTCGGCTGCTTTGCACAAACTACAAATGGCCTCGTAAAGCGCCTCATATTTATAGAAGTTGCCTCCCCTCGCCCCGACTGCGTCATAACACCCCCTTGTCTTTATTTTAAAAATGTTAAAAGAACCAAGCCTTATTCTGTCTCATCCTTTTAACTAATTTCAGTACACCACAGATACACCTAGTATAAATATAAAACGTCGGACGCAAGCTGCTTATTGCATAAACAGGCGTCGTTGCGGGCGGACCTTTGACTGCACTTTAAACACGGTCTACTCGCTAAGGGTAGGCAGGAGTGAAGGCATTATTTTACGTTTTCCGGGTTTCAGGTTGCGTTATGCATCCTTGTAACTCGGTCCTATTTCTATTGAGTCTCGGGATTCAGGCTGCATTCTGCACATTTGTAGCCCGGTCTCAATTACTGGGATTTACTGGGGGTTCCTACTTTAAAAAAATGACAAACGCTATAACAGTTTACTTCCTAGCCACTTAAAGATATTACTATTATATCTAAAACAGCTAAATCAAATTAAATTATAAATAACTTTATACGTGAACCATAGCCGTTTCACTTAGACATTGTTCCTTTCAAGCGTTTAACGGTCACTTTTGTTTTATCTACTAGACTTAGCAAATTATACAAATGTTCTTATCACTCGCCTAGAAATGTCGGTGAGGTTCACACACCATTGTAGTCGTCAACAGTTATGCGAGAAAACCTGCACGTCAAGATTATCGCCTTGACGCCCGTTTATCAATTTTGCGCAAACATGGTGGGTACATAGTCCGTTCTCTTGAAATAGGTGTTGCGCTGTGATATTATGCATTTGAAGTATCAGCTGCAGCAGATATTGTACGACTTATTTTTTTTCGCGAATTCAATACGGTATTGTGTAGCATCGTATAGATATATCAGTGTTCCGCAAGTTCCGTGGTCATTAATTGGTGTGCCTCGGAAAAATAAAGTTATAGTATAAACTTCTTTTTAGTAAATAATGTAAGGGAAAGAAAAATACTCTTTCGCATTGAATACCTTTTCTGCTTTTTAAATTTTAGGTTTGTTGATTAATAATAATAAATATTTTTTTTGAAAAAGAAGAACTAAGTAAATACTTATTTCTTGCTCGCGAGGTTACCGCTATCTGGCGTCTGGAGTCAACGTGCATTGTGCCGATAGTTGTCACCGTCAATGGTCTTATAGCGAAAAGCCTCGACCGTCATCTAGAGAGGCTTTCGCTGGGAAGCTGGGTGAAGGGCCAAATACTGAAGGCAGCAATCTTGGCACGAATTGTGAGAAGGTTCCTATCTCTGAAGCCCTAACCATCGGTAGTTTGGACTCCCGGCTCCGCTGGCGGTGATCTGCAAAATTTTATATATTTTTATTGAATATATATTTTATTTTTGACGTATTTTTATAAAAGAATAATGTTATTTATTTTTTTATAAAAAAATGTCTTTATATATTAAAAAGAAGTAAAATTTTGAGAATAAATAAATACATGAAATAATAATAACTTTTTTTGCAATTTAAACTTTAGGTTTGTAGATTAATAATAATAAATACCTTTTCTGCAATTTAAAATTTACGTTTGTTGATTAATAATGAATATTGTTTCGATGATGAATAAATAAATATGATTAATGATAATGATTAATATTACTAAAAAAAATATTTGAAATATGATTTTTATTTGTGGTGTTCCTCCAAAAATGTTCTTTTCCTTAGATGTAACTGGAACACATAAAGTTTGCGAAACACTGGTATAGATAAAAAAATATAAGTAATTGTCAAAAACATTGACTACAGAGGTATAAACATGGCGGTTGCATGAAGATTTCGTTTTAACGAAATTGCCACAGAACCCTAAAAAGAAAGTTTTGCTGCGAGAAATTTGGTAAATAAACACAAATGCACATAGCACCTATGCAATTATTTGATGCCTGTAGTTGCTGCAGCAAACTCATTAACGAACATCGTTGCCGGTAACTTCCATGGCGAATATTTGGATGCAAAATATACCGAAAGCTTCAGCACAGAATCCTGTAGAGCTATGTATATATCCTGTTTTATCGTGCCGTACATCATTTACTTTGTCTATAGGAGAACATAATTTTATGGAAGTTTATTTGAATCAATACTTTAATTCTATCTGCGATATAATAGGTATACTGTGATAATTTGCGATCGCTATTCTAATACAAAATTTAGTGTACCTAACTTATACGTAAAATGCCATTGTTGGCATCCTGTCTATTTAAATCCTAATAATATGAGGCTTAAAAAAGCCTAAAAAGCCACCGCCATGGGAATTTTCTGAGAAATGAAATAATACGAGCGCAATTCAGAATCGTTATGTTCTTTTCTTTTATCCCTGTATCCCTGTACTAGAGCGAGCGAAACAAAACAAAAAATATTCAATTTAATTAAAGTAGTTTAAGAGTTATTCTTAATTTGTACGTGATGTTTATGTCCAGCTCTCCTATAGTAGCTTGCTTACCAAGATGAGTTTTACCGAAACTGCTATTATATTTCTGTCATGCGCTCTGATATTACTTCTATGATTTTATCCTATAAATATTATAAACGCGAAAGTTTGTAAGAATATAGATGCATGGATGTATGTTTGTTACTCTTTCACGCAAAAACTATTGAATGGTTCCGACTTGATTTTATTCGTGCAGGAACGGAGAAAGAATACAATTTCCTGCGGTCGGGTGACCTGTCGCAAGAGGCGACAAAACAACCCACAGCCAGGTGGTAGGGTATTTGCTCGACTGGATGGCGACCACCCCTGGTCTAGAGAATGCCGCTATAACAACCTCGTGTTGTGTTCCGGCATTAATGACCAGATTCCAGTCTCCTTTAAAAGAGCAGCAGCGAGTTTGTAGCATCTTTGGTGTTGCAAATGTCCATAGGCGATGGTAACCGCTAGCATCAAGTGGACCATCCGTCTGTCTCCTGAACTTCTGCAATAAAAAAAATGGGTTTTGATGAAACTACAGTAATATAGCTTACACATCAGAATGACACATAGGCTATAATTTATAAAGATATAGTTTGAATTAATCAAAATATAACGACTTTCCATCACCACGCGAGTGAAGCCGCGGGCGCAGCTAGTAATTAATATGTTTGTGAGTGTATTTTGTGTGATATGTATTTTCTACTGGCGAAATAGTTATCTATATGACTATGTTTTTCTTGCAACCGCCATTTTTTGGTTTCATTCGGCTACTGTCGATGTGCATGTGCACATGCTTTTTAGGGGCTTACTTATAATCGTTTCTTAAATTTAAAGAAACTGCTCAGCAACTGATTAGTGAAAACCTTACCCATAAACTCCTCTTTAGTCGAATATTTTGCGTACAACCTACGTTAATCATTCAAATTTCGTTTATCTGTGCTCCTCTTTGGTATACAACCAGTTTAACATGTTTATAAGTGGAAAAAAAGATATTCATTGATCAGGGTCTGTTTCTGATTCTCTTACTTAAGAGATGCCTAATCGTTTCTTAACGAGATTATTGTAAGTAAGGCCGTTAATGTTTTAAAGTAAACTCCAGTTGGAGTGAACACACACAATTTTTCAATTTATTTTGTAGCTTTGCGGTAATATTATTTGTATTCTGTGACTACAGAAAAGAATATTAGTATTCTCTCTCTCGTGTTTTGGGAGGTTGACAACAAATGTTATTTTACCCTATAAACAGGTTGATCTGAAAAAACTTTGATGTTTGTAAGTGACCTTTTAACTTCTTTGATCAGATCTTTCCCTTTCACCTGTATCTTATTATATGTCTTCCTACTCGACATCTCACTTTGAACGATTCGATGTCAATTATATGATACAACAATAGTATATGAAAATATCCGGCATGGAGAGGCATGAGGTGTCGATTTCCGATCATTTTGACAAAGCCTGTGCCTGATAAGTCGGAAGAAATTGCCAATTAGAGTGAACGCAAATTCTTTTATTCATTGTACACCCGCGTTGGGTTATTTTGAAGCATAAATGGAATATACAACAATAAATTCTCGCATCTTTCAAACAGAATTGAGTTAAGTCTTGTCTCTATTTTGGGTCCCTTATCTATTATGGCAAAAAAGGAACCAGTAAAATGGTTTTTTTTTTGCCAAGCTATCACGCGGTCCAGCGCATAGAAAGTAGTTATCGTCGCCTACTTACTTCAACACCAAGGGCGAGACATGGCATAGAAGGATATGGGATTGAAACAGGGGCATAAGGATGGTATGATAAATTTTTCCGTGCAGGAACGGAGGAAGATTACAACTTCCTGCGGCCTGACGGCCTGTCGTAAGAGGCGATAAAATAATCAACCTTTTTTTTATATTTTTACATGCGGAAATGCGTTGCCGCATCGTCAGCCGCGCGGGGGATCATGTGCGGCTGGTATGTGGGGCTCCCCGACGCCGATTAATCAATACGACCGGCACCGGTATACCCACTAAAACCTCATGGGAGCCTTCTTCCGCCTAGCGCCGGGGTCACGGTACATGCGCGAGCTTAACCCGCAACCCCGGCAGCGGCTGGCCGCCTCGTAAACAGAGGCGGCCTCTCCTGTGTGCGGGCCGGGGAGTGACGTTTCCTCGGCCCTAAGAGGGACGCGCGGCTGCCTCTCGCGCCCTCTCGCGACATTAGTGCTGGTGGAGGTCCTATTGATCCCCCAGACCTCGACGCCCGCTGCCGCCCGCCTGTGGCTGCCAGGAGTCACGGGCGCTATCCTCCTTCGGTGGGGGAGGGGGAGGCTGCGAGGATTGCTCCTGCGCCTTCACCCCTCCCTCTCCTTCCTCCCCCCCTGGCCGCCTCGCGCTCTCAGCAGCGTCAGCGGCGGGGGGGGGGCTTCGCGATAGGGGGAGGGGGAGGCTGCGAGGATTGCTCCTGCGCCATCACCCCTCCCTCTCCTTCCTCCCTCTCCTTCCTCCCCCCTCGCCGCTACGCGCTCTCCTCAGCAGCGTCAGCGGTGGGGGGGGGGCTACGTGATAGGGGGAGGGGGAGGCTGCGAGGATTGCTCCTGCGCCATCACCCCTCCCTCCTTCCTCCCCTTTTCCCCGCCGCCTCGCGCTTACAGCAGCGTCAGCGGTCGGAGTCGGGGGAGGCCACCTAACTTCGGAAGGGAAGAGTGTTTTGGGAGGAGGTTTGGAAGGAAGGGAAGGCTTTTAGGATAAGAGGTGGAAAGGTGGGACACCACTGTCACGGAGTGAAGGGGGGAATGTGACAGTGGTCGCTCGGGGCCCCGGGGACGCATCCCCTTTTACCGCTTCCTGGACGGTGGGGAGTCCAGGGCGGCACCCCCTGGGGGGAAAACAACCAACCTTGAGTTGTGTTCGGTCATTAGTGGCTAGGTTCCAGACTCCCTCAAGAGGGCAACGGCGCATTTGTAACGCCTTTATAATTTAGATTGAATTTTTTGAATGATAATATGTTGATGAATGTAGGCTAAAGGAATTATATTTATATTAATAAAAGTTAGAGCAGAATTATCTGTGAGTATGTTCTTCGAAGTTTCACTTCTACTGCGTGTGAACTGCATACACAAGATGTTTATTTTATCTAAGTTCGCTTCCAACTTGTGAAAATGTGTCGCTATCTCTAGCTGCTGCGAGCTGGAAAATTTTGATAAATTAAAAGTGGATAGCGTGTCAAAAATACTTTCAGCGGAAATTGATTTGTACAATATCCGTTTAGTGATTTTACAAGTATGAGATATTTTCGATGAAACCCTTAAGTAGTAAAACAGCCGAGTTTTGCCAGCAGTACGGAACTTGTGCCTGGTTGACCACGTACTTGGTCGATTTAATTTTTATACGCATGTTTTTGAAAATGGTACACATCCGCGACTTCTTTTTTATTGCATGTGTTCAGCAGACCGGCAGACGGCCCACCTGACGGAAAGCGTTTACCATCGCCTGTGGACATTCAACGTAACAATAACCTGCAATTCGGTTTGTATTCAAAAGATGTTAATTTAATTTTTCATCGTAAACATTCGTAATCGTATCCAGATCATAACTAGAATGGATTTTCGTTATATGATATCAAGAATATACTTGGTTCTATGCATCTCTTTTAGTTGTTATCATATGTACCCACTTATGTAGAGCAGAACATTAAGGCCCTTACTTATAATAATCTCGTTAAGAAAGGATTAGCCTTCTCTTAAATAACAGACTGTTTAGCCCCTAATCAATTAATGTATCACATAAAACTTGCCATTTTGCTTGCCTCTTAGCAGTTACTTAAACTACCTCTCCATGTTGGTTATTTTTGACAGTTATTTATGAGTTACTTTACCACCTGTTATCCTTAAGAGGAGTTTATGGGTAAGATTTCCACTAATCAGTTGTTGAGCAGTTTCTTAAAATTTAACAAACGATTATAAGTAAAACCCTTAGTGTTTATTTTATTTACGGATTCCGAATCATATTACAAAAACAGTGGACGTACCGTTACAAGTACGGAAGCTGCAGTGTGCGTGGCAAACACGCACTTGGCTAATTTTATTGTTGAAGGCGAAGATTGCGTGGTACGACTATTTGTGGGCCAATGAGACAAATTTCCAATAAGAGTTTATTTTTGTTAATATAAGGTTGTTTGTGCTGCCTTTGGTTCCTCAGATGGCAAGATATTTGAAATATTTTTATGGTCACGACTTTCTATATCACAGTATTTTTTCTTAAATACTATTGGGCTTACATTTATAAAAATTGACAAAAAGGTGTGTCACTATGTTACGTAACAGTTACGTAGTAAAAAGAAATATTAGAGTTGTCCGCCAGATTTGTGTAAGTAAATTTCTTTCAGTATCGTGGTGGTATTGTTAGTCAGATCCTAAAATAAACAGCCACGTTATTCATTAAAGTCAATATATAGTGAGGTATCCGCTCACAGTCGTGAAAATTGACCCAATAACTTTTGAAGTATGTGATGGAAAATTCCGAAAAGACACGAGAATATAGAGCTTCCAAAATACTCTCAAATAAATGAAAATGATTAGCATGGTTTTTAAAATATAGTATATTTCGGATGAATGTGTTACAGTTATTTAGTAGCATACTTGCTCTTGTCATGTTTCCGTTTAAAGTTAATAAAAAATAATTATGTACCCTCTTATATCTAAACGATACAATCGGCCATTTCCTTAATTGAATAATAATATTTTTTATTTATTCGGTGAACGCCTGTTTTGTATAGTAGTTCTCTAAAATTTAACATAATTTTATGTAAGAATATTTATCTCTAATATACAGTGATTGTATACAGATTATAATTCAAAATCTCTCAATTGTATATAGACGGTATTCACTACATTTTATTTTCATGTTGGCAGACGCTATAGATTTATAGTGTTCGGTTATTTTTGTTACATGTGGAACTTTAAGTATAATATTTCATATAATATCTTATATAAAATATTATCTGAAATTTCTAAACAAAAATGTATTAAATTATTTTCATTCATAAGACTTTAACTAAAATAGTTTATCAATGACTTGAATCCGCTACTGGTTGTGCTAATTTTCTAAGTTTGTTAGACGGTAAAATTGTTGGAGGGATGGTGAGGTGTTTTAAAAATGCTTGTAGAGTGTGAATAAGTTAAGTGTGTTCAGTGTGTTAAACCCGTAAGTTTCGCTGATTATAAAGTATTGTGACCAGTTACATTACCATAAACCCTTCTGAGTTGTTGCAAGTATTACAAATGCTTTTTTAGAGCTATAGACCGTAGCCGAATAACGTACATAGGGGGCGATGGTCATCTCTACAGAATCCCTTGTCGTATGTCGTATCGACTGTCGATTGTCATTTACCTAATTTACTCCTTAGTTCTAATATGTCTGCTTTATGGTTATAAATAGACGGTTGTCTATTTAAACGTTTTAAATACTTAATATAACTATTTAAATACTAGAAACACCAGATCAATAACCTTTATTAGTTTGAAGCTAAAAGAGGAACAGGCAAATACGAGACTCCTTAGCATATAATTTTTCCGTGGCCTGTGTCCGCGCGGCAACGGGCACGATGTCGCTGCCTTTTTATCTGATAAACCACAAAACAAATTATCGCACTAATGAATTAATGTTTAATATCTCAGAAAATATTCATCTAAGCAGGTCGGTCTCAATAGGTCTATCATACTTTTTTTATAGAAAATTAAATTTACAACAAATTTGCTATTTATATATTTTTTTGTAAAGTCCATTGATATGTGATAGCATAAAATACGGTTGAGTTATAGAAATTAAAAAAAAACTTAATTTAGTTATATTTTATATGGAAAATCTTCTCGCTCAGGAAATGAACTTATAATTAATATAACTTTCTGTAACTTTCAGAGTTAATTATCCCCGATATGTATACAATAAAATTTCGGGAGGGGTACCGTGGAAAAAATTGTCAAAAAAAAATATTACGGCCAATTTGATTGATCGGGCTTTATTAATATGGACCGATCATTATGAATAATGACCAAAAGCGTTGGTCAAATAGATAAATTAATTACTTTGGTTTTTCCACTTTAATAATGCCTGACGGCGCGTGTTCCATTCAAAAAATTAAGGGTTTGTTAACTTGAATTTGTCACTTGGACCGGGCAGTAATAATTCCCTACTTCTAGCAGGATAATATGATAATATATATATCTGAGCGTGACGATCGCGCGAGTACAGTTCATTTTCCCCATTCCAAAATTGCCCAGCGCACCTAAAGACGTTCCCACTTCAAAAAAATAAATATATCCTAGATATCCTAATTGTCGACTATTTTCAGATAGTCCCATCACTAGCTAACTAGAAATAATTTAATGCGCAGCGCGAAATCACGAGTGTGGGCTATATAATACAGCCTCTTTCTGATATCCACCTCACATTAGTGTTCCTGTCACCGATGCGAGCACAAATACTCCGCAGATAATATAATTTCTACCTGTTTGAATTTTAGGAATATACTAATTTTAACTATATTTTCTTTATAGGTAGAATGGTGAAGTGAGGGCGACGAGATGTTGCCGTGTTTTGTTGCGCTGCTGCTTCTCGAGACTTCGCTTCTTCAAGCTCTCGAAATATGTAAGTGAAATTTAATTTTTTTTTTCATTCATTTAGGTCTGATTTTTTACACATTAGATAAAAGTTACATCTCAACTGAATTATATCCCTACTGAATACAAAAGTTAAACAATTGAGCTATAATTATCCATACGATTCTCCCTTTAAAAACTTTTTGAAGTTATATTCTATCCTTAGTGAAACGTCTGAGCGGACTGTAATTTTACAGGTAACAAACACTACGAAAAAAAATCTTGAGTTTGAGAGTTACTTAGCAACCGAGAGTTCGTTGAATTTAAAAATATTACAACAATAAGCTCTAAGGACGCTGTATTAAACCCTGAACAAATTTTATCTGAGAGCCGAAAGCGGCCGATTTTGGAGAATAACTTAGGGTCGAATTTGACAATAAATTATATCCTGAGTGAATTCAAAAGTGAAACCATTCAACTGTTTTATTCGTGAAACTGACATTTTTAATTTTTCCATGTTACACTTTAGTCTATGAATAACTGTTATCTGGTGATTGAAAAATCGGCCTTTAATGAAATTACCACATTTAAATATGTACTGGCAGTTGTAAGATGTAGCATGAATTTCCACTATATTTTGACTCATTATTTTCGCAAAACAGATCTGTGATAGTTGCCGGCCTATTCATTGAATAATCAACCTATAATAATTAACTAGTATTTCATAACCATTTTGGCAAAAGTGAAGTTCGCAATCGCCATGTACAGCTGTCTATTTGGCCTACAGGTATAAGATTTGATAATACGATGTAGACTATTTAATGCTTCGAAAGTAAGAAGTGAAATAGGGAAAAAATTAAGATTAAGGTGACCTCGAAACTTGTAACTAAGGAGTGAAAATTGTTTTCATTTTCAATATACCTAGTCGTGTGGGGGGAGTGAGTATAAACTGTTAGTGACATCTTGAATGAACAAATATGATAATGACTTCAATATGTCGGGATATGAGTTTCCAATTTCGTGAAAATTGTGACCGCGCTTTTAACTTGTGAAGTGGATAAGGTCAAGGTTACAGTTTACAAAAAAAAATAACGACAATTATTTTGAACAATATCCATTCAGTAGTTTTTGATATGATATTTCCGATTGGGTCCGTAGTGGGCTACGAAACCAACCAAAACAACGAAAACAGGAAACTTAGCGCGGACTGTCTAATATTTACTGACACTACTTTGAAGTTTTAATTTCGTGTTATTGTTGTTTAACTATTTTTGAAATCAAGTTGGTTAAATTTTTTGTGGTAGTGTTTTAACATTTACTATTAAGAGCAAATTACTCTTCAAATAAAAGACTTGCACACAGTTTTTGTTTAGTCAAAAAGAAAATATTGCCTATAAATATACTTGGAACGTGATTTTTTTAAATTTAGTGTCTGATATCGAAATAATATTTTCGTGATTCTTTGGAGTGAAATTTCTTTAGAATTGGTGTGATTTGAAACTCGATGTAACAAAAAAGCGAAACTAGCGATTAGCTTCTTATTTTGATTTATTTCTATTAAATAATTTTAACTTGGGTCACTTATGTCACACGTTACTTAGGTCACAGGTCATTTTCGTCGTTTTTGAAGTTTAAGGATAGGTTATAGGGGGGTTAGATAAATAAAAATAGAACGGGTTGCCAAACGGGATTATGTATAAATGTAGCAATCTAATGATGAAAGAATTTTTAAAATCGGTCCAGTAGTTTTTGAGTTTATTCTGTACACACATTCAAGAATACAAATCTTTCCTCTTTATAATATTAGTAAAGATAACCTATTTAACGAACTTTTGTTGCTTATGTTTAATTTAGGTTAAATCTAGAACAGAACCGAAAAGCAATTTACTTATGTAACTAATCTATATATATATCATAACCGGTTAAAAAAACAGTTTCCAAACCCTGAAAAGCAATGCATTAAACGATTTATTCCGCGACAATAGTTTTTCTATATGGCAACAGTTTCTTATATGAAAACGTGTGTGATTGAAAATTTATTGTACCACGTGGCTTCGCTTTGAAGGTTTATGGAAAAAACCTATCGAAATTGGTTTATTCAAGAAAACTTGTTTAACGAACTTTTGTTGCTTGAAACCATTTGAGTTTAAATTTAGAACAAAACTGGAAAGAAAATTCTACGTACTCGGGTTATAACCGGTGCGACTTTTTGTCCGGTTTCCTAGCCTTTGAACTGCGCTCATATAAAAACATGTTTACTCACCAACTTTGTTAATTGCGCAGGTTGATATATAAGTTGCGTCATTAGTCAAGGTATCGCAACCTTAATAACACTCAAGTACACTCAAGAATTCTTGTAAAACCTTGGGGTTGAATACCGTCAAACATAGACTTTGCCAATAAGTTAGCAGTTCTTAGGCTTCCGGTGGCGGGTTTTGTTTTACCATTTTCGCAATCTACAGAGTTGCGCTGCGCTGTCGAAAGTTCTACAAGTTTTTTTCAAACAATAGGTACTGATGTAATACTTTGAGAAGTTTTTTTTATTAAGTCTCGAGCTCGGCTAGGTTAGTTACTAAGATTTCGATAGCTAAAGGTATATAAAGAATCTTTGTGGCCTCATGCAGCTGTCTGTCTGCCTAATATCAATACTAGCTTTTGCCACTAGTTACAATCATCCTACGGGACCCGTCACTTTTTCGGAATAAAAGTAGCCAACGTGCTATTCTAGACTATAATCTATCTCTGTCCCAAATAAAAGGGGCTTGGGTAATACTGGCGTCGTTTTAAATTTCCGATGCCACTAATGAAACTTATCCTACGAAAGAATAGCATTATGCCCTCAATGGTTATTATGGGGACACTTCTCTAAACCATATCGGAGAGGAGACATATGGCTATTTGTGCACGAATTGAAATGACTGATTAGTCGGGGCTCCAGAACCTTAGATGAGAGAACCCACGCCATCTTGCGTATGCCACCAAGCCCGCTTCCGGCCCCATTATCATTATATAAAACCACTAGCTTCTCCCCGCGATGATGTCGGCGTGGAATTTGTTTTTTGGTGTTAGCGTCATGATATATAGCCTATAGCCTTCCTTGATAAATGGGCTATCTAACACTGAAAGAATTTTTCAAATCAGACCAGTAGTTACTGAGATTAGCGCGTTCAAACAAACAAACCCTTAAGCTTTATATATTAGTACAAGCTCATTTTTATAAAAAGACCTTATTGAGGTGCTTACATTGATAATATTTTTTTGAATCTTCACATGAAAAATCTCAGCTCTGATGATACGTAGGGCAAAAATAAAGCCCATTATATGGATAACAAGAGTAAGCTCTATTAAATTACACCAAAATTATTATGGCCGCTGAAAAGAAAAATGATGTCACTAGTCCATACATAGTTACCTAAACCCCTTTCATCCAGATTCGTTCGGGTGTGGTTGAACAACAAATACATATTAGTATAGATTATTTCAGAAACTACTAAGACAAGATAATGTGACATGACATGACAAGGTTAGAGATGTCGAGCCTATTATGCAAAAACATTGTAAGGGACAAAATACACAGCTAAAATTATTGAGAGCCTAAAACAAATAGGTGTTGTTTGCTGATAACACATCACTTATAATAAATAGGTCTTTACCTACCTATCAAATTTCCGTTTTGCAGTACTGGCCATTTCAAATCAAAATAATTTTTGTTTGTCTAAGAATTGTAATTCCAAATTAATATTATTTTAAAAACATGGAATTCTGTTTTCGAAAATAGTCATTTGTTTATTGATTAGTGCTATGTTTTCATCGAATTGGAATTTTTTTCGTCATTATGGATACGTTAAAAATTCGAGTAATTATGGAACATGAGTACCGCAGTGGCAGCAACGCGGCACTAGCGGCACGCAAGATCAACGACGTTTACTGAGGGAATACTACAAACGAACGCACTTGTTATTGGTTTACCCGCTTCCGTTCTGGATAATTTCGACCTGAAAAATGAACCTCGTGATCGTCCGAAAACTTTGGTCGACAATGATGAAATAAAGGTGATTGAGGAAGGTGACAATATTCAATCTACAACTGAAGTAGCAGCAGCTTTCGACGTTAGTGTACAAAAAAAACAATATTGGTTCATTTGCGTCAAAGTGGCGAGGTATAAAAGCTTAACAAATAGGTGCCCCATAAATTTAATTATCGCCAGTGCGAAGTAGGCGTCGAGACGTGCGTTACACTACTCAACAGGCACACAAACAAAGAAATGTTGAACAGCATTGTTTTCCTGCAACAGAAAAATAATTTTGTTTGACAATCGCAATCGCTCGGCAAGTTGATTGGCTCCTGGTTCAGCACCTAAAAATGCCGTAAACGAAAATTTATTCGTAGAAAAGTGATGGTCACTGTTTGGTGGCCTATCCAGTGTGATTCATCACAGATTATTACCAAACAGGATGAGCATTACTGCAGATGTCTACTGTGAAGAACTGAATACAATAATGGAGAAGCTCGCACGTCTCCAACCAGCTTTAGTCAATAGATCGTCTCCGGTGCTCCTGCACTAAAACGCGCTACCTCGTACTGTAAAGCAGGTGGTGGTGGGGTTGGAAGTTCTCCGTCATTCACCGTTCTCAGGTCTTGCGCCTACAGACTTCTATTTTTTCCAGAATTTGGACAACTTCTTGGCTGAAAAAAATTCAATACTCGAGTGATAGTACCATAGACCGGACACTTGATTTCTTCAAGAAGGGCTTCAATAAATTGCCACAACTTTGGCAAAGTTGCATCGATTGTATGAGTGATATTAATAGAAATAAAAAACATACTTAGCAAACAAATTACGTTAACTTATTTCTCGTAAAAAACGGCAATTCCATAACTAAAGACCAATAATATTTAAAGTTGACAGATATAACCTGAACTTTGACGAGGTAAAGAACGCCTTAACTCGAATGTCTAAGAAGTTTACCGTAAATAATTTATTACTTAATCCAAACAAAACTAAATGTCTTCATCGTGTTGAAATTACATGACCTTGTATCTATTTGTGGACAAATAGTGTTTACTTAGCAACTCTCACTGCACAACACCGTCTCCTTGTCATGGACCTCTGCGTGAAACCCAAAGACAAACCCGTTGAGCATTGTCGACGCCAAATTAGATGATGGCTACTTGATGAAGGCAAATCCCAGGAATTCGCTTCAGCATCCGTCGAGATGTGTGTCGGAGCTGACAGCGAATTAGTCCAGAGCCACTGGGATAAGATCCAAGCAGCCATTACTAAAGCGGCAAATGCAGTGCTGGGTGTGTCTAAGGGTGGTCGCAAGTGTGACAAGGAAACTTGGTGGTGGGACGACACAGTCCAGAGGGAGGTTAGGGTGAAAAAAACCCTGTTTAAAAAGTGGCAAGCGTCCAGATCTCCTGAAGATCGCGACGCATACAAAACGTGCCACTAAAAGAGCTGTAGCCAGAGCCAGACGTAACCACTTTCGATCGTTGTACGATAAGTTCGAATCGTCTGAGGGGCAGAAGCTCATTTATAAGTTGGCACGTTCCAGGATCAAAGCGGCACAGGACATTTCTAAGTGCCGCTGTGTTAAAGATCCTGGCGGCAACCTGTTATGCGAGGACCTCGCGGTGTAGGAGAGATGGCGCTCTTACTTCCACGAACTGCTAAATAAGCAGCACATTGAGGTACTGCCACCGAACCTCCCTCCGAATCAAGGACTAGTGCCACCGATAACGCCTGATGAAGTCCATAGGGCTCTTCGCCGCATGCGGAATCGGAAAGCTGTCGGAGCCGATGGAGTCCCCATCGAAGCCTGGAAGGCGATGGGTCCTCGTGGTGTGGGTATTTTAACAAACCTTTTTAACCGCATACTCCTCACCGGGAACATCCCAAGCCAATGGAGACTAAGTGTTATCACTCCAGTCTTCAAAGGTAAGGGATCGGTGCAGGAGTGCGAAAACTAACGCGGAATAAAGGTAATGTCCCACACCATGAAGCTCTTTGAGCGCATAATCGACTCTCGGATCCGGCAGGAGTGCACTATCTCGGGATGTCAATATGGGTTTCGTCCTGGGCATGGAACCATGGACCCTGTTTTTGCCCTAAGGATCATCATGGAGAAATACAGGACGAAGAATACCCCTCTGCATTTCCTGTTTTTGGATCTGCAGAAGGCCTTCAACTGTGTTCCTCGCGTGATGATCTGGTGGGCACTGAGGTCCAAAGGGGTGCCAGAAACCTATATTGACATTATCCGAGATATGTACTGGGATTCTGATTCCATAGTTCGGACCGCTGTTGGCGACACTACACCTTTCCCCATTACTGTAGGCGTGCACCAGGGATCGGTCCTTAGCCCGTTTCTGTTCAGCGTGATATTAGACGAAGTGTCAAACAGCATCAGAGATGCGCATGAGCAACCTCCATGGTTGCTCATGTATGCTGACGATATCGCGCTGGCAGATTCGGACAGGGGGCGTCTGGTGGGACGTGTAAATGCGTGGAAGAGGTCGCTAGAGAACGGCGGTTTGAAACTAAATGTGGCGAAGACTGAGTACTAGGCGTGCAACACTACAGATCCCACATCCGTGCGCATAGGCGAAGATACGGTCGAGCGCACGGATCAGTTTAAGTACTTGGGATCTGTCCTTAGTGCGTCCGGGGATATCGACCTCGACGTTAAGGCCCGTATCACAGCAGCTTGGGCCAAGTGGCGTGAGGTGACAGGTGTCATTTGTGACCCCAAAATGCCGGTCAAATTAAAAGGACAGGTCTATAAATCCATCATTAGACCTGTCCTTTTGTATGGCAGTGAAGCGTGGCCAGTACTTGAGCGACACAAGCAAGAACTGAGTGTCACGGAATATGCTGCGATGGATGTGTGGAGTGACGCGGAAAGACCGGGTCAGGAACTCCCGCATCCGCGGCAGTCTTCATGTCCGTGACATAGCAGACAAACTGCAAGAGTGTCGCTTACGCTGGTACGGCCACGTTTTACGCAGACCGGCTAATTACGTGGGGAACAAATGTCTAGCCATGCCACCTCCGCCAGGTCCCGGTCGAAGGGGAAGGCCCAAGAAATGCTGGCTTGACGTCGTGAAGGATGACATGCGTGCCAATGGTCTCAAAACGAGGGATGCTTAAGACCGCGCGAAGTGGAGTAGAAAAAGTAGGAAAGCGGACCCTGGGCGTCGGAGTGAACGCTCCGAACGCAACCGGGATTTAACGCTCGGATGATGATGATGAGTGTTTACTTAGCAAATTTCTAAATGTTGGTAAGGGTTTGGTCTCTCTGACAGTGAGAGGCAGGCATATTCCAAAGTTTGACAGCCTGCACTGTAAAAGAATTATCATAATAAGATGAAGTGTGTCAGGCGTCATAAGGCAGGCGTAATAATATATACTGTGGAATATAAACCTACAGTCGAAACAAAAACAGTTCTCCTTTTGGAAGTCGGTTAATAAATTATAACTTGTAAAGTAGCTCTCCTGTTTAACTGTACATGAATTTATGTGACATAATTTACCTATTCTAAATATATATACAACTTAATTTATAAAATATTACTCCTGTTGAATTTTATATATGTCGCTCAATATGTTCATCCAAAAAAGCCTCGATATGAGTAAATTCTAAATGATTGAAATATAGAACTTTTCTGTGACGCTTGAACGCCTACGAATTTCCACAAAATTACACGAAGATATATCTAAATCTGACTCTTCGCAAATTTGTTCTAATATTAGACAAGGTCGGTTAGAAGTGCTTGTGAAAGTACGTTGTTAGTCCTAATGGCAGGCACTACAAATACCTTGTTTATATATAAGAGTATTTCTGGAAAACAGGAAGATAATTTATTTAAAATAATTGCATTATTCCAAAATTAGGCACAAATACATTTGTCTAAAAAGAATCCCATAAGTCATTGTCATGGTTGTCATTATTGTATGTCATAAAAATATTTTGCACAATGCACATATCTGTAATGAAGGCGAGGAGTGTTGTGTCGAACTTGTCACTTTGAAGCGCAATACACACCAAAGCCACACCGGACCCGTCGACACAACCCGGCGGCCTAAATGAATTCAATCATATTGGCAACATGTACCTGCGCGTGCTGCCCGCCGACATTTTAGAGGCATGCGTAGGCAACCAAGCTGCAGTGACATGCTGTATTTTTTGTTCCTCGTCTCTAGCCGCCGATATGTCACCGAATTGCAATGGGTGAAGCTCGCCGACTAAAAGTTGCCGACACAGGTCGGCCGGCTTTGGTGTGTATTGCGCTTTACCCCATTGTGTTTTCGTCCAAACTTTGTGTTGCCTCCACTGCAACTTTTCATAGTGCAAGCTCGTAAGTAAACTTTCAACTTATACAAATTTCCAAGTTATGAGTGATTTGCTCTGCTTTAGGGTAGCAACTTACGTGTTATGCTTCAAAAATCTATTTTAAAAAACCGGTACAAGCGCTTCTCGGACTGGCCTCTGGAAGATTTCATAACAGGGAAGATATTCCATTGTTGTCGTAGATTAGCTAAGTAAATCTAAAAAATAGCCTATAATCAAAAAGTTAATTGTATGTGTTGCCGTCTAATAAAGTTTTCAAATAAATAGCTTTTAAATATTTTTATCCTTAGTTAAAACTTTTATTTACAGCTTTTTATAAGTGGCAAATTTATTACCTGTATTATAAACAAAAATCATGGATATAAGACTCAAAATATTTATTTATTATTATAAAAATACTAGCTGTCCCGGCTGACGTCGTCCTGCCCGGAAAAGCTTCAATCGATATTTAACAACAAAAAAAAGTAGTTGATAGTAGAGGGTTGAAAATTTAGGATTGTATGTATTTGTTAATGCTGTATCATAATTTTTTTATCTAAAAATTTAACAAAAATAGTTTTGGACTACCCTTAACATTTAGGGAGATGAAAAATAGATGTTGTCCGAATCTCAGACCTACCCAATATGCACACAAAATTTCATGAGAATCGGTTAAGTCGTTTCGGAGGAGTTTAACTACAAACACCGCGACACGAGAATTTTACGTATCAGAATAACATAGGTATCTGTATTCGTACATGTTCTACTACCTTGGAGGCTTTGATCGCGCTATTTATTATTAAAATAGATAATATGAGCATAGTTTTTTTTACTAAACTTATATATAGTAGGTTAGAGTGAGTAGTGCCTGCCGACCAACCCTATATTATTCGTCGTTAAATACTAATGTTTTGTAAGAAACAGCAATCTTCAAAGTTTCACCAGTATATGTCCAATCTTGAGTCATTTATCAGTGATATGCGGTGAGAGTAACGGAACATTATATCTCAATCACTATAGAATACACTGATAAATTCCTAGAAATTTCTGCAACGTATAATACTGCAGACATAGTTTTACTTGTTAGCTTGGTAGTTATGGCTTGATTTTAGCTCAGAATGCAACCAAAGTTACAAGGTGTTAGTATTAACAATTTATTACTGAATACGTGGGGATGCTTGTAGTTCGCAACTTTATTATAAGCGTCGGATTAGCATTTATCTAGATAGTTTTACATTGCGAATTATGCCTGTAGTACGCCTTCAGATATCATTAGGAGAATACTGGTTAAGATTATTATGTCTTACTTTTATAGACAATCACCGAATAGTTTATTAATAAAACTTGTTTTTGATATTAGAATAGAATATTGCATATCGACGGTTAAAAGGTAATAGGGGTATAAGCGACAAAAACTAAATTGTTCAGGAGAGCAGTTTAAAGTTTCAGAAAAATGGAGATAACTTTTTCATTTCTTGTCATATCGTGAAAATGGAAACAGCTCTAGAATAAAAAAAAATAAAAGCATTAAACGGTAGTTTTATTTATTTGATTCCACGTTGTTTTATGTGGTTTAATGTCGCTTAAATCAATTGATCTTATTTTCTTTATGGAGTAATTCGGCATAAGTTACATCTACATTGAAAAAAAACGAAGGGTAGTGTAGACTTAGCTACATTTGACATCCTTATATCAAGAGGTAATAGGGCATAAGTCACATGACTGCAGAATAACATAAAAGGGTAAAAAGTATAAGTGGTAATTCTCATTATTATACCAAAAGGTAATGGAGCATAAGAAACAGTCTTTAGCAAAAAAATCAGTAGCATGTTTGTAAACTTAAACTTGTAAATGGTAGTAGGGTATAACCGACGCTTAATGTCTTTAACGACAATGGTAAAGAGGCATTAGTTACAGCTTTCAAAAAAGGTACTAATGGTAAACAGTAGTATACGCCTGGAGCCTTTACGACAGTAAAAAGTAAAAATATATTACCGACTATAACCCAAAAGTGATGCCATTTTTACAGAGGTACAAGCGCCTTTAGAGTAAAAAAGGCCCAAAATTCGGTCGGTTAAATGAAATGACACTTCAAAAACGCAGTTTTTTGCTTGTGCATAAACGACACGAAAGTCATCGTAGAGCCATGGGAGTGAGCGCATTCGAAAGAGCGAAAAATTTTAAGTAGGATGGAATTCATAACTCATTTTCGACCAAAATGTCGCTTATGCCCTAGTACCTTTTAACCGTCGATATATAGTACAATAAAATCATTGAAATAATACACAAAAATAGCTTAGAGTTAGGTTCAAATGACGGTCTTATCGCTGTCAGCGATATCTTCCATACAACCTTGGGATGGAGAGAGAGATATGACACAAAAGCTAGGACAGGGTTTGCTGCACAATATTTTAAAAATGTATTACTATATTTATCAATTCAGCTAATAGTGAATTAATAATAATAATTTCAATATAAGTAATCGCACAACAATTATGTATACCACCATCGCCACTCTTAATCAGAATATTCTCGCTACGGGTTGTCTCGAAGAGATCGCTTTTCAGTGATAAGACCGCCCTTTGTACCTAATTAGAATAATACTAGTTCGTAAGTTTTCTGTAAACGTGTACAATAAAGTGTAATCTATCTATCTATCAATCAATTAACAGACTCACTTCCAACATCCTGTCTAACTTTAACTTTTGAATTATTAAGTGGAAAATTGTGTAGGAAATCAAGATGATATAATAAAACAGATTCTCAATGGAAACTGATTTAAAATTCAAATCCGTTATGTTTTGAAATATACTGTAAGTACAATGAAACGTTTTTCATGGTTTCGTTGCTATGTTATAATGATTGAAGATATGTTTGTAGACTGAAGTTATTTGTTTAATGCATTCGATTCTCTAAATACACGTCAACACATCTCTTACGTATTTGCCAATCCTGAACTGTTCAAGTTAAGATTATACCTATATTACAGATCAATAGTCGTGGTGGTTTACGGTCGAATGTGCCCGTATATGAAATAATCGCCTTTGGTTCGAATCCTAGCCGGGAAAATCATGTAAACAGTTTGTTGGACTAGTCGTGTGTGCATATTATTACAATCTATACGCTGAAGTTGAAGAAATACGCTGAAGAAAATAAGCTGTTTCAGTTTTTAAACCCACCGAACCGTAATAGACGAACGTGGCCGGTCCATCCGTTCCCTTATTAGAGAGGCCCGACCAGTGGGACGTCTGTAGGCTTTTAATACTTCATTTAAGATCGTGAAGTTTTAATCTTATAATAATACTAGCGGCCTGGCACGGTTTTACACGCGTGCTATCCCGCTCCGGTGGTATATAGCGTCATGTTATATACCCTATGTTAACGTAGCTTTCGAACAGTAAAAGAATTTTTAAAATTAGTTTAGAAGATCCAGAGATTGGTATAGATATAAAGCTGAACAGTTTGTTTGTTACCTTGAACACGCTAATCTTAGGAACTACTGGTCTGATTTGTTTCACTCTAATCTAACACTGAAATTCTTTCAGTGTGAGATCGCCCATTTATTAAGGAAGGCTATAGACTACATATCGAGAGTTTCATAACAAATGGGCGTGCAGACAAAAGTGCAATTTTACACAATGGACAAAATTGTGAATAAAACAAAACTAGTTGATTGTATAAGGCTGAAATTTGGAATACCCTTTTTTTAGGTACGTACAATTCCATACTGATAAGACTTTCTAAATTGTAACATGCATAGTTTTTAGTAAGGAACAAAAAATGGCATTTATGCGTATACGCCTGTATGTTACGAAGCCCTCGATATCATCACGCTATGTTCAAAATGGGGGGGTTAACTTATTTTTTTAAACTATTCCACGCGGACGAAGTCCCGGGCATAAGCTAGTATCTTATAATCTTCTAATTCAGAAGGGCTTAATAGCAAATACCAGTTGCAACCAAACAATGGCTACTTTTAAAAGATCTCACCTTTTTGAAAAGACATGTCACATGATATAAAAGTGTCGTTATAACAGCTTTGCACCTTCTGACTTTGTGTACACAGGTGACACGCTAACTTTAATGTAGTGTGCCTTTACATATTTTAAAATTCATAGCTTACTATACGACAAGATTCATACACTTGCACAAGGAGTAAAAGTAATTTTTTGATATTTATTATACGTACGTGATTTTTCAATCTGCGTCGACATCTAAATTTAGTTAAAAGAAACGTTAACGTTCTTCGTTATACTTTTGCGTTAAAAGCTATAACTTTTAGCAACCAGTGTTACCTGTGACTAATCTGGGGATTCGAATTATATATCTGTGTTGATATTTCAATACGAATTAGGGATTTAGAGTTAGCAAAACTCATCTTCAATTGTGTTATTCATTAACACTCGGGCTATAAATTGTACTACAGCAGACTAGTCGGCTTTAAGATGATCGTAGAACACTTATATTTTATATTATTATATTGATTGCATTTTAAAACTAACCTATTTTTAACCTAAACTTTTCTCACAATTAAATTTAGAAAAATGTGTTATTTTGACGATATACGACATAACAGTTATTTTGTGGTTTTTATTATTGATATAAGTTGTTTGTTTTTTCAATACATATACAATAAGTACCTAATTCCTTCAAGAAGTGTTTTAGGTGGTATCTGGCGTATCGGTGCAATTCATCATGTATGAAGTACTGAGGAGTAACGAGCGGGCGGATGACGCCTCGCTTGGGGAAATGTTCGCTTTTTATGTGTCACTTTAAAAAAATGCCCCGCCGCGTTTCTTATCGGTTCTCGACACTGTATCTCACTTACCAACAGAAAGCATATTCACTTTCATGAGCACCTAAACACCGCGAGACGTCGTACATCGTATCAAATATTCATTGCTTTCTTTATGTAGAGCTCATTCTTCCGCATTCGAAAAGAGAGTTAAAATAAAACCTAAAATAGGAGCATGAATTTCTTATCTAATTATAAGACATTCATGCGGAGTCTAAAGTCGACTTTTCTACACTTCCCACTTTTCACACAGTCTTCGGCATTGTTTGTACTTAGACCATTGACAGAAGTTTAATCAAAATATTTCAAGCATGTTTTGAGTTCAATAATATATTTTTATGTATATAAAAATGAATCATAGAAATGTATGTACGTGCATAACTTGAGAACGACTATACCGATTGTAATGAAATGTTTTTTGTGTGTTTAAGTGGGTCCCGGGATGGTTTAGATTCACAATTGGAATCGGTAGGTGGCGCTGAGATCTGGTTCTAGAATGCTCCTAATCAATCACCTGGACCGAATTTGGTAATTTTGTTTTTGTGTGTTTAAGTGGGTTGGTTTATATTCACAAATGGAACCGGTAGGTGGCGCTGAGATCGGGTTCTGGAATCCTCAAATCACCTGGAGCGATTTTGGAGATTTTTTTTGTGCCATCAAACAGTCTTTTTAACCGACTTCGAAAAAAGAGGAGGTTCTCAATTCGTCGGGATCTTTTTTTTATGTATGTTCGCCGATTACTCCGTGGTTTATGATCCGATTTACGTGATTCTTTTTTTGTTCGCCGCGGAATAGCTGCCATGTGGTCCCCTAAAAATTTGACATAGTTTGGCCCAGTAGTTTTCATTTTACGAACATTTTTTTGTTCTCGTTTCTTGGGACCTATATTTTTTAAGAAGCGCGGCATCATTCGTTAGTCCACCTATACATAGCTAGACACTAAAAAGTAACAAATAAAATATAAAAACTTCGTTTAAAAAAACCGACTTCAAAAACTAAAAACTAAAATGTATAAAATAACTTATTTCTAAAGCTATTATTATTAATGTACATTATCTAAAACATCTTGAAGTCGGTGCAAAGTAAATCATAAAAATTACTATAATATTTTAAAAATTACTAAGCACCGACTTTAAGATGTTTTAGATAATATATATTAATAATAATAGCTTTAGAAATAAGTTATTTTATACAAAATGTGAAATGTGAAATATGAATGTCAAAGAAGCAAGTGAGGTGTGTAAGAATAAGCCTAAATGGCGCTCTGTTGTTCGTGCCTACCCCGCAAGGGACCTGGCGTGAAGTTATGTCTGTATGTATGTATGTATTTTATACATTTTAGTTTTTAGGATTTCAGAACATATGGCGCTACGAAGTTCGCCGGGTCCGCTAGTATTCATATATGTAAATATACATAAATGCTTATATAGTCATCCAAGAAAGAGCTTTGCCAGTTTAAACTAAAATTCGTATTTAAGGTTGGTTTCACTAAAGTCAAGGATGTAATTTGAATATATTGACACGTAGTCGCGGTGCTTACTTTGTGGCCACAGTGTGAACATTTTACATACAAGATGTATGTAAAATGTTCAAGATAATGTATGAAGACAGACTAAACATTTTTTACTGAATATATTTATCTTTTTTAGAAAATGTGACAAAATCAAAACTGCTCATGATATTATGATGCATACAAAGCTTTTAACTAAACGAGCAATATTTGTGACGACTTTGGTCTAAGAATATGTTTTAATTTTCATTTCATGAGTTTAATAGACAGGCGGACGACCTGATGGAAAGCAGTTACGCAGTTAGCATCGCCTATACACGATAAAGGTGCCACCAATATGTTGCATTCTCTAAACGGTGACTGGAACCGGGCCACTAATCGGAACACAACTCAAGGTTGTTATGACGATATACTCTAGACCAGGGGCGGTGCCATCCAGACGCGCAAATACCTTACCATCTGGTTGAGGGTTGTTTTGTCGCCTGTTAGACCAGGTTACCCGGCCGCAGGAACTTGTATTCTTTCACAGTTCCTGCACAGATAACAGTTAACCAAAGTAACATTTTGAGTTACTCTTTTTACAGGGTTTTGTATTCGATTGCACTCAACCATGAGTATTGAAATGTGCAATTCGGTAGTTGACAATTTTTGAGAAACAGGTTTATTTTGAGCCTTATGGTCTATTTTAGCCAAAATATTAATATTTGAGCAAAAAACCACATTAACATATTTAATTTAGCAATTTTATAAATATTTTGACATTTCGTCACAAAAACGCGTCAAGCTGTCATGGCGTCTCGCATGACGTCACAGTGTGCAAAACAAATATTTGTTCCATTGAAGTGTTATCTGAGAAGTCATTGTTAACTTCTTGTGTTTTACACACTATGACGTCACGCGCTCTGATCGGCGTTCATTGTCAAGTGGCTAATGGCTGCAATATAACAAATTTATTTCTCAAAAATATCAATTAATATTTTAGTTAAAACAATTTATTTTTGTCATATTTAGATCGTAATCTACGATATACTATATTAAAACCAGCCTATATTTTTCATACTGGCAACTACCGAATTGGAGTAAGATAACAGGATTTCGTTCTATAGTGTTATAATTAGCAACAAAATTGATTCTCTCTAATCACCATAATCGATCTAACTAAATGAGATTAGGATCAAGGCTATTAAGAAACATGGTTGCTGTAATGTAAGTGATGTTAATGAAAGCTTTAAAATTGATCTCGAGTTTGGGAAGGTACTCATTTGAACGTGACGTCACGGTATCGAGTTGATAATTTCATTGTGCCGCAATGTTGCCAGCGTTATAAAGTTTATTAGTCAGCTACGGAGTTTGTTGTCGCTTCTTCTCTTGTACAGCGATAACACATTGTAATTATAATTTTTTACTTGAAATGAAATGAAATCTTTATTTGTATGAAACATGAAAATCAAGGTCTTATGATAGTGAGAACATGTTTCGCCATTTACTGGCATAAATTTTTTCGTATACCCTAGTATGGTTTATAAATATTTTGTATTTTTATTTAATTGTCCTGTATCACATTACAATTTCTTGCACAATTTTGTCACCTTTGTGTCAAAATTAAATTGAGTGCGCTTTAGCAGGGGTTTGTTAAAAGAAGATAGACCTATATGAGGTCTATGGTCTAGGGCACATTAGGGGAATATATGAGAATAAAACCAATCTTTCCAATAAGTTACACAGTTTATTAGTCTATTTCCGAATCACATACTTTGTAAGACAAGTAAAATATCTTAGCTTAATCGTAAGTCTAAATTACTATATACAATACTCGCTGACCCGTACCCACTTTGCTGACCATCAGAAAAATATACTTATTACTAATCGTAATCAAATAAGCCCTATGTCACTCAGGAATAATGTAGCTTTAGAGTGGTGAACGAATTTTCAAAATCAGTTTAGTAGATCCAGAGATTACCCCCTTCAACGTCACAAACTCACAAACTTTACCTCTTTATAATATTAGTATAGATTACAGTATCTACTCTTGAAGAGTACCTTGCCTATCCTATCATCATTACCCTGTCTGTGTAGCTTACTCAGGAGTGAGTACGGCTGTAGGCTATTGAATGGAAATGAAAAGAAATGTGCATAGATGAAGTTAGATACAGGTGATATTCTTAAAATATTCCAGTAGTACATCTTACTGGTGTGATGGTTTGTGCAACCTTGCGTTTTAACAGTTATAAATTTATGCATCTATTTTAAACACAATATGAATATTACTTTTTTGACCACAGTTGTATTCAAAACTTCCACATTAATATTACCACGTAATCCAAAGAGACTTACTAGTTAACCTAAATTTACTAAAAGTGTTCAAACTAAGAAAGTGTCCGTTAGCACTTTTCTTATTGTCTCTATTAAGGAAAGGGCAAGACAAAGGGAAGAAAGACCCTTTGTTCATGTGTTCTTTATTATGCTAGCACAGTACACTACACTTTAGTTTTGTTTATAGCACCAGTTCAAACGGGTTTGTCCTTTTGAGCCTTCTCATTATATTTGTGTCGTCTAGGAGCTGAACCGCTTTGACATTCCCATGATGATGAAGCCGATACTCGTGGGCTTTCGTGTACTTTCTAGTTGGTGACTTTAACTTTTAATTATATTATTATTTATTTATTTAACGATTACTATATATTTGACATGTTGAACTAAAAATAAACTGTATAATCAAATTAAACAAATTCTAGCACCAGACCGCTGTCAGTTGGAAACGTGTCCAAAAGACTGGTCACATTACCTCGCTGAATGGCAACGCTAATGGCTAATGCGTTGCCCGACCAGGGTGTAGACTACACCAGAGGTGTAGACTAGTCTTTTGGTCATGTTACACTTCCACCAGATGTTTGGCTATGTCTCGATAAAGCTTGTGCGCCCCAGGAACGTTACTTATTTTTATTGTTTTAGTGATACAATATATTATTCCAATCACTGTTTGTGTTTCGGAGTTTTTCCGGGAGCAGTTTGTAATTATTCGGGTGCATAAAGATTAGCTTAAATCGACTAAGCTTAAATTCTTTTTTTTAAACGGTTACTTTTTGTCCTGGGAATCCCGCGGGACTTTTAAGTCAAGCGTGCACGAAGTCCCAGGCATGTCGTAGTGTACATATAAAACATAACATCAAGAACGGCAGGACCGATTTTATAATCTTTAATTTGTTGGATTTGTATCCACCATAAATAGCTTAATAACTAGGAATATAATTATAAAAAAAACCCAGAAACGAAATAAAGACATAAATTAGGTTTCAAACTCCGCCTTCTTCCGCAATTGAAGAAATTAGTGGATGAAGGTGATAAGTCGCATAATTCCAATTCTGAGTAAATCGAGATAAAAGTTTTACTTTTATTTTAAACTGAACTGAACTTAACACCTTTTTCAACTTTTTATTTTTTAAATATCCTTATATCTATAGTCTAAGGTCTGTAGTCATTTGGTATCGACTTATAACCTTCATCTACGCAAAAAAAGCAAAAAACCGAATATGCGATATATCACCTTCATCCACTCACGTCTTCAATTGACAGCTCACGTCACGCAAGCTCTTAGCCATTTGTAAACAATTGACGCCCACTGCAAATCAGTGAAGTACTAGAACGGTTTACAGTTAAAAGAATCGCTAGAATCAGGTTCAGGATTTTGATGAATTTTTATGCCTGTATGACGGGACGGCTTAGATTCACAATTAAACTTGGTAGGTGGCGTTAGAATCGGGTTTGAACTTTATAATTACAGAGCAGAATAAATACCTATTGTTTACCGTATGCTATTATTTCTTTACGTGCAGTAACGGTAAAAGAATACTATTTCCTGCGGCCCGGCGGCCTGTCATAAGAGGCGACAACACAACCCACAGCCAGATGATAGGACGTTTGCCGACTGGGTAACTACCAACTCTGGTCTAAAGTATGCAGTCATAACAATTTTGAATTGTGTTCCGGCATTAGTGGCCAGGTTCCAGTTTCTTCTTCAAGGCCGGCAGCGCATTGGCGGCACCTCTGGTATTACTAATGAACACAGGCGACGGTAACCACTTTCCAACACAATTGAGCCGCCAGCCTGTCTGCTATGCTTCTGCAATAAAAAAGAAATGGCGGACACTGTGGTTAAGCAGGCTAAACCTTTGCCGGCTTATCTCACTGCGGGGTGCACTCCGGGTTCGATTCCTGGTATGGTAAAATTCAGAAAAAAATTGTTGGTTCTTTACCATGCCACCCAGACTATGGAGTCTGTGTGTCTGGGATCGGCTCCAGAGTGCTCCCGTTGTGTTTCAGCCATAGCGTAGGATATGCAATATTAATATCATTTATATATACATATAATTTTTAATATCAATTTTATGTAATTTATACCATGAAAATATTTTAGAAACTTTTAAATACAATAATATTTAAGGTATGGAAGAGCGGGATCTTCTGGTAGAAGTAAATTTTACTTAAAAAAATATTCCAGCAACTGTTTACAAATTGTGCATGTGTTTTCTAAGAAATAAATATTTTCATTTTTCACAATGTGTGTGATTGTCTGCCGATTTAAAAAAAAACATTCAAATATCTTTATCGTTCGTCATTGATGGACTATACTTATATCATCATTGAGTTGATTGGCTTGCATGGTACGATGGATAAGGTCTATACGTCGCCAAGATCCTATTCACTGTTTAATCTAGATATGATAGGGCACTATTGGATTATGCTTGTATGCACTATAGGGGTAAACTTCGTAGGGAATGGGAACAAAAGGACCTGAGCCCATCGGGTTGGAATGCTAGTGGTCGACTATTTGGGACTATGTATGAGACCAGCGATCACATTTCGCATTGTTTGCATGTTAACATAACACGGATGCACGTATTATTGTTACTAACTAGGATATGCACGCGACTTCGTCCACGCTTGACTTGAAATTCCCACGGCATTCCCGGGCCAAAAAGTAGCATGTACAAAAAGATTGTAAGCTATCGTTTTAGTGGAAACTGTCAAATCGCTCCCGGAAAAATTCCCGGGGTAAAAATCACACATTGCGTTACATAAAATTTGCTATCGATCAGTGAGAAATTCACATTGCAATTGGTTTTTTTTTATCTGATCATTTTGAATAATTCCTACAAATATTCCATGCCTGTTTTTTATAGGGTTGAGGGGGTTTAGTGAGGGACGGGACGCCGTTTCCTCCTTTTGCGATTGAGTCTTGCTTGCTACCGAGGAGGCGCGGCGGGAGTGTGAACGTACTTACGTCCTTGCTCTGCTCCCGCCAAAGAAGGATGCGTTGGCGCCGCAGGGCCAGTTTGTACCTTCCTCGTCCTCCTCTCTTTGGTTCTTACGCACTGTTATGCCGTCGAGATGGAGGTGCACCGTGTACCGCGCGCGCTCAACTCTCCTCGCCTGGGACGTGTTACAGACCGCCCCATGCATATTAAAGAGTTTGAAGACGCTGAGAACAAAAAGTAAAGTCATAAACTCATTTATTCGTAACTATGTTACACGTCAGGGTTATTACAAAAATTTTAGTTACTAAGATTGACATTGTTTGTCGTCATTCTTTATAATCCATCAGTGCCTTCAAGCTGTAGAAGGTGTGCTCGATTGGCCACTTCTTTACTTTTTTTAGTAGTTCTGCTAGAGCCCGAAGAGGGGCTAGGCCATGTACCCGTGGCACTGACAAACATCTCAATTGCATATTTAATCTTGAACTGTTACTACTACTACTTACTGCTAGTAGGTTTTAATCTTAACTATTATTTTTTATGAAAGCTAAAAATGAAATTGTCGCTCTAATGAGGGAATAGTAATTTTAAAACTGTCAGTCGATTTGATGCTTGCGGATATTTTATATTGGCGAAGCCTTTGTGTAAGGATAGAAATTTCATTTGCATATCTGTTTTAGTTTAAAACCAATTAAGATTATGGGGCGGTTTTAGTTTTTTTAGTTAATCTAAATTGATATTTTTTATGAAAAGCTAAAAATGAAATGACCAAAATAAATATTGTAATCTCTTATTATTTACCCTAATCAAATAATTTGTATATTTATTTTCTTAGTCAGCGCCTTTTCAGTATGAGGTCACTGTACAAATATAGTTAAATGTACATAACGTCATTACCATGCCTTGGTCTTGGAATTCCGTAACAAGGAAACCAGATCCAAATAAGTTTCGTATGTTTGATACTGTGATTGTTGCTAGTTGCAGATAAAGTTTTGTTATGTTGGTTTGCATAGGAAAGGTGGCGAGAAACGGGGGAGCTAGTTTTAGCGTTACACCTTTTCTTTTATACAGGGGAAATCCGTTTGAGGACCGTAGGCCGCGCGAGAGGGAAAGGTCGCGGCCCGTGTGTGGGATTCGCCAGGTCGGGGTGGCACTAGCACCCCACGTTGAGATGTGGGGAACTATTGCCACGCCGCGGTTAGGGATACCCACTAAAATCCCTGTGCGATCACGAGTGTCCTTTTTCCGTTACACCTAAATCAAGTTATTCATACCAATATGTAAAAACCATTGCAATAGTTTATAATAATATATATATATTTTTCTATTCTTACTAACTTAGTTGTTTACTGTCCACATTGTATTGTTCTTCCTTTTTTTAATTTACTACTTCCTTTAATTATACATATACATAAGTTGTTAAAAGTATCCTCTCAGTCAGGTTGCCTGGAAGAGATCGCTTTAAGCGATGAGGCCGCCTTTTGTTTTGCCGTTTTTTTAAATTAAATTATTCAGTGTAATTGTTTCTTTGGTGAACAATAAAGTATTTTCTTTTGTATTCTATGTACACGTTAAGTGACTTTGCGAATGTGCTTGTTTGTTTGTTCTTCATGGACTTGCTGATTACATTTGTAGGGTTAAAGCACACTGACATAGAAGCGAAGTGCATCGACGTGTCTATCTAAAAATACATAACATATTGACCTCTATCTCTTCAATGTAATGCACTCGTTTCTACTGTGATAAGTTTTGGCTAAACTAAAAATCCTTTTATTTATTTCTTTAAATATATAACTCAATTATACAATTCTTCTAAAAAGAATTAATGAAGCAAATGATGCAGCAAATCACAACAAGAACAAAGGTAAAGTGGCATAATTATGAGTGACATATTAAAAATTGACAGTTCAACATCTCCATGAATTGCTAGCAAGTTAGTTGATACAAAATCAACGTTAGACAAAATGTAGAATAAAAAATTTCAATTTTAAAGTGTGGAGTGTAACAATAATCAACGAAAATTTTGTGAGCTTTTAAGACATGGAGTGTTTTAGATTAAACGATTTTATTAAGATTTTACATACATACATACATACATAACTTCACGCCAGGTCCCTTGCGGGGTAGGCACGAACAACAGAGCGCCATTTAGGCTTATTCTTACACACCTCACTTGCTTCTTTGACATTCATAGTTCTTGTCATGCACGCTCGTCTGTTCTTAAGGCACCTGACATCACCTTCTGCTAGTACACGATCAAGAATTAATTAATTAATTATTAATTAATTAATTATTATTAAGATTTTGCTACCTAGTAATAGTTTGTGTTCTATATATATAATGGTATTTACTTTTTATTCGTAAATTAAAAAAACTGACGGTTGCTCTGAAAAGAGAGTTTTTATTAATAAATACAATACGATACACACTGATTTGCTATATGAATTTATAACTATGCAACTCACCTGAAAAAAGGAAACTACTTTAGGAATTTAAAATAACACTATTAATTTGTTCTCTTGTTCTAACTGACAAGTGCTATGCACAATTGACATTACATTGACACTTGACGTATACTATGATAATACCCCTATGCGCGCCAAATTCAAATCGAATGAAGTTATTCTTCATTTACATATATTTATTTATATACTGTTTTGAAAGTATATTTTCTTGCAACTGTGGATATCACTAAAATGAGCAGCACACTATTTTAGAGGAGTTGAATTCGACGTGTAACCTGCACGCCAGACACAGGTATAAAAATTTATAGCTGTGAGTCCCCCGTCGATGCCTGCATGGACCGCCTTAATATTTAATTAGAAAGTTCTCATTGCTCCCGCTTTTAGAGGACGCGCCGCCTCCATTTGTGCACTCAAAGTAAAATAATATCACTCTAACTATTAACAGACTGACATGAATTTTTAGTTTCACTCAAGTCTATAATGTAAATTTTAAACTTTGTTATATTAATCACTATATGCTATCCCTACTTGTATTTTAGTATTAAATGACTTATTAATATTATAGAGCATTTAATAAACGAGAAAAAGTCCTCAAGGTGCGGTTTCATCTGCGACAATGTTTCAGATATAGGCCGTTTCACGCAAATATGGCGAAGGGTTTAATGCGATATTGTAAATGACGTTAAATACTGACAAACAACGTATGTACCGACACTAATGCTATAATAATAGTAAAAGATAGTGGGCAACACTGCTTGTCATTCTGCTGCGAACCTTTGTTAAAAATGGCTCTTCCTGCATAGTATTGTAGTAGTGTAGTAGTGTATTATAAATTTGAGTATAAAATAAAACACAATTATTAAAGCTAAAGTGTTTATCCTTAAAATATAATCTGGTTGTACGTTGAAAGCGTTATATTATTAACACTTTAAATAATACGCGTCCTAAATCTTTAACGCTGACGCAGATGAAGTCCCAGCATAAAACAGTGTTTAAATCCTACGTTATTTGTCCCTATTGCTGCTGTGTATGTGAACAGTACAGCCGCGAAAATCTGCTGTTTGTAATCCCTTATTATGTAGTACTGACAACGTTGTAATATATAATTAAACTACGTATTTACGACGTTACGACTTTAGCGCCGACAAAAGACAAATTCACATCTGTATACCTGTAGACATTTTATTAAATTTGCGGCTTTTGGACTTCTTTTGTTTACTTTGTGTTTAAAAATTGTCATTAGAAAAATAGCCCATTGTGTATTGTAATCTTTTATGGTAGTCATTAGCCAGGTGTGATTCTAGGAAATTCAGTCCACGCGGTCGAGTAGACATATTGTATTTGTATAGTATAAAGCAATGCCTCAATGGAAGGATGAGGCAGTCTAGCGATAGCACCATCGAAGCAAGACGTTATTGACGAACTTTGCGCGTGTGATTGAATCGTGCATTACGTTTGAACTGGTTGTGTACTGTGTAATATTTGTTATATTACAATAAAAAGTTACCAAGGCATTGGTGAGCGAATAAATCCTGTTTCCAGCTTAATCCCTATTTCCAACGCCAATGACACGATTGAGGTATCAAGTATTGTGTGCCGCAGATAAATGCGGTGGGATTTGCAATGATGTTCATCATTACAATTTCTGTAACCTCAAATTTCGTGTTGAACGTCCACCGTTGTTGACTATTACTTGATACTAATCCGTTTACGTGTTGTACGTGACTTCAGGCTAGCTTTAGGCGATAAGCTTGGGTATTTACAAGCACCGGTGGCCTATAAGTGGTCGATATTTGACTGTAATTGTTTTTTTAAAGTTTGAATTCATCACTGATAATTTTATATCCATGCGATTGTTTGACCGCGGAGAAGTCTTACATTGTCACACATACTGTATCAAGAAACAGTTCTCTGTACTTCTCGACCGTATGAAAACGCCAAATCTCACGTAAAACAACACAAAGTGACTTTGTGTTATATACTGTTACGAGTCGCGTTACTTGAATTAAAATGCTGCTAGAATTATTATAGAGTTTATTAGAACTATACAACACGTATAACACAGGTACAAATATAACCGAACACAACAAGTCCAAATGTAATTCCATAAAACGCGTAAAAATCGTCACTAAAAGATTCCTGGTTGTAGTACACACGTCTTGCTTCGCTCGTGGTTATGTCTCGACTGACTCCCCCTCCACCATCGCATCGTTTTATACTGCGCAACTACAATATCCCCGTATCTTTATCCGACACACCTGGCTAATGACTGCAATAAAAGATTACAATACAATGGGCTGTTTTCTAATCACAATTTTTAAACCCAATTAAACATAAGAAATCCAAAAGCCGAAAGGTAATCAAATGTGTGTTACAGGATGCAGGTGTGAATTTGTTTTTGTCGGCGCCTAGGTCGTAACAATACTATGTAAAGATATACTTATTATGTACAAGACCTTCAAAAAATGTTCTCCAGTGGAACAAATTCTGAGTAAAGACTGAACTTGAGTTAGTTGAAATCACTGGCGAGTTAGTCCCAACAACCGGACTATCAGACACTTGTTCCTCGTTTAAGAAATACTTTACTGATTATGTGTAGCAGACAAACTCTCGTTAATCATCTTCGCTACTTGTTTTATAGGTCGTAATAATTGTTAAAGCGGACTGAATGTTCTTAGGCACGCATTCTTTCTATTAATATCCGCATTGAAAAAAATACTCGAAACAGTAAAATGTTAATGTGGCCATCATAAATTTCTAGGATTATAACGAATAAAGTATGAAATAATACTGTTTCGCCAGCGGATGCACTTGTATAGATCTCGTATCGCGGTGGTAATTTTTTTTGCTGTAGAAATCAGATACCACTCCCTTTTTTTTAAGCCAGGTGAAATCATATTAAGTACCATAGACCACGACAAGGGTTCGCGATCTGTGTGTGTCGCCAGGTCGAGGATGGCACTAGTATACCCAAATAGAACTGGTGCCATGCTATTGTCACTACTCGGTTAGGGATACCCACTAAAACCCCTGAGTGTTCCACCTTGCGCCTTATGCCAGGGAGACTGGTATATGTCGGTATACGAAATACGCCTCGCCCCCATCTCGACGGCATATGCAGGTGAGTGAGAACCCCTATTCTCCAAGGGGACACTTATGCCGGCCGAAGGTCCACTCGCCCTCCGGTGCCGACGCGTCTTCCTTTGGCGGGAGTGGAGCAGTCACGTGTCCTCGCGCTCTCGGTCCGCCTTCTCCTTTAAGCACGTAATGCTTGCAGAAGGAGGAGACGTCATCCCAGATACCGTTCCAGGAGTAAACGTAGTCTTTTGTTTTTTAAATTGTTATATATGTTCACGTATCTATTCCCTAACCCCCAAACTAGGTGTCTTGGGGGTTAGTTGTGGGTTCTCATGGGTGTAGGTAACAATATTATTACGTTGATTTGTGACCAGATTAATGCACAATTAGGCTTCAGTTTTATTAAGCAGATATTCGGTTTCATAATAAGTTAATTTTTGTAAATACTCAGCAAGTTTCTTTTTAATTTTGAATGAAGTAAAGGAGTAAGTAGATAATTACATTGTATTCTATTTATCTATAATATTATAAAATTGTAAGTGCAGTCTTTTGTTTTGAGCTTTTATGTGTTTATCTGTTTGAGATTCACGTAAAAACTACCTGGCCGATTTTGATGACGTTTTCGCTGATCGTTGACTAATTCTTAGAATTAAAATCTGCGGTACTTCATATTCCAGGATTCGGATTAAGAAAAAATTCGGAATTTTCCCGAAGGTGGTTTAAATTGTTCAGGATGCTTAAAAATTGGGTTATTCTATTATGATTTGCTACCAGTCTAACGAGGAGGAAGTCGCGCGCGAATCCTAATTCACTAATAAATTTAAAGACGATATATGTAGAAAATAAGAGACAAAAAATTACCCTCTTTTGCCATAACCAATATTGATCGTTTCTGCTTAAAATAAACGAAATAAGTCACATGGAAGAACATAAAGTACTCAAAAAATCAGTTTTTCAAATTTTAATGTACACAATACATAGGGATCGGTATAATCGGATTCGGTTAGTGAAGAATTATATAATCTGTCCAATATAGTTACTTATGGCACTAGTGCGGTGAGTTTTACTGTTTGTTTCTTACACAAGAGTACCTACACGAATGAAATAATATTATCATAGTCACGAATTTGTAAAAATCAACAATCCAACGTGGGGCAATAATACAACATGTTTCAAACAGTAGAATAGGTAATGGAACGAACATAAATATCTGTCGGAAAGTCGCAGAATTTTTGACGTTTCTGATACAAAAATGGCGCGCATTTGCAAATGGCGCCACACGCGCGTGGTGTAAATTAGAACGACATCTTTCGTCTCATTTCACATCTCTATAGTATTAAAGTGAGACAAATGTATTGATAGAAAGCGCTTCTAAGGAGGTTCGTTTATTCAACTTATTTATTTTCGTAATGTGAAACTTTTTGGTGCAATTCTTATATATTTTTTCGTCTAGTACCTATTTTACCGAGCGTTCACTGTGTGGTGCGTAAATTTAACTTTCGAACAACGCATGACGACTTTGTAAATGCATTTTAACACTAAAAGTATTTCGAATTTACGGTAAATTGAAATATCTACGAGTAATATATTATGTGTTGTTCATAGTCTGTACATAGAATAGGTTTTGGAATACTTTCTTCATTTGGAATGAGATCCCACGCGTTTGCTAGAGTTTGCCCATTACGTTTGCAATGTCTGTCATGTAATTAATGTACGCCATGTCGACCTCTAAAACGCCGAATCCAATCTAACCACTTTTATATTGTGTAGCATTAACTAAGTATCGAGCTGAGCAAAACCCTTTCGTGCATGTTGTATGGACAAACCCGAAACTACAAATCGATTTGTCTACTCATTTAGCACGGCTGAATGATTTTCTAAATTGTTTATACATTGATAAATTGTTTTTACTTTTTGTTTTTTGCTGGAGTATAGCAGACAGGCGATTGCCCATCTGATGGTAAGCGGTTACCGTTGCCTAAGGAACTTTACAATACCAGAGGTCTTATAGTCCCCGTCACCATTCTTGGGCGGTCACTTTGTCCTACGAACTGTGGAATTTCAGTCTTTTTTAGAAGTATAAGATATTTGTCCCTTTCAAGTAAAGGGACAAAAACGCAACATTGTCGATATGTCGATAATTCTCATTACATTGGCTATTATCTTTGCGCAAAGCGATTTCCACTATTCCGCCGACCGGTCATGATTCATGCCTGAAACTATACCAACGCTCTGCCGGCCTTGAGGAATTTTAGTGATAATTTAAAAAACCCATTCTAACGATTGTTGACAAAGTAAGCTATAATATTGTTACGAGTTGCGGCACTCGAATTAAAATGCCGTTGGAATTATTATGGAGTTTATGAGAACTATACAAACATGACGTATAACACAGGTACAAATATAACCGAACACAACAAATCCAAACGTAATGCAGAAGATCGTAATACTATAAAACGCGCAAAGTCCGTCACTATGGTTCCCGATTATAGATAGATAGATAGATATATAACAGTTTATTGTACACCATTACAGAAAAGCTTACGAACTAGTATTATTATAGTAGGGTACAAAGGGCGGTCTTATCGCTAAAAAGCGATCTCTTCCAGACAACCCGTGGCAAGAATATTCCGATTTGAAGTGGCGACGGTGGTATACATAATTATTGTACGATTACTTAAATTTTATTAATAAATATATAACTATACTATATATACAAATATACACATAAGTTATATACATATATAATATATAGCGATAATATGCAACTATTTAAACATAATAGACATATAGCTATATGCAATATAATATATACTAATTACATAAAATTAAATATCATTATATTGCAGATAGAATTTTCTGACTAAATTCTTAAATTACACTTACAAGATTATATTACACTTTATAAAAAAAAAAGAATTTGATCCGGAACCAAAAAAACCATCCATAGTCTTATCTACTCTAACATTATGCTACCTCTCACCACGCGGCCGTAACGTTTTTTACGTGACAGAAAAAATCCTAATACCCCCCCCCCCGTCCACATATAAGTTTCAATTGAAAAAAAAGCAATGTGTGACGTACTTAACTATCATTTAAATAAAAGCCATGTATATAATGGCTTTGCTTCTTCGCACCGAAGTTATTTCAGTTGTGTTTCAATATTTTATTTCGACAAAATACCCGTGTTTCCATTACAAAGCACTCCTTATTATACGCAATTAACTGTAATTATACGTTATTATTTAGAGACATGATCGACCAATTACATGGGCGTATGTTGAAAGTTTGGAATAATTGCCTCGCCCTGTTTTTTGTTTCCCATCCTATAAAAACCAAAGAGTTAACAGTAACTGTATTTGCTCTTTACTTTATCAAGGTTGCCGCTTTTAAAAATTCAACCGCGAACATAAAATGTTTATCGGTTTTTATGGACTCGAGTAACAAAACAACGCCCTTAAATGCCTTACGGCCCCGCCACGTTGTTTGTCGCTGTGAGCGAAAAATGATCGCGACACGACCGGCAACATAAAAAAGTATTAGGCCGAGCGCAAATGGGTTACCGACAACAACCACCGGTGGCCAGTAACACAGTTTATACGCTTTTTCATACATTTTGTAGGGAGTCACCGCACATGGGGCTGGTGACCCGTTTGCGCGCAGCCTTAGGCCGCGTTTTCTGATTTTTCGGTCCAGGAGCGTTGCGGATTGGTATGCATATGTGATGTACTCGTTAACGTAAGTTTACCAAGCATTTTATGTGCATTTCCTTATTCTGCTACGTTGCGGAACAGCACACTCTGCGAGCATCTGAAATATAAGCGCTCGGTAAGCTTTCGTCGTCGTGTATACTAAACATACCGACCCCGCACCGTCAGTTTAGACAGCAGCTTCAAAATGTTGACGCAAATCGCGAGTTGTCGCGCTCGGCGTCAACCTCTGTTGTGTCGCTTGCGTCGCCCGTCGCTAATCCCAAGCTCGTGGCCGGGCCGTCACCGAGCGCGCTTTGGCTATCACTAGGGCAGAAGAATATACAATACTGTATTATATAGTAATACTGTGCATGTCAATCGCTTTGTGAAAAATGTAATTCTAAAAAATTATCTAAAACGTAATTTTTAAAAGGCGTTATTATAAGTTTGTTTTCCCTTACATTTTGTTAATATTAATAACAACAACCTTACAATCAATATAACATTTAATATTTAAACTAATCTTTAAAAGCAATCAATCAAATTTTAATTCAATTTATTTGAAAGAAAGTCATCAAGACTATTAAAACTGAACTTTTACCAGAATTTGATTTTTGAATAAGAAGGCGTAAAATTGTATTTTTTTCATAATTATAATAACCGGGATACCAATATCGTGTTAAGCAAGTTACGCTTGCTTTTTTATTGCAGGAGTTCAGCAGACAGGCAGACGGCCCACTCGCTGGAAAGCGGTTACCATCGCCTATTTGCAACACCAAACGCGCTACAAATGCGCTTCTGCTATCTTAAGTGAGACTGGAACCTGGTCACTGACGCCGGAACACAACTTAAGTTTGTTATGGCGGCATACTCTAGACCAAGGGTGGTCTAGAGTAGTCTAGCCATCCATTCGGGCAAATACCCTACCAACTGGGGATGATTATGGGTACTATTAATATACATCGGATCACTCGAAATTCGATCCCAGACTATAAATGTAATTATAAATTAGTTTAAGAAATTAAACGTTAAAAAAATGGTGGTAGCAAGGCGTGGTAGCGTAATGGCTAGCGCACGCGTCCCAGACTCAAGGGGCTTGGGTTCGATCTTGGCCGGAACGCATGCACTACATGGGCAGTTTTCAGACCTAATGTGCATATTATTATAATTTTAAAAAAATCGTGTTGTAATCTACATCGAGCTAACCGATGTTTCAAACCCGACAAACCGCCTTGGACAAGCGTGGCGGGTACAATATTTTATGCATTTCTAATCATTTTTTACTATCTTTCAAGCATTAACAATATTTAACCATTACATTTTTATCTGATTATTTTCTTCTTATATTTTACTCCTAAATTCCTTTCAATGTATTTATTTACGTATGATCCACAATAGCGTGTAAACTACTCATCCGATTTGATTTATGTGGTGTCAATCGATTCTTTATTATAATGCGGATAACATAGTTTATCTGATTATGACAAAGCCACAACAAAAGAGTTATGTTTTTTATATATATTTTTCTCATTACGTTATTTATAGATTTAATTATTTAGAATATAAATTGTGATAATGATTAGAGTCTTAAACTTTTATCTTGGTTACAAAACGATTGTCATCCTAGTATTGTACTTGCGTGGTATGTGTATTACTGAGGCGGGGCATGTTCACAAGCAGTTCACGTAGACGCGACCGGTGTCGGTGACAATGGCGAATCACGTCATGCCCTGTGATTTTAAAGAATGGAAACGGAAGCCGCGAATGCATCTTAGGACATGTTCCGACCGACCGGCGAGAGGACGGCCGATTCATACGAAATAAGCTCGCGTTAATGAATTGAAATGTAGTCGCCGGCGGGCGCCACCGTTTGCTCGAGTCTGCATCATTGCGTGCCTTAAAACTATTTTTTTTTATTGCATGAGTTCAGCCGACTGGCAGACGGCCCACCCGATGGGAAGAATCACCTATGGACATTTGAATTTGTAACACCAAAGGCGCTACGAATGTGCTGCTGCTCTATAAAGGGAAACTGGAACCTGTTCACTAATTCCGCAACACAAGTCAAGGTTGTATGGCGGCATATTACGAGCAAATGCCCTGCCACCTGGCTGTGGGTTATTTTGTCACCTCTTACGACAGGCCGCCCGACCGCATGAAATTGTATTCTTTCTCCATCCCGGAAAGGATAGGAAATTAGAGGCTAAATGGTTTCTTCTTTCGCTTTCGTAACAAATAAATTCTTTAATTCGTACTATGAGTCAGCTTATAATTTTCTAAATTCAAATTAATTTATTTCTCTAAACTTATTACTAGAGTTATTATTATTAAAAAAACATATTTTCCTAAAGCATACATTGGTCCGTTACTAGAAATTTGATGTATTTCAATTATTTGGAACTTTATATTTATTTCACTTCCACAAAACGTAAGAGTAAAGAAAAAGCTTGGCCTAAAAGCCTGGAGCCTAAACTAAGAAAGTTAACTGTTATTTTGTTACTCCTAACCCCTCCAACTACTGTTATATATATTATAGACATATGTAATCAAATGTATACAGTAATGTTAATTAGATATTATATTACTTAGCTTCAAGCAATCTCTGAGAATATTACAAAATCAACTTTTTGACATCATTTTGTTGTAGTTGCCTATATACCTTAATTCATTACATTTTGGAACTTCAATTGTATACTGGACTTAGTACGTCAGTTTGTGTTGATGTGGTGGTTTGGCCCTAATATCGATTAGAGGAAAGTGACTGGCGCCGTATAAAATCGGACCTCGTCCAAATTGCTCTGAGCACATTTTAAAGGAGTATTTAATTATGTAGTGACTCGGTTGTCCGCTTCTATCGATCTGCTATCGACGGTCGTGTAATTATTACTTGTCCACATTTTATAGCTACAATTGTATGTGGAACAGTTTGGAAAGTCATTATCGTCCGTATCGGTCCGGCCGTTATCATCGTTTACAGTAAGTAAAGTAGGTAAGTTTCCTCGTGAAAACTACTGAACATGTAAAAAATAAAAAATGCTAACGACCCTCTAGTACAATGAAAGTAATTAAAATAATAGTCCAGCGACATCACGCGAAGTGGTTTTAGTCGTAAAAGAAAAACTGGTAACAATGTAAGTAGGGGTTTTATTATGGCATAGAACGTGAAGGGTATCTAGGTAACCGGCAGGCTTGGCTCGACGTCCGAAGGAGTAGTCGCTCCACAATTTATAACTAGCCTAAGCCAATATTGTGGGTGGTTTAAGCTGACATTCAATCGTTTTATGTTAAAAAGAATATTGCCTTTCGTGGATATGAATGAGTAGCGAGTCGCCACTGCGCTGTTTATTATTCATTAGACGGCTACATGTCACGCAATAGCATAGGCACGCACGGGCTCAGCGCTTCTGAAACTTTCCCCATTTTAATTTTGATATTCGCCTTACACTCGGGCGTACGCTGAAAGTATTTTGGTAACATTAAAACTGAACGTCTCGCCGCATTGTATAGGGGCGGCGGGTCTGGGCCGGGTGATGTGAAAAAAGTATATGCAATTTGCCGGACGTCAGGCGCAGCGCAATTCGCAAAGCGCTGCACGCTCCGCCGCTCCGCTGGTCCAAGTAAACGGGGCCCGCTCGAACCGAGATCATCTATTCGGCCTCATTAATATTCAAAACTGGCTTTATGACGTCTGCAATTTGTTTTCAAGCGCTGAGCAACAAGAGCCCTGCTCAAATAACATGACACGCAACAAGCGAATTCTATTTGCATTTGACCTATAAGCGGCTGTCTTGTTTCGTGTCGACGCGGAGGGAAAACCCTAATCACAATGGATTTCGATACACGGCTACAAGTAATATTTACTCTAATCAAACATGAATGTTTCCATATAATGTTGATGATACTGAACTGAAAGTAAAAGCTTAGATATATGAATCTATCATACGACCGGTCATGTTATACGGGTATGATGCCACTAAAGTAATAGACTCTCTATTCAGCTGAGATGAGGATGTTATGATGGATGTGTGGTGTTACAAGAATGAATAGGGTGAGAAATGCACATACATCTTTGAAAGTTAGATCAGTGGCTGAAAATTTGAGAAGAAGATTAAGGTGTTATAGGCGTGTAAAGAAGAGAACAAATGTTAAACTGCAAGATTGATTTTGTACCCAAATATAAAGGTAGACAATAAAGAGATGGGTTGGTTTGTGAGAAGGATGATGTGATAATTTGCGGTGTGACAGAGTACGTATGTAAGAATAAATGAGTGTTGAAGAAATAGACATATTGTGCCGACCCCAAATTATTTGTGGAAGGTGAAGAAAAGAGACTATGTACGTATTTTGGTGCATATAATATCAATCATGCAATTGATGAATTTATAATCAATTAACATGTATGGATGCCGATTCAGTCGATTTCCTTCCATGAAGTTCCTGATGCAATATCGTAATGGTCATTTGCTATGCGACCTGTGAGTGATATAAATCTATCTTCGGTTCCATATTGTAAGTGTCGCTGCTGTGTGAATATAAATTAAGGTTGTTGAGTTGACGTGGAGAATCGCCGATAATGCCTCTCGAAATTCGCTCTTGTTCCGTTTCGGGAGAGACATATTTCCAGTGCACTCGAATGGATGCTCCATTTGCACCTGATATTAGGGTTGACTAGTGGATACGAAACTTAATTTTGTCAAAAATATCAGAGTAGCTGCTAGCGTGTGCAGCTTACTAATAAATTAGATGCATTTATGTTTGTCTTTGTTTCGAGTTAACCGTATTACAGCATTTTTAGTAGCAAATTAAAAGGTACGGTCTAAATTAACGTCTACACAGAAATCTTTACATCTCTGTTAATAAATGTTTTTAGTCCGATGTTTATAAAAATAAATTAATAATCATTCTTTATTGAAGTTTCTGCCTTAACTTTAGTACATTGGTGGTGGGAATTTTCTTGTAAGTATGAAATACCTGTATCAGAAGATTCCACTCTTCACGTTATGACAAACAACTGCTACCAGAAATTTATATACCTATTACAACAACAAAAAAAATTGCGCAGTGTGTGTGTGAGAAAGAGAGAGAGAGAGTGACTGTGTATTTGATTTTTAAACATGTGCATCAAGTATTAGAGAGAAATTAATCAACATTTCTATTTCATCATATGTTTAAAATTTTAACCATTTTAAAACAGCCACTTTAAAATTATAGTAGTTCAAGGGATATATATTTCGTTTCTTGTGTATTTTATATATAAGTTTAGATAATCGTTCGTACTGACGAGAAGCAAATGTAGTTTTTGTAATATGAGTTAGGACTGATTATAATTAAATCTCCACTACGTTTATGTAGGCAATATTCGTAGTTTTCACGCATTATTAACGTTGATGAACCTGCTTGCACCCGACTTGTTTATCGTCGGTAGATAGTATAATAATAACATTCCTTCTATGTCATTCCTCCCATTCTAAAGTCTAGTAACGCTGGCTTCGCCATCAGTATGGAAATGGCCTATAGGTGATGGCAACCACTTCCATAAGCTGGGCCGTCTCCCTGTTTGCCAGCTTTGCAGTTGAAGAAACCATGACTAGCAACTATACACATATCCGTGCAGGAACGGAAAAAGAATGTGAAGAAGAAATTCCTGCGGCCGGGCGGCCTGTTGTAAGAGACCCACGGCCAGGTTGTAGGGTATTTGTCTGTCTGGATGGCTAACTACCCCTGGTCTAGAGTATGCCGCCGTAACAACCTTGAATTGTGTTCATTCGATGAGAAGTTTGGCATTAGTAGCCAGGTTCCTACATTCTCATCTACGATTTGGACAGCACTTTTTTTCGATTCAACTTTTTACCAAAAGTTTTTTACGTTTACATTATTAGAAGTATTATTGACATGATTATTAATATGACATAACATAAATGGTTCGGTTAAGTATGGCACTCACACTAGAAAATAAAATTCTGTGTTGTGGGTAAGATGCATTTGACACAGAGTTTTACCATCAGTACCATGTGGTGTGACAGATGTATGTCAGAATAGAAGAGTGTGGAAAGAAAAGACATGAAAGACATTGTGCTGACCCCAATTAATTGGGATATAGTGAAAGAAGAGAGAGAGTTTTACAAAAGATATTTTTACTATAGGCACGCAGCCCAATTTTATCTGTCAATGTGTTACCATATATTTTTTACTATCCTTACAGCCTGTCTGCTTTACTCCAGCAATAAAAAATGAACATTGTTACGGATACTTCAATCGTGATATCGCTTAACTGTAAGGGGCTATGTGTGATTGTGAAATAACTTAAAATTAAATTTTCGTGTAATAAGAGGCGTGCACCGTGTGGCGCTTGAATGGAATGATTGATGACCATTGTACGTCGGCTGCGGCGGCTGCACGGCCCAGGCGAGGAGCGCGCGGCGGCACTCCAGTTCACTTCGCCATTATTATATTCAGTAATAGTGTTACATCATATTCATTCGCAGCCCTGGGAAACTGCTAGTTGATTGGCCGTAGTAGGTGCTAGTAAGAATATGCAGTACCATAGAAAAACATTTTTGTTTCTTTTTTCTTTTCAATGTAACCTCTATCATAGTTTAAAAAAGAGGGAACTATGGATCTAGAATATTTTTAATAATACTATATAATAATTTAGAGTAATCTGACTTTTTTACATTAGCAACTTTATCTACTACATTTTTATTTATTTATCGAAACTCAGGCCGACGAAATCTAATACCCTATCCGTATTATATGTACCAATTTATTCTTTATTAGTATGTATAGTATTATTGCTAAATAAGTGAGCATTAATGTAATAATAAATAAATAAGTGTTTATTTATTATTTATAACATTAATGCTGACGCTATGAAAATATATATAGAAAAAATACGTTGGATTAATGTTGGTATTATATTCATGTTTTAATTTTTTTTAATTTTTATTGCCTGAAGCAGGCAAACAGGCGGACGGCCTACTCGATGGAAAAAACCGTTGCATATAGACGTTTGCAACACCAGGAGCGTTGCCATCGCGTTGCCGGTCTTTAAGAAATTTTATAGCGCCCTTAAACGACCCCATGTCGTAGCGCAGAGGGAAAGCCTCAGCTTGAAGTTCTCTCCAGATCATTGTTGTACGCGGTATAAACGTTCTAGAGAACCATTGCGTAGTTGAGCGTGGGAGCTCCAGGAAATGGGGGTGAACATCCCGTCGATATTATATTCTCCTGGATGATATCGAACTAGAACATACTAGAAATTTATAATGATATCTATAGAAACATTTCTATTTTGTTTATGTACGGAAACCAATTTTATTAGGAAATGATAAATTTAGCTATTATATACAATTACATACTATTGAATACAATGAAAATATGAAAATGAAAATGAAAATATTTATTTCTTCAAAAAACACATGCACAATTTGTTAACAGTTGCTGGAATCTTCTTTTAAGCAAAATTTACTTGTAGCAGAAGATCCCGCTCTTCCATACCTTAAATATTATTGTATTAATAAATATCGAAAATTATAATATATAAGTTTTGTAATTGAATTGAAAATAAAGTTAGTGTACTTAATGTTCATTAAGTACAAAACATAATAAACATATCGAAATAATATTAATTATGATTCCATTGTATTTTTAGAATAATAGTTACTGCGCTTAAATATTTTCATTAAGCACAGAACATAATATTATAATAGTATTTAATCAAAACAAAATAATAAATAATACGTGTTTGTGTTGTGATGTGTTGTGATGTGTTGTGTGTGTGTGTGTGTGTGTGTGTGTGCGTGTGCGCGCGCGCGCGCGCGTGTGTGTGTGTGTGCGTGTGTGTGTGCGCGTGTGTGCGCGCGCGTGTGTGTGTGTCTGTGTGTGTGTGTGCGCGTGTGTGCGTGTGTGTGTGTGTGTGTGTGTACGCATAATTAATAATATATTCAATAAGTAATTTGTAAGAGGGATTCTACTGTGTCGTAGTCAAGCGACATTAGCCAATTTAGCAAAGACCTTTTACAAGCATGTGTATTCATATGGTAGAGATTTAACACCTGATTAATTTTATTGTACAAGTAGCTAGATTGATAAACGTATTGCCGCCTAGCAAAGGAAGTTTTTATAGTTATTAGTTCAAATATTACGTATCGTCTTCTTGTAGTATCAATGTTTGAGTGTAAAGGCTTAGATTTCTGTAATCTTAAAATTACATTTAGAACATAAAGTTTTCTAACACTTAGAACTTTTGAGTATAGGTATAAGTCAGTGGTTGGATATCTATAGGGTTTAAAATGCATAACCTTTAGAAGCAAGCGCTGAGCTCTTTCTACACAAATAAAATCTGTTTTACATGCATTTCCCCAAACAGAAATACAATAGGCTATAATTGATTGTGCTAGGACGATATATACTCTAGTTAAGAGATCTTTAGTGGCAACATGACGTAGTATTTTAAAAATCCAAATGAGTTTACGAATTCTGTTGGCAACTAAGTCAATGTGAGCTGACCAAGTCATACGCTGATCAATCATAACACCAAGATATTTTGTATTTGATACTTTATTAATGGTGGGACAGTTACAGGGTATAATATCGTCTTGTGGCTGATCTACATGACAGTTTAAAGTGCACTCATGAATTTGTATAGTGAAATTATCATCCGGTTGTGTTCGATTATATAATGTAAAACAAATGTAATTCGTTTTAATAGTGTTAAGGGTAAGCAGGTTAAGTTTTAGCCACTGAGAAATTAAATATAGGTCGCTTTCTGCGTTAGTGCGTGCTTCTTCCCATGTTGTACCAGAAAATACAATTGCAGTATCATCCGCATAAGAGAATGTTTTTCCATTTTTAAGTTTTTGGTTGCACAAATCGTTGATGTAGATTAAAAACAGAGTAGGCCCAAGCACACTACCCTGGGGCACTCCGAATGTGACATCTATATCATCACTCAATATATTTCCTAATTTAACCGTTTGTTTTCGGTCGGTCAGGTATTCCTTAAGCAAAATAAATGCATTATCTCGAATACCAATAGCTTCTAATTTCTTTAAAAGTATGGGAATGGAGACGGTATCAAAGGCTTTTTTTAGATCTAAGAAAATTACTAAACATTTTAAACCATTATCTAGTTTTTGCGTGACTAACGTAGTGAGAGCAATTATAGCATCTTCTGTTGATTTTCCGTGCCTAAATCCATATTGTGATTGTGATAAAAGGTTATATTTTTCAAGGTAATTTAAAAGTCGAATATTAATTAGTTTTTCAATTATTTTTGAGATAGACGCTAAAACGGAGATTGGTCTATAATTATTTATATCATCTCTGTTACCATTCTTGTAAACCGGAGTAATTAAAGCATTCTTAAAAAGCCGTGGAAAAATACCATTAGAAAAACATAAATTAACTAAATGACAAATAATCGGTATAATTAGCGTTTTTGAAAGTTTAAGGAAACTGGTTGGTATGTTGTCAAATCCAGGAGCGAATACAATGTAAGGAAACTTAACTAATTTGTATTGTATTCTACCCATAGTCCCTCAAGACTATAAGTAGAATACTGAGCCCAGATCACCGTCTTCTATGGGTAAGGTGCCCAGAAGGCTGGCTACGTTTCCTCGCTGGATCGCCATACTGATCCGATATTTTATTTAATTGACATTAATAGGTAGGTACATACATCTTGGCTAGACCATAATTCAAAAAAGTATAGTTACAACTAACTAGTTATAACTTTATGTTGAGAGACCGATTAGTCTGTCATTGTCACATTGCAATTTCCTTTTTTCGCGTTTATATGTTTTGTAAATGTAACAAAACGTACCGTTTATTAACATGTTCGTAGTTCTGTCTCTTGTACTCGTGCACTTGCAAAAGAAGAGTTAAAGTTGACTTTAAGGTGGCGAACCGTTTCACACCACGACAGTTCCTACGTAGTAGGCCAATTTTAGCGCGCCAAAATCTTGCGCTGTAATTGATTGATTTGATTGTGTGCGACAATTTACGAATAGTGTAAGCGCAACAGAGCTAATAATGCGTAGCAAGTCACTCTGAGCCATTATGTTTGCGAATATGGGCCATTATGTTTGTTCAATGTAGATTTTTAGCATATAGTACGTCGGATATTGGGTCTCTCTGTACTTCTCTGTACAAACACAAACTGCCGGTCGGAATTATTGTTTAACATTTTCGGCAATCAATTTCTTTTTTTTATACATTTTAATTTATCTTTTATTAAAGTTTAAAATATGTTTTAAAGAAGTAAGACGTCGATTGAAAGTTTTAATTAAGTCTATGATAACAAGAACGCAGTGTCAGCCAACTGGGATTGCAGACTGTGTTACGATTTACGTTATTTACTAAGCGGTTTTCACACAATCAGTTTTCTTCTTGAATAATTCTAGTGTTTTATTTGTGAATCCATGCCTTAACTACGTAGCGGATCGTTACATACACGTCGTCAGGCTATATAGAAAAGAATATAGATATATCTATCCAGACAAAAAAATGCTTTTCCCGAGGGATAGACGAATTTAGCTGAAAATATGGCGCTCCGATCGTGTTTATTGGCGCCGCCATTGTAATTTACTGACATATACGTCGTCATGGCAACGATAATGAAATAACTTTAATGTATTGCTGTCACGGTTACTTGCATCTTCGCTAGATGGCGTTACAACTATTTATCTTTAGGTACTGATGAATAAAAATTTTAATTTTACAATGCTAAGAATTATAACATATCCAATACTGGACATACTTATCCTTTTAAAAAAGCGAAGCCGCGGACACAAGCTAATAGTGTAATCTACCGGCAGCATATCGCTTTGCGTTTATTAAAGGGCCGCGTCACTATTCTTGCCATACTTTTGGTATCAATCAGCGCTTTATCGTTTAAGGAGCTGCCATGTTTACAATGCATCGACTTTCAAATACAATTTTGTATCTCGACACACTTGGTGGTGGGCATAAAGATTGATATATAAACATTTAGTTTCACGTTTGGAATATATTATGTATTTTGTATTCGATAGTCTTCAAGTTTTATTACAATTAATACCTATTAAGCTTGATTTACATTGACATTATGGCCGATTTTTCAATCACCAGATAAATCTTTTCCATCTTCCGTGATCTAGGCACAGAAAATGTGCAAGCGGCCGAAACGTCGGAATAAAATAAATTACCGCGCTTAAAACAGTTAAAACGTATTTTTATTATGCATACAAGTCGCGAAAACTTAGAAAATATCACCAGATAAAAGTTAGTGTCATGAATAAAATACAACATGCATACATAATATCACGTCTTTTTCCCGTGGGAGTAGGCAGAGAGTATGGGTCTCCACTTGCGACGATGCTGACAAACAACTTTCGCGTCATCTACTTTCATTGACCCCTTCATATGTGACAGTTTATTTGAGATGATTTTTACCTGACCTCTCCACCTCTGATATTTGATCATCATTGTTAGTCTCGATTTACCGGTAACAACACTCCCATTCACTATACTGTCATACATCTGTTCTGTGATTCTACTTTTATCCATTCTCTCTACATGCCCAAAAGTCCTTAACATGCCTTTTTCAACTCTTGTGATTACATCTTCCAATCCACAATATTCCCCTATCATAGGTTACACAAAATTTTAGTATTGTACTTCTTAGTTTGTCTCTTACAACGTTATGGTGTAGTAATTATTGTACCAAATAAATAAATTACTTTAATTAATGGAATTTTGTAATAATTGATTTGGCGTGTACGTAAAACAAATGTATTTTTTCATTTAATTTCAAAGTAAGGATTTATAGTACTCTAATCTTGTTCAGTGGCAGCCATAATAACATGTTAATAACGCCGTATATCTCGACATAAACAAAGCGTTGATCCCTTGCCTACTATATTAAAGTGCATTGTGATAACGGTCTCTTGGCTTACAATGTACCAGTGCACTTTCAATCTTGCGTTAAATGTCACTTCTGCGGTATAAAAATGAGACAATAGTTATATTTATGTCTTGCCAGTATCACTCTATTCTTATCTTATCTCTGTAGACCATGAAAATTTTATGAGCAGTGGAATCTGAATTTTAATAAATAATAAACACATAGTACAACTTTAGAAGCTTTCTATCCATATTGACTCTGATGTAGAATGTCATTTATTAAGTAACACTGTTATTTTCTTCAGCCAGTCCCTGTCCACTGCTGGACATAGGCCTCCCCAAGTTTGCACCAGATATTTGCGCCGCGGCAGGTCTCCCGTCTTCCTCATTCAGCCCCTGCCGGCGACCTTGCGCGGGTTAGTTCAACGGGCCAGAGGACGTCCTACGCTACGTTTGCCGAGACGTGGTCTTCACTGAAGGACACTTTGGCTTCATTGGCTGTCGGTCCTGCGACATACGTGACCCACTACTACTTCAACTTGCTAATTTTACGAGCTACGTCGGTTACCTTCGTTTTTTTATGGATATCCTCATTTTGATTCTATTCATAAGAGAAACACCTAAAAAAGCTCTCTCCCATACATAACATAACATAACATTGAAAACATTCTTATGAATTACCAAAATCTGTACACGACTCGAAAAATTGTTTTGTCCTTCAATTTCCATGTATGGTTTTTATCTTATTACTAGAGACTCTAGTTCAGAAGTTAACATTCTCGAGAAACTCTGCGTACAACATGAGCGAAGTGGTTCAAGGAAATGAGAATGAATACCCAGCCGATGGCGAGCGGTGCGGTGGTAGAAAGAGGACGAAGACACTATTCTGAGTTCCTCGGAACGCTCCCTACTGTAGTCGGTAGAATTTTCGGTACTCGGTAGCTTTTCCGAATTAGCCAGCCTGTTTTCTAATTGTTTTCATTCAGTGTTCAAACTCGAACCACCAACAGATTTATTATATTAATATAGGCAGACTTTCAGTTTTTGCCAAAATGACAACTGATCCCAAAAGTAGACCTATATTTTATTTTCCATCGATTGATGGCATTTGTCAAAAACAAAATGAGTCGTAGTATTGAACAGTGTGCTTCAAATATTATCTATACTGATATTAGAAAGAGGTAAATTTTGTCAGTTTGTGACGTTTTAGGGGATAATTTCTGGGTCTACTAAACCGATATTGAAAATTCTTTCACCAGTGGAAAGCTACATTATTCCTGAGTGACATAGGGTATATTTGATTGTGATTAATAATTATTATTTTTAATTTTTTTCTGATACCCAGTGAAGTAGTTCTGCCAAGTGGCAGGGCATTTTACCGACTGGATGGCTACCACCCCTGGTCTAGAGTATGTCGCCATAACAACCTTGAGTTGTGTTCCGGCATTAGGGACCAGGCTCCAGTCTCCCTTTAAAGAGCAGCAGCGCATTTGTAGCACCTTCAGTGTTGCAAATATCCATAGGCTATAGTACCCACTTTTCATTAAGTGGGCCGTCTGCCTGTCTGCTGAACTCCTGCAAAAAATAAAATAAAAAAAGAAGTGGACACGGGTCAGCTAGTTTTTCTATAAGAATGAACTTTGCTTCCGCCCGCCTCTCGAGACAAACACAATTATCAGCTGCAATACTTGTACACACATTGTTTATTGGCTAATTAAATGATTCGACCTACGTTATCTACTTTCGATGTGTCAATGTATCAGTTTGTTAGTTCAGTCATACGAACTGTGTTTGATTTGATAGATAGGTTAATATGAGACCCCGATGTCTAGTTGGCGAACATGCAATGACTAATTTGTCCGTCAAATCTGTACTATAGTAATAAGGCATGTCGTCTGCGTTAGTGCAGAACCTGGTTATTACATCTTTGATACCATTATTTTTGATTACCATGTCCTGCACTGATGACGATAATATTGTTACGAGTCGCAAGACTCGAATCAAAATGCCGTTAGAATTACTATAGAGTTTATTACATACATACATAACTTCACGCCAGGTCCCTTGCGGGGTAGGCACGAACAACAGAGCGCCATACAGGCTTATTATTACACACCTCACTTGCTTCTTTGACATTCATAGCTGTTGTTTTATAGAACTAGTTTATTAGAACTATATAAACAAGTATAACAAAGGTACAAATATAACCGAACACAACAAGTCCAAACGCAATGCAGAAGGTCGTAATTCCATGAAACTTGCAAAGTCCGTCACTCAAAGATTCCCGATTTTAGTACACACGTCTTACTTCGCTCGTGGTTATCGCTTCACTGCTTCGCCCTCCATCAGGTCATCGTTTTATACTGCGCAACTGCAATGTCCCCGTATCTTAATCCGACACACCTGGCTAATGACAACAAAAAATATTACAATACAACAATGGGCTGTTTTCTAATCACAAATTTTAAACACAAAGTAAACAAGTTCCAAATGCCAAAAGGTAATCAAATTGGTTTTTACGGGTATGTAGGTGTGAATTTGTTTTTGTCGGCGTCTAGGTCGTAACAATATTATATCATGAATTCGTAAGTTTGGATGGATGTTTGTTTCTCAATCACGCCAGAACGGCTGCACGGATCTGAATGAAATTTGGCACGCAAGTAGATTATAGTCTGGAATAGTATATAGGCTAATTTTTATCCCGCAAAAATGTACGGTGCCGAGGCAAAAGCTAGAACTAACTTAATCTATTGTTTCAATAATTTAACGCTGTATCGCATTTTACTAATTAATGCTGGCAATGCGAACTTATATATGGCTAAATGTCGTCATGCTGCGCGAATGTAATTTGTTTCAAACGGCAGTGGTTATGATTACACCAAGTGATCACGCCATAATCTATCCTATAAAACTATGTCCGCGTTGTGTAGTCCATCCATACTGTTACGAGTTTAGCGGGACTCGAATTAAAATGCCTTTGGAATTATTATAGAGTTTATTAGAACTATGCAAACGTATAACACAGCTGCAAATATAACCGAACACAACAAATGCAAATGTAATGAAGAAGGTCCGTCACTAATATATTCCCGATTGTACGCACGTCACGCCTTAATCGTAGTTGTCGCTGAACTCCAGCCTCTCTCCATCGGACCCTGGTTTTATACCTCATAAATACTAATGTTACCGTATCGTAATTGACGTAATCCGCAACACCTGGCTAATTGGATGCTAATGAGCGTGTACAATAGGCTTATTCTCCACAATAATTCGGAAAATCATGCCAATAAATTGTTTTGATGTCTGTTCGATCGTCGCGGCATTGTAAATTAACTTATTTTCGTAAAATTTTGTAGGTATACAAAATATGTACTTTACTACAGTCTACTAAAACTGGTGTATATAAACATTTCACCGACGGTTTAAATAAATTAAACACAGTTAAGCCATAGTTTATATAATAATAACCATCCGCTAAATGTGTATTCACTCCAGTGTAGATGTAACTATGTACTCATTATTGTACGAGTGCTGGTTTAGCAACTGCCGACTCTTGTTGTCCTTCTCACACTCCAAGCAAAGGTTGTCTGGAGGAAACGCTTCCTATATCTTACAGATAGTACATTTGCCGTGCTATCGGTTTTTGATATAAGCTCAGTACACCCTAATGTCAAAATTCAACCGATGGTAGGGAAAGCGAATGATTAGTAAGATATAGGAAATGGTTGATAGTCGATAGGAACGTCGCTTTTACTTGAATATTATTAATGTTCTTGATTTTATATAGCACTAGCTGTTCCGGCAGACGTCGCCCTGCCCGGAAAAGCTTCAATCAATATGCCGACAGCAGCGCCACCTATTGTGTCCAATGAACCAACTCGGAAACCTTCTTTGGCTCATGCACAACAACTTTGCTAAAGATCAAATATATAGTTTACGATTCCATAAAGGGCATACAAACAAACAATCATTTTTATATAGAAGAGAAGATTTTTATCCTAATAAAGTATATTCTATTATTTTTAACTTTCGATGGCGGGATTGTAAGGGATAATTTATTGTCCCGAACCATTGCAGAAAACATCATTTTATAGCTTACGCATCAAAATAACGCATAGACTATATAATCTAATATATAAAATTCTCGTGTCACAGTTTTCGTTGCCATACTCCTCCGAAACGGCTTGACCGATTTTGATGAAATTTTTTGTGCTTATCCGGTATCTATGAGAATCGGCCAACATCTATTTTTCATCCCCCTAAATGTTAGTGGTAGTCCACCCCTAAATTTATTTTTCTATTTTTTAGACAAATTTTTTAATTTCAATTTTTTTATGATACAGCATTAAAAGATACATACAACCCTAAATTTTCAACCGTCTACGATCAACCCCTATTTTTTACCGCTCAGGACGACGTCTGCCGGGACAGCTAGTAGTTTATAAAGATAATTATTGTTTTTCTTTATACTTCTCTTATTCTATTTATATCTCAAGTTCTTTTTTTTATAAGTTTTATACAGAAGAATGTTGCAGAATGACTTTTGAAGAATTAAAGAAGTTGTAGCAAACAGTGCTAGTGCATATTCAATAAAAAAATAACATTATTGCAAAAATCACGAAATCCACCATCTATGCATAAAATGTACCACATTCTTTTTCATTCACGAACAATCTAAAACCTATTAAGTGCCCGTATGTGCTCAATTAAAATTCAATCCGGCTAATGTCAGTGCTTCAGTGGCCGATACAATTGCTGTAATGGAAGGCGCATGTGTAATCAGTGTCCGTAAAACGCTATCAGTTAGCAACTAGCGTTGAATGATTTAGTTGAAGCCCAATCCGAGCAAGACAAGCATCTAAATGTCATCTAACTTTGCCCGCCGGCCGGAGCCCTATGCATAATCTAAAGGCTAGTATACACGGCATCGTTAGATTTTACCCACAGTGTTAATTATTCAATGATACCGTTTGAGCGCGCGGCAATGCGTCGACATGTCATTGAACGTGTGATGGATATAGCGCCAATGAACTCCTATGAAAGTTTTGCGTTGTAATCAATAAAACGGCGAAGCGCGTGTTGGGTCGCTTTTAACGATGCATTCAATATTCATAATGACACATGTCTGACGTTTTTTTAACTGCTTCTCGAACTCTTAATGAAACTAAACTCGCTTTTTTGCATTGTATATTTACTTTAAAGTTTTATATATAACTAACTAACTTCGTTGGCTCAGCGACCCAAAATCTGTCTTGGCCTCCGAAACGAGAGCACGCCACCTGTTCCTGTCTTGTGCGATTACTTGCCAGTTAGGGCTTGAAGCTCACACAGGTCAGCCTCTACTCTGTCCCTTCACCGGTACTTGGGGTGACCGACCGGACCTCTCCCATCCAATAGTAGTTTTATTGTATTTATAGTATAGTTATATGATTCCGTTCGAATAATGGATTAAATACCCAAAGAAAGCGTAATTAGTATTTTTGTGTTATGTGTATATTTTATTTTCCTCCGTGTTGGAACGAAGAAAGTTAACACAACTAACAGCGAGGTGGTAAGGCATTTTCCCGAGTGAATGGCTGCCACCCCTAGTCTAGAGTATACCGCCATAACAACTTTGAGTTGTGTTCCGGTATCAGAGTCCAGGTTCCAGTTTCTCCATCAAAGCTGGCCGCACATGGTCAGCACATCTGGTATTGCTAATTTTCATAGGCGACAGTAACCAGTTTCCATCACGGTTAGGCCGTAAGCCTGTCTGCTGTGATTCAGTAATAAAGAAACAAAAAATATGTTGGACCAACTCTCATTGAAAGTATTTTTGAACATTTTTTTGTTGTTAGAGATTAAATACAAATTAGCACCAAGACTCATTACCATAGGGTTTTTGAAATGTTCTATTTAACACAAATCAAAATTTAGATGGTACCAGCATAGCAACTTTTTTCACAACGTTAAAATCACATAATATGTATATCACAAATTAGTAATATAATAACTTTATTTTGTATCATTCGTTATGATTAAGGCTATTCAATAAGATAACAAAATGTTCACAAATTGTTTTGTCCTTGAGCAATCTTATTCATGTTTACTATTTGGCTACGAAATCTTTGAAGACAGTAAATAAATATATTACTTATTCACTTATCTTGCAAAAAATTATTACAGAGTTTGAAGAAAGAAAACATAGGGAAGTTACAAGAAGGAAAGATTTAAAAAATGAAATAATGCCATCTCTAAATGTTGTAAAGCACAGTTTCACATATCAGGCTGTTGAAATTTTCAACAAACTGCTTGCTTACCTAAAGTTAAATATATACAAAATGCAATCTTTTAAGCATAATGTTAAAGCATTCCTTCTTAAACAAGCATATTACTCAGTTAACGATTATTGTGCTTAAATAATAATATGATTATTTAAAAATGCCTTCGTATCGACGTGTTTTTGTAAAATTAATAATGTTTATTGTAAGTTAGAATTAATTTCATAATGGTTATGATGACTATATATTTATATTTCAGACACAAAAGTTTTTTGTTATAAAATTCATATAATAATTCGATCGAAAAGACTACACTAACGTTAGAGAGATAGCGTAATATTATGTTTATTTATATAACAGTTCATTTATCAACATGGATATGAGGTTTTTAAGGACCGGTTACACGACGCACGCAATACGACGTACACATGTGAACCGTTTATTACTTTTATATCAATTTCATGTCTGAATGGGCGCAAGTATTTCGCATTTATTGAATAAGAGGCTCATTTAACAAGCATTTTAAAAGTGATTTATTGAATACATTATCTTTCGTGGTACTTAACTACGTAGGCTAAGTCGCTTGATAACTAATATATTAATGTAACAGTGCAATAGGGACGGGGTACCTATTTACTTGCATTGTACGTTATGGGCTAACTAGTTTAAGGTTTGCTTTGAAATTAACACTGGCTAGCAACTATGTTCATCATTTCGTACGCGCATACTAGTATAGTATACTAGTCGTCCCGGCAGACGTCGTCGTGCCCTAAAAAAATAAAATTTATAATCCAATTGCAGCGCTACCTACCGAGTCCAATTGTGAATCTAAACATAAACATGAACATACACAAAAAAATCATGGAAATCGGTCCGGCCGTTTAGGAGAAGTTCAGTACACACACAGACAAAAGAATTTCATATATGAAGATGATTACTGCTCATATCTTATACATATGATTAATTTGGCAGACCAGATATTGAAACATAGGTCGATGAAAATTCCTGTTTTAATACCTAAAATTTTCGTTAAAATCTGTTGAACCGTTTTGAAGCGTATTCGAATTCGAATCAACTTGACAGACTCACAGACAAAAATAATATAAAGGTTGATATACGATTAGGTGTCAAATAAAATAGCAGTTTTCATTTGAATTTTTCTATTTATTTTGATACCATTAAACACAAATTTTACTAGTATAGCATTGTAAAATTTAATAAATTTATTGTTTGTCTGTTCGCAGCTCAATGTATCGCTCCACTTGGCATGGAGAGTGGGCTGATTCCCGACAGAGACGTCAGCGCTAGCTCTTGTTACAACGACGGCAATGTGGCTCCACAGAATGGAAGGTCTGTATGCAAATGTCTTTGTAGTTATATCGTTGCATGTATGTACACACACACAAAGGCGCAACGTAGTGTAATTACACCTCAGAAACTAACCGATGCAATGGACATGCATCATTACAAGCGGTCAAAGCTCGTATAGGTACGCTTCGATTGAAATTAACCACAGGCATTCACAATGTGATTTCGAATGTTGCTATTTGTGCGACCGATGTTATAGAATCCAACGGATATGAAAGCAACTGATGTTATAGAAATCAATCGGATATGAAAGAGCGTGTTCCGTAAATTCCATTTAAGCTTTGCGATAGGAGACGTTTGTGAAAAATAATTTCGTTATAAGTTCATAACTTTCTCGCCTGTCTTAGTTCCGCTGTTTTACATACTTTTGAACGGCGCTCCTTTGACTTATTGGAATATTATAGGAGAATCGAACAAGTACACACATTCATAGGCACTCGCTTAGAGGCATGTTAAGCCTTTAACTAACTGAACTGGGCTTTATGAACGGACGAACCGTTGTCAATTGCCGGTAACCGCAAAATCCTATTTGCATTCGTATCAGCAATTCCTCTGGGGAAAATAAAATGTTTCAATTTTGCATATTGAATGCTTTGTTCCGTTGGTCAATGCGAAAAGCGCTTTTCGTTTTCTAACAATATATTTTAGAGACGAGATTTAATTAATAATCAAATTGATTTATCGGTGACAGTGGAGCTAAGGACTGCACAGTGTACACTTGACTTGCAATACTAATTAATTCATTTGAGGAGCGTCTGGAGATTTTATATATTGTTACAACCTAGGCGCCGACAAACATAAATTGCACGTATAGATTTGTAGAGGCACATTTATAACCCGTCAGCATTTGAACTAATAACATTGTAACTAGTGTAGTTATTTTATTATCGACTTCTTTTGTTAATTTACGTATTGACATATGTTTTTGGAGCACATGCCATTGTTCTGCTCTAATCATGAGCCAGGTGTTACGGATATAAAGTACAAGCTGATTCCCGAAAATTCAGTCCACGTTGCCTGGCGGGCACATTGCATTTGTGCAGTATAAAAAGATGGCCTGTTTGACAGAGGGGGGCAGTCGAGTGAGAAACACGATCAAAGCGAGACGTGTACTATAATCGGGAATCTGATAGTGACGGACTTTGCGCGTTTTATTCAATTACGACCTTCTGCATTACGTTTGTGTTTGTTTATATTTGTACCTGTGTTATACGTGTTTGTATAATTCTAATAAACTATATAATAATTCCAACGGCATTTTAATTCGAGACCCGCTAAACTCGTAACAATATAATTCATATTAAAAAGTTAGTTCGATCCAAAGAGCTTGGACTTTGTTTCTTTTTCAATACTTTGGGGATTAACTTGATAGATGTAAAAATTTGTGTGCGTTTACGTGTGTCCTTTCGCTGATGAGGATAATAATAGTAATATAATTATAATATAATAATAAAATAATAGCTGCTCGTAAGCGTTCCATTGCTTAGGCCTCCTACCCATTACAAGGGTATGGATAGTATAGCCGCCACGCTTGTCCAAGGCAGGTCGGTAGGTTTCACACATTGGTAGTTCACGAAGCCAAAACTAGATGGCGCTGTACGGTTTTGGAACGCACTATAGTTTTAAATTATTGTACAATGCTGCAGTGTTATTTTTTTGTATGAGTAATTATCGTTTCGATTTCACAAGCAAATACATATTTATGAGCATCCGTCACGTTATTTAATTACGCTTATGGGAGTTTTAAGGACCTTTGTACAATAGTTTTATTTTATTGTAGTACGAAATAAACAATTTTCTTTCTAATTAAATGCTTCTCATTTGGTAGAAACAGTGTCTTAATGTTGGTCGGTTACAGTCAAATATTCTTCCTTTCATGATAACCGTTTGATATTGATATCCCAACAATAAAGATGTTTATTGCATTAAGAGACCAATGTAATATAATTCTACTTGTAAGATGTCGATATAACGGGCTCCTATCGAATATTGTCGTGAGTTCGTGAGTCGTGCACGTGTTTATTGATTTACCAAAAACATTTTATGAATAAGGTCATACTCAGGGTGAGTATTAATCGAACTTATTCATAGTAAGATAGATAATACTTAATTGCCCACTAAAATAAACATAAACAAAATGCATAATTACAATATTTCTTGGCAAAAACGACTAAGGGCCTTATCCCTAAAAGCGATCTCTTAAAGGAAACCTAGCTTAAGAGAAATTCTTAACTAAACTGGAGATGGACGTGGAGCAGAAAAGAGGTACGACTGTACAATTTAGATATGCATACTAACACTAAATTATACATTTAATACATACATAGATTCAAACACATTTATAGAATACCAATATATATGTATTTATGAAATAATATATATGCATGAATAAGTGAATGTTTAATATATTAGACATATTTATTTAAAAACAGATAGTACCTTCTAAGTGAGTACAGAAGTAGGTAATGTTTTGTGCTCTCTGACAGTAAGAGGCAACTCATTTCAATTTTGACAGCCCGCCTGTAAAGGAGTTATCATAAAAGGATGAAGTGTGTGCAGGTATCAGGTACATAGTTATACTTAGTACGAGTTCATAAAGGATATAAAAATCTATTATGAATTTTGAAAATTCAGTAGTAATTGTTAAGAAGAGGTTATCAAATTGTATTCTTTGTGGTTTGTTGGTGTTATATGTAAGTGTTAGCTTAGAAACTGAACGCGGAGATCACAGGATTTTACGAACACGAACTTTTCAATGTTTGCTCTGAATGTTTGGGATAAGACGTTGTCGATCCGTTTTGCGGCTGACTTTTAACACGCTTGTGTTGGGTTCATTTGTAATATATGTATTTATGTATGAAATATAATAATAGTTGGTACAATGTGTTTAAAAAAGTGAAAATATAGGGGCGGCTAATTCGGAGCAACAGATTCCGAAAATATATTTTTTAGAATTTTTGTCTGTCTGTTAGAACACTGCATGAAAACTACTGAAGAGATTTATATGGAGGGTAGTAGAGGTACCTCTACCCTCCATAGTTTACGTACCAAGCATTCGCACTCTCTTAGATTCGGGGTACCATCAGATACGACTGCCATGTTGGGTCCTTTATTATTACACAGTACACTTACCTGGGATCTCTTTGTCCCACAAATTTAAATATTTAAAATTCGCAAACCTCTATTAGGACCGAATTTTTACACACAACTCTATATCAACGTGTTCGCAATAAAAAGCGCTTATGTTGATAAAAAATCTATTATCCAATCAACCGAAAATAACTGGCATCGACATATTTATATCTGGCAACTCAGTAGTTCGTCCACGTAAATAATAGATAACCCAAGGTCTACACATTCTATATGTTTTATTTATTTTTTAAGGGCCGCTTGTATAAGGTTGCTTAAATTTATTTAAGAAACATAAAACGTATTTAACACCCTTAAATACAATTACCGTCTTGCACAGCGCAAAATTTACCGCTAAATATGTTTAAAGAACTGTCAATACGTTTTTTGTAAAACGTATTCAGGCAGTTTAATATGATTAACTAATTTTATTTAAAGGCGATCGTTGCAAGCGGCCCTAAGTCAGGATAAAATGTTCTTATTATCTTGATCTTCCAACATTTCAACATTTATTTTAAAAAAAACCCTTTTTTTATATTCTGTCCAGGGTTTTTTAACCAACACATTTTGAATATATTTTCTGTTATACTAAATTTATTATAAAATAAGTTTTAGTCTATTATCAGTTCGGTGAAAGTCGATTTAGATTCGGATTTTACACTATTGTTTTATAGTAGATATATATATATATATATATATATATATATATATATATATATATATATATATCCCTATTATCCCTATTATCCCTATTAATATTATAAATGCGAAAGTAACTCTGTCTGTCTGTCTGTCTGTCTGTTCCGTTTTCATGTAAAAACTACTGGACCGATTTGGCTGAAACTCAGTATATATATATATATATATATATATATATTTTCGCTACCGAGGATGAACATAGGATACTTTTTATCCCGAAAAATGGGATAGTTTCCGGGATAAAATGATATTTGTCTGTTTGTTTGTTATGCTTTTACGGAAAAACTACTGGACCGATTTGGCTGAAATTCGGCACGTATGTAAATTAAATACTGAGAATGGACAAGGGATAATTTTCATTTTGACCTTTTTGGTAATTTTGGCTTTTTTGGTCATTTTGGCCTATTTGGTAATTTTGGCCTTTTTGGTCATTTTGGCATATTTGGTCATTTTGGCCTTTTTGGTCATTTTGGCCTATTTCGTCATTTTAGCCTATTTGGTCATTTTGGCCTATTTGGTAATTTTGGCCTTTTTGGTCATTTTAGCCTTTTTGGTCATTTTGGTCTACTTGGTCATTTTGGCCTTTTTGATCATTTTGACCTTTTTGGTCATTTTGGCCTATTTGGTCATTTTGGCCTATTTGGTAATTTTGGCCTATTTGTTAATTTTGGACTATTTGGTAATTTTGGCCTTATTGGTCATTTTGACCTTTTTGGTCATTTTGGCCTATTTGGTCATTTTGGCCTATTTGGTCATTTTGGCCTATTTGGTCATTTTGGCCTTTTTGGTCATTTTGGCCTATTTGGTCATTTTGGCCTTTTTGGTCATTTTGGCCTTTTTGGTCATTTTGGCCTTTTTGGTCATTTTGGCCTCTTTGGTCATTTTGACAATTTTGATTATTTTGGCCTTTTTGGTTGTTTTTGCCTATTCCGTCATTTTAGCCATGTCGGTCACTGTGGTCTTTTGGTCATTAAGACCATTTTGGCCTTTTTCGTCAAGTTTTGTAATTTATTTTGTTGACAGATAGACGGGGGATGGTATATATAATTAGCGATATAAAATGAAGTGAATCTTCCGTGGGCAAATACATAAAAATGTAATATAATATAACCTGTAGCACTTGCTCTTTAAACGAGAGACAGGCACTAGAGGTTAACCCGCGGCGCAGCCGCGGGGTAAACTCTAGTATATTATAATTTAAAAAATATCTGTCTAAAACATTTTTTTATATCGAAAAATCTTACTCGTATTTATCACTTATGGAGCTGAATAAAAATATTGTATGTTTGTGTCGCGCTTTCTGTCGTGAATTATTAGGACTCGTTCACGGCTCATCGGAGCGCTCAGTGCCTCGGCGCTCCGGTCTCGCGTCAATAAGCCTAATGGCCGGTCCGTCTTGAAATTTGATTGGACCAAACGATTATATCGCTATGACACATAGCTGAATGCGTTAATAACAGCATACATACTGTTTACTCTGATTGAATTGGAAACTGTTTGAGGACGACGACCGCTTTGAGATGCCGACGCATTCATATACAATAGGAATTGGTGTACGGGGCACTGATGCACTGTCTTTGGCAATTGAACCTTTATCAAATTAATTTCAAATTGACTGCGTGTTACCGGATTGTTGTATTAATTAATGGCTTAGCATGCATATTGAGACGGTGGGAGCACATATATACAATGCTGACATTCATAACAATAATGTATTTGCTTCGTATTTAGGAAATTTGCAGGTTCCTAAGGAGTGACCTAAATTATATTGTTATGAGTGCGGGGCTCGAATTAAAATGCCGTTGGAATTACTATAAAATTTATTAGAACTACACAAACGCGTATAACACAGGTATAACTATAACTGGACAGAACCAGTACAAATTGCACGATTCAATAACACGCACAAAGTCCGTCGCTATAATGATTATCGAATGTATAAGTCTTGCTCGTATCGTGATCCTCGCTTGGCTGCCTCACCCCTCCGTTCGGGCATTGTTTTTTTACCAAGCCATACAATATGTCTCAACACAATGCATAACAATAGTTTCTAACAACCACACCTGCTTAATGACTATCGTAAACGACTACAATACACAATAGGCGGCTTTTCTAATTACGCATTTTAAGCAAAAAGTAAACAAAAGAAGTTCAAAAGCCAAAAAGGTAATAAACTGCAGGTGTGCATTCACTTTTGTTGGCGTGTAACAATATTAAAATTACAAATCGTACAAGGATGTGTTATATAAAGTATAATTTAACATCAACAGGGTTATTATGGTCTAATAATATATTAATACAAGTATATTTGTATGTTTACAACTATTTTGGGCACTTTTGGAATGGGAAAAAAGCACTGAACTCGCATAACCGTCACGCTCAGATACAACGATTTAATTTCTCACGTATAGTCCTACAACTGACTTATTTATTATAAATGCATTAGAACTATTTCGGTTTTCACTATGAAGTACATTAAAAAAAATGACACACCCACCAGTATGACGATTGTTAACAATAATTGGCATGATATTCGCCCTCTCCCACGACGGTCCAAATCTATTCAGAAATAGCACAAGTCAAACATCATTCGCATATGTGTTAGGCACGTTCTGGCCCAAGGCCACCTCCAAAATTGTCTCCTTGGAGAGGTTAAGACGAGCTCGCATTTAACTGCAAACCTTAAGATACTAGCCTGGTTTACTTACTATACTTGTTTATTTCGTCCCCTATGGTTGAGCGAGTTAAACCTTTGACGGCTTACCGCAGCAACGCATAGGCTCCGGTTTCGATTCCTGGTATGGTAAATTACGGGACTGAATTTTTTCCGTTATTTTACTATGGTCTGCGTGTCTGGGACCTGCTCCAGAGTAGTCCGTATTACACATAAAACAAGTGTAACATACTTAATGCGGGGTTATGTAATGTGTCTATGTCCGCAGATTTATTAATTATATTAAAAAATAATCACCAGAAAAACACACTTGTGTATTCTCCAGACAAGCAAGTTCCGATTGTGTTAATCACTTTTAGTTAAAAAAATCAAAAAAATACTACTATATATAAATAATAACAACTCATATATCCTCCCCTACCCCGCTGGTCTCGGATTTCCCTATTTTTAGGGGCACAGGCATAATAATATTATTTATATATTTCAAGACAACGCAGTCCAATACATATTCACAAAACTCACACAATAATGTTATTAGTAGTATTATTTTCCTTATTTCTATGTAAGTAATTATTGCCTAGCACTGATTTAGTCCTCATAACGAAGGACAAAATCAGTAGGCAGTCAAATGTATCAGTAATTCTCTTCATGCTATGTATGATGTCCAATTATAAATGATTATCATTAGAATTTTTATATGTCAATTTGTCTGAAAGTTTGTATCGAAAAAACTTCGGAACGAACGTAAACATTTTATAGATTTATTATATAGCAATTTTATTTTCAATTTTCTACCATTTATACTGAAATCTTACAGAGATCATTTCTTCCGCGAACCAAATGGCGGGCACAGCTAGTTCTTAAATATAACTGAAATATATTTTTATGTAAAATTGAATATATTTAAAAACATCTTCTGATTTCACTTTGTCTTCGAATATTTTGCATAAGTTGTCGTGTCATGACAAATGGTCAAACATTATCTTAAAAAAGTGTTTTTCAAACTGTACACGTCTTTAAACATATGCAATACTTCTTCATTAATCTTCTTTCCAATGTTTGCGCCTCCAACACCACATTTTAAACGCTTCTAAACTATCGCGATTCGTTTGTATCATTGTTCATGCTTCACATCCATGTAATACAATGCTTTAAATACATCTTTTTTCTATTTTGACCTAAATAAATAATTTTAACAAATGAGTTCTTTTTGCGATTATTATTCTTGACATTTTATCATCCGAATCTAATATTATAGCAATGCTTAAATAATAAAAATAAAATAATAATAATAATAATTGTGATATGTGTTTTCGTGAATTAAAATCCTTTTGTACATGTTTAATGGACACAAAGAAGAACATGAAGTATTCAAAGCTGTACAGCCGATGTACGTTAAGACTATAGACTAAATTTTACGATTGTACAATGAAATTTTATGTCCTGACCACCCACACATAAAGTCCAAATGTTGTGTGGTCGATTGATGTAATCATACGCGTTGTATGAAAGCCCAGAGGACTTTTGTAAAGCGTATATATTTATCTGAATGTTTCAGTACTATATTTCTGTAATGTTGCGTGGAGAATTTGTGAAGGTGACATGATGTTTTGTGGTGTAACACAGGATGTATGCTGTAGTAAAGATATATGTAAGGAAAAGACGTATTGAACACGAATAATTTCGAGAAAGTGAATGAAAAGAGAGATATAATATTTGTTTTAATGTTTATCAAACATATTTAACAATGTGTCTTATCATAAATTAAATTTATCAAATCACTTGTTTATGACCTCGTGCTTAGAGCCTATGCCAGCGACCCCTCAACCGCAGCCTGCGAATTTATGCATAATTCATCTGAAAACAGCAAATTATTAACAATTCAAGCCCTATCTGACGTGTTCCCTACTCTCCCTAAGCCATTTTCATAAAGGACTGTTATAATATAAAATCAGGTAGTATTAGGGTGCCTTTCCACCAGAGATGTACTATGCAACGTTACTCTGGATGCGTTTGATATCTACCAATCCTTTTAATTGGTCCACAAAGTGTAAACTCTGGTGGAAACTGATTCAAAGAAGCTACGTTTTTTATATGGAAGGATGCTTGCTATAAATGCATGCCTTCCCATTGTCGATCTACGTTTATACACTAAATGCAACAGTAAACGTCATAACAGCTACCTGCTTTCACTTCCTTTGAAAACCACTTTGTTTCAAAACAGTCTGTTCTGTATAGCGACTAAAATTTACAATAACTGAAAATTAAGGAACTCAACATCAAAAGTTTGAAATTAAAATTAAGACAGTTATTAATAAATAATGCATATTACACAATACATGAGTACATGTACCTTACCTTACCTTCCACTTCTTCTCTTAGATTAGATTAGGCTCCCATAGAGTAAATAATATCCATAAACAAAATTAAAACTAAATAATTAAAATGAACAAGTTTGCGGTAGGCTGAATAAAATCTTTGACAATACACGTTTGACAAATGTCATCTTTGTCTTCCGTGACCACGGCAACTGAAAAGCGGCCGAAACGTCGGATAAACCTAAATAAAATAAATTACCGCGCTTAAAACCGTTAAAACGTAGTTTTATTATGTGTACAAGTCGCGAAAACTTAAGAAAATATTATACATACATATTATTAAGCATTATTTCTCTAATACATTAATCTAGATATTATTAGTTTGTAAGCTACATATCTAATTTGTTATCATTATGGAAATCATATTCAAACCCGTATACACAAAATAAATCCCTGTGACTTTGATTTTTTGATACGATGCAAAGTTCCAGCAGTACATCTACTCAGTCTACTACATAGCTTAGCATCCGTGGAAATGGTCACATAGTTCCGTAGATTAGCTCGTATATTTTCGTAGCATAGCTGCATAGCACATCTCTGGTGGTGAGGCAACCCTTAACAGGTTAAATTCCAACTGCGTTATAAATATTGATTTTCACTTTTGTTTTTGGTATAGTAAATTAATGAAGGTAACTTCTTTAATGATTTGTTCATTTCTATATGACTAACGTACTGTATGTATATTTCGACTTTACATGATAGAGAATATATTAAAAACTAGCTGAGCTCGCAGTTTCGTTTGCGGGGAACTTGACTTTATGTACCACTACTCCATACAAGAACCAAGAAGCACAGTGAAAACTGCAATTGTTCTCTAATGAAGTACCGTCCAACCTTCGAAAATGGGTATGCTCAGTTTTTTTATTGCGTCTAGCTGAGTTACACTCTCAATATAAAATTTTATGAGACTAAGGCCCGCTTGCATCCCTCCCTTAAATTTATTTAAGAAACACTAAACGCATTTAACATCCTTAAATACGATTAGCGTCTTGCACAACGCAAAATTTGTTGCTAAATATGTTTAAAGATTAGAAATGAGGTTGGGTGAGGATGACAGGGGACCGGGATATGTGGCGCGTACTTGGGGAGGCCTACGTCCAGCAGTGGACTGATATTGGCTGAAGATGGTGATGATGTTTAAATAACTGTCAATACGCCTTGTATAAAAAGTAATTAGGTAGTTTAATATGATTAACTAATTTTATTTAAAGGAGATCGTAATGCAAGCGGGCCTAAGTAATTTAGTTATGCGTTCAGTATGTACTGAGAGTAGAATACTAAGTTTAGGTCAGATACTTCGTAAGTTAGTTATTGGGAACGTTAGATTCTTGGATAATGAGATCCGCCGACAAAGGGTCGACTCAATCTAGTTACACAAGATATACTGTTGACAGTTCTGGTTTAATAATCACTGTGATCAATAAATACTAGCCGTTTGTTTTAAGGGTTTATATTATTAACACTTCCTTTTTTCATCCTATAATAATAATCCGACGGTTATATAATAATTACAGCCTATGAATGTCCCACTGCTGGGCTCAGGCTTCCCATTATAAGGGAACAGACAGCATACCTGCCACGCTTGTTCAAGGCAGCTGGGCAGGTTTAACACATCGGTTAACTCGATGTGCAGGTTGCATCATGATGTTTTCCTTCACCTTTGTTAGCACGTGGTAATTGTAACAATATGCACATTAGGTCACAGAAAACTGCCTAAGTGGTGCATGCGTTCCGACTAGGATCGAACCCGCGCCCTTTGAGTATGGAACGCGTGCGCTAGACGACGCCATGACGCTACAACGACTTCTATGGGTTATTATAAAATAGCATCAGTGTAATTAATACTGAACTATAGTAGAATTATTTTCTCCGTGCAGTTTGGATCATAAATCAAACTCGGCCTCAGCCCGGCTAGAGCAGTGAGCATGTTGCGCGGACGCAACGCCATTAACGATAAAAACTCATTCTTATCAAAGAAAAATTATCATTCTTATAAAAATCATTATTATCTTTTTTGCTGTTAATTTTAAACTAAGATATAAGTATTTATATTTATTTTTAATATAACTTGTTACATACTAAACTTTTGTACTTATAGTTTCTTAATACATAGATACCTAATTAATAATTTATTTAAAATCATCATTATTCTTATTTTAATAAATACGTTGTTTTATCTATTTTTTTCTTTCATTTATATCACTAACCCTCAAAATGACAAAACTAAATTCGCTATCGTTAACGCTTATCGACAACAATAATGCGTATCCCTATGCCTGCCCAAAAACTCCGTGAGTAGAAGAGAGAGCGAAATACTTGCTTCACTGCTCCGATTATTTATGACCCAAACTGCACGGAGAAAATAATTCTACTATAGATATTTATCTTAAGATTTGAAAGATGTGTAGCAAAATTATTCTTTATATACTTCTTTATATATGACTTTAACATCACGTGTGTTACAAGCACATTCTAGCATTCATAAATGCTAGAACTTTCTTTTAACACTTAATTTTGCAACTTTAGACTGTCATTCTACATTTTAGATAGTAAATGTTTCGAGTACTAGGATTCACCCGCGACTTTGCCCACGTTAGAGCGGTAAAAAATCATATTTAAATAAGTAAATTTGTATGCATCCTGACTTCTTTAAACCAACTTCGGAAAAAATCCCGCAGAATTCCAGGCATGTAAAGTATCGCAGATTTTAAGTCCGGGAATTTGCTATCAATCAGCCAAAACCGCATCGAAATGGACCTGTAGTTTTTACGTGAACCCCGAATAAGTAGTTAAACAAAAAGTAATAAAAAAACAAGTCGTTGTAGATACATGTTTATGTTAAGAAGATCAACATGCTCATATTGTAATCTTTTAGACTTGTGGAAATTTTGTGTTGTACTCCGTTTTATACGCCTAAATAAATAATGTCTTTACCTTTTAATTAACAGGTTAAATCAAGAAATTAAAGGAGGCGCCTGGTGTCCAAGGTCGCAGATCACAACAGAGTCCACCGAGTGGCTGGAGATAGACCTTCATTCCGTACACGTGATCACTGGGACCGGTACCCAGGGTAGGTTTGGTAATGGCCAAGGTCAGGAGTATGCTGAAGCCTACGTCCTAGAATATTGGAGGCCGAAGCTAGCCAAATGGGTGCGCTACAGGAGTATTGACGGACAGGAAGTGAGTTAATACCTTGAAATGAATCATTTATTCTTGTGGAAATGCAGGTGTTATATTTAAAAATATATAAATAGTTCAGTACATTTTACCATAGTTTTAATGATGTGCAAGCGTTATTTATTTAATTATGTACGTATAATAATATCAGCCCATAAATGTCCCACTGCTGGTCTCGGGTTCTATTATAGGGGAGCTGACATTACACTGGTCACGCTTGTCCAAAGCGGCTTGGCAGGTTTGACACGTCGGCTATCTCGATGTGCAGGTTGCATCACTATGTTTTTTCTCACCGTGGGTAGCACGTGGCCATTGTAACAATATGCACATTAGGTCAGAAAACTGACTATGTGGTGCATACGTTCCAGCCAGGAACGAATTATGTACGTGTATATACAATAATTTATAATAAAATAAGTGGTGGTAGCGTAATGGCTAGTGCACGCGTCCCATACTCAAAGAACGCGGGTTCGATCCTGGCCGGCGGAACCCATACACCACTTAGCCAGTTTTCTGACCTTATGTGCATATTGTTACAATTACCACGTGCTAATTACGGCGGAGGAAAACACATTGAGATAACCGATGTGTCAAACCTGCCAAGCCGCCTTGGACAAGCATGGCCGGTATACTGTCCATTCCCCTATCCCGAGCCCAGCAGTGGGACATTTATGGGCTGATATATATAATAAATTTATAATAATTTTAAATGCCTATTTTTCGCGACAATTTCATTACATGCAGGTTTTATAACGATGTTTTATATGTGCAGATAGGTTACGTTAGAAATTGCCTAAGCACATGCTTTTTGGTAAGAATTCGAAACATCGACATTGGAATGAAACGCTTTTTAACGACTTCGATCAAATATTTAGGACTAGTTTTAAACCTTGTTTATGTTCAGAGTCCGCATTTACAAGGATTACCTTCCATTAAATTAATATCTGGAGGCTACTCAACTCCGGAAAGTTTACTTTATTTTATCCCGGACGACATCCCATTTTCCTATATATAAGTAAATTCTAGATACCGAGACTATATACAAAATCAGCACCGTGGTTACTAGTGAAAACGTCGTAGACCAACAGAATCGTATTCGCATTGTAATAATGCGTACATATATCGATTTCAATTTCACATATTATATCGTGTTAAATTTGTGTGTTGCATACAAATAATATTTTGATTTTGTATTTTAGATCCTTACTGGAAACACAAATACGTATTTAGAGAAGAAGAATCACCTAGTACCACCTATATGGGCTTCCAAGATCCGCTTCATACCTTATAGCTCACACCGCAGGACTGTCTGCATGCGGGTCGAGATTTATGGATGCTATTGGAGTGGTAAGAATTATTGTACCGATAATATTTTTGTGTAGATAATTCTCTGTTCAATTCTAATCAATTACAATTTCCACTCAATAAATGACGGTATAACTTCTGAAGCGTAGGAAGTTTTCAACGAAGCACCTTTAAGAAGAAACTGTATTTTAAGAATAAGCTTTAAAACACGAAATTTGAACTATTAACGAAACTCTTCAAAATATTCAAATTCTTCAAAATTCAATCCATATACGAGCTTAGTGCTTAAGTTAAAAAAAACAATTCGAATGGAAATAAAACAAATTACGGAACTGCAGTTTTAATCACAAAAGGTTTGACGCGTTTATAAATATTCCTAGATTTTTTGGTCGTCCAGCAATTTTACAATCAACCTGCATTGTTGAGATGGCTTTGTTGAACATAATAGCGAATTGTGGGAATATCGTTTTCGAACGGGAACGCGCCTTTGCATGCGAGAAGTTATTAAGCAAAAAAAGTCCAATTTATTCCGTGTAATTATATGTGGATTTGTTGGAAACGCTTTCCACTTTAAGATTTTTACACGTCTTATGAATAAATACGGAAATTCTCAGGAGTTTAAAAAGTTATTGTTGAACTTCTGTGCGATGACGTGTGGCTTTGAGACTAAAGAGAAATTCATATGCATTACGTGGGTACCTTGTAATACATCATGCATTTGACTTAGTATTAATGATAAGGAAGTAACCGCAGACAAACACACACCCATTCTATATTCCCAAGCGAAGCAAATGACGTTTGTGCTATGGGTAACTATAGAGTCGACTCTAGGCACCCAGACCATAGTGAATAACGGAAAGTTATTTTACGTCATTTATCATGCCTGGAATCGAACACAGGAACTTTTCTGTCCATGAGCCAGCCGGCACCCAACCATAAAGGCCATTGAAGGCAAACGAAAGAGTCCAACGATTATAAAAAAATATATTGTTTACTGAAAACTGATGGGTTTGTTCACAAAATATATCAATACCTTTTGTATGTCGAAATCTATACATATAATAAAACTGTAGAGGTCGAATTTCTGTACTATGAAAAAAAATGCTAAAAACCGAGTCAGGGCGATGTAAGAAGTGAAATAGAACTAATTTAGATTTTTTTCAATTTTTTTTGTTTGTTTGTACCGGCTAATCTCCGAAACGACTGGACCGATTTACATGAAATTTTGTATGGTGTTAGCTTATATCCCTGGTCAACATATAGGATACTTTTGATCCTGAAAAAATAATGAGTTCCCGTGGGATCGTTATAAAACCGCACCACGCGGGCAAAGGCGCGGGCAGAAGTTATCGTTTATATGACAAAACAACGTTTGCCGGGTCAGCTAGTATACCTATAATTATATTGAAACAATTGAAATTACAGTCATCGATATGAATTGTAATTAGTACACAAAACGAATCTTTATAATCTCGATAAATATTATGAACGCGAAAGTATGTTTGTTACTCTTTCGCAAAAACTACTGAATGGATTTTGATGAAACTTTACAGTAATATGGCTTACACATCAGAATAACACAGGCTATAACGATTAAGACTATAATGAAATATAACGATTACCTTAATAAATTAAGGTAATCGTTATATTTCGGATAATTCACACTGGTGAATTATCCGAAATATGCGATTTTCTATCACCACGCGGATGAAACCGCGGGCGCAGCTGGTTTACATATATAACAATTTTTTTACTTTCGGTGACTTTATTTATTCGTAATAGAGAAGATTATTTTCGCAGTTTATAAATAGAGATGTATTTCTATGTCAACAAACATGTTTCTTCCTAAGTTTACGTCGATATAAGAAAGGTGTGTTAAATAGTTATTGTATTCGAGGTGTATGTATAACAATAGTAATATACTGTACATAATGTAACAACGTCATAACATCTTCTTGGTTAACCTTTTGAATCTAAACATAGGCTATTGTGAATTGTATCCAGGTGTTATTTTACACAGTAATGTACACAGAATATAAATAAAATCCCTGTACATTTGAGTCATACGTGTTTTATACAACATTATGCGTATTTTACTTTAGGATCTAGGCAGTATTTTGCCGCGATGCAGCACGCAGCTTGCATTCAGAAGTGAAACGTTGCTTATGGCCACATATTTCGAGTAAAAAGGACGTTATTTGTATATTGCCTGTCTTTTCCAGAAAACTACTTATTCGATTTTTTTTAAATGGGCCTTGGGGTCTATTCAATAATTCGCCTAGTTGAATGCACCAATGGCAATAAAAATGAGAATTGAAATTTCGAAATAAATCTTTCAATTGTATGTAAATGTAGCAGTTGTTGGCAACACCAACGGTCATCCGGCTCGAAGGACCATCTTCGACAACTACCATACATTATATGAGCGCAGCTCGTTGCATATATAATATATTTTGTTCTACGCTGATAGTGTGGCCGATACCCTGATCGTTGTAGGTGTAGAAGTTAAACATTGTTAATGTTAGAAAATTATAATAAATAACTTTTACATAACAAATACGTGTGCATAAAAACAACGACAGTGTTGCAAGTTTTAAAATAATATTAGCTTGTGTTGGTGTTGCCAACAGGAGCTCAAAGCTTTTTACATTATTGTGGGAACGTCATAGGTATGTCTTCTAATTTATTGAGCTAATTTAATCGTACAGTCGTGGTATGAAAAGATTCGCCAGTTTTAAAATTGATTTATTTAACGTTGCGCGAGCACATATTACGCGTACAAACTATGTCACAAACAGACTGTTCTACAGAAAATGATATCTAACTGTTTGATACTAAGTTTAAAACAGGAATAAAAAATCAAACAACTTTAATGTAAGTACATTAAAGTTTTAAAACAGAAGAGGAAAAGATATAAAACATTTTTATTAGTTTATATTTATCATAAGCGTAATTTAATTCCTCTTTCTTTATTATTGTTAATCTCAGTTGCTCATAGTGTCAATATTGCAATTTTCTTTTTTCGCGTTTCGATATTTTATAAACGTAAACAAAACGTGACATTTACTAAAATGTTGGCAGTACTTTTTCTTGTTCTCATACAAGCAAAAGTCGACTTTATGGTGACGAACCTTTTCATACCGCGATTGTGTCTTTAAAACTTTAAACATGATACGATTTTCATGAAATTTGGTCTAGTTTTTTTTAAAGGTCATAAATGAATATAGGTTGAGATGCTCTTTCTTTGAAAGCGGAAGATATCGGCGTTCATACGCAGTACTGCGTACAACATTGTGATAGCTCAATTTACAAAACCACGTGTGGTCACATTAGTCAGTATGCATGTTACATTTGGAACCCTATCACATACTTTTCCATGAGATGTTTATTCACTTTATTCTGGGAAACAATAACTTTGAACAATTTGCATAGTCTACAATATATTCTTTTGTGCTTATATGTACAAATACATATGACGTGAGGTTTCAGAACTGTTTTATAAGTAATAATCATTTTTCATCGTCATCGTAATTTTCTCTTTAAATGCAGCTCTGCACGTTTTGTGTATCTAGCAAGTGTCAAGGTAGTCTCGAGTATCTACGAATATTTAAGTGAAATAATCTTCAAGCAAAAGCCTGAGCCAAATTGTACATCTTTGATTGAAGCCAAACGAGTTCTTGTAATTAATTCATGAGTTAATTTTAAATAAAATTTCAAAACAAATACAGTTACTCGTTAAAAGCAATCGATATCCTAAAACTGATGTTCACTTTTAAATCATATCATATTTTTTTTTAATTTGTAAAGCAAATGAAGTTGCCACGATTAACACAATATATTTCTACTACTGAATAATAAATATGAAATTTAACCTCATTAATCATTGGCGCTTCGCAGATAATAAATATTACGTACTCAAGTGTAATGTTTGTAAGAAGTTCTAGCTGGGACTGGAACACTTATTGTATTAAAAAATATCCAAATCTTTCATTTATTGCTGGACAGTATTGCTAACTGGCTGATCTTCAACCTGATGAAAAGCGGTTACCTTCGTAAGGAGAAACTTGCAACATCATACCAATGTGCTACCGGCTTCTAAGGTGGGATGAAACTTGGCCACTAATGCCGAAACACAACTCCAGGTTGTTATGGCGGAATTTAGACCGGGGGGTGATAGCTAAACAGACAGTTCCTATTTATCCTAATTTAGGTACTAAAGAATATTTTTATTACAGTTGGCATCGTCTCGTACTCAATGCCGAAAGGCAATAAGCGGAGCAGTGGTATTGAACTAACAGACATGATATACGACGGTCAATGGGGTGAGGAATTGCGCGGTGGTCTGGGCCTACTCGTAGACGGACAGTACGGAGGCGACGAGATCCGGGAGGCGGCCAAGACGTCCGCCTGGGTCGGCTGGAGGAACGACTCGAATTCAGACCCGCTGACCATTACGTTCGAGTTTGATAAAGTGCGAGAATTTAGCGCGGTACATTTGTATTGCAATAACAAGTTTATGAGAGATGTTCAGGTGAGTGGAGTTTTACGCACCATTTATTCGATCGATGATTAAAGTGAAACTTCATTGGCGTTGCCAAAACGACGATTTATTTGTCAGTAATTTGCAACTTTTCCGAGATTATTTATCGGGCTTAAAAGTATTGACCTGGAACAAGAGGTTATTTCCTTTCAATCCGTTGACATGATACTCTAACATACAGACAGTCGCCTTTTCGGAATCGGTTGGACCGAACTAGATCTCTGATTTATTGTACTATAGATGTGTTGGGTGTTTCTCTTATGGATAAATCAGAAATGGGAATATCTGTAAGAAAACCAAAGTTGTATTAATAGCTCCCAAAATTATTAATCTGAAGTGGCTGGGCTGATCATATTTGTCGCAGGACTGAAGTAGCGAAAGAGTCTTGATAAACGTAACCCGACGGATAGACGATCTGCACAACGTCGCCGGTAGAGATTGAATGTGGAAAACAGTGGACCGGGATAAGTGGTGCAAACTTGAAAAGTGCTACGTCCAACATTGGACAATGGCTGGCTAACGACGATATTTTTTGTGGAATTTCAAAACCTATGCTTCTAAGAAGTTTTAAATTACTCACAAATAAACATTTCAACAAAATTTCGATATAAAACTCTTTATTAAGCATATTGGAATCAGTACAGTACAGTACAGTTTCAATAGAGTCTTTAAATGTTTTGAAAAGCATAACGCATCAGCAAGATAATTATGTGCAAACTTTCTTTTAAAAAACAAAATCATTTGCTAGGTTTTGAAATTATACATTACTTCTCGCATAAAGTGCATATTTGTTGCATTTCACTTATAATGGTGCTCATATTAAAATTTGAAAAATGTATATTGTCTTTTGTATTCCGCGCTCAAAAAGGTTAATCGAAAACACTGTATGAAAAAAGTTCAGTCCACAAAGTTTGTTAGGTGTGCAGCGCACCAAAACAATATGGGAAACAAACAGGCATGTGAAAAGCGTATGAAAAATGCTCTCCGATTTTTCAACTTTCGCTATTCGCTCTTGTCTGGCAATTACTGAAAAATTGTTTCGGAACTGATGAAAAGCGTCAAGCTCTCGTGAACTTTGTTTCACAGAAACTTTTTCATTTTCTAGAATAAAATTCATTCTATATAATCTCTACATGCGTGAAATCGTCTTAAGAGGCACTAGCTCAAAGCAAAATTTCATCAAAATATGTCCGTATTGTTTTCCATGTACTATAAAGTGTATCGCTTGTTTGTATGAAATAAATTTCAGAGAATATATTTTTTTAATAAAATTGTCATATACATATGTACATCCCTATTAATATTATAAATGCGAAAGTAACTCTGTCTGTCTGTCTGTCTGTCTGTCCCGTTTTCACGTAAAAACTACTGGACCGATTTGGCTGAAACTCATATATATATTTTTTCGATACCGAGGCTGAACATAGGATACTTTTTATCCCGAAAAATGGGATAGTTTCCGGGATAACATGATATTTGTCTGTTTGTTTGTTATGCTTTTACGGAAAAACTACTGGACCGATTTGGCTGAAATTCGGTACGTATGTAAATTAAATACTGAGAATGGACAAGGGATAATTTTCATTTTGGCCTTTTTGGTAATTTTGGCCTATTTGGTCATTTTGGCCTTTTTGGTCATTTTGGCCTTTTTGGCCTATTTGGTCATTTTGGCCTATTTGGTAATTTTTCCTTTTTGGTCATTTTGGCCTATTTGGTAATTTTGGCCTTTTTGGTCATTTTAGTCTTTTTGGTCATTTTTGTCTACTTGGTCATTTTGGCCTTTTTGATCATTTTGACCTTTTTGGTCATTTTGGCCTATTTGGTCATTTTGGCCTATTTGGTAATTTTGGCCTATTTGGTAATTTTGGCCTATTTAGTAATTTTGGCCTATTTGGTAATTTTGGCCTTATTGATCATTTTGACCTTTTTGGTCATTTTGGCCTTTTTGGTCATTTTGGCCTATTTGGTCATTTTGGCCTATTTGGTCATTTTGGCCTTTTTGGTTGTTTTTGCCTATTCCGTCATTTTAGCCATGTCGGTCACTGTGGTCTTTTGGTCATTTAGACCATTTTGGCCTTTTTCGTCAAGTTTTGTAATTTATTTTGTTGACAGTTAGACGGGGGATGGTATATATAATTAGCAATATAAAATGAAGTGAATCTTCTGTGCGCAAATGCATAAAAATGTAATATAACCTGTAGCACTTGCTCTATAAACAAGAGACACGCACTAGAGATTAACCCGCGGCGCAGCCGCGGGGTAAACTCTAGTAAATGTATATAGCATCACTGAGGTTAACCAATCAATTATAGAAGTATATTGCGTCTCACGGAGAAAGTCTTGCGGCATCAAAGCACAGATCAGCCCAGACACGTTTTTATGTTGTTTTTATCTAGTGTTATTATTCTTCCGTTAACTAATACATTTGAATTGGAAACTTTCTGAAATTTTTAAATTTAATCTTTGTAAATTACCGTAGAGGCGCGTCCGCAGGTCTCGTATATTGTGAGAGAGTTAGAAACAAATAACGATATCGCGGGCTTCAAGCTAGAGGGGCGTATAAAAAAATGCGTGTTTTTTATTTCGTCTATCATTTATATTTTTATCGATACACCCACCACCTCTGTTTTTTTCTTAATAGTAGGTTAATTAAAAAAGAGCATTTCACGTAATTAAGGAATAGAGAGTTATAGAGATACATTAAAAAAAAAACTTATTAATTTTTTTATCTCCTGAAAAGTTCACTTATACGCCCCTCTGGCTTGAAGCCCGCGATATGAAAACTTCAAATTGTTCTAAACAATGTTTTTTTTTGTTAATACTCTGCTCGTTTAGACCAGCGATATGACTAATCGAGTTATTTTAAGTTTATATTAATTTGCAGGTATTCTCGGAAGCGATAATATCGTTCTCTATTGGTGGTCGCCACTTTCAAGGCGAACCAATTCGCTATACGTATGAAGGGAGCCATGTATTCGAGACCTCACGAAATGTCACAATAAAATTGCACCACAGAATAGGAAAGTGGGTGAGGATTGAACTGCGCTTCTCGGCACGATGGATACTGATTAGCGAAGTTGTGTTTGATTCAGGTGAGGGATCATATTTTTATATGTATATCATTGAAGTATTTTATATTTAGAACAAATTATGTTAAGTTAAATATTTCATTTTCCTGGCAAAGTATTAGTTTTGTGGATGATGTCTTATAATGAAATGCAGTTTTTAATATAACTAGCTAATATTTATATATTAATATTTATTATATCGCTTGTCAATTTCAAAATATACAAACGTAAAAAGTTAAAATTCTATTTTATTAATGTGAAACTAGGTTTATTTAAATTATTCTTATATCTTAATCACGATCTCAAATGAATATGTTTAAATAATATTAATATACTACACTAGCTACTTTTTCTTCTGCAAAATGGTAAAATGCCTGCGAGATATAGACCGACCTTCACACAAATCATGCCTATACTGACTATAGTCAGGGTGTATTGCCTGAAATAAAGTCATTATAATAATAATAATAATAATCGGCAGACATACACACACACTGCATATCCCCAAATTAAGCAAGTTACGCTTGTGTTATGGGTAATATGCAACGGACCACTCTGGGGCCGATCCCAGACACCCAGACCATGGTAAATAACGGAGAAAATACGTTTCCGAAATTTACTATAGCGGGAATCGAACCCGGAGTCTCTGGGTTGCAGTGAGGTAGGCCGTCAAAGGCTTAGGCCGCTCAACCACAGAGGCCGTCGAATTTATTATTATTATATTGTTATTATTTTATATTCAAACGTAAAAATGTTTAAAGACACTATTTATCTTGGTTATGTGTGATACTTATAATCTGTTTCCGGTTTTAGACGTTGCTCAAGGCAATTACACACCTGAGAGTCTAAAGCCACCAATTGGTAAGGACAAAACGAAATTAGCAACTAGCAAAGAAGTGCCTATATCGACAGCACATCAAGAGGACCCCCTGTATATCGCGATTGTAGTCGGAGTACTCACAGCATTATTAATATTACTCATAGTGGCAGTAGTTTTAATAATACATAAGCACAGGCATAGAAAATGTTTTGCTTCACCACTGGCTAAGAATACTGTGGCGCAAAGGACCATAGACAATTATCACGGGTGCGGAACGTCGATGCTTCCAGATAACAAGATGATCATAGATTGCCCTCTAGATGTTAAATCTGACGAATATCAAGAGCCCTACCAGGCATTGAAATGTGCGCCTTATTTTAGTTATAGTACAGTGTTATTGGAGATGAAAGATTTTGTTAAGGATTCCAATACTGCTCTTTCAGGTAAGAATATTAATTTCCCTATTGGTATTGTATATAATACTGGGATATATATGCGCGACTTCGTCCACGCTTGTCTTGAAATTTCCGCGGGATTCCCGGGACACAGAAACTCCTATGGGATTCCCGGGATAAAAATATCACACGTTTTCATATATAAAATTTGCTATAGATCAGTGAAGAAATCACATTGGAATCATTATTTTTTAATCTAGCTATTTTAAATAATTCCCAAAAAAATTCCCACGGGATAAAAAGTACCGCAGATTTTAATTCAAAGAATTAGCTGTTGATCAGCGAAAACCGCATCAAAATCGGTCCAGTCGTTTTTACGTGTATCCCGAGAAACAAGTAATGAAAACATTGTATCGTGTTGTCCATCGTTTATATAATCTACTAGCTGTCCCAGCAAACGTCGTCCTGCCCGGAGTAGCTTCAACCGATATGCCGAGAGCAGTGCCACCTACCGGGTCCAATTGTGAACCAACTCAGAAACCTTCTCTGGCTCATGCACAACAACTTTGCTAAACATCATGACATGATGAAATGTATAGTTTACGATTTTATAACGGACATACAGACAAACATTCATTTTTATATGCGTGTCTCTTGTTTACAGAGCAAGCGCTACAGGTTATATTATATTAAATTTTTATGTATTTGCCCACGGAAGATTCACTTCATTTTATATCGTTAATTATACCATCCCCCGTCTATCTGAAAACAACATAAATTACAAAACTTGATTAAAAAGGCCAAAATGGCCAAAATGACCAAAAGGCCACAGTGACCGACATGGTTAAAATGATGGAATAGGCAAGAACGACCAAAAAGGCCAAAATAATCAAAATGGTCAAAATTACCAAAAAGGCCAAAATGACCGACATGGCTAAAATGACAAAAAAGGCCACAGTGACCGACGTGGCCAAAATGATGGAATGGGCAAAAACGACCAAAAAGGCCTAAATAATCAAAATAGTCAAAATCACCAAAAAGGCCAAAATGATCGACTTGGCCAAAATGACCAAAAAAGGCCTAAGTGACCGACATGCCCAAAATGATGGAATAGGCAAAAACGACCAAAAAGGTCAAAATGACCAAACAGGCCACAGTGACCGACATGGCCAAAATGACCGACATGGCTAAAATGACAAAAAAGGCCACAGTGACCGACGTGACCAAAATGACGGAATGGGCAAAAACGACCAAAAAGTCAAAATAATCAAAATAGTCAAATGACTAAAAAGGCCAAAATGATCGACATGGCCAAAATGAAAAGTATCCCTTGTCCACCCTCAGTATTTAATTTACATACGTACCGAATTTCAGCCAAATGGGTCAAGTAGTTTTTACGTGAAAACGGAACAGACAGACAGAGTTACTTTCGCATTTATAATATTAATAGGGATTATGTACCTATGAACATGTATGTATGTAATATATCAAAAATTATTTCAGCAGACAGCTCAAATTACGACTACGCAGTGCCTGAGTTAAGTTCAGCGCCGTTATTGAACAAACGACGTCTTTGCGACACGTTGTCAGATCGCGCTACCGAATTGGTTGGTGAACACATGGAAACCTCGCCGGATATCACTACGAGACGATCGGCAGCTGGGTCTATATGCTCCAAATATAGTACACGGGTAAGTAATTTTACCGTAAGGGTAGGCAGAGAGGGCAAATTTGCACTTGCTACCATCAGGGCACACATCTTTCCCCTTTTCCTCCTCCATCATGTGATGGAAAAGACGGTGAAGAATGCTCTGCCATCTTATCGCTTTACGCCATTGTCTTTTTTTCATCTCTACTGTCTTATCCTCTCTATTCCATCCACTCTTATATGTACTAGGGGCTAGCAATGCATTGGCATCCTGGTGTTACAACATCTATAGGAACATTCTTTTAGGCAGGCTTATACACTTCAGGCAATAAAAAATCTAGAATAGAATATTCTTTATTGCACATAAGAAAATAATCCATATAAGATAACAATCATTTGACTAGTGCAATCGGCGATCTTATCACTAACAGCGATTTCTTCCAGACAACCTTCAAATTTCTAATAGTGGGCCGGTATTCAGTGCGCATGATTTAAAATATATACAATCACATATTAATAATAAATTTAAATAAAAATTATCATACACAAATTACTGTTCACAAATTTAGGTAGTGATCTTTGAGGATGTTATTAAAAGAAGTAAATGACTTTGTACTTCTGATGCTCATTGGTAATGCATTCGCAACCTTACAGCCTCCACAGTAAAAGATTTCAGACAAAATTGCGTAGAATGTATTGGCGTCATTAACCAGATTTGCTGATCTACAATTTATAACAAAAATAACTTTTCTTCTAGTATTTTCATATCTCATAGCTGTGTGTGTGCATATGTGAAATACACGATTATTTGAGTGATTTAAGCTTCCTTTTACCTTTCCAAAACTAATTCTATTTATCGATGTTCTTGTGTTATGAAATGAAGTCACAGAAAACATTATTAATGTATGTACATGCAATGTATACTTTATTTCATACCAGTCTCCAAGCCAGCAAGAGGTGTTCTTGGATCTGAAGAGGCGACTTGAGACGATGAACTTGATCGACTTCCCGAGACATAGGCTGAGAATGATCTCGAAGTTAGCCGAAGGTGCATTTGGCACGGTAAGTCGTGCCTCTATCTAAAAGGGTCTCAATTTATATGACTTTGGAAACGTATGTATCTACCTGTTGACTTAAATAAAAATGTCATTAAGAACTAAATAGTCTATTGTTGTAATTTTAAAATTTATTTCGAGAAACACGACGATGTACACTGAAATATTAGATACTATCACGCCTGTTTCCCATGGGGGTAGGCAGATACTATGTATGGATCTCCACTTGCGACGATCCTGACAAACAACTTTCGCTTCACCTACTTACATTCCATACATATATTAGTAGTAAATACAAGAAAGGTATTAGATGGTTTGACGTACGAGCGTAGCGAGGGCGCTAATAGTTCGAGTGTCTTACGTCAATTTCATAAGAGTTACATTTTTGTCAAAATCGTCACACCTTACGGGTTTCGTAGTCGAGTAATTGAGTACGGTATTTTACAACATTTAGTTTTACCGTCAGAGTACAAAAAAATGTATACATAGAGTTCAGTTAATACTGAACTCTATGTATACAGTTTCCTAAAGCAGTAATCTGCTTTAGGAAACTGCATAAAAAGTTTGTACTAACTGATAAAATCGTCCAAGTGCTTTATAGTGCACGAACTAGAAACGGTTACGTAGAGATGACAAACATCTCCTAATTTCGTCGTTTGACTGATGGACCTCATTCGATCTACTCTATCTTTCTTTTTCTACAGGTTTATGTAGCAGAAGCGGACGGTGTCCCAGAGTATAACGGGACCATTACGGCGGAAAAACGTCTAGTTGCAATCAAATTCTTGAGCCAGAACGCGACCCTTAAGGAGAGGTATATCATGTATGACGTCAGCCAATAGCTGAAATAATTTCTTACTTTACACGCAACTGCTTGTTTAATTCGTCTTATCTATGATTTTTATTTGTATATTTATTTTTAATGAATGCCTCGAGAGCAGTCCATGTTTTCGAGATGAATGGTTGTCCTATGTACTTTGCTGTAGTGGAGCAGTTGGCGTGATAAAGAAGAAACAAACTATTCACATTTATAATATTAGTATAAATGATCCTATAATGTTACATGTTTATAAAATTAAAACAACTCCGAAATGTTCCAGTGCTGGTGATCCTAGCCTGCCCATTTTTTAAATAAAACAGGCAGTATACTCACCACGCTTATAGACCACAGATGATTGACGTGTTTGCCACATCCGTTATCTGGATGTGATAGTTTTATAAAAATGTTTTCCTTCTCCGTCAGCACGTGATCACATTAGGCCAGAAAACTCCTAAGTGTTGACTACTTCCCGGCCAGGATTCGAACCCATGTCATTTGAAGCGCGAGATTGAGACGCAAGTGCGTCAGTGGCTGAACTCCCATGGCTGCATATATAGAGAAATAGACGTATAGTGTTGAAATTTGAGTGCATGTTCATGTATTGATTTAGGTTATACTAGACAAATTCATTATTTTGGATTTTATTTTCAGAACCATGCTTAGGTTTATCAAACGCTAAGCTTTTTTTCGTCAACTGTGATCATAAAAACCCTGATATGCTTTGGGACATAAACATGTAATATGTGTATTGCACTAATGCACATACACTGCAATAAAGCATAATAACAATCTAAAAAAACTGTGCAGTAGTTAGATGTTATTTACTACTCAATAAAGTAAAAAGCTTAAATGATGGTCTTGAATGTACCCTCTTACTTGCACTTTCGCACCAGTAGCAAATAATAAGAGCAAAACTTAAATGGGTCCTTGAAGTTCGTACAAGTCATTGCGCAGAACACAGTTCACAGATAGTTGAGAGGGGAGAGTGTTGCGCTCTCGCTCGGCCGCCATACGGAATCGCATGCAATCCCTTTTGCACATTACAACGTAAGATGTAATAAACGTTTAAATTCGGCTGGACCTGCGCAAACACATGAAACCAACTTCATTTGAGACGCATATATGTTTTGCGCGTACTATACTTTAGTACGCATCTAAAATTGTTTACAATCTGACTGTAATCTAAGTCCATCTATGCGGCCGTATAACGGGCAATGAGATTTTGTCCCTAACTACCCTCATTTACTTATTAAAATTGTTATAGGGATGAATTCGAAAGCGACGTGCGTATATTAGCGGCATTGTCATCGCCCTATCTAGCGAGGGTTTTGGGCATTTGCCGTTCACCGCCTTTGGCGGTTGTGTTGGAATATCTAGAGTTGGGTGATCTTTGTGCGTTGTTGCGCACATCAGCGCCCCCATCGATGCCTACGTTGCTGCATATGGGAACACAAATTGCTGGCGGAATGCAGTACCTGGAGTCGCTCAACTTCGTGCATAGGGATTTGGCTGCGAGGTTAGTTATTTTGGAGAAGTGGGATTAATTTATTTTAAGTTGATGTGAAGATGCGATACTTGTAGGCGGTTACATTTACCCATAAATTCCTTGATTTGTTATTATTATAAGCTAGTACAGTGAAGAAATTTATGAATATTCTAATACGATAAAAAAGAAAACGTAACATATTTGTATTGTATTCTACCCATAGTCTCTCAAGACTACAAGGTGAATACTGGCCTAGGTCACCGTCTTCTATTTATTTACCTACTTCTATGTACTTCTATGTATTACGCTACCACGACTTATACAGCTATTTACATATGTATTATATCTCCAATTCCAGAAACTGTTTAGTCGGTAAAGGATTTCACGTGAAAATTAGTGATTTCGGCACGGACAACGAGGCATACGCGTGCGATTATTATAAAGCCGACGGGCGGGTCCCTTTGCCGTTGCGTTGGGCCGCGTGGGAGTCGGTGTTGACGGGCAGATACACGACGAAGAGCGACGTGTGGTCCTTTGCCATCACCCTCCACGAAATATTCAGCTTATGCCGACGAAGGCCCTATGAACACTTCACTGACGATGAGGTAAGTTTTACGCCCACTTAGGTCAGAGTAGTGTAGCGGGAATAGGACTGGGCGTAACTAAGTTCAAAGTCTCAGACCTTTCCTTTCACAAAAGCGCGGAGCACATGGAAGGAGGTTTTAGTGGGTATTGGTTGCTGGTCGTCCAGCTTCTCTGAGTCACCACATATGCTGGTTAATTACGGGCTGATTATTACGGTAATCTTCTCGCATGCGACACCGGTCTAATCCCTTGCAAAGGACCCAGTATTGTTCGTAAACAGAATTTCCCCCGCCTTAAAAAAAAGTGTAACGGGAATAAGACGACATTCTAACCCGAGTATCAAAAGAGCAAGACCGCAACACTAACTAACCACCTTTCCGTTCCATACTTACGATCTCGAGTAATTCATAGCTGCGTTCTAATGTAGTCCACATCTTAAAGGAGAAGATTGATACACGTGTAAAGATAGACCAATAAAGAAATTGATGTATTGTGTGATTGAAGACATGATGATGGGAATTGTGTTAGAGGACGTGTGCCAGAATAGTGGAGTATGGAAGGCAAAGACATTGTACAGACCAGAAATTATTGGCAGATGGTAAAAGAAAGGATTCAAGGTTTTTGATCAACGTTAGGGGTTATTGTGTTTCTTCAAAGTCGTAATATTTTGTTATAATCATATATATATATATAAGTTAAAATTCAGTCTATTTAACTCTAAATACTCTGCTTCTCAACCTGTGGTCGTTTTTTTATGAAGTGGCAAGAAAATCTTCAGCAAAAATTCTAGTTATTTTTTTATAGAATGTAAAATATATTTCATTTATAGAAATTGATATGCATACGCATGTTTCCCACAGACGTAGGCAAAGTCGATTTTTTCCCACTCGTTTGTTATCTTGACATACAAATGGAATGTATAATATTATAAATGTAGTATTTTGTTTGTTGGTTCGGGATTCACTTAAAAACTACTGGGCCGATTTCGATGCGGTTTTCGCTGATCGATAGTAAATTTCCGTACTTAAAATTACGGTACTGTACATGCTAAGTATTCTACGAGAATTTTCTTGGGAGATTTCATGTGAGGGTTTAAAGTGGTATAAAATAATCGTAGTTATGTAAGCCTTTAGTAACGTTACTTATCCCGAGTTTTTATAGGAATTTTCGGGATACGTGTATTTACATACAAAAATAAATTCATTACAATAAACTTTGATTTTAGATTTAGCAGAATAACTGTAATCTTTTTTACCCGCCTCTCGCGAACAAAGTCGCGTGCAAATGTTAGCTTAAAAATATTTTTAATTTACTTGTATACAATAATTAAAGCGATATTTGACTCCTTTTAATCTAAATTGTAATGTCATAATTTGGTATAATTACAAAATATATAAAGCTCGCGAAATGACCGCGGTATGTTGCAGCAAAAGAAAAATGTAGTACGTCACGTCGTTATTATAAGGGTATTAATATTTTTATTTACTTTTATTATGTTCTGTCTTATTGAACATGCACTGCTTTCTACAACTCAATTAATTCTTCAAAAGTCGTTTTGTAACATACTTCTTGAGATATAAATAGAATAAGAAAAATATAAAGAAAATCAATTTTTAGCTAAATGTGTTGTCGGGGAGTTTCTTGCTGCTTCTACTCCTTAACAGCAATAACACGTTGCGAAGCGGTGTACATAGACTAGGAAGTAAAATTAAATTTTAACCTATATGTATGACCTTCAAAAAGTGTTCTCCGGTGGAACTCATTTTGAATAAAAACTTAAATTTGACCTTTTGTAAGATATGAATATATAATGATTTTATATACTTAGTTGTAAACTGTTTGTTTTCCGAATAAAATAAAATAATATGTTTCAGTTTTCTCAATTTGAATGCTACTAACTGCCATCCTAGTAAATTTCTATTTAATTTTTCATTGCAGGTACTTGAAAACTTATCGCACCTACAAGCGGACAACGGTATCTTCGAGTGTATTGACCGTACTCCGGGTTGCCCGCGCGACGTTTACGAACTAATGTGCGAATGCTGGCGTAGGGATGAAGTGGAAAGGCCTAACTTCTCTGAAATCCACCTTTTCCTTCAGAGAAAAGGTCTGAATTATGCGACCACGTGATCCTGGTATACACCATGCCCGAATATCTACACGGGCATGAGCTATTAGCAGAAAAATCGGGGCAAAAGTTGTGATGGGTGTGAATGTTTCGTTTGCGAGAGCGACGACTTGTTCACAAGGTTCTAATGGCGATAATAATGTTTTAATACAGTAAAATACGCTTATATACGCTACTTAGTGGACCCTTATTTATTTTAAGAGCAGGGCAGCTGTACAGACTCCATTGCTTTCAATTTTTATCTAGGCACTATTCCTCCCCGAAAATAATACTTGATTTTATCCCAGAAGCATTTATTCTATGTTCATGCTAGATTAACATCAGACGCAGAACATTTTTCTTCTTTAGTGCAATGGAAAAAATGTTATACAAAAAATATTAAGCTGATTTTACTGTATTGTAACTGTGATGGTGAATGCTATATAGCTGGACTTGCATAATAACTTTTAATACAATATTATGTTTTCATTCAAAGTACATTTAAACATTTAATGCATCTAGAGAGAAACTCTATGCGTTTGCACAGTAACAATTCATTTTTAACCCTCACTATACGTGACTGTGTAGTGCGAAAGAGATCACATTCTATTCCGGGTAACAAAAGAGCGAGAGAGCAACATTAACTTCTTTCAGCCCTGTTCGTACCACCTGGTTTTACTTTATAGCTACCTTGCAATGACGTGTGCGAACTTCAAGAACGCATTTAAGTTTTGTTCGTACTATTTGTGACACGAACTTAATAGAGCGTAGGGTGGTAATATTATCATTTTTGTGTTTACAAGTCCAGCAATATACACTGATAGTTTTAGTATATGCAATATGAGAAACTACATCGTAAAGAGTCAGCAATGTAACACAGTAAGCTAAAATCTATAGTTTTGATCCGCCATCATATTATTTATTAACCAACCGTAATAAATTTTTGAAAAATATTACCAATAAGTGTCTGGTAATTTTCAATACCTTATCATTTTAAAGTAAGGTATTTAAGACACTCACCCCTTAATTCATAATAGTTATTAAAAGTATTATTCATAATAGGATTCAGTTTGCGGACATGATTAATACTTTTTAACTAAACTGTAAACCTCGTATAACTATTATGAATAAGGGATTAGATTTGGCTTTATCTTAGATTGTGTATACTAAAAATAACTTTGTATAGATATAGTAAACTGAGTGATGATTAGTACTTAATGTATTGGATATACATAGGTCTACATCGGTTGTAGTTATAGACGGCTCAACGTTTGCTCCGACATTGAAAAGTTAAATGTGTTTTTTTTATTTGAAATCTCAATGTAGACCAGTGGATAATATTATAATGTTTTTTTTGTGAATTTGTGCAGTTGCAGCTATTTATAACGCATTAATAGTCAATAATGACTAGCGATTGCATTTGATACTTGTATTTTATTATACTTGACGGCCTCTGTGGCTGATTGGGCCAAGTCTTAGCCGGCGGAACTCGTCGTAACGCAGAGGCTCCGGGTTCGATTCCTGGTAAATTTCGTAAACTTTGTGTTATTTACTCTGGTCTGGGTGTCTGGGATCGGCCCCAGAGTGGTCCGTTGTGGTTTATCCATAACACAAGCATTACTTGGGGATATAAAATGTGTGTTTGTCTGCCGGTTATTTATTTAAATTTCTGCTTGCGTATTTACAGTATTACACTTATTATAATTCTGATCGGCAGTTGTCATTTGCGGACCGGTTTTAAACATGTAAATAATCTATGTAGAACTTTATTCGCAAGAGTAAAAGGCAGAGTGTTGCTTACCATACATTCTTAGCTCTGTGTCGCTTGTACGATTCATACACTGCCGCGTGATTGTAATTTGTTTGCCGTGCCTATGTATATATATATATATATATATATATATATATATATATATATATATATACAAGGACAATTAAAGAATAAGTGTAGAGTTGAAAACAGTAGCAGCTGCGAAAATAAATTTCCTTTGCTTGCGTTGTATAATTACAGTTAGACATTATACACTCGAATTATTCACAAGCTTTTACATGGCAACACTAATAAAAATGTCAATGTCATTTCAATCAAAACACTGTCATTGTTACTGATTTAAAAAAAAAAAGATTTATGGCTTGGCAACTAGGCCTTTAAGCCAGACGTTGTTAGGTACTGATATTTTTGATAAGTACAGATAAATTTGCTCCGAGATGTTTTGCGTTTGTAGTAGTGTACTGACAGTACATAAATAAATTGAAACTTTTTATATATTTTATAATAGGCTTTTAAACTAATAATATTACACGATATTAAAATAATAAATATAAATATTAAAACTAAATTTGAAGTTTACAAATACAAATGAAAAAAACAATGTGAATTTATCTGTATTTGGTTGGTTATCTATGAGCTTAAAAAATGAATAAATGATTAAAATTGAAGTGTCGGAGTTATTGTGTTGAATGATTTCTAAATTCGACATAACGCAACAGAAGATGGATCTTGAATTAATTAATAAACAAGATTGTTTACGCATTAGAGGTGCCATTTGTTTTTAATTACCGCACTTTTTTTACGTGGAATTAAATTAAAAATTATGTACGTATTGTAAATTGACTCTATTGTAATTTGGAGTTGCTGTACTGATATATTTTTCAGTATTTACTTTCATAAGCCAGAATGTATGTTATGCTATAATAATATTATATACTTAGTAGTTCAATCAGCGTTTATTTACATATCCCTATTAATATTATAAATGCGAAAGTAACTCTGTCTGTCTGTCTGTCTGTCTGTCTGTCTGTCTGTCTGTCTGTCTGTCTGTTCCGTTTTCACGTAAAAACTACTGGACCGATTTGGCTGAAACTCAGTATATATATATTTTCGATACCGAGGATGAACATAGGATACTTTTTATCCCGAAAAGTGGGATAGTTTCCGGGATAAAATGATATTTGTCTGTTTGTTTGTTATGCTTTTACGGAAAAACTACTGGACCGATTTGGCTGAAATTCGGCACGTATGTAAATTAAATACTGAGGATGGACAAGGGATAATTTTCATTTTGGCCTTTTTGGTAATTTTGGCCTATTTGGCCATTTTGGCCTTTTTGGTCATTTTGGCCTTCTTAGTCATTTTAGCCTATTTCGTAATTTTTCCTTTTTGGTCATTTTGGCCTATTTGGTCATTTTGGCCTATTTGGTCATTTTGGCCTATTTGGTAATTTTAGCCTGTTTGGTCATTTTGGCCTTTTTGGTCATTTTGGTCTGTTTGGTCATTTTGGCCTTTTTGATCATTTTGGCCTATTTGGTCATTTTGGCCTATTTGGTAATTTTGGCCTATTTGGTAATTTTAGCCTGTTTGGTCATTTTGGCCTATTTGGTAATTTTGGCCTTATTGGTAACTTTGGCCTATTTGGTCATTTTGGCCTATTTGGTCATTTTGGCCTATTTGGTTATTTTGGCCTATTTGGTCATTTTGGCCTTTTTGGTCATTTTGGTCTATTTGGTCATTTTGGCCTTTTTGGTCATTTTGGCCTTTTTAGTCTATTTAGCCTATTTGATAATTTTTCCTTTTTGGTCATTTTGGCCTATTTGGTAATTTTGGCCTATTTGGTAATTTTGGCCTATTTGGTCATTTTGGCCTTTTTGGTCATTTTGGCCTTTTTGGTCATTTTGGTCTGTTTGGTCATTTTGGCCTTTTTGATCATTTTGGCCTATTTGGTCATTTTGGCCTATTTGGTAATTTTGGCCTATTTGGTAATTTTAGCCTGTTTGGTCATTTTGGCCTATTTGGTAATTTTGGCCTTATTGGTAACTTTGGCCTATTTGGTCATTTTGGCCTTTTTGGTCATTTTGGTCTATTTGGTCATTTTGGCCTTTTTGATCATTTTGGCCTATTTGGTTATTTTGGCCTTTTTGGTAATTTTGGCCTATTTGGTCACTGTTGCCTTTTCTGTCATTTTGGCAATGTCGGTCAGTTTGGCCTCTTTGGTCATTTTGATTATTTTGGCCATTTTGGTCGTTTTTGCCTACTCCGTCATTTTGGCCATATCGGTCACTGTGGTCTTTTGGTCATTTAGACCATTTTGGCCTTTTTGGTCAAGTTTTGTAATTTATTTTGTTGACAGATAGACGGGGGATGGTATAATTAGCGATATAAAATAAAGTGAATCTTCCGTGGGCAAATACATAAAATTTTAATATAATATAACCTTTAGCACTTGCTCTATAAACAAGAGACACGCACTAGAAGTTAACCCGCGGCGCAGCCGCGGGGTAAACTCTAGTAAATTATATTTCATTAAACTGCAATTGAAGACATGAGTGGTTGAAGGTGATAAGTCGCATAATTCCAATTCTGAGTAAATCGAGATAAAAGTTATACTTTTATTTGAAACTGAACTGAACTTAACACCTTTTTTAACTTTTATTTTTTTAAATATGCCTTATATCTATGGTCTAAGGTCTGTAGTCATTTGGTATCGACTTATAACATTCATCTACGCAAAAAAAAAGCAAAAAACCGAATATGCGACATATCACCTTCATCCACTCACGTCTTCAATTATTTAAAATAATTTAACAAATACTCAATGAATGTAATTATCGATTGCTTGCTAGTTATTCCACTGGTATACATTGCTATACAACACCTCGTACGGCCGCGCGTGGATTTTTCATACTTATAACAAGTTTCCCTGTTAGGATGCTTCACACATACAAAGGGCTTTTCGCACGTCTTTTTTGATTGCGTAACGACAGGTGGCGTGGCTGTGCGATATGTTGTTATCGATATTAAAACGATCTTTAACGTCGTAGTTTCGATTTGAACTATACAGAATTGGGTATATTTGACTACAGTATTAAACTTGAACCATATGGGACTGGAATTGAAACGGTATGATTTGTGTCATTCTAATACATGCCTGGGTCTTAAGTATACTATTTTTTTTATTACCGGGCTTCCCCGTCATTGTTCAAGACTACTACTATATTTTACTTACTGTTATCTAATGAAATGCTAGTCTACAAATATCTTTACGGTCTGTACTAACTATAGTGGTACCTATCTATATTATATTATCTGTCATTTATATTATAACTGTTACATATTTGCTAACTCTGATCCCTTGTATACAAATATATAGCGCCAGTATTATATTCTTATACGCCTATAAGCAATAAGTATACTATTAGAATCGTGATGCAGTGTCCGTTCATTGAAGTCGTGCCGTTTACGGTTCAATTTTGGCTTTCTAGGCTCGTTGCTGCTCCGGATAAACTATTCTTAAATAAAAAATGGTTAGATTTTAGTACTATTATGAGGGTAGTTTGTATCCATTACTCCATTATTCGGATCGTTTCGCTCGAACACAAAAGCGTGCGGAAGGACGAGAGAACAATCCAACTCCGACTTTGGTCCGATGCACATTTCTTAGTAGCGCTCTAGGCTGTCTAATTATTGTTCGAGAAGTGAGACTTAATCGGCTTGAGCCCTCCCCGTCACAGCTGGTCATGTTCATGAGGCCCCTACCTCCCTAGTATGACGTCACATATTTTGCAATTTTACATCAAGAAATTATGAATTTAAAACAATAGTTTCGTAAATAGTTTTGTTTCCATTTAAATTTCATAATTTAAACACTATGCTCATAGAAATAAAATTTAGGAAATTTAGGACTCCTCCCACCCCTTGTCACCCCCCCTCCTAAACTGTGACGTAATCAATGGATTACTTCTAACAGAAGAATTGAGGCTCTGATGGATAACATAGGTAATTTAAAAGCTTCCAATGTGTGTCGGTTCATGCATATTATACATTTGACTACAAAAACCCTCTTTTTACATAACCTACATTAAATTGAATCTATGCGTAAAGGGCACTATTAAAAAAACATACCAGTCCTGATCCCTGTTGCGTATATCATTTCTTACGTAATTCTCAAATTTACGTGAATTGATTTTGAAATATATTTAAACTTCTATCCGATTTTGTACCGAACTTATGATTTGAGTGTTCTATATACAACTATGGGAAAAAATAATTGCGACGTCAAAGATCGTTTCATATAATAAAATTACTTGCATAGTCAACTTACACACGTGAGCTACGTTCAATAGACTTATGACAATCTGATCTTCCTTCACTTCCAACGGGTAACGTGTTAAATGGTTCTAAATATCAATATGATAATATGAAAAGAGATTACGCAAATTATTATATTTACAAACAAAAAAATATTATAACCTAAAACTATATCCATTAACCATAAGTTATCACGTCTTAAATATACATACCGATTATAGTAAGCAGTTATAATATAGAATGTAATTTTTAATAAATTTTGTATTTAGGTTTATATACATATTATATTCATGGCATTAACGGTCTTATTCATAGACAGAGTAAATTTGATCGCTTATTAAAGAATCAAAAAAAGGCGTTCAAACGTCTATCAATAAGCCCGTGAATGTTTTAAATTAAAACAACTTTAATCGGATTCGGTGTGTTCAATTCGATTGATCAAATTTTAACTTTAAGATTGTACGTAATCAACGACAAGCTGCTGACTGGTCAGCGTAAATATGATAAATCCAATTGAATACGCGTCTTGTTGATTAAAAATCAATTTTGGTTATGTGAACCTGTTCAAAATCCAAAAAAATACAGAACCTATATCTGATATATTATTACTTTCTTATCGTATATATTTGAAGCCAGTGCCTGTACAACTCGCAAAAACCATTTAACACGTATTACCGAAAACATATAGCATATTTATTTTCATAAATCTCTCTAATACTTATCTTAGTAGAGTACCTTATATTATTAAAAAATATAGTTATAGATGCATCTGAATCGAATAAATTTTCTAATTATAAACTATATAATATAGTATAGTTAGTCTATTTTCCGTAGTTTGCTGTGTTCAAGTTAGTGCGTGATGAGAAACCGACAATATGCGCATTTACTTATACATATGCGCATTTTTAGATAGTGTTATACTTACTTATACAGCATAAGTCTTCGCCGATACATGTCTCGATGTCCATTTATTGCTAATTATATATAAAACCTTATTCTATACAATATTGTTGAGTCTATACAGCAGGGTCGTGCCAAAACTAACGTGACAATTAGGATGCTTTCGATAATACGCCTAGAAATAAATAATATGGCGTGACACGTATATTGTGACGGATGTGAGTGTGGTCCTATGAAAAATCTGAATAAATATATTGACACGACTCGCTGGTCAGATTCCACCATTCGTGTCTAATGTAACTTGTATATTTATATTAGTGTTAAAGAATATAGTCTACAACATTATTAACAGGCATTTAGAACCAATTTAGTAGTACGAAATGTTTAACAATTTGTATATTTTGCTGTGGAATATTTATAGATATTTAGTTAGTGAATTCGTTTGTTACTCAAATAACTAATTGTATGGGCATTATGTACGCATTTATTGCAGATAACACTGTATAGTTCATAATATGATTAAAAACTACAGTACGAGCAAAACTTTATGCGCTCCAAGTGAACTTAATTCCATGTGTATGCGCAATTACAATCAAATATTAATGTTTATTACACCTTACGATGTTTGTGCGAAAGAGATGACATGCGAGTCTACATAGCGGGCCGAGCGAGTGGGCAACACACCCAACTCCGCTCTGTCTTGTGAACCTTGTAATCGTGTACTGCGCATTGAGTTATACGAACTTCAAAGACGCATATAAGTTTTGTTCGTACTATTTTAATGATGCCAAGCTTAGCAATGGACAGTTTTATCGCTAACGCTTTAATCTAGGATAACATGCTTACACAAATGTGGACACATGGAGGGCAAGATGTGCCGCCCCACTACCACTGCTGGATTGCTGGCCGCGGCCGCCGTGTCATCGCTGACCACTCGGCCGCACGACAACCAGGCCAAAACGAAATCAATGTTGTATTAAATGTTCGAAATAAAGAATACATTTAGTCTACATTCTTTTAATATGAACCATATTAATGTGTCTATAATCGCACAAAGAAATTAAAGTACTACACCATCAGCAAAATAATATAAATTATTGAAAGATATATACACAAGGTAAATTTTTCAAGTGAGCCTCCAAAACCTAAGCTATGTGAAATAGCGAAAAACATTCATTCTCGGGGGCTGATTTTTATGAAAAGTAAAGTGGTATCAACTAGACATGAGCGCTGCGTCTGCACGCTGCTGCCGCTCGAATGATCTGAAAAGAGTACAGGTAGGGTTCGAATTTGATTTTTGCGTACTTAATCTCAGACTTTTAGGGGCTCGAGTCTTGTTTGTGACTATTTTTCGAATTCAAATATGGTAATTTAAAAACGCCTGAAATTGTAACGCCGCCGACTGAACACTAAGACTGCGTTACAGCTGCATTTCAACGCGGCGTCCAAGTCTATAGATTATTGAATAACAATTAGGCTAGGGAACCTGAAATAGAATTTACATTATTTAGCGCTGATTTAGAAAAAAATACTGCATTATTGCACGAACCGACCCACAGTTCACTGTGGCTACAGCTAGTAAGGATGAATTTTCACAAGGGAGTCTCGAACATATAGCTTAGGTCTTGGAGGCCCACTTCAAAGATATATATATATATATATATATATATATAAGATATACATATATACGCCATAAATACGCAGTCGTGCGTGCGTGTGTATATATATATATAGATATATATATATACATACGTGTGTACATGTATGTTTATATATATATATATATACAACGCATACATGTGTGTGTGTGTGTATGTGTATATGTACACACATGTAGTAGGTATGCGTGTATAATGCTCGTATAAGGGTATTCCTTAATATTCGAATCGGAAATGTTACATTACACGCGAATGACCCTGCTGAGAAACCTTTTGTATCGAAGAACAGAACAACGACGTTAATTCACCTCAATATTAACTGAAAATGTTTATGGATTGTTTTATAATAATGTCGTGGCGATATACTAATAGTTGTACATGTATCGGCTAGGCGACTACTTTTAAATACCTATTGAATTAAATGAAAAAGGCTCTATTTATAATTAAAATGTAATAGAAATAAAAGACGGTGACACATTATATAATTATTTTTGAAACTGTACCATTTTTCGTTTTAAATATGTACATTTTTAAGTATACAGCAAACAGAAACTAATCGATAAAAGGCAATCTTATTTCTCCTCGACATAATTATGAATCTTGGGGTCTAAAGCGGCCGTTTTTGCAAATTCGTGTATCTTCGAATATCAAAATAAAGTGGAACTTATGCTATGTCTCACACCTACCATTCTATCTTCTAGTTTAATTTTATAAACGCGACCGCTTTTATCCCAAAGTAATTTAATTATAAACTATACGACATAGCAGAAAAAAGACACAAAGGAGTTTTGAGGTCGATTTTGACTAAAACTACAGTAAAATCGAATCGAAATCGAATAAAAAAATCGACAAACTTTCTCAGGAAATGAATCAACTAATTTTGGGAAAAAACACATACTGTATTATTACACCAAATCATAGCAATAATTCTAAGAAGTGATTTCTGTAAACAAACAAATAAACGTACAAAATAGCGAAAAGTGTTTTATGTTATTTTGTATAGTCTAGGATTTGGCCTTTAAGGACTATTTGAATTTTATTCCCTTGTGTATATATATACACAGTGTGAGCTCTTTTAACTTCACCAGTTAATTATTTAACAACGGGGCCGGGGACGATTTCTTTAGGATGTGCTTTAACAAAAATTGAAAAATTTTCTGATGTCAACCTTCTGCTCATTTTAGATTTGAACGTGATCCATATTTTCAAGGTCATTTGAAGGGCAACTTAAAAAAATAGAAACGTCCATTTTCGCTTCTGAAATCAAAAAAGAATACATCAGAATATCTAGTTCGATCTTTAAAATAATCTCTACAAAATTACCACGTTTTGAAATAATCAACTGATGAAATCGAAGTAACTCACCTGTAGTATATATGTAATATTATGTTTCGGGCTTACTGTATACTAAAAAATATCTTATATAGCAATATGTTCTGTTTTATGAACGTCACAGTTAGCCATAATATGAAACGCCTAATAAATAAGCACATAGATGTAAGCTGTCAACTTCCTAGTTTGCTATGTAGTATTTTCACTTGTTTCACAGCGTAGAGCACTTAGCTAATTATACGTCGATCGATTTATTACTATATTTACTTATCAAAAATTTGTGTTTATTGACATAATTTTAATAAGCTTGATTTCAAAGTTCATCTGTTTGTATGTTCTGAGTAATGGCTGTTCTTATATCTAAACAACCGTTCATTTGTCTTACCATCATTTGAAATCTAGAGTGACAGTAAGATATAGAAACCAGCCATAAATCTGTTTACTTAGCCACTACAAAAAGATGAAACGTGAAATTTAAAAGATTATAAATGTTCTATTAATAAATAGGCATTGAAAATTAGTTTTATTATGAATAGCTTAATTTTCGTTACTTTGTTAAAATAGATTAGCCATTTTTATAAGACTGAAAAATCGACGTATAAATAACTAATTAATACACATTTAGTAATCGAGACAGACAATAACTAACTAACCTGAATCTCAGATGATTTATTAGAAATTACTTTATCACTTTCAACCTAAACAGGGCTACATTACCTAAACTTGCTGAAGTCACAGATGATTTAAAAACACAAAATTGATTGGTTTATAATTTTGAATATCATAATTATTAGTAGTTTCCATTAATGGCAATAAGAGTACGTATATATATAATCATAATTGTGTATATATATATTTACATTTTCCAGAAATATATTCGTGCCATTTTACGATGTTTTTATTCACCTTGAATTTAGGACATGTTTAATATAGTTAATTTATCACGGCCTTTAGTTTATTGCAGTTAAAGTTATTAATAGAACAATAACGTCTAACAAAAACAATAATAATAATATGAGATGCGAATTATGTAGCATATAGTATGTATTTTCAAGCTCAGGTGCTTTTCTATGTCACTTTTTTTCTTTAATAGACCTAAATCCTATTTATAGCTGAAGGTAAATGATATCGTTTTAAAAGACTTATTTTTGTAGATTTAATTAGTGCGTAATGAGGTAGGCCTAGGAACTTAAATAGTTTTTAGATCCTTTATCGAGGCCAGAGCGAGCCGCGTGCTTTACGCTGTGATAGCACTATCTCACACTGATGGAACCAATGTTTAGGCTAAATGAAATATAAAGGTCTAATTAGTGTCTAAGTAGGGCATCTGTAGCGAATAAGTACTATGCATTTATTTACATGAATTGGCCTATTTTTCGTTAAATATAACTTCTAGATTAATAGTTGATTAGATGGGGTAACGAGTAGACTTGTAACGAATTCTCATTCCCTCGAGCTAATGTATCTTTAGTAAGTAATTATAGGTATTAATTATAATAATATTGTACAATAAAACACCCTCTCTGCCTTAGTGATGCTATTCTTACCCCTAATGCTATGAACAGAATATCAAGTTAGAACAAATATGTGTTCGTTTGTGGAACGATGGTGTTACCTTCTAAATTGTGCCATGATATTGATCATTCATGGCCGGTTCCTATATTAAGATTGCGAGCTATAATTTTTCTATTCATCTGCCTTATTACTGATTATTTGACATTAACTTCATACAAGTAATGTCATTTTTCTACCAATGAGATGTAACGTAAAATAATACATACATAACTTCACTCCAGGTCCCTTGCGGGGTAGGTACGAACCGAGCGCCATTCAGGCTTATTCTTACACACCTCACTTGCTTCGTTGACATTCATAGCTCTTGTCATGCAATGTCAAATGTCTGTTCTTAAGGCTCCTGACATCACCTTTTGCTAATACACGATCAATTTGATTATGGAAGGTGTGTCGTGGCCTTCCGCGACTTCTGCATCCATTCACTTTTGCATTGTACCTATATATCTCTTTAGTCATTCTTTCATCATACATTCTTTCCACATGCCCGAACCACCGGATCATTCCTTTCCTTACCTGTCGCCCCGACACTCTCTTTCAGACCAATTCTCTTTCTTACTAAGATAATGTTTACTAAAATATAGAAACCAGGCAAAGTTAACTGTAGATGTGCAAGGCATCGGTCCACAGACAAATAACATGACTTTATTATAATAACTTGTAAATACAAATTCTTATTGCTGATGTAATATATCGAGCACTATGGAAAACTTAAATTCCTAACAATGGTCCAAACTTCACTCGCTTCTTTATTTGTGCTATACGATTATACAATTTCTATATAGATAAAGAGTTAAATTTAAAAATTAGAAATACAATTCTATGCTTTAATTTTATTTTATAGATGTAAAACATGTATTTGTCAAATGGCTTGATTTTCATAAAATTTTATGAAAAGGGTTGATACCAAATGCAGTATTTTTATTTTATACTCTACATCTTTGTACCCAAATAAAAGCAATAATCTTTAAAACGAGTCTTTTACTTTTATCATTGAACCCACTGTTTACACCATTTATAATATTTACCAACTAATGTAATATCAAAAGTAAAATCCGACGTGTAATTTTTCATCCCTTACACAATTCCCTATATTTGAGCCAAATATACCTTGCCGACTGAATGAGAAGAAATCAAGTGAAGAAAGGAGGTAGTCCAATTGTGCTCTGTGCGTAACTTGAAATTAAGTGAAATTAATATTACAAAATACTTACTATTGAATACAATGTAAGAAAACTTAACTTATTTGTATTGTATTCTACCCATAGTCCCTCAAGACTATAGGTAGAATACTGAGCCCAGGTCACTGTCTTCTATGGGTAAGGTGCCGAGAAGGCTGGCTACGTTTCCTCGCTGAATCGCCATACTGATCCGTTGGCCGAGGTAGGCACCAGACTGCTGATCACCTGAAGAGTCAATGAGTCGTTTCGATAAATTTTGGTAGCGTCTCATTGCCTCAGGACCCACGGTCCAAGCGTCCTGACATCAAACGGCCCAAACATATAACTCTCACTGAGGGTTGCATATTTGCGCCGTTTGAGTGATTCCGCTGTTTCCGGCGCCGAACCGGCCGATCTAGAAGTGTTTGGTAAATGGGACGCGGCCAACGTGTCTACGCAAGTCGCATCCCACACCAAAGGCTTGCCACGCTGCCAGGGAATTAGAGTCATTCCGTCAGGGCGCCTGCCATCATCACGTGCAATACCGTTCGGCTCCAATAGAGCCGGATCGTTAGCGGTGGCAAGCGCCCTTCGTATACTTTAAGTAAAATTGTGTAGTGCTACAAATATTCCAAATATTTATCAGACAATAGTGGCCAGAAGATATAATAATATAGAAGAACTGTGCCGTCCAACGCTTGAAGGAGATCCGGTGAGTTCCCTTTGTGTCCTTCCAGTTACGATACTGTTGTGGTCTGTGGTAAATAAATATACTGGTTTTGTGTTAATGTACTATTATATAAACTTAATAAACACAATTAAAATATGAATTCATATATTTCCGTCAATATTTTTCACACGACAGATAAAAAACAAACCAAAACTTTGACATAAAAAAATTACATTCAAAAACGCTATTCTATAACACAAAATAGGTTTCTATAACTGACTCCAACAGATACATTGACTGTGCTCCAAATTTTGTTTATTAAAATTGAACCAAAGCGTAAACACCCACTTTTATAGGAAATTGTAAATCTCTTTATTCAGCCGTACTAAATAGGTTCCTCGTATGTTTACAAATAACATGGCTTATCGCAGGATGTTTAGTATGATTTCCTGTGTGGAGAAAAATATTGGTATACCTCGAGTATGATTGTACTGGACTCAGTCTGCAACATTCACAAAGATGAAGCGGTTAAGCTATCTCATCTTGTACTTATACTTAATGCAAAGTACAATATCAGTAAAAGTTAAAGTGGTCATGCATTCTGAACAAGAAGATTCTAAAATTGAGGATGATGAACCATGGGATCGTAAAAAAGTTACAATGATGCCTTTCCTCAAAAAGTCGCATAAACACACAGAAGAGAAACCAATACAATATGAAGACGAGAAAGCAGCCACGACAGAGAAACACAGAACCTTACATCCGAACCAAGTTATTTTCCCTCTGATATATCGCCAAAGTCATATAAACAGTATGTTTAAATTCGGTGAAAACTGGTATACGTGGTCGACTGATAAAAGGTCGGACGGTTCAAAACTAACAAGTTATTATATTTGTTACGATGAACCTAAGCACTGTGATGAAATTGGATGGGTAAGATTTAATTTACTGATTATAGAAAGAACAGTTATCAAACTAACTCAAAGCTTAGTATCTATAATAATTAAATATCAAAGGCAAGATGATTATTATAAAATCCCATATACGTCTTAGAGTTGAGCTGTAGGTATTATCCCCGCAAATTGCTAATGCGCTGGAACCTTGTCAAATTAAAATTCACGTGACGTCATCCGCAATTCGATATGTACGCGTACTCGCCTGCCAGTGAAGCTAACACTACTGAGTGTTCGGCTACGGTTACGTCACCAAAATGGTGGCCAGGCACAATAGCAATTTGCGGCAATAATATTTTTGAAGTAGGGTTTCCATCCTTCAGGGTTTCCCCGGATTTGCCCTATTTTAGAGGGCGGCGGGGCTTATTTGGTAGTCCGGATTCAAAGGTTGGATTTACCAAAGTTGTGTTTGCCACGGTGCGTACTCTAATTTCGACTACTAAGGTTAAAGTAACCTGTTGACCTGTCCGCATTCTGGGTTTTAAAATCCGGGACTTTTACGCGTTTTGTCCTGGTTGCCGAATTATAGAGATGGCTTTTTATAATACCCTGAAGTGAGATGCAAGTCTAAAAAATCATTGGCCAATAAGCTAATAGGCTTGCACCTTCCAAATATTTTAGTTCAATTGTAGGGACTGAGATAATTTAACTTAGTGATTTAACGATAAGTCTGCGGATTCAATATTTGGTCATAATTTTTGGTATAGCCTTTAAGTATGTTTTTCCGGTCTGTGTTTATTTCATATATTATGTGTGTGACAAAGTAGCGAGTAGTTATTAAAAGAGTAAGTAAACAAAAGAAATAATCGCAGCCACACTTCGATGTGCCTTAGTCTCGGTTCCTATATCTTCCCGACCGTTCTCTTGGCTTACTATCTGTTAAAGTTTGGCATAACCTCCATACAAGTAATGCCAAAATGCAACCGGTGGTAAGGCAAGTGAATGAATAGTAAGGTATAGGAACCGGTTATTAGTGGCTAACTGTCCCGCGTCTGATACCAGTTAAGCAGTTTTTTTTAAGCTAATGTGACTAAAGATAAAATTACGACGTGTTAACAGCGAATAATAAGAAGAAAACATCGTGATAAACGGTGTGCGAAATTCGCCACTTCGCCTTGTATAACCGTACCAGGTATATATCCATTGTTTTTAAATAAGACTGCGAATGCCAATCAAGAATCTTTTTGTGGCTTTTTTATTGCCGGAGTTCAGCAGACAGGCAGACCGTTCGCTTGATGGAAACTGGTTACAATCGGCCATGTACATTTGGATCACCAAAGGTGCCACAAACGCGCTGCTGCTCTCATAATGGACTGGAACCGGGTTACTAAAGCCGGAACACAACTCAAGGCTGTTATGACGGCATACTCTATAGACCAGTGTATTTCTAATGGCAAAAAAATCTCCTAAACAATTGTCTGCGTTAACTTCTTTCAGGATCGCACAGATTCTTTGCCAAAGTGCGCTTTTCAAATAGACTCTTTGATGCCTGAAGACAGAGCTTGCATTAACAGCTTTGGCATTGAACCACATACAGGAGGAACATGCGACGGCGGGGAACAAATGAAGGTCTGCATTCATTATTTTTAATAACCGCTTTGCTCGTGTATTAGATAACGTCCAGTACAGATGGCTTAGAGTCTCTCAGCCATAGAAGAGAGGTTGGCGCACAACTGGGAGTGTTCTGATGAGCGATTTGATTTGTTGCCTACGTCACCATTGTATCATCGCACCACTCGCCGGCGATTGGGAGTTCATCTACACTTCCTAGACACTTGGAAGTCCTCCACAGTACGCGCGGACGCTCCTTCATGTCATATGTGTCCAAGTTATGGAATGAACGCGGTTTTCCCAGAGCGCTACAATATGGAGCTCTTCAAAAAGTGCGTGAACAGATACGTAAAGTCTCAACGAGATAGGCAACGCATCGGCTCCCTTAGTGTTGCAGATGTTCATGGGCGGTGGTAGCCATCTATCACCAGGTGGTCCGTTTGCCAGTTTGCCATAACATAAAAAAGTATCCATGAATAGTTCTATCTACATATACGTGCAACAAAAGAAGGTGGAAATAGTCTGTTCGTTTCAAACATTAAAAAGATAGCGCTTAACGCTGAAATTAATAAGAGCAATTTACATGAATATACAATTATTGAAGAAATCATCTATTTTACAGTTTATAAATTGACGATAAAATTGAATGCATTTCTGTACAGAAAATAAGGGGGCCTCTTATAAAGAATATCTTCTTACTCTCGCGCGGAAGAATTGTTACCTACTGAGTTTTTGCATGTTAATAAATTGTAACGTCGGACTTAGTGAGCACTGCCTTATAATAAGTAAAAGATTTTGCTTAGTTATCCATGTCTAAACTAAAATGGATTATTGATCGCTTTTAGCAAAACATCGCTTCTCAAGATACTAAACGTTTAATATTACCGAACATTATTTTCTTTCACCATATCCCAATTATTTGAGGTCGGCACAATATGTCTTTTCCTTCCATACTCCTCTACTCTGATATATATCTTCTATCACACAACATATCATCATATCATCCTTCACACAATCCATCCATCTTGTAGTTTCTGACTTTCATCCCTCCTTATTATATGCTCTTACAAACTTAATCTTCTTCCTCTCAATGTTTCAGTGACGGGTTCTACTTTCAAAGATCCCCTTATGTACTCATTTATAGCCCTAGTTAGTCCCGCCCGGAGAAGGGTTAACGTCAGGTAGGCGGCGGGTTGTAAAACAAAGCCATATTTAAATATGTCTTTATGACCGAAAAGACTATGGAATCAAAATTTACAACATAAAGATAAGTAAGTAAGTATACCTACGCAAGTGAATTTAACAATGTGATGATTTTTTTAAATACAGGTTAGCGATATGGTTAAAGCGTGTGGTCCCAGAATCCGGTCGCTATGGCGATTCATTCGCGTCGGTCCGCGGCCGACAAATGCAGCGAAACCAGCGGATGTTAATTCTTTAATTTGTGAGGATGAGGAAGAATGTTTCGTTACAATCGAGTACAGGGTAAGTTGTCTGGAACTTTATTATTTATGTATCTATTGCCTTTTGCTTCCACCGTCCAAATCGCCTTATTAGTTAGGTTAGGCTTAGAGTGCCTGGGAAGAGATCGCTTTGGGCGATAAGGCCGCCTATTATATTGCCTAGTATTATGGTTTGTTTTTATAATTGTTGATTTTGGTGTGCAATATTTATAATTATCTATCTATCTATCTTCTTTCATGCTTATAATAATTATTTCTTTTTATGAGCAGGTCCATCATGATCGTATAACTTTCTCACTCCACGAACCAACGCGGGGACAAACGTTTAAAAGTGCTCTAAAACGTGAAGTAGCTACAGAGGATGAGAACAAAATCAATGCTGTCACAGAAGGGAATCCACGTGTCGTGGTACATAGGTCTAAGAAAATAAGAGAAGAAGAGCCCAGGACGAAGAAGTTCCGTAGCAAATCCAAAACAAGGACAGAGGGAAAGGGCGTTGTGAAGGATAAAAATGATTCCGGTTATGTGTCTAGAAGAACAGTTAAAAACAAAATTAAAATACGAGAAGATATCTCAGATGATTTATCTGAGTAACGTATTATTTATGGTATACAGGTGGATTTTTCAAGTGGGCCTCAAGAGCCAAACCCTACTCTATACGTTTCGTTAAAGACAAATTTGAAACATAATATCGATGGCTTCATAACAAATTCGTATACGCAAAAATGACATTTTTTTGTTTTTTACTAAAATCTACGAGTATGCATGTTACAATTTAGAAAGTCTTAGCAGTATGCGAGTGTACCTTAATAGAAGGGTATTCTAAATTTCAATCTTATACAATCAACTAGTTTTGTTTTACTCAGTTTTGTCTCTTGTGTAAAATTTCACTTTTGTCTGTACGCCCTTTGTTATGAAGCTCTCGATATCAATACATAATTAATAATATTTTAATTAAAGACATTAAATATAATTGACATACACAGATTCAAATAATAATTTAAAAAACCACACCTATATAATAAATCATTAAAATGTTATCCTGGTTATATTAAACGTATTTAAAAAAAAATAGGAACTACCTATTTAAATAATGACGATTAAGATCGTGCTTACTTGCATATCAGTGAAACTGGTAAAATGTACTGAACTATCCATTTCTAGGAATAGCACCTATATACAACTTCATTTATGCAAGAATAAATATGTCATTTCAATTGACAAAAAATCAAAAAATGTTCAAAGGAGACCCGAGGCCGATTTTCACGAAAACTAAAGTGGTGTCATTAGTTTTTTTTTAAATAAATTGCCTTTGCCAGGAATCGGATCGGCTAATTTTGAAAAATATAACAAAAATAAACCAAACTATGACCGGGTTTATTATGTTTTATTTTTTCAAAATGTAGCCTCTAAGGATCAGTTTTTGTGAAGGAATGTGAAACGTTAAACCAAGGGAACGGAATGTTTTTAATCAAAATGTTTTTTTTTCCATACGTTAATTAAACATCAGAGTGCTCCGGTCATTGAACCGCACCTCACTCGAATTAATGCATATCACGGATACGTCGCATAAACACATATCCAAGGCATTTATTGCTCAAAAACAATGTGTCCGTGTAATAGGCGATGTTGCTCCTACTGTTACCTGCATAACTCAATTTAAAAAATATATACTTCCAACCTTACCTTGTTTATAAATTTACGAAATTTGTATATTTATTAAAAAATATCCAAAACTATTCGTAAGATTCAAAGATATCAGTACCTTTAATTCAAGATATCCTAATCGACTTATGATACCCAATAGTAGATCTGTATATGTCAAAAGAAGCTCTTATTCCATGTGTGTTAATATATGGTTATATAACCACTTACCAGAGAATTTTAATGTTACTCCCCTTAAATAAAATTAAAATTAAAGTAGCAGGGGCTGATAGGCATAGCATTTTATACGATTGAGTAATATTTAAATTTTATACAGCCGTCTGTATGTAAGAAGAATGTAATATTATTAATAAATTATAATTCACTTAATAAATTGACCAAATTAAATAAAATTGTTAATGACATTACCTTAATATAATTATTTCATGAATAATATATAATAGTCTCAGTCTTAATACTCGCCACACTATTTTTGAGAGATATTTGTTCTTGATATAAGACTTTTAAATCTGCCTGTATTATGGTCAGTGTGCTTTTAATGTCATCAGTCATATTGACTATTTTGGTATTAATATCATTACGCCATATAAAGAGCTCATCAAATTTGTCTATTGATGGTTTTGGCGCAGGAGTACTGGGCTCATTTTCTTCTATTCCGTCCGTAATATCACATGACATGTCTAAGGATTCCTCTAAGTATTGTGGTTTCTGAAAAAGGCTGTTTGGGTGCACAAGTGCGTTCGGATTCGCTCTGCGTCGTGCAATATTAGAGCAGGATGGGCAGATCCAAGTTGTAAGATATTCAGAAGGAAGCAACTTGAATTGAGAAGCTTTAAAATTTAAGCATTCATGGTGGTATTTTCCATTACATGAATGACAAAGTAGACAAGTCTCAGTTTTGATATATTTTCTGCACCCTTCACACTGCATTGCTGTTTAAATGTGCTTAGCTCATAAGCTAAGCACATTTAAACAGCAAATGCTGTCGAGAATTAATTCGATATACCTACCATAGTATGTATATTGAATTAATTCTCGACAGCAATGAATAAAAGATACGAGTCTGATCTCCAAAAATGTTTTCAAAATTGTTTTATAATCAAATTTACGACCACTAGTGACATCTAGTATCCGAAAGATGTGCAGCAATAATGGTCCAAGGTTACGCATACAAGCTGACAACCGGATCAAGTTCATTTATAATCTATATTCGAACATACTAGCGACATCTAGTATTCAATAGAAGTATATCCGATCCAAAGACATTAATTTCAAAGAACAAATATTAAACAAAACTAACAGACACTGATTATGATATTTTCTGATCTTTTACCAGAACACTATGGTGCAGTTTTATAAGAATAAACGTATAAAAAGTTATTAATCAATTGTACATGATATATGAAGGTAGGTACAAAATTTGCGATATTCGTGTTTAAATAAAGTTCAGCTGTACTCTTAAGATTATTTTCAACAAAAAAGTATTATACCTCAATGCCTGCAGGCAATAACTTGTGTCAAAACCGTCAATCGCCTTAGATAGCCTAACTGAACCCGGCAGGACGTCTTAGGTTGTTATTAATCATGTATGCAATAAATAATATAATAATAACAGCCCATAAATGCTCCACTACTGGGCTCGGGCCACCCATTATTAGGGGAACGAACAGTATACTCGCCATGCTTGACATCGGTTATCTCGATGTGCAGGTTGCATCACGATGTTTTCCTTCACCGTTGTTAGCACGTGGAAATTGTAACAATATGCACATTAGATCTGAAAAATGCCTAAGCAGTGTATGCAATCCGATCAAGATCAAAACCGCGCCTTTTGAGCTTACCACGCGCTAGCCATTACGATTCCACGACGATACATTTATGAACTATAACGGCGCTTCAGCTCAGTCTTATTGACATTTTTCTCAAAATCTACTGGGTCTAGACGAATATAATTTGACAGAGTACTGTATATTGCGCTTCAAAATTATATAAAAAACCAAGACTTAAAATCACTGGTAGCCGCCACACAAGAAATTGAAATCTTAGTTTTTTTTTCAATGTATTAGTCACAACTTATTCAAGTGGGACGACATTACCTTCCAGTCAGAAAAATTATACCTCACTCTTTTTTTGGAAATTTTGGAACTTCAAAATTACTCGCATCGGAATATGGGTTTGAATAATACAATTTGAATAGTTTTTGAGATTTGGGGTATATTCGATTAGACTTTTTATATGAAACCACCTTCTAAAGAATCTGTCATTATCCTACAAGAACCTAAACAAAGCGTTTAATCGAATACTATATATATTGTCCTATTGGACATTTATCATCTCCACAGACCATGCATAGATAAATACAATTATATCCAACGAATTATTTATTTCTTTTTAAATGTAAACTCTACAGATAAATAAAATTAAAATGTCTGTTTATTATGTTAAAATAAAAATGCAAATAAAAATCAGGGGGACAATTCGAACCAGGATTCGAAAATGCAATTTTTAGAATTTTTGTCTGTCTGTCATTCTGTCTGTATATCCTAACTAATCTCTGAAACCGCTGGCCCGATTGTAGCAAGACTTTCACTGGCAGATAGCTGTATTATTATAAGGAGAGTAGTGTACGCTACTTTTTTTTAGGATTTGCAGGCGCAGGTGTGTAATAATTAAAACGACAAAATAAAATGAAAAATTATATTTTTTTATCGAAAGGTAAGTTTTACTTAAAATACTAGAAGATAATACCGACTGTTGTTAACAGTGCAAAATAAATTTTTACTTAAAATAATCAACTAGAAAAGAATTATGACTGTTAATTTAATCTGCGACAGTCATAAATTAATTGAGTGTTAAAATGGTAAGTTCGTTTTCGCTTAATCATCAAAAGAGTTATCAAAAAGAAAAATTATTTTTGTTTGTTCACTTTGGTCATTTTCTTGAATGACTTTGCTGACTCGTCGTGGAATTTTTTATAGTTTGAATTCTTGTAGTGGAATGGTTTAAAATTTTCCACTTTTTTGACAGATTTGTTGAATTCATTTTTGTCTTGGCGTTCTTTCTGTGTGCTATCATTTTGCTCGCCCTTTTCAGGTAGCTTTCTTTTGCGTTGTGCTGTGAACTTTTCCAACTTAGGGTCATTAGCTGCAGATTTTGTTTGTGCGCCCTCTTCAGACTTCTCTAGCTGCTCCTTGGTTTCTTGAAGCTTCGTCAATACCTCTTCTTTTATCAATTCGTTGCCCTTACTAATAGCAGCTATTTTAGCCTCCTTGTCTTTGTACTCCTTAATTTCTTCTAACTGAAATTTAATTAAGATTCTGTGAGATTAAGTTTGCAATCAGATTTATTTGTAACGAATGGGTCAACTCATATAAACTTCAGATATCTTTAGGACACTCCCATTTTTCTGGATACGCATACCCTGTTCTCGACAATACCATATATGGCGATCGTTACGTCATGTACATGGAATGATTCATTGCTACATAATTAGTAAGTTCTTTTTATTATCATCTACACCTCCGTCATATGTCAAGACAGAGACTTTTCTTGTGTCTTATTCTGATTTATTTTTTAAATATCAAAAACTTTAAATCTGATACATATTACTTATTATAATATTGTCTATATTTTATATATACAGTAGAACCTCTTTCAGTCGAAGTTGAAGGGAGATGCCAAAAAATTCGATTTATAGAGTTTTGAGTTAAGCGAAATTTGTAAGGAAACATTCGACTTGTAGAAGTAAAGATTTATCCAAATAATCGAGTTGCAAAGGTTGTATTATCAAATGTTGCTATGTTCGAGATACAGAGGTCCATGATGGAATTATACATATGAAACCTTTGCTTCCGTTTTGTTTTACACGTCATCGGTCCTTCCATTCGTTCATCTGCGCTTGACAACATGAAATGCCAATTATAATATTTTAATTAATTGTTTAAAGTGATTAAAAGGTATATTTGAATAAATCTTTTTATTCAACATTCACAGTCCAATTTATTTTTTCGAGTTATGGAGGGAATATTAGTACTGAATTTGCTTATAGGGAGTCACTAATTATTTCAACTTATACAGGGTTCAGATTTTGAGAAACGGGGGTTTAGGGATTTGACGGGAAAGGGGTACAATTTTTTTCGAGTTTGGGAGGTTTTCGACTTATCGAGGTTCGACTTAAAGAGGTCCTACTGTACTACTTTTATTTCTATCCTATTTAAGTCGCATCTAATGTGCAAAGTCACATCTAAATAACGCGCTAATCTCAGGAACTAGTGGTCCGATTTGAAAAATTCTTAAATGTTAGATAGCCCATTTATCGAGGAAGGCCTAAGGCTATATATCATCATGCTAATTTCAATAGGAGAAGAATGTTTTTAAAGCGGGGTGTTTTTTAACTATTCCACGCATACAAAGTCGCGGGCAGAAGCTAGTTTGACATAAACTCCAACAAATGTAGTATTGGAGCTTATGTCAATTTTTTACCAAAAAGACTAGTGAACAAATTGTAAGACACATGAATTCGCCAAAGATTCCAACGAAATTAATTATCTTACACACATAATTATATATAGTTTATGAATTAAATGGTACCTGAGCAAGGCTTCTGTACTTTCTGTATCTATCATAGGGTGGAATGAAAAGTTTCGCTTCAGCGTTCAACACGGATACCTGCAAAATTAATAAAATATAGTATATTAAAAACATATTTTTTATCACGCCTGTTTGACATAAGGAAAGAAAGCGGCGATGAAACTTCACTTGTAAGGCCGGGTATTCACTATGTTATATGTAGTCCACATAGTGGACTCTGTGATGTATGTACGTTAAAGGTTTGTTGTATATTTATAAGTAGTTCTTTTGTAATGTCACGTCATGTCATTAGGCTAATAAATATGCGTAAAATCAAGTCCTTTTGCCGTTTTTTTCTCACCTGGCTTTTCTATTCACACGACATTGGCAAAATCAATGCATAAACGGCATTGCAGCCATCAGTAAAAAAAAAATCAAGTCCAGTTATTTTACGAAATATTACAGATTCGTTCGCGTTCCAATCGGAGTGTTTTTGAGCGAATACAAAGGGGAGCTGTCTGTTCGTGGACGTGAGCAAAATGCCACATTTAGTGCGTAAGTGTCGTATATCACGCTCCACGCTCGGTGAAGTGGAGTGGTCGGAAGAAAATGTTTAACTTTAATCGGGTTCTGTCGAAACCATACCGTGCTGTGGGATCCCCAGGATGAGAATTTTACAGATTCCCAAAAGCAAGGAGGGCTTCTATAGTCTTCGAGAAGATAATGAAATAAAATATATGCTGCATTTAGCCACTAATGGTGACGACATGTTCGCTCAATGTTCGCAAGAGGACTGTGGAGTATGCGTGTTTCTATGGAGATGCGTAACGGCTCAAATAAAATAAAAAAATGTTACTAATACATAATAAAAATATAAAAAAATCTTCGCCAAGATGTTTTCGTAAAAATGTGTGGAATGAAATGAGAATAGCTGGAGATAGAAAAAACTGGTAAGAGTCAAGCGAGGCCTATGCTGCAGGGACGATTTCCATTATTTTATGTGTACACTTATACTTATATATTTCAAAAAACTAAGCTTAATGGTAGAAATAAAGGCATTTTTTATTTTTATTTACTTTTTATTAAATTACTGTGTTCAAAACGTTGTTTTATTATGTATACAAATCGCGAAAACTTAAGAAAACATAATTTACTTATACATTTTTTTAAATGTATGTATGTATCAAAAGATATTAAAATATCGCGAAAGTTACCATCACAGTAAATGGAAAATGTAAAAATTCACTTACAAATTGTGGCGCGTCATTGTTATTTTGCTCTGCAGTAAAGGGTTTTACTACCAATTCTAATTCATCATATTCCGCATTTGTTTGGTCCACATTTATAAGTTCATCGCCATCACTGTAATAAATATATATTCATATAACGGTTGCAAGGCATTCAAGTATTATAACAAACTATTAGGGATTGCAATCCGGAAAACCGGATCCGGTAATCCCGCGGATCCGACACCAATATACACAAACCGGATCCGGTACAAACAACGGATCCGGTGACATTCCGCAACGGGCGATTAGTTGGGCAAATAAATCGCGCGTTGCATGCATAGGTACTTTAAACTCTTGGTGCTTGTGCCTGCGATAATGCATTTACTATGCCAAAGAAAAAAACACAGGCGACGAAAAAAATCTTTCAAAGAATTAACCAAGATAATAGCTCTAACGATAATGAAGAACTCGTGGAAGAAACAGTAGAGAAGAACTTAGATTAGATCCAGCAAGAAGTAGTGTCTTATACAATACGAACTGTAAGAAGTTTTTTTTAAATAAAATACTAGAGAAGGAAGTGAGGGCATTTGAAAGTGAAGGAGTTCGAAGAGAATACTTGTCTGCTATTCATGATTATTCGCTGACAATTAAGCCGATAAGCGTAGAAACTGAGAGAACCTTCTCGGTCTCAATACTATTAGAAGTCGATTGGTGGAGACAATCAACACTATTTGTTTCCTAAGATCGTTTTTTCTAACTAAAATTGATTGTTTGTTTAAACACTAAAGAGTATAAATATTATAAATAATAATTGTGATTGTTGTGCTATTCATTTAATAGATTCGGTAGTCTGTCATATACATATAAGAAAAAAAATACAATTTTGTTTTCTACTTCATCTTTAAAATCTAAGAACACTAAACAACAAGTTATTAAGATAAAGACACTGTTCTTATTTGGAGATTTTATTTAATTTGACTTTTTATAATAATTTGTGATTTTATTTGTTCTGACACGATACTACTACTAATTTCATTATTTTTTCTTTTTAAAATTAGGCATAATAAAGCTATTGGTTATGGTGTCGTTTTATTGAAGTGAAAGTTCTTTATCAGAGTCGGAAAAAAAAATCGACACATTTTTCGGTTACGCGTCACATTTTTTCGATTACGCGCCATCTTTTTCTTGCCTGACTTTATTTATTTAACCAATTTAAAGAACTTTCACTTCTTACGTGTGTCACTAGTACACGCACACACAATTTTTTTATTCTTCAATAACGCCCACGTTGGAACGAAAAAGGAAAATTAAGTTATCCAGGCCAAATCAATCTTGCCGGATCCGGCCGAACCCGACCGGATTGGCGTAAATCCGGTCCGGATCCGGCCGGACTGAAAATGAGGCCGAATTTCAATCCCTACACCCCAATCCATCAACGTTAATTATGTTAGTGATCAAATGCAACTTATAAATGGTCAAAAAATAACGCGTTAACAATTACCTACAGATAAATTAGAAGAGACGTAGTGCCTCGAAGCTAATTTAGTGTGCTCTATATCTGTAACATTATCGCAGATGAAGCAGCACCACAACTGACAATACCCTTATCCGTGCAGGAAAGGAGAAATAATAAAATTTCCTGCCTTGGGGCGGCCTGTCGCAAGAGGCGACAAAACAACCCACAGTCAGGTGGTAGGGTATTTGCCCGACTGGATGGCTACCACCCCTGGTCTAAAGTATGTCGCCATAACAACCTTGAGTTGTGTTCCGGCCTTACTGACCAGGTTCCAGTCTCCCTTAAGCGAGCCGAAGCGCATTTGTAGCACCTTTGGTGTTGCAAATGTCCATAAGGCGTTGGTAACCGTCAAGTGGGCCGTCTGTCTGTCTGCTGAACTCCTAAAATAAAAAAATAAAAAGTACCTGATTGTACAAACATTGTGTATATTTATGTCATGTAGCTTACGTAATTTGAAGCTAGATTGCGTTGATAGTGCAATTTTTGAAAATCTCATTGAACAATGCTTGATCCTGAAATGTGCAAATTAACACTTACACGACATCTGGAAAGTGCAGCAAGTCGTACTTGCTGCTAGGTGTAGACGATTGTTGTAAATTGACCATACTCCTAATGCTTTTCGGCATTTGATATAGTTGTGGCTCAATTGGTATTTCGCGGCACTGCATAACAAACATAATATATACATATAATAAAACTGCAGAGGTTAAATTTCTGTACAATGAAAAAAACACTAAAAACCGAGTCTGGTATGTATGTGAGTAATGTAATTTTGATTTTTTTGATTTTTTTTTGTTTGTCTGGGTTAATCTCCGAAACGACTTTCGGGATCAAAAGTATGCTATATGTAGACCAGAGATATAAGTTACCACCATACAAAATTTCATTTTAATCGGCCCAGTTGTTTCGGAGATTAGCCGGTACAAACAGAGAAACAAAAAATTAAAAAAAAAAATCTAAATTAGTTCCCTTTCACTTGTTACATCACCCTGACTCGGTTTTTAGCATTTTTTTATTATAGATTTCGTAAATTAGATTAAGCTCTCATAGGGTAAATAATAACCATAAACAAAAGTAATATGTACAAGTTGGGGGTAAGCTAAACGATGACTTTAACATTACTCTTTGACATCTTTGTCTTCCGTGATCACAGCTACTGAAAAGTGGCCGAAACGTATAATAAAAACCAAATAGAAGACCGCGATTTAAACTCTGAAAACGTAGTCTTATTATGTGTTAAATCGCGATAAGTTAGAAAATAAATATCTATTCATCTCATTTAATAGCTACGCTTTTATCTGTGCAGTATCCTAAAATGTTCTCATGTCATTGGCCAGTTGTTTTAGTGGCTTGTGCTACAAAACACTTTTACATAGCTTGATCTATTTATGCTATGACTTAGGACATTTCTTATACTCCCATCTTTCATTGAAAAAGTACTAAATACATTCATATATTTTCGCCTTCAACTAACTTACCGACAAAATCATTCTGTGTATGGAGATCAGATTCTGTTTAACAAAAGGCGGCATGGGGCTGCAACAGGCATTGACACCTTGCACTTCGCGTGGAAGTATTTCAGCCAATGAGAGCATCATATGATTTGGTAGCAAATACCTGTAATAGGATAGTTGACTGTATATTTTTTTTTACCAAACAAAACTCTGTTTAATTGCTTGAGTAGCTTTAGAAATAAAATATTAAGCGCCTGTAGAAAATATACTGCTGGCACGCGTGTACAGTTTCCCTTTCGAAGAGTGCAGGCACTCGGTGTTCTTCAACAAGGGTTGCTCTCAGTTTCCCTGGGATCTATCATGGGATCCTAATTTGGTGACAATGTAAACACTTATATTATTATATATATACACTATTCCACGCGGACGAAGTCGCGGGCAGAAACTAGTCTTATATATATAAAATTCTTGTGTCACGATGATGTTGCCAATAAACTCCAAAACTACTGAACCGATTTCAATCAAATTCGCACACCGTGTGCAGTTTGATCCAACTTAAAAGATAGGATACTTTTTATACCGTTGGAACCGGTAGGTGGCGCTGAGATCGGATCTAGAATCCTCCTAATCACCGGGAGCGATTTTGGTGATTTTGTTTTTGTGTGTTTGAGTGGGTTCCCGGATGGTTTAGATTCGCAATTAGAACCGGTGGGTAGCGTTGACATCGGGTTCTAGAATCATCCTATACACCTGGACCGATTATGGTGATTTTGTATTTGTGTCATGAAACAAAGTCTTTTAGGAATTCAAAAAATATGGCGGTACGAAGTTCGCCGGGTCAGCTAGTAAAAATATAATTCCTTTAGCCTACATTCGTCAACTTATTATAGTTCAAAATAAACTTCTAAGTGTCACTTTCAAGTCACAATTTTTCACTGTTTTAGTCTATAAAATATTATTATCAATTTTATTTCGGTCCAAGTTGGACCTATATTTAATCATTGTTCTTATTTACTCTCTAATCTGTGTTGCACAATGTAAAACTCACATCTCATTCTCTCGCAGGCTTAGTTGTTAGATTTATGGGTTTATCACTTTAAGTAATGAATTTACACTTACACAGTACTCTCATCTAGATCCCTTGCGTGGGCATCTCGCCACTTGTATAACATCTTAAGAGCAGCCAACTGCCTTGTGTTGAAATTTTTCTTTGAATGTAAGTACAGCTGCATATGGCTCCCCTCGTGTATCACCTCTTTGTTGTATGTCTGCCAAATGGAAAACAGTGTATTTAATAATAAGTATGTAAGCTCGTCAGAGCCGTATAAGCTCATGACGAGCCTATTCATCAGAAGTTATCATGGCACGGCATAATCTATATGGTTATATTCATGGAATTGACATCTTTCTTGATCTTTGCCAATATAGTGTTTCTATTGTTTAAATAACAATCATCTTTTCTAAATCACAATGCACTTTGATAATAGCGATTTGTTGCACACTCGATGCCCTTGCGACCACACCACCTCGTATCCAATATCAATGTACTCTGTTTTACCAACAACGCCCAAAAACATTTCTCGACACGTTTCTCTGTCATTAGGGTGGCCGCCTGTAACCATAGATATGCAACACTCCGCTAAAGTGTCATTGTCAATATATTATCCTTGGCGATGGTTCGCCGACAAGTATAAAAACAATCCCACCGTTGGGCTCGGACCTTGCATTTAATTAATAACAGACAACACACCCGCCACGCTTGTCAATTGTGTGTCACATCGGCAACGTACATGTTACATCGTGTTTTACTTCAACGTTGTTTATTATTTGGCAACGTGGTAGCGGAAAACTACTGGACCGAGTTGGTTGAAACTATATATCTACCTTTGATGCCGAGAATGAACATAGTATACTTTTTATCTCGAAGAAAGGGATGGTTTTCGGGGTAACATATATTTGTCTCTGTCTGTTAAAAAAAAGTAATGGGCCGATTTGTCTGTAATTCGGTACATATGTCATTTTAATACCGAGGGTGGACAAGGGATACTTTTTAACCCGGATAATGGGATAAGTTTGGGGATAGACTAATGTAAAATTAGAGTTTACACCACGGCTGCGCCGCGTGGTGCAAACCGTTGGAAGTCCGTTGCGTGGTTTCGGGGGAGTTAGCGGATATATAAACAAACACGGAAAGCGACTTTTTTATACTGTTGTACAGAGAAAATATGAGGCACCTTCGTTCTGAATTAATTCATCAATCCATTCAAAACCAAATTTTTGAGTAATTTAACTACATATGATACAATAATGTATATAAACAGACAGTCACACGGATAGATGAAATTAATTAAATTGTAAGGATTTAATTTAAAAGAAAAGTTAATACTCACTGCACCGCATATCTCCCTGCTCTGTTTGAACACCGCGAGCAGAAGTTGTGTGTAGCCGGAATCCTTCTCTAAGAGTTCGCTCTTCATCATCCGCCAAATGTAAAGCAGGTAATGGGTATCCATACGCGCGTACTCGATCATCTCGTCAGGCAAAGGACGTATGCGCCAATCGGCCAATTGTTGGCTGTTGAATTAATAGTTACAAAGCTGAATTTCACTTGAAATCATTAATGGTTACTATATCTCAGCGTTCGATCGTTCATTTGCTTTACTTAGAGTTTGGCTAACGAAAGTAGAGACCGGAATTATTCGTAAACTTAACACGACAATTTGAAAAAAAATGTCAATGTCACTTTAGCAAAACATCGTCATGATTGCTGTAATTTTTGTTATTTTGGTGTAATTGTGTTATAAACCGTTAAAACTGAAAGTAAGTGAGGTATTTTTTGTATAATTTCCAAATGTAAGAAAAAGCAACAGAAGACACCGAATGCAATGATATAGTAGTAGTTTAAATAAAAAAACGAAGTAATCTGAAGTTGTTCACGTATTGTTTTAGTACTCTATGGTCATTTGGAGTTGCCATACTAATATTTTTTTAAATTAGCCGCACTTTTACAGTATTAGCCAAACAATATAGGTTAAAATGTGACATAAACTCCGTATAAGTAAAGTTAAAATTCAACTGATGGTACGGCAAGTGAATGAATAGAAGATATATGAACCAACCGTAAGACAACATTTACAGTACGCGCCATATTTAAATGCGTCTGGACTGAAGTCAGCTACGTTAGTACATGTCTGTACATATTTGATCAAGTGATATCATTTATATCAAATATCTGACAATGTGTATTGCAAAAGAGATTCGTTTCTGAATAGTAGCCCAGCGAGAGCGCAACGCTTCCCTCTCAGCTGTCTGTGAATATTTTGAGGAATGACTTATACAAACTTCATGGACGCACTAATGTATGAAATTTTTATGTACATATTATACAAAAACTATACGTGAATAAAAATTTATTCGTTTCTATATTTGTTTCCTTAGTTTCTGAAGGTGTCTTAAGACCTGTAAATTGATTTATTATGAAAATGTATACAGTGACTATTTCAAATTTACTATTAAGATCAAATCCAACGAAAAGCAAATAATGCAGACTCATTCGATTCAATAACTAAAACGAATAGTATAAGGATAACCTTCAATTTTCGAGTGACTTGGTCTAAAACAGGTGTTTTAAATAATAAAACATGTCCAGAAAGACATTTGACACATAAGTGTTATGAATGATTTGAGACTTAGGCTGGTGGACACCGACTTTTAACCGATGATTAAAATAAAATAATCGCTAAAAACATATGCATAAACAGTGATTATTTTATTTTGATCGATGGTTAAATGTCGGTGCACACCAGCATAAGAGTTACATTTATACACGTTCCTTTTCCTATTATTCTTCATAAGTGAAATATAAATAAATATTATTTTTCTATTTACCTTTTATCAGTATTAACATTGCAGTATCTCATAAGCAGATATTTGAGCGAAAGTTTAGACAGATTAAGCATACGGGCAGCACGGTGTGTGTCAAAAAGACCAACCAAGTATACACCAAAATCCCTCTGCAACCAAATCACGTCATTGTCGGCGCCATGGAACACCTGGAAATCGTTCAGGGGCAATTTATTAACGGCTATGTTCATCTTACAGCATCATTCGCATAAGTTTCGGTTTAAATACAATATAAATGACGTTAGTTCATATAAGGGAACGCTTGGAAGTATCGTTGGGTCTGATTCACTTGTCACCATTCTGTCTTCACAACATTTGTTCGTCATCTATTATGATTATGTGATTTGTGCTCCATCATGCTATATGTATGCAGACTGGAATGAAGCTCCTCCGTTAGGCATCGCAGTGCTTCAGAATATGAGAATAACACACTTGGCATAAGAGTTGCATTTTTAATACCTACGACATCCAAAAGGGGGACATGAAAGAAACAGAAGAAATTAAAAATTTCAGCCGTTCAATAATTATCTCAGAAATTCCCTAAGCAATATTCACTGGTATGTATAAGTAACATAGCCACTTTTTATAATATGAAATGAATTACATAATTAAATTACTATATAATTCTAACTTATTTTCTTAAGGATAGTAAATTCTATATATCCTTATTACTTAAAATTATAAAAGAATATCTAAGAATGTGTCTGTTCATATTTTGCTTAAAAAACCCGATTTGCATTTGCGTCCATTAAGAAACGAATTAACTAGCAAAACATGCGAGTTAAGCCCTTATAATCACTCGGAGAGAAAATTTCCAGTTAGAAAGAAACCACATAATTTTATTTAGAACAGTTAAATTCCTGTAGTTAAGGTATAAATGGTTGGTTAAGTGCTTGTCTTTGCAAACGATGATCAAGGCTTATCTCACACTTTCACAAGTTAGCACGTTCCTTAACTAATGCAAATGTCAATCAGGATTTAGTCTAAATATTTATAACTCACTTTGAGTTTTTTAGGATCCGTGAACACTTGATTTAGTTTATGTATGTGTTCTCGTATAGCCAAAGTATCTACAATAAAATCTCCACCATCGTCTGTAGTTATTTGTATGAGGCATGTAATACCTGAAAAATATTTATATTTAATATATATTCTAATTTGTTTTGGGTACATTAGATGTAATTGCAGTGGATTCATATATTTTTATATTCTTATTAACTATGTATATATACCTAGAGGTTACCCCACGGTCGTGCCGCAGTCCTCCCTTTGCCTGCCTCTTGTTTAAAGAGTAGGCATTAATAATAATAATCTCATTTTCCTACACTGGCCGGGGCTTATCCTTGGGTGCATTATTATATGGTATAGACCACCGGTCAGTGTCACGCCAAATTTACATTGAATTTGTTAAGGGACTTCTACGTGTTGGCCTTCCCATGGCCCCACGCAAGCAGAAAAAGAAACAATACCATATATTTCTAAATAGTGGCATATACAGCAGAAACATTTATAATTTTAAGTATTAAACAACCATACTATGAATAGAAAAATATAATATTTTGCTTATTCGATTCTAAACTATATCAATCAGCAAAATATATAATTTCTTGCCACACTGTTCATACTAACTGCATCTTTGACAACAAACCGTTCTGAAATTAAAAATTTCAAAAACTGCGTTATTACTGCCATCTATTTCATACGTAAACTACCAGATGAGTCTGACATATAAAATCTATATTATAAAATTCTAAGCATGACGTGTCTGTACATTGACGCTATTAAAAAAAAACTGGAATCTGTGTTATCTATCGATATAAAAGAAATTCGTGTTAGTTACACTATTCATAACTCAAGAACGTCTGTACCGATTAGTAGTAGCTTAGAACCAGAAAACGGACATAAGATACTTTTTATCCCGTTGGAACCGATAGGTGGCGCTAAGATCGGGTTCTAGAATCCTCCTAATCACCTGGACCGATTTTGGAGATTATGTTTTTGTGTGTTTGAGTGGGTCTTCGGATAGTTTAAATCTACAATAGGAACTGGTAGATGGCGCTGGGTTCGGGTATTAGATTTTTATTTTTTCAGTGCAGGAATACGTCTCCGGGGCCGCTAGTATACATATACAAAAAATCCCTCTCATAGTGTTGGACCGCGATGGACTCCCGAAAGTATGGAACCGATTTTGATGATTTTTTTCATTTTGCTGGATTTGTTCCAACTTAGGACATAGGATAGGTTTCAATTTAATTTATAATATTTTTTTAACCCAAAGTTCAGTTAGTATTAGTTCTGCTGTCACCTATGTTTCATAAGTATCAAATAGATGGGATCATTCAAGTCCCATCATTTCTTTGATGCCACCATTTATTTCACGTCAAACGTCTTTTTTAAATTTTCAAACAATAAACATAACCATGCTTTTTTATAGATAAATATAATTCTTCTATACGTGTTTGTGACTGACCTCTTCCTAACGGAAAGACCGGAAGACCGATTTTGATGATTTTTTGTGCGTGTATAAGTGGATTTTTTGCGTGTTCGAGAATGGTCTAGATTCACTATTGTACCCGGTAGGTGGTGTTGGAATCGGGTTCCAGGATTTTGACGGATTTTTCAGGAGTTATTTGAGTATTCATTTTGCAGAGCCCGACAACGTCTGCCGGCACGGCTGGTGGACTATATAAACGAAGGAGAACACAATGCATTTTTTCATAGATTTCTTGCCTGTTTATTGGTTTGTCTGTTTGTTCGGGGATTCGATTTTTTCTTGTTCCTTATAAGAATTTAGATGGTATTTTTTCTTAACAAAACTATTCTGATTAAATTGGCAGATACTACATTGTGTCTATTCCAGTTGGAATGTGTTTGTTTGTACAAAAATGGTAATAATTAATACTAGGACATTTTTATAAATACGACTGCATAACAATACAATAATAATATTATTTTTTTAATAATAGTTTGTTTTTAAAAATGCAATAGGTCCTCTAACACACCAAAAATCTAATAGTAATTGAATTCAATAAAAAAACTTGATAAAACCAGATACAAAAATCCAGCTTAATACTGTCTGTTGTCACATGCGTTTATAACTACATACCCTGATAGCTTCTATAGGCGTGGTGTTCCACATCCACAGCAATCTCAGCAACAGTCATTAAATGTTCCACAAGATCATCCAACTGTGCTTCAGTATCTATATATGTAAGTTTTGTGTCTTCTAAGTTAGGCGGGAATATAGGAGGCTCTGATTCAGGATCTATGAACTGTGATGGAGGTTGGTACAAATCCAACTCTAGTTTGTATGGATGTTCGTATCTGTGAGAGTTGATATTATAAAAGTTGTTATTTAACAAGTAAAAATGCGATAAAAACAACAAATCGGAAATGGGGTATTAGCTGAGAGTACAATTCGGCGTCAAAAAAAGAAATTAGGGCTGAATATAAGCTCGCTGTAAGTAAGGCCGATTTTAAGAAAACAATTTATGTAAGTTAGTGTGATGCCTCTGCCACAAAATTTTATTTAGTGACACTTTTCAAATTAAAGTGTTTTTATTAAAAAAAAGTTCCACTGGACAAGACTTTTTGAAGGATATATAATACATGTGTAACACGGAGGTTTCATTATTTAGGAACAACCGCTACCAAAGTTTACGAGTAAATGGTCACGTCATGTAAGACAGACTACGCTTATGACGCCGATGATATAACATTTTCTGTTGAATAAATAAATCCAAATTTATCTCTAACATCATTTACAGTTAGTTGTGGTAGCTTAGAATATTTAAACTACTATATATGTAAGTTTAAAATTAAATCTAATTTCAATTTTATGAACACTGCTTCGCAACGTGTATTACTGCAGAGAACGCCGACTATCCTGCTTCTTACATTGTAGTTTATAATCTAGACTTTACTAACATTATAATCCATACACAAATCTTTCTTTTAGGCATAATTCAATTTTAATTGAGCTCTTTCACAATTATGAATATTAACAGTATCTTTAAGTAAGAACATTCTTTTTTATCTTTACACAATAACACCGCCATAACCTGTATAAAAGTAAAAATCAAAAAACAATACGAAGTAAACAAAACAAGTTTCCGATACGCCAGCATGCGCTGTTTGTAACTTGCGCGCGAATCAGGCGTGACCGTCTAGTCGGCCTTTTTACAACCGGATAATCGGCTAGTCGTCTAAAGTAACCAGCACATCTCTAATTTATAGACTTATAAGTTCTTGTTTTCATAAATACAGACGCGTACCCAATTACATTTAATTCGGCTAACAAGCAACAAAATACATATATACAAATAGATGATCGCTTACCCTATGGCTTCCCCTTCGTTGTTGTATAGTATATTCAACGTTAGTGGTTTGATGTTATTCGGTTTGTCGGCTATCTTTGGCACCCACAAGCTTTCCGAGTTGTCAATTGTATCTTTGAACATTAACTGTGGTCGTGTGACATTTTTTGCGCCGATTAACGAAGCGGAACCAACCTACAATGAAAAATAAATTTTATTTCAAAACATCACATTGTAATTTAACTTACAAAGGACTTTGAAATAAATCTTTGAACGAAACGATTCAACTAACAATTCCAAACCTAGTAACTGGTCTTGTTTTTTAAATGAATGTTTGTGCATTCAGTCTTATTCATAAGTCGCTGGTTCAAATCCGGCTTGAAGGACCATAAAAGTATATAGGATAATTGATCGGAACTACACATTTTATTTATTTGATTTATTTCATCCCTTGATGTGGATGGAGATGCCTTGATGTGAACCGATGAGTACGCGCGTACACTACCTTGATGAGCGACGTTCGAACTGCTGGTAAATTCGCGCAAGTCCACCTAAATGCTGAGTCGGGAAAATGTACTTAAATATACTTGCTTCGTACACTTAACATATGCCGATGTTTTATGTTTACCAAAACATATAAAACTATGTTCTAAGGATTTTAAGCGCGGTATTTTATTAAATTATTATTCCGACGTTTCGGCACTTTTAGAAGCATTGATCACGGAAGACAAAGAAATCAAGTATCTGAGTGAATGAATAAGTAGTGTTAACTTTTGATTTAATTGGCGGTCCAATTTCTTTATTTTAATTATTTGGTTTATGTAAATTAGCCGCAAAAACACAAGAAAATACCAAGTAAAAACTGTATCAAAATATGGTATAAATTCTAATAGGCTTAATTGTTAAAAATGATAGGTTTTAAATTTTTAATCTTAACATTTGTACGTGTTATGATTTCAAAAAATCAGAAGTACCGGAAATTTTACAGCTGTGATATACTGAACCAAAACGCAAGCAAAAAATACTTGTAGCAGTTGGTAGTATTAAGAAAGATCTTACCTTCACTTTAGAAATGACAGGTTTATTGTTCCATGATGATATGTTACTATTGCCTTTCATACCCTGAAGAAACCTATCAGCTGGTTTGGACATTCCGCTTAATGTGTCTATATTTATGTTTACTCTATCCAGAACGTAGTCATTTGCATCAGTAATTTTGTCAGTGTTATGGTTGTCATCTTTGCTGTTGTAAAAAAAAAACATATGATCGATGAAATATACAGTAAAAACATTGATAATTGGACCGCTCTTGGTATCAAGACTCGATGGTTCCTCACACATCAACACGCGCGCACTATATTCATTTATAATATAATATAGTACCAGCAATATAATAACCATATATCTACATAAACCGTTCATAATTCATCATGATAGATGATTCTACCAAAGCATAACCCGAGTCTGAGCAAACTGAGGCCCTTACAACATCTAACTACCAAACTCTACAATACCACTAACAAAATACCCTATATCTCAAAAGCTAGTTGACGGATTTTGTTCAAATTAATTTTTCTTGGAAGTAAGTTATGTCACTTTGATTTTTCCAAAATATTTCAAGTTACACGAGGGTACACAGTTTTGCGAATTTGGTGACTAATAATATCTCACCACCTAAATACTTCAATAAAAAACACTATTAAAAATAACATCGTCATGATTTTTACGGCGGTCATCCCAAATATATATTTTCGTCGCGAATTCACTACGCCATTATGTACATATATACAAGTTTTTACAATTCAACAAGCAATCAAAAAATCATCTAGAGCCAGCAGTTTTTGTTATTGACTGTTGTATACGAGACAGACTGACGGATATGACGATTGCACAAGAGTTCCCTTTTCGTAAAAAGGCTACCTTTATAATGCATAGGCTTCACCTGCGACAATGTTATAGTTATTCGTTATTATCCATAAGAGTTAGAGTAAGTTTGAACGCTTCTTTGAATTTTAATGAAGCGTTCAAACTTACTCTAACCCTGTATGTATAAGACTGTTAAAATATAGGCAAACGCGTCTTATTTACATCGTTAAAAATAGCCCCGTTAACTGATGGCTATATTAGTGTACATGCATACGTTATCTCATGATATTTAACGTTATTAACAATGTCATTAATGGCCGACTCCTGTATGTTACCGACTGTTCAATTACCTTACTATCTGTCAAAATTTTACATAACCTCCATGTACACAAGTGATGTCAAAATTCAACTGACGGTAAGGCAATGGAATGAATAGTAAGATATAGTCGTCGTCGTCAGCAATTCGCAGTCCACTGCTGGACGAAGGCCTCCCCGAGATGGCGCCACTACTCCCTATCCTCTGACTTCCTCATCCAGCGCCTACCGGCGACCTTGCACAGGTCGTCGGTCCATCGGGCTGGAGGGTGTCCGACACTACGTTTACCGAGACATGGTCTCCATTCTAGGACTCGTCTGCTCCATCGGCCATCGGTTTCTGCGGCAGACGTGACCGGCCCACTGCCACTTCAACTTGCTAATTTTGCGAGCTATTAATACCTTGGTTCTCTTACGGAAATTCTCATTTGTAATTTTATCCATAAGAGGAACACCCAACATAGCTCGCTCCATAGCCCGTTTAGCGACTTGGAACTTATGGACCAATCCTAGCGTCAGTGCCCATGTCTCGGCCCCGTAGTCAGGACGGGGAGGACGTACGGCTCGAAGACTTTTATCTTCAAGCATTGCCTAAGATATAGGAACCGGCCATAAATCTTCGTGAAATAGTCAACAACTATAACATTATCTCTGATGGAGCAGTAGCGTAAGATTTATTAGAAAATATTGAAACGTTAGCATTCCACACTGCTTCTCCATATAAAGTTTAATAATACCAAATCTCAAACACCTCCATACGCGGAACACTCCTAAAAAGGGGTCCGAAGATTGGTTTTTGGAATCAATACAAAGACAACGCAAGTTTTATGTATTTTATTATCTTTATAACGTATGCGAATAAGAAGCCTGCAAAAACAAAAAATAAAATCGGACCGGTAATCTTGAGCCGATCTAAAATTATCAGGCAAAAAATCTGTTTACCATTTTAATTTACAATTCATATTAGATAGAGTTATAATGAAAATCATTCTACAATTCCTATTAGCCATGATTTATTTAAAACTATAGGAAAGCAATACACAAAAAAAAAGTGTGCGTGTACTAATGTACACACGTAAGAAGTGAAACTTTTTTACTTTTCGTCTCACAATCCATCTATCAACAACTCGTTGCTGATAGATGGCGTGACGTGTGACGCGTAACCGAAAACTGTGACGGTAAATTTTTTTCCAACACCGACAAAGTAGTTTCACTTCAAAAACTGATTTGGCAACCGTTTTTCTATAAGAATGCATGTACACATGATAGAGGTAGGGTACAGATACAGGGCGCATTTATTTACCATGAACAGGACCGAACTTTTTTAAAATAGGTTAGAAGGCTGAGGCTATTTTTTAATAACCACGAAAATTCACTTTATATCTCAAATAATAAACAAACGCGCCCTACAACTATACGGCACCCATTTAGAAAATAGACCAACTTATAAAGATTTGCAATTTAAGATTAATGGACCATTAGTAAAATCTGAGTGAGGTAGTTATTAACTTTAATGTATAGATGCCTCGAGCATAAATATTAACAACTAACATTGAAGTTCTAAGCAAAGATACATAATAGTCAATTATACTCGCATTACAATATGTCTCGCATTTCATAGAGCTTTTTGTTATTGTATCATGATAAGAAGTTACATAATCAAATGTCGAGCTGGAGAAATAGATTGTTGTATTTATCGCTGAGTTAATATGTTAGACTAGTCAAAGTTCAAAGATGGCATACAATCCATGCTTCTAGGTTGATAATTGCGTTTTACACGTAGATAATCGCAGTTTTGTTATAATGGCCATCTCATTTACCAACTCTACATGACTTTCAGCAATATCACAACAAAGAAACTAGCCTATGTGTTTCATACTCACTTTCAGGCCTCAGACCTGCTTCTAACCATGAACATACATGAAATTTGATGTAAAAAAGTTTAAACTGAAAGATATGAATATAGCTTGCTAAGCTCAGCTAAGCTGAAGCACCTTGCATTAACAGTGCGAACAAAACAAAAAACATTTTAAAAATAAATATGATATATTTTCCACACATCTTCGCAAGCATAAAATTAGGATTACTCGTAACTGTACCCACCCCATAAAGTACATCTCACTTTCTGATCTGGGACAATAATATAGCATTATTTTACCCATTACACAAATTATACATATAGGAGTCCAATCACAAATTACGTCACACGGATTTCATGATTTTTTTACCACTTCCCTATTCTTATTACAGCTTACTCTCCTGGTTTGACAACACAAATTTTGAAAATTTTATCAAGTTATTATTAGATTAAAACAGCAGTTCCGTAATTAACTTAAATATATTAGATTTTGAGATGTGACATCACGAAATTTAGGACCCCCCTTACCCCTTGTCACACTTCATTGACCCCATCCCCCCTTAACGTGTGATGTAATTAGCTTAAATATATTAAGATTTTGATTTGAATTTTGATTTTGGATATAAATCACACGCTGATACAAAATGCAAATTCGCATGTCTAATGAGTTATAAGAAATAAACTTCGCATTGTAGCTAGCAAATAATATTCATGCATTAAAAATATAATAAATATGCCTTATATACTAATTATAGTGCAGAACGTAACACATGTATGTAATTGTTTAGACTAAATCTCAGGCAAGTATATTCACTTAGACCAAATAAGAAAACACAGAAATGCAACTCCAAATCACAATGAAAATGTAATCTTACAGATCCTATTAATGTAATAAACGAGAGAGTTTGTGACGATGGGTGTTATTTATTGTTCCACGCGGAAACTACTGAACGGATTATAATGAAATTAAATAGCAAAGATAACACATACATATTCCGACTCCCAATTCTGGCGACTGGAAATATCGAAAAAGCTAGTATTTATTCTAAATGGCATTCTGCATTAAGTTAGAAGCTACATAATAAGGGAACTTACGGACAGTAGACTTTATTATATGTCCGCATCCCTAATTTAATTTTTACCGCACATTATATTAATGGTAAGAGTACAAAATTTTGAAATTGGAACGTACCTATTTTTAGTTATAAATAATCATATTTTCTAAATAGATTACAACTGGCCAGTCTCTCATACATAAAAACTTTTTTCACAATACTTTTTGAGTGGCTGTATATATAGTACTTATCTATGACTAGAATAGCGGGAGGCCGTTATGTGCGAGCCGCGCGCCGGGTGTTTAGAGGGGCCGCAGTGGGAAAACGCAGACTCGTGCGGTTTGTACATCCCGCACGGACTGGAGGGCAGGGAAAACGAGTGGCCCCGCGCACGTATGCCTTTGCCGCGCTATGATTACTATTTAAATTGTCAATTTTAATAACACTGGGTTCACTTAACAGGAAAGTTTTTATCCGTGCAGGAACGGAGAAAGAATACAATTTCCTGCGGCCCGGCGGCCTGTCGTAAGAGGCGACAAAACAACCCACAGCCACGTGGTAGGGCATTTGCCCGACTGGATGGCGACCACTCCTGGTCTACAGTATGCCGCCATAACAACCTTGTGTTGTGTTCCGGCCTTAGTGACCAGGTTCCAGGCTCCCTAAAGAGAGCAGCAGGGCATTCGTAGCACCTTTGGTGTTGCAAATGTCCATAGGCGATGGTAACCGCTGTTCATCAAGTGGGCCGTCTGCCTGTCTGCTGATCTCCTACAATACAAAAAATAAAATATATAAAAGTTGCTCAATTTTACAGAATGTTCAGAGAAACTTACTTCCATTATGAAAATGCAAAATCAGATAGACATCGTTCGCTTGGCCAAAGCATAAGCCGCTATACACTCGCAAGAGCTTTAGTTCTATATGCTACAGCAACATTATCTGTACATATAGATAGATAGATAACACTTTATTGTACACCATTACAGAAAACATATAATAAAACTGTAGAGGTCAAATTTCTGTACAATGAAAAAAAAATGATAAAAACCGAGTCAGGAGGATGTAAGAAGTGAAATAGACTTAATTTTTTTTTTCAATTTTTTCTTTGTCTCTATGAGCTAATCTCCGAAACGACGACAAACGACTGATTTAAATGAAATATTCTGTGGTGGTAGCTTATTTCCCTGGTCAACATATAGGATACTCTTGATCGCGTAAAATTAAAGAGTTTCCGTGGGATAGTCAAAAAAACTTTCCATGCGGACTAATGTCGCGGGCAGAAGCTAGTTACAAAATACAATCCTATGTTCATGTTTAATTTATAACATGTTTGAAAACCAAATTTCACGGAAACCAGAATCACATTCAAGACAAAGCGAGGGACCAAAGTAGACATTACCAAATAAAATTTTATTCAAATACACATTATACTTTACAAACATCACATCAATATTTGACACTTACGAATCGAACCAATTTTTATTTGCTAAAAAATATTATACATACGCAAACACAATAATGTATTGTAAAGAATATACAAAAGGAATCAGAAAAATTCTTAAGAGATAAAACGTTTCTTACATCTTTGATGTAGAAATATAATAAACACTATTGTTGTATACCCACCTGTGTGTAGACATTCTCTAGCCAGTCTATTGTTAAAGATTTGTATCAAAGGAAAAATCTTTCTTTATTTAAAACTGTAAAGTGGATAATTTTTCTACCAGCACTCAAAATTGCAACATGCATTAAAACATATGTTGAAATTATCTTGAAAAATTTTCTCTGCAGTACGTTTGAGGACTGGTTAAAGCAAAAAATAGACTACTAAGGGTAAATTTTTCATATTATTATGAAAGCTTAGACTATTGCGCAGTTTTAAAGATACTACGGAACTATGAAGCCTTTAAAAAATTAAAATTTCGATTTAACAATCGAGTCTGATTCACTAGATTTTTTTTTCATCTTCAAATACAATGTTTGTAACTTAAGTTGGTGTTAGTACTACAATTAAAATAATCAGCACTCCACCAATTAAAGTACAAGTCATAAGGACTTAAGTCCCATAAAAAAAACGCCCAAATAATCACACCATAAAATAAAATATATAATATTTGAAGTCGAAATTTCCCAAAAATCACTTAAAAATTAATAACTCTAAAACTAAAATTGCGGTTCAACATAAACTGGGGTGATTTGGATATTACATATATACAGTACATGTAGGATGTAAATCAACAATTCTTTCATCGTCACTATTCTGGCTTGCCTGTATAAATTGATCTGATGATAATTTCTTCTAGACAACTTATAGATAGTGTTTTAATAAGGTAGAAAACGTAAATTTCAGTTAACAAATTATATGAGTTATCTATATCCTATGGTAAACAGATTTTTTTTTAATATTGATCATAATGTAGGAAAGAGGAAAATCACAAGTTTGAAACACATAAATAAATGAAAAAATAAAAGCCTTTATTCCATTTCTTTTCATATGTTAAATTTCAGTTTAGTTATCCATGCAGGGAGACGGCATACAATACCCCCCTAAATGTGGCATGTGGTATGAGGCAACAAAACAAGCCACATTTAGGGGGGTATTTGCCTGTCTGGATTTCCAGCACCCCTGGTCTAGTGTGCTGCCATAAGAACCTTGAGTTGTGTTCTAGCATTAGTGGCCAGGTTCCAGTCTAGTTTTATAGAGAAACAGCACCTTTGGCGTTACAAATGTCCACAGGCGATGGTAACCGCTTTCCATTAGCTGGGCCATCTGCCTATCTGCAGTACACATGAAAAAAAATGTAAGCTTTCTTCATAGTCATTTGGATACAGGTCACATCCACCTCTTAATTAAGTTTAAACTGCATATAAATCATAGATAAATGAGAAAAAAAACTTACAATCGCAAATTAACTTTTGGTGCCTCCTCAATTATAATCTTATTGGATTGTTCGACTACATTTTCCTTCAGTTTGTGCTTGATAACATTAAAGTTAGGAAATGTGTTAAATAAGTCATAGGAAACTCCAGTTGGTAGCAAGTGGCTGGACTTTATTGTATTGTTAACTTTTAAATATCCACCCTGAAACAAATTAAACATCTTATGTATTAATTAATTTCACAAGTTCATGAACTATAATGGCTAAATAGCTTACATACACATGTCATACACAACACATAATCAGAAGCATTAGGTAGCTCAGGTAGCCCAGTGAGGTAGTCTTCTGACCTGAAGTGCATATTGTTACAACTATCATACACTCATGGAGAAAGAAAACATTGTGTTTGAAATCTGCAAATTGGATTACCAATGTGTCAAACGCTTCTATCTATTTAATATGGCTAGAGCCCAGCAATAAGACGCTTCGGAGGATATTATAAGAGTTCATACTTATGTTTTTAACTGCCTCTGTAATCACAGTACCTAGTTCAAGCCTTGGCTCATATAGTTCACTGGAATGCAGAATTCCAAAATTCTCTTCTGAGAACTTAAATTTCATAAACAATCATTGAATTATTTATTCTGTTAAGATTGTTTGAGTTAGCACTAGTATTGCATATTATCAGTATCATAAGCATAACTTATTCAACTTGAGAATATATGATTATTATGTTTACCTGCTTGTTTATATATGAAATATATGATCATAACAGCTAATCCGGCCATAAATTAATAATAATATAAAATTGCAAACATGCCGTGTCTGTAAATTGAAGCAATTAAAAAAACAACTGGAATAGACTATATAAACGATGAGATTTCTTGTCTGTTTCTCTGTTTGTTCGGCACTCACGTAAAATTTACTGGGCAGATTTCAATGTGGTTTTTGCCGATCAACTTACATGTGCTACTTTTACTCAGGTATTGTCCCAGAGCAGTTTGTAGTTATTCAAGTGCATAAAAGTTAGCTTATTTCGACACGGCTTTACCAAAACAAGAGCTTACATTCTTTTGCTAATGTTGTGGTATATTATGTTCTGGGAATCCTAAGGGAACTTTAAGTCAAGCAAAGATAAAGTAGCGGGCATATCCTAGCATATAAATAACAACATTTCTATTTTCAACTCTTTATTTATTTTGTATGTGGAATGCTTTACTGCATTAAGAATTTCTTTCGATTTTCCACCATGTCACATATTTTTTCGTGTTTACTGTTAAATGCTATGGAATGGGGTGTTAAAGAAATAAAAATCTACATATATATAAGTTTTATTAGGAATACATTTACTTCATATATAAAATAAATGCTTTTCTATTTGTAATAGAACTTTGGCCAGACTCATATACATAATAAAACATTGTTTCTTTCATGTATATGTCATATGCATACCTAAAAAGAGCTTATTTTCCAAAATAATAAATTATTCACTCTAGTTAGGCTGTCAGCTCGGACGTCAGAGCTGTACTAGCCTGACTTAGATTGAATTTAATATACAATGTGTGTTTGTGTGTACCTCTTATTATATTTATTTATTTAAATTTTATACAGTTGGTAAGGTAATGTGATGCTAACGATTTCCTATGTTTCTTCTTCACTCTTGGATGTGAACCAGCTTTATAAACTCAGCAATCTTTTACAATAGAGTACTAGGGTAAATGAAGAAGGAAAGGCCTGTCCATAAAGTATGTTCATAATATACTGAGGATATAGGAGATAATACTGAGGGTAAGCATATATGAGAAAAAATCTGATTAGTGGTCTATAGAAATATGATATATATATCATATATCAATAAATATTGGGATTCACATTTATGTGATGTGATGTGACAGTTATGGGTTGGAGACCACAGGTGCGATGAAAGGTGGGTCCAAGACAACTTAGTGAGACATACTTCATGGGCAGCTCCAAAACCTTTGTATGACTTTCAAGATTTCTCTATCTAGCAAGTGTCAAATCAAGATATGAAGATTCTTTGAGACCAATGCTTCAGCCAAATTTTAGATGTTTGACTCATACAAAGGGAGTGGTTGTGGCAGCTCAAATAGGTGCATAAAAGATGAGTACATATTTCAACAATAATAAACAAATTCACATTTGAACAGTATTGTACAATTATTTTTCAGTTTAACTAATACACATTATTTGGAAATAAAATTACACAGTAAATATCTTGAGTTTCCAACAAAAACTGTAAAAGCACATGTTGTAAAAGCACAATTAAACACTCTTCACACATTGTTAATGAGTTGTTGTCATATGTTGGTGATTCTTAGAATAGAGCAAAAGCATGTTAAAGAATGGTGTGAGGAAGCATTAAGATTAATGCTGAAAGTAAAGCTGAGTCATCATAGGTAAGCAGTACTAAAATCCATTCAATGTTTCATAAATAAAAATTACTCTTTCCCTAAAATCCCTCCTCAAAATTACACTATATAGACTAAATAACTAAAGACACTGTGTGGACTAAATCCTACATCTAACTTTAATTCACTTGCATTAACAGTAGTTGAACTTTGGCATTACTAGTCTCTCTCTTTTCTTTCACCATATCCCAATTAATTGGTGTCGGCACAATGTCTTTTCCTTCCACATGAAGTTCCATTACTAGTATGGTACTAATGATAAATTCTAAACAATAGTAAGGCAAATGAATGTTCGATAAACTATAGGAATCCAATATTAGTCACTAATACACTAAAATTGACAGTGCAATTTTGTGTATGACATGTTTTTTCCACAGTTGTAGTGATTTTGTATGTCAGTGGATAGTGTTAAAAAGGTTTTTTGAATACAGCTTTATTTATTTAAATTTAATGTCAAGTATTCATAATAATTTAACATTCAACTAATCTTCAAGCAAATAGGCAATAGCCAAGAACCGACTACATTCAAAAGAAACATTATAATAATCACAAAATAAAATACCTGATTTGACAAGTCAAAATATCAAAAGAAGTAACTATGAATGAAATCAACAAAACTGAGAGCCCATGACAATTAATTTATTTAGTTGATTATATACATTATTTTCCAGTGCATTATACAATTATGTGACAAAGTCTCAAAACCAGTATTTTTTTTTATTACAGGAGTTCAGCAGACAGGCAGATGGCCAACTTGATGGAAAGCAGTTACCATCGCCTATGCACATTTGCATCACCAAAAGTTCTACAAATGCTGCTCTTTTAAGAGAGACTGGAACCTGGTCACTAATGCCGGAACACAACACAGGGAACAACCCTGTATTGTGTTCTGGCATTACGGTGGCATACTCTAAACCAGGGTTGGTCACCATCCAGTCGATCAAATACCGTACCACCTAACTGAGGGTGTTTTGTTCCCTCTTATGACAGGCCACCCAAATTGTATTCTTTCTTTGTTCCTGTGTGGATAAATCCCGCAGTATGTTCTAAGGCTGTCTCCCTTATAATTTTAGTGTTGCGGTTAAAGTGTTTTTGTATTTCATTAACTCATTTCAATTCAGGAAAAAAATTTAATACAAATTCCTTCCAAAACCTTAGATTATACTAAAATAATAATACATGATTGAAATATATTACACAAGGGAAATACTAATAATTTCAATAGACAATTGTGGTGCATGATAAATTCATGCAGTACCTGAAATGGGATACGAGATAGAACTTTCAAGCTCTGTATCAATTTTGTAAGGTATTCGTATGACACAAAATATAATGAACTTTAAATAAATCAAACCATCACAAAGTTGTATAATTCTTTGTCGATTTCTCATCATAATCTATTGACTTGGTAAATGATTAAGAGGTTTGTTTCTAAATATATTATATAAAGAAAGAATATGTTTGGTTGTTGTTGTGAAATGGGACCTATTATTTTGTTATATTTATATTATATAAAAGTTGTGTATTTGTCTGATGGAAACTGGGGAATTTTTATGGTAGCCATAAAACACGTTTTGCTGAATACAATTCAAGTAGGTATTTGCTAATCAATTCATAACTTACAACTTGTTCATTTTCAACTCATAGCGTCGGTTTTTTGAAAATGGAACACAGTAGACATCAACTTCGAAGTACCGCCTAAAGACCCCAGGACTTTTTCACACAAATATCACCCCTTGAATTATTTTGGACAATAAGGGCAATGTTACAATGACCATAATGAATGAAAAATAACACATGCTTGTACCTGTAAAGCGAAATAAGCAAAATACGTACTTTGTCACAAACCTGGGTGACCGTTTTCAAATGTGGATAGAACTCCGGAGCCTCTGGATTTAATGCGGAATTCATGTTTTATGATCGAAGTAGTAGCAAATAATAGAGTTAATACCATCACACGCGCAGGTTCACTGTTTAAGAGCTCTAGTCCATTGAATTCAGAAACGAGAATGAGCACAAAAATGAGGAATGAGGATGCGGAGTGGAGACGGGGAGACGAATGTTTTTTTTTTATTGACTTTATGGTTCTGGCTACAAGGTACTATGAACCGTATGATGACTATGAAGTAGAATGAACACTAACATAAGGCAATGTTGCCAACTCGACAAACAGTTTGTTCTCAGATCAATTAATATAACAGATGTATCTTTAATATTCGTACACAATACACTATACACTTACGAAGGTATCACGCGATAGAAAAAGATAGGTTATACTTGTTACTTAGTCTTAACATGATCTGTATTTACTTTGTTATGTATATTAATTTTATCCGTGCAGGAACGGAGAAAGAATACAATTTCCTGCGGCCCGGCGGCCTGTCGTAAGAGGCGACAAAACAACCCACAGCCAGGTGGTAGGGCATTTGCCCGACTGGATGGCTACCACCCCTGGTCTAGAGTATGTCGCCATAACAACCTTGAGTTGTGTTCCGGCATAAGTGACCAGGTTCCAGGCTCCCTAAAGAGAGCAGCAGCGCATTCGTAGCACCTTTGGTGTTGCAAATGTCCATAGGCGATGGTAACCGCTGTCCATCAAGTGGGCCGTCTGCCTGTCTGCTGATCTCCTGCAATAAAAAAAAAAAAAAAAAAAAAAAAAAAAGTAGCCCATAAATGAATGTGAAAATATTTACTTTTTGGTTACCCTTGAAGTCAGTTTCTTTTTTTTTTCAAGATAAAAGACATAGAAGAATAGCAATATTCTCACTAACATAGAGAACGCCGCGGCAGCGGCCGGTATGTACCCGAATATTTTATACTGATCTCCATTTATTCATAACTGTTTGAGCTCTGGTTACAAATCGGTTGTGATATTCACTAGCTGACTGGTGTTGTGGCACTAATGCTCGGCCTTCTCGTGACCTCGAACACCCTGCGGCCGGCGGCTTTACGGTGGACGCAATCAGGCCACAACTGGAGGAATGGGTTAACCGCACTAGCGGCACCCTGACCTTCAGGACGACGCAGATACTGACCGGACACGGTTGTTTCGATCAGTATCTGTTTCGCATTGTGGGCTGCTTGCCTTCTCCGGATTGTCGACAGTGTGGCGCACCCGATACGGCTTTTCATACGCTTGTCGAGTGCGCTGCCTGGGCGCCGCAGCGTTTCGAGCTCGAGACAAAGTTAGGAGCCGTCGGATCGCTCGGCGACTTGGTAACGGCCATGTTGCGGAGCGACGACGCCTGGGATGCTGCGGTTTCTTTTTGTGAGGCAGTTATGTCTCTGAAAGAGGCCGCAGAAAGGGATAGGGAGCGAAGTCCTAGGGCGCGTGCTACGGTCTCTTCTCGAGGTCGCCGGCCTTCAGCCGGCACCCGGAGAGGCAGGTACGCGCATTACTTCCCTCCCTGAGGTAGGATCCGGAACGATGGGGGCCCTTAGCTACTAGGTAAAGCAAGGGACTTAACAACTACCCCCGTTTCGTAGTGGAGTGTGTTCTCCCAGGGCACACTTCAGCACTTTATGCGCTGGATCGACTGCTGAGTAACTATGTTCTACATCTCAGTCTTTCCTTCACATCAAAGCGCAGGGCCGCGAAGGGAGGAGGGGTTTTTTAGTGGGTATTGAGGTTGCTCGCCCGTGCGGCATCGCTCGGAGTCTCCACACTCCTCTGTGTAGTCCATAGCGGACGGAGCGCAAGTAGAGCATACAATTGCTAGCGTTACCGCCCCCCGTGGATTCGTGCCGTTTCCTAGTGACGGCCCAGAGAGTGCGTAAATCGGTTAGTTAGTCATTTTTCCCCGCCTCAAAAAAAGAAAAAAAAAAAACTAATGCTCGGCTTATAGGCTTCAGTCTGTATTTTTAATACGCTTTTATTAGCTTCATACGTTTGTTAGTATGTAACGGAATCTTTCAAGTTAAATTTGATCAACTTCCCGGTTTCCGATTGAGCTGAAATTTTGCATGTATGTGTATATCGCGTGACAATGCAATAATATGGTACCATGGAGCTGATCTGACGGTGGAGTCGGAAGGTGGCCATAGGAACTCCTGTACTAAAGAAGATAGACCATTCGTGTTTGGGCTCATTTACTTGTCTTGGTAGCACTCAGCTGCTACATGATATGCAGGATCTCAAAAGCTTTTATTTTAAAACCTTTTTAAAAAAGCTTAATTTTACATAAGGTTCCATTTTATAATAAGAGTGTACTTATTTCTTTTTTGAACGTTTCCAATATGTACTTACTATAAAAGCAAATTTTTTTACTATTATTTTTAGACACTGTGTTTTATTTAAAGAGACCTCTTACCTATTTCTTTCTATCAGAACAAATAAAAAAAATGGAATGTAGGTTAGAAAATGTTTATTTTCAGCACCGGATGAAAGAGTTACGTCTTGCGGAGCAAATCTTCTAAGTGCCGCCCACTACAGGCCTGCAATGCAGGCCCGTGTATGAGCCACTTAACCTCGTGCCTCGTCTCGCTGGGAGTTATTGGCGGGAACTGAAAGAAGTGCAGTCTTATTCTCTAAAATTTTTAAAATGACTCTAAAATGAACAGCGGTTGTAGGATATTGATAGTTTCTGTGTAGTAATTATGTGTTTTTATGAGAAATGTGAACTGTATATTCAAACGTAGCCTTTCGAGTTGTCGCAAAACTGCGTTCAGCTGAGCTATACTTAAATGAAAACGAAAAACTATATTGTAATGTAAGATCTGGCCTAAAGGCCTAGCTACCAAGCCATAAACCTAAATAAATACATTATCTGATCTGTACAATTACTTCCCTTTTTTGCTGCGACACTTATTTAGTGAGAAAGTTTTAAGAAGTTTTTGGCGGGAACTTAAAGAGATCTTTGTGCTGTGCAGTTTTATTTTCTAAAAATGTGTATAATTACTCTAAAATGAACAATAGTTGTAACTATTGATGGTTTTCGAGTAGTAATTATGTGTTTTCTGAGAAATGTCTACTCAAATGGGGCTTTTCAAGTTTTCCAAAAATTCCATTGAATACTTCGCTATTATACGAAGACTTAAAATACGGCCGGCGTAACTTGGCGAATGTGAACATAGGCTCTGCGAACTTTACATGTACACTCGTGTGATGAGTGGGCATACGACTCGTCAGTGAATACAATTGGTCGCCCTTCATCCCTGTATTTTGTCATTGCTTTGTACTAGTTGGTCACTGTATTCACGAGTTTACATTGTATTTTGTCGTCTGTATGGACTAAGACTCCTTGGCCTGCCCTTGTGGTAGTTGTGACTTGGGAATTTTATCATTGACGTTAACCAAAGCATTAATCGATTCATCGTTTTACATGGACTAAATATATTCGTCAACATCCGAGGAGTATCGATTTCTTTTTATGGCTATTAGTTCATAAAGTTGAAATACTTGATTTGATTATGTTAACTTACATAGATGGCCAGTGGAAAATTATTATCTTAAGCGTAATAAAAGTAAAAAACCTAAAAAGAATTTCGTACTAGGATCTAGTTTGTCGAAATTTTTATTTAATGCTATAAACAGTTCATTTCGTTAAACTAAGTTCTTTTTAAAAGTGTAATATTTTTTTTGTTGTTAAAATAAAAGTCATATAATCTAATATGATTTTCATAATATTAGAAATACAAGAGAACTCGGGAGAACATGTCATCGATGTTTTAAATTGTATAGAGTGGTGCTGTTTGGCTCACACTCGCTTTTTGTATATTATATTATGTATTTATTTATTCACAAAAAATTTACTTTTTTATCTGACTTACTTTAGTTATATTTCTCCGTATCGAACAATTTTGCGTTTTTGAAAGTAGCGGGAAAAAACTGACAATCGAGTAGACGAGTATCTATTGATGTACATTAAATCAAAGGCTGATATCGATATTTCTAATCCTTATTCCTTCCCTTCTTACTTCACACTTGACCAGTGGCTGTTGAGTGTTGTCGTGATTTTTTAATTTACTCTGTGGCAGTCTCGAAGTCTGTTTGTCTTCACTTCAATGCATTTATTGAATTAAATTACAAAGTATATTAAAATTAAAAATTCTAGGTTCTGAACGAACAAAACTAAGTTACAATGGCAAATATAGCAGCAAAACGCGTTAAAAGAGAAATTAAGGAGGTTATGAAAAGTGAAGAGGTAAGATTTTTTTTGTTAAACTTAGAGAAATGTGTAACTTTGACACAACAGTGAGTTCTACCTGCACTTGGTTACTGACATATTTTTATGGGAATATCGATACATCTAAGTACCGAGCGCGTTTGATGGCATAAATTTATTGTTTTCTCTTTTCCTTTGCATTTAGTCCTGTTTATTTTTCGAATCAATGTTGCGTCGGCATGATTCAGCGTTTAATATTTCATGTTGGCACATATCTTGCCTCACACAATCTTAGAATTTGGTCATCTAAGTAGGCAATATAATAAGTTAGTAATGACAAAGTCCAGTATGCTGTTTTCTAATCTCTTTAATATAATTTGTTTATATATGTATCTATGATGTATCATTCTAGTTTAGATGCACTTCACTATAAACAATACAAAATATTTAAACATGTTATAGAATAATAATAAGAAATCATGTTATATTACTATTTGGCCTATTCAGATCTTTAATTATAATCATGGTAATATAATATTATCATATTTATAAAAAATATGCTTTTATCATAATGATGAACAAATGACCTCTTCATGCTATATTTTGTTCAATGTAAACTTTTGTTTTGTATATATTTGGTAAAAAGCCAAGTTTCCTTTGTGTGCTTTGCACATGTCATTGCATATGAATTTATCTCACATCTAAATATTTATAGACAGAAGTTTGTATTACCTTAAATTGTGCTTCAAAAACTAAAATTAAAATTGCCATGTCATAATAATATTTTTGTTATTCAGGTCTTTTCTAGCTAATTATTTGGGCCGGATCTAGGGGGGGCAAGCCGGGGTCCATGGCCAGGGGCCAATTCAAACCTCTTATGTAATGTATGCAATACTCATGATTAATGCAACTTTGTCCATTGAGACAATTGGTATTTTAAACACATAAATCACTTTTCCCTCAAAGGCATAGGTTAAACACCACACCGCACACTTGTCCATCAGTGGTTGTGTGATGGCTGAAATGATGATGATAATTCAGGTAAAAATGTAGGGGAGCTGGGGTGGCATTTATCAGATAATGTCCCCCTCAACAAAATTCAAGATCTGGGACTGCTAATTATATTGCAAGAAGGGATGAGACCATGCAAAACAGAGAAGAACAAATAATCAATAGACCTGTAGCTCTGTAGTGGATACTCTTAATGCAATTGGCATTTAACAAATTACACCATTCATGAACATAATGAAAATATATCATGATAGCTTAGTGGCTGTAATGCATCCATGCCTGATTCCAATGAAGTGGCATTGTATCCTGAGATTGGGAAGCTTATACTGCTTATGTAGCTTTATTTATTCCCAAAATTAAGCATGGTAAAACACTCATGTTGTTAACCTTGCCAGGCTAAATTATTTTGGAACTACCCTCACTTCAGTACATAACCAGCCTTCCTTTTGGAACAAGTTATTATCACTTCACTTTTTTCTTATACTAATATATAAAGTTGAAGAGTTTGTTGGTCTGATTTGAAAAATTCTTACAGTGTTAGATAGCCCATTTATTGAGGAAGACTATAGGCTATATATCATCATGCTATGACTAATAGGAGTGGAGCACCAATAATTAATGTTTCAAAATGGGGGGTTTTGAAAACAAATTCCATGGGGATAATGTTGCAGGCACAGCCAGTATAATATATTCATTATTTACTCACTAAATTAAGGAAGATAAAGCATTCAAGTGCATTAAGATGTTAGACTGATTTCTTTCAAGACTATACTCACTCCAATACATAACTTAGAGTCTGCTACATAAAAAAAGTCCTACAAATGTGGCACTGCAATTAATTCTGCTAGAGTTTGTGAATCTGGATTTAGAAATAGCAGAGCTACAACTTTTAGTTTGTTTATTTTCCTTCCTTATTTTTTCACGATTCCCTGACACTTCTTATACAACATATGGATCTTAACATTCTCTGACTCATTCACTCTCTCACTTACATCAACTATACGACTTACTGATACACAGCACTACATCACACCTATGCACTTGAAGAGCTCACTCTAACATGATTACTTATAATAATTATACTAGTATATATTCTTTTTTCTTCTCTTAACTAGCCAACTGGTTGATCCTAAGTTTCTTTTAAACCTAAATCAGCCACCAGCCTCTTAATGTTGTTACTAGTTTTAAGTTTCACTGTGTACTTAAAGAGGAAATAAAGAATTATGCTATGTGCAACTTCATTTGTGGTGTAAACTCTATCTTAAGCTCTTATATATAATATAATAAAATGATTATGTACTCATAAAATTAATAAAGTACCCATGTTCATTAAACTGTGACTAATGCATTTTTCCAGAACAACCCTCACTTCAGTATATAACTTTTGTTCTTTTTAATTTGGCGGCTCTAAATGCAGGAAAGGCAGATAACTAACTTACTATCATTTCAATAAGATTCTGAATCTGCTTTTCACTAAATATAAACCAAATTAAAAAGACTTGCTTAAAAAGGTGTATTACACTAATGAAGCATATTTAATTGACAAAACTTCATGTACATATCTACTTTAAAATCATTTTTTGCACTTTCAAGTATATAACTTGCATTGATGGTGCTGAGTATTTTATGTGCAAAAATAATCAGTCCAAAGAACTAAAACAAAAAATATTGAATGCCGATGTGGTCGAAATTTATCAAACCACTAAAATGTTAACACAAAAACTAAAAAAAGAATAAATTACCGCGCTTAAAACCGTTAAAACGTAGTTTTATTATGTGTACAAGTCGCGAAAACTTAAGAAAATATTATAACACAAAAACTAAAAAAAAATGTAAAACATACATACTACTTTTGGTAATGTCACTTCTGGCCACCTTGTAAGTCTTTTGTAGTTTGCTCCGTTGGTCTTGAAAATTAGCTATGTGTGCAACAGGCCAGTCCTTGTATATGCATACGTGCTATAGCCTTCCTCCCCTGATATAAAGAAGTCTAATCCAGCATTGAGGTGATGTTATTATTTTAGTTCACCAAAATCAATGTCAAGTGCCTTGAAGCCATTAGTAACCTAAAGAAAGGAGTATTATTTCAGTTCTTACACAAATTATACTAAAATTGATTATAGGATAGCCTTGAATCTGAGATGAGAGGTATGTTTTAATTTTTTCCCTCTCAGAGTACCTCCTGGCAAAGGCCTCCTCCAGCTCATGCCAGTGCTGCCTGTCTTTACAGTGTTTGCTCTACTTTCCCCTACTCCTTTCGTCAACTTTTGGGTACAATGATCAATGATAAGATACGGAAAAGTAGCAAAAATTCACCCATTTTCTTCTTGAATTTTTTTTATCTAAAATTGATTAAACCCATAATATTATAGAATTCTAAACATGCCATCTCGTTATATTGTAACCATTTAAAAAAACCCAGTTTAATGCAGTGTATAAAACGATGGATACCACCATGCAATATTTTTTTAGATTTCTTGTCTGTTTGTTCGGGATTCAAGTAAACTACTGCACCGATTTCGATGTGGCTTTCGCTGATCAACTGCTATTTTTTTATCCTGGAAATCCCGCGGGTTATTTTTTGCTAATCATTTAAAATTGCCAGTTATTTTTTTTAATTCTCCTCTGATTTATTACTTATCGTTAGCAAATTTTATGTGATAGAATTTGTGATTTTTTTCCTGGGAATCCCGCGGGAATTTCCCAGGAGTGGTAACTACTTGTCCGGGTGCATAAAAATAGCCTATTCCGACAGTTTTCACTAACACGATAGCTACGGTACTTTTGTGTTTCGGGAATCACGCGAGAATTTGAAGTCAAACGTGGACGAAGTCACGAGCATATGCTGGCTAGTTTTATAAAAGTATAGTGAACAGAACCTCGTATGCATTGCATCGACTGATTTGTATGGCATGCTTGCCACTTGCTCAACTTACCTTATATAAAGGTCAATCAACCATTTGCTTCAATATAGAACCATCACAAACGTTACTATTTACATTAATGAACACCACTTTGTATTTTTACTGTTTATGTGCAAAATTGTTTTTGTTATTGACGCCTATTAGAGTTTAAATGATAATTTAAATTGTAGAATACTGATTAATAATAAATATTCACTGGGTGATATTTTTTCTTAAGCTAGATTAGACAGATATATTTGGAAACACCAATTAAGGACCCAGTTACGTTAAACCAATTTCATAATTTTTTGATCCTCCGTCCTTGTCACAGTTGGTCACATTTCCTTTCCTAGTATGACATAACATGTTTTGCTATTTTACATCAAGGAATTATTAAATTAAAACAGCAGTTCCGTCTCTAATTTTATTTGCAATTAAATTATTTATTGATAATTTAAACATTGAGCGGAGAGCTGGTTGGCAACTGCCAGCTATTCGACGACGAAACTCTAAAGTCTCGAACATCGATGCAGGGTTGCCAGCTTATCGGTTTTCTATCGGATACACTTTGGAGAGTATGCAGCTGAGCTATTCGTTCTAATCCCGCCATCTCCCTTCCATCATCGGACAACCAGACGCATCGGCATGCGGCACCGATATATGGTGGATATTCCACGAATAAGAACGAAGCGCTTTGCATCTAGCGTCATAAAGAAGTGGATCTCATTACTGTAGTCTGTACCTTCTAAGTTTGCGTTCTTCATCCTAGACCATATCTTCACTCCACATAAGGCGCGATCGTGGTCAAACGCGAACCTATACTGCGATAAAGTTTTCGTTTCTTTTACAAAAAAAGCTAAATATTTTTTGAAACGTGACGTCACGAAATTTAAGACCCCTCCCACCCCTTCACACGATGTCACACTTCGTCGAAGCCAAACCGTGTGTAGTGATATATGGATGGCCCCTGAACTATTTATTATGCCTACAATATTGTCAGTGTAATCTTGTTGCAGATAATGGGTGGAGCATTCAAATTGGAATTGATTAACAACAGCTGGACAGAGCTTCAAGGGGAAATTACTGGCCCACCAGACACACCATATGAGAGTGGGAAATTTCTTCTAGAAATCAAAGTACCAGAAACTTATCCCTTTAATCCTCCCAAGGTAAAAATATAATTTCGGTCTTTATATAACCACTTTTTTTGTACTATCTATGAGTTCTTTGGCTTACTTTTAACGTGTATCAGCGAGAGGTAGAGATTGATTGATACTACAGATGGCACAGAGTAGTATTCACTGTCGAGTGCTGATGTGAACTGAAATGAAATAATTTATTAACCTTAAGTATAAATATTAACAAGTTGTACAGCTAGGACAATATACATATAGCACAATGTGTGAGCGGGAGGGAGGATGTGCGAGCGAGATAGAACAACTATTAATTTGTGCGCTCCCGCGTCGCTGTAGCCAGTAGTTCGTTTTCCACTGCAATGACTAGAAGTATGCCTACCAGGTCCTAATTAACCTAGAACCCTATTTTTAGACTAAACAGTGTAAAACCCTTAAACTATCATTAAGAAAACTATTAAGACTTTGTTCTTGTTATTTGTTATAAATAGAAATGTCATTCTTTAACAGATACGTTTTATCACAAAAATCTGGCATCCTAACGTTTCATCAGTGACGGGGGCAATATGTCTGGATATTCTCAAGGACCAATGGGCTGCGGCGCTTACTCTGCGCACCGTCCTGCTGTCGATTCAGGCTTTGCTATCGGAGGCTGAACCTGACGACCCGCAGGACGCTGTAGTGGCTAGGCAATACAAAGAGTATCCCAGCATATTCGCAATGACTGCCACGCATTGGACGAATGTGTATGCAGAGGGGAAAAAGGCCATAGTTGATTATAACCGGAGGGTGCAACTCCTGCTTGAAATGGGAGTGGAGGAACATCAGGCGAGGGTGGCGTTATCCACGCACAATTGGAATCTCGAAGTAGCCACCGAGGAACTCTTTAGTTAGTATAATTATTTTAATTGGCATCTCGCAACTTGTGATCAATATTTTCTTTAAGTTAACCGAATTGTTATTTCCAAACAAATTGTTTACTTAAATTACTATTAATTGATTAAGAACTCCCACGAGGTAGACTTACGTCATTAATAGCTGCTAACAAGTTTTCTGCACATGCACACCACAGTTAAAAACTATTTGCAATATGAACATTGAATTCTAGCGGCTTAGGCAGGGCGGGATTTAGCATTTGAACTTGAAGTCGAAAATTCTAAAAAATATAAGGTGGCCGAACTTAAATTGCTTTCAATAAGAATTGTTTTGATCAAGATCATCTGAGTACTTTTTCAGATTACTGACAAATGACAAATAGTACAGTTGCCGTTCTACATTTCTATAGATATCTTCGTCGAGCGGAGGACTGATACCCACTTCCATTTTTATATGGGTTTTGCCTCAGCGCTTACATTTTTTATCAGTAACAAATAAAATAAAAATGAATTCTATCACAGTAACGTATGTTAATTCTTTAGTTTATGTTGCTGGGCTAGAGGGAATTCTTAAAAAATAATTATTCAAAAATATCCCAAGTGTCAAATATTAGTAATTTTTGACACTTGACACGAATCCTGTTCAGTCCACTTCTGATTGAAGATATTTTTAACCTTTAATTGTTTCAGAATTTTACACCCAATAATAATTTTTTTTTTATATCATTTCATCATATATATTATTTTTATTTTTTAATTATACCATATATTAGTTAACTAGCTACCCACTTCGCTGGACATCATCACATGCACCACGGACACGTTTAATTAAGCTTTGTAACCTTTATTGAAATCCTTAACGCAGAAAGCACTCGCAGTGCCTCGTACGTGGAAGTGCGCAATTCTTGCGTGGTACGTTATTGCCATAACATATTTGACAGGCTTCCTGTTTTTTTACTTTTTTTATTTATTAATCGCAATCAACACTCGGGAATAATGTAGATTTCTACTGGTGAAAGAATTTTCAAAATCGGTTCAGTAGTACCCTATTATAGAAGCTCACAAACTTTTTATAATATTAGTATAGAATTATAGATTATATAATTAATTAGTTAAGTTAGTTTGTTAAAAAATATTTTTATTTTATTTTATTTTATTTTATTATTAATATATTATATATCGCTGGACATGGGATGGATTTTTGGTTTAAACCTAAAACAGTTTTTATTTTATATTTTACCTTTTTCCATTTTTATGTATTGCTTATTTTCGTTACGTACTCTCTAAAAAAGTCGCTTCGACTTGGTCGTTGGTTGGTTCGACTTGGTGGACCTGTGGTGTGTATGCGCAGGAAATATTTCATGTCTTACACTATGACGTAAGCCTGGCACGTGCGGGCTACAATATTAAAATATAAATAAGAAATATGTTGATCTCGCCATATCGAGATAAGAATATAAATACGACAATAATTATTATTTGTTGTTATTGCGATAGGGTTTTACTATTTCAATACTTGGCCCTGCGTGAGTTGAGCTCGTACTGGGTTCCTTTATTTACATTTTTTAACTTTCAACGATTACGAGTCGGCTCTGATACACACCGGTATATATGCGCGCGTAGACCTGCGCCGGTACTCAGATACAGTGTTAAAAACCAAGCATTTTCTGGTACAATTTGAATGAAGTTTTCTATCTAATGTATAAATATAGGTTGTTAGACGCCTGTAAATATAAATATTTTTCTACAATAATAGGTTTCTATCTCTTCCCGTCCTTATCATTGGTAGAAAATTGAAATGATTTTTGTGGAGTTTGTATGATATAAGTTAAGTCTTACGGAGAACGGCTAGTTATGTGGGGAAAAATGTCTAGGCAGGTCCCAGTAGGAGTGGACATAACAATTGCTGGCTTGAAGTGAAGGATGACATACATACCAATGGTCTGAAAACAAGGGATGCTGAAGGTCGCGCATAGTGGAGAAAAAAAGGGCTTCGAAGTGAACGGTCCGAATGCAACTGGGATTTAACACTTGGACTGTGATGATCAAGTAAGGCAAATTAGAGCATAGTAAGCTACAGAGACCCGATATTAAAGTGACATAAGGCGTTAATATATTTATGTTATTATCAATTTAATTTCTCATCGTTATTTGAGAATTTAGACAAAATATTACTAAACCTAAAATGTAAAAGTACGCGCTTTGCTTAGTACAGGTGCGTTAATCGCATAGTATGCAATAATAACGCGGTTGGCTTATTATAAAATCTAGTAACTGACAAATTTTTACACCCAATTCTTTTCGCATTCTTGCATTTTATGTAATATTTTGTAAATAATCTCATGCTCTTTTTCTTAAAAAATATTTTATCGAAATGTTGATGTATTTAATGCAATTTTTTTTTTTGCAAAGTTTGAATTAATGTTAGAATTGTCAGTTATTGACTGAAACAAGGCAGCCGAGCGACGAGCGACTCGTAACCGTTGTATCTTGAAAATGTTAAAAAATACAAATTGATTTTTGAATCGGTTAAATTGAACTTTTTATGTGTGTTAACTTTTATTAAGGGACCCTCTAAGCGCGACTCCGACTTCACGCGGCCAATTGTTTGTGGTAAAACTATTGAAAAATCTTAATTATTTTTTCATTCGCTTGCGCAATTAACTACTACTAAACGGGGACTACTATAATGCATTTAAAATTATTCACAATTCTTTTTCTTACTATACAGAAAAAAAACTGGCCTCTATGGCTAAATGTGAAACTATAAAATAGAGAAAATACTCAAAGGAGTGTCGGGGCCGATTTTCATGAAAACTAAAGCGGTAATCGAACTAGAATTGAATCGGCCGATTTTGATAATCAATTTCTGTGAAGGAATACCCAACGGCAAATAAAGTGTAGGGTTATTTATAACTAATATATATTTATAACTTGTGCCTTAATTGATTAAATGAAGCGAATGTTCTATTTGTTAACACCGTTCGTTTTAAATACACATAGGTATGTACGGAAAATTTAGAACGTGAAAGTAAATTGGCTAAATTAATTTTAAAAGAATAGTTCAAACGATTATAATTACCAGAACACGCCTGCGACTTTGTCCACGCTTGACCTGAAAGTCCCGCGGGAAACCCGGGATATAAAGTACCGCAGTTTTAATAAAGAACATAAGCTATCGTTTAAGTGACGACTGTGTCGGCATAGGCTAATTTGTATGCTCCCGAACAAGTTCAAACCGCCGCAATTTCTAGGGTAAAAAATGGCCGCATATTATAAGTCTAAAAATGTGCTGCCGTTTAACGAAACCCGCATCGAAATTGATTCAGTTGTTTTTAAGTGAATCCCTAACAAACAGACAAGAAGTCGAAAGTAAATGGACTGTGTCCTCCATCATCTATATAGTATATTTCGATTGTTTTTTAAACAGCTTTAATTTACAGGTATTATTGATTTTGTGGTGTCTTGATGTATAGTAGTAGAAACAAGTGTCCCGAGGTAACGAGCGGGTATGACATGACATGAAATATAATAAATCATTTTCATAATGTTTTAAATTAGATGCGATCAAATGACCGGCGTTTAGTTCAATGTTTCGTTTATGTAAGGGTATAGAATATTTTATTAACAATCAATGCTTTCTTTTAGTTTGAGGTTTGACATTCCTTTACAGAAATTAATCTCCACTAGCTACTCTAGGGATTCGAGTAATGATACTGTTGTTTCTTAAGTTAAGCATCAGATACCATTACTGATCGAGCTAACTGATTTCTCAAAAAGTTTAAGTCCTCTTTAGTTTTCATCAAAATCCACTACGTGACTGAGTTTTTTTCCGTAAATTTTATACTTTTGCATTCAGCCATCGAGATGCACTTGCAAAATTCGCCTGTATAAGAAAAACTATATAAGCACAATATAAAAATTAACCAAGAGAGTTGAATATGAATAAAGTTAAATTTTTTATGATTTTTTTTAGTTATATTATGTTTTATGTCAGTCGGGCTGTTAATTATTAAGATTTGTTAGGTTGTTAATGATTTGTGCTCTTATTTATTTTGAATTAGAGTAAGTTTTAAGGTTTCTTTATGGTTCTTAAAGAAGCCTTCAAACTTATCGTAACTCAATATGAATAAGATCGTAAGTCTGTGATTTAAATGTTAAAGTGTTAAAAAGCAAAGCAACAAATGATCTGCGGCAGCTTCAAGTCGTTAAGGTTAGGTGCTGTTCGGAAATACATGAATTGCTTGTTTGGCTAGACGATTGTCCTATCAGTTTCCCTGATTAAAATGTATAAATAAAAACATAATATATAACATTGTTTCATATAATTTGTTTTGCTATGGATAACTATGTATATGGCGAGATAAAGAAATTTTGTTTATAATCATGTAAGTCTGCTGTGATTTCTCTGTCCGTAGGTATGTGTATTTTAGTTTTATCTCTTTATTACATATGATGCAATAATGGATTAGATTTACATATATATATTTTTATACCGTATTGTTGTCTGTGCAAAAAAATATGATGTATATTATTTTATGAATAATTAGAATTCCGATACCTAATGGTAAAAAGGGCACTTTACTTATTCATAATAGATATACGAAGTTTATAAGCTCGTTAAAAGGGAAAATTTAAATTTAATGATGTGACCTACGTTTGTTATACTCTGTCTATACGTTTACCTTACTTTTGACATATAATAGGGTGGCCCACGAAAAAGTTGCATTTTAAAATTGCTGCAATGGCGACTTCAATCTCGTTCTTTGGGTCGTCAATCGTCTCTGGATAGTTGGCGTTGCACTTATACTTGACGGCTTCCCACAAAAAACAGTCCAACGGAGTCAAATCACAGCTGCGAGGTGGCCAGTTGACATCGCGGTTTCGGCTAATTATGCCATTTTCGAACGTACCGCGCTAAAGTTCGACTGTAACGTTGACTTTGTGACACGTGGCGCCGTCCTGCTGGAACCAAAGGCTGCTGATGTCTTCATCCGTTCGGGCATAGAAAAGATCCTCCAACATGCCACGATAGCGGTAGATTGACAGTTACGGCGGCTCCTGCTTCGTTTTCGACGAAAAACGGACCGATGATGCCGCCGAAGCACATACCGCACCAAACAGTCACTCGTGACTTTTCGAGCGTAAACTTAACCATTTCGTAAACATTTCACTAAATATTTGACACATTGGTAAAGTCATTCGGATGTAAAAGCCGAAATAATCGATAGTTCAAAAAGCAACCAATAGATGGGCCATCCTATACATCATCAATCATCAATTATTAATGCCTTAAAGCGTTACCGATTCGATTATATATAAAGGCGAGTTTATATGTGAATTTTCAATAAATTTAGTGCACCTATATCATTTGCTAATAATAATGTATTTCGTAATAAATAAGCCACACAAACCACAAGTTTACTCTTTAATAAAAGGAAAACTAGGACTTTATAAATCTATATAAATAACGTGTTACTTAATTTATTAAAAAAACGGTAGTTCGTAGTTTACGTATTAGAGGACCCACCCACAGATGTCACTGTTATGTGACTTGGGACAAGGATATCACGTGAAATTTGCTGTCAAACATACGCAACTTAATATGCATGCAACCGTTAAAATTAAAATAAATGGTTGAACAGAGTATTATAATTCGATTATGAAAAACATATTTTTTATTTTATATATAAAGCTCGTATAGTTATTATGAATAAAGAGGGTATTCACTGCGATATCACTCTGTCTGTCGCTGTGTCACAGCTGGTTACTTCAGGAGCTACTAAAGTTAGAAATATCACATGCGTAGAAAGCTGATGGTCTCTACGAAAGTGTTGTTAAATTATCAAAAATATATTTGTGAATATTGTAAAGGGGCCAAGAGAAATATTATATTTAAAAGTCTAGCACACAACATTTTGCATATATTGTTTCATTAGTGCTCCCCATTTATAATTGACCGTATATGGGATTAAATTTTAGCAAGCCGAAAAATTTATTAAAAACCGGTTAGATCAGTTCCAAACAAAGATAAAGTAGGCTAAGGTGGGTAAAAACGAATATGTCTTTTTTCCAGAAATTGTATTGGTTTATGTTAGCCCTCTCCAAAAATATCTCAATACTATTTATTGACCGCTCAAGATTTAAAAAAATATTAAATTCTGTACTTTTTTATTGTTTTTATGTTATAAATGATATAGATTAATTAATTAGAAAATCGATATTTTGATTTCTAAACTACGATTTTGAATAATTTTTTTTAATCTTGATGACGAACATTTTTGAATTGAAGCTTTGGAGAAGCTTCTTGAAATATAATAAAATAACATGCTTTCATTAGAGATACAAAAGAAATTTAACCCTCCTGCCGTAGGTTTAAGTGGTTGGCCTCCAGGGTCGTACCTAAGTAGTGTTCTATAAAAACAACGCTGCCGAAACAAATGGCCATGTACGAGTCCGATTAGTATACGGCCGTTTGGTTTGCATGTTATGTTATATTAGCGTTATATTATTAACTTGTTGAGCTTCAAGGGTTGAAACTATAAGGTACAAAAAATAACCTTTATAAGTCACACTGGTGTCTGTGTGTCATATATGCCGATTAACCCAGGAACTACTAATGGCTCATTCCTATATCTTTCCAACGGTTTATTTGTCTTACTATCGATTAAAATTTTGCATGAGCTCCATATATATAATTTTATTATAAATTAATTAATCAGGCAAGTGAATGAACAGTGGGATATAGGAACCAGCCATGAGGCGAGATATAAAATTGTCACAACTTTAGTGTAGGAGTGTTATTTATATATCGTAATAATTTTTACCTTTAGATATCTGAAATTTGAAAATATGTTGCATTAATAATTGGTTCTCAAACATGAATAAAAAAACTTTCAAGATGTTCATCGAAGCTTCCACATTGTAACTTTAAGCAGTGCTAATGTTATTGCAAAATGAAAATTCCCAAAAACACAAAGACAATTGGGGTAGTGTCATCTTGAAAGATTCCACAGTTGTTATAATGTATGAATCATTTAGTTTTAATAGCATTATAATTTTTATATAGATAGTCGTTAGGTAATGGGTAGAATTCTGAATGATGTTGTATGATCAATAAATACTGTCTTAAACTAAATGCAGGTTATTTTTACTTTTCACCTCCTGTTTACCCCTTTTAAATTAATTTAATTACAATTATATCTATTGATATTAAAATAATAAACCTGCAGAACTAAAAACGATACGTGCATGTCATGCACCTCAAATAATGTTATTAAATCACTTGAGTAATTACGAATATTTTGTAGGAAAGAAAAGTATGGAAAATTATATGTCATGCTTATTTCTTTCCTACACAACATTCTAGCCAAATACCTCGCTCCCTACTCTGTAGAAATTAAAAGCAAGAAAAGAGGCAGTCGAATACAAGTGTGTAATAAATAATAATAATAAAACTTTATTTATTTTTCTGAACACAAGAGATTCACAAAGTAACATTTATGATTTGATTTTGAGCTTTTAGTTGAATCCGCAGTCAGAAGATGCGGTCGTTGTTTTACAGGCGTATCGAAATGTTACAGGTTGCGCACTGCAATGTTCGATTTTCCTCTTTCACTGATGTAATGCTCGGGTCTATGTTACATTACAAGCGCTCGAATCGCTCATTGTCACTGAATACCGTTGTGTCATTTCAATATGCATTTCAACCAAGTTGATTCAATATGGAGTCCGTCTAATATCAGCATATTAGATTACTTATTGAAAGTAATAAATAACACCGCTTCCAAAGCTGTGTAGTTACTGCTAACAGAGAATATGCAGCGCAACAAAGTTCTCTATATAACAAAGTACTTGAAAAATAACATACCTGTTATAATATAATTTAAATTTCATTATAATCCATTCATTCGGTTTAAAGTAGACTAGCGGTCCTGGTAGACGTCCTGCCATTAAAAATATAAGTCTAGAATCCGATTCCAGCGCCAACTATCGGACTTAATTGTAAATCAAAACCATCCCGGGACCCACTCAAACACACAAAATGTTATCAAAATCCTAGTATCCGATTCCAGCGTAAAGTATTTGGTTTACGATTGAATTTTTTAAATTCGTAATATCTTTTGAATAAAGTGTCCGATTTGAATAATTCAAATAATAAACTAGGGCAGTATTTTTCAACGTGTGGGTCGCGACCCCCTAGGGGCCTCTCTAGGGGGGTCGCGAAGCTTCTATAGCGTAGTTGCAAAAGGTTGGGAAAGCTTGCAGTAAAGTCTGCAATATCCGAAGAATCATCAAATTGCAAGGACACAGAAGTACTTTCTTTTATTGAAGTGAAACTTCTTTATAGAGGGGGTCTTACGATTTTTCGCTCACGAAAAAGCGTCACGGTCACGTGGTCTAATTCTTGCATTTTTAAGCTTGTGATATCTTTCGAATGGAATGTCCAAATTGAATAATTCAAAAAGTTATACAAAGGTATTTAAGCAGTCTTGAATATGAAGTAATTTATTTTGATAAGGATTAATACCAAGATACAAATAAAGAGCCTTTTCTAGCGGCGGCATTTTAATTAAAATTTTAAAATAAAAGAACACGTATTGTGGCATAACTATAATAGTTAGATATATAGTGTCGCGAAACTTTTTGTAAATAATGATGTGTTCTGCAAAGTCGTAGTACATTATTTTATTTATCATTTTTTTACACCTTGGGGTTACATTATTGGAGTTTTAGTAAGGACCTTTAATTTATTTGTAAATATAATATACCCTATGTCACCCGGGAATAGTGTAGCTTGCCAACAGTGAAAGAATTTTTCAAATCGGCAGGATTTCAAATTGGACAAGTACATTAAGAATCTACCCGTAAAACTTCAAGTTAAAATTTTGTTACGATTCATTTTGTCACTTGTCAGTTGGAAGTTTTCCACTTGTACGTTGCGATTTATTTTTCAACTAGTCCGTTGAAGTTTCACTTCTAATATGTGTTCCAGCACACATTTCGATTTTTTTCTATGACTTGATCACGAACATCAGTCGCCATATGGCTTATCCTGCCTTGAATGGTACTGCCAGACAGATGTATACTTTTGCAGTTTTTCGACTTCTTGTTTGCCAAACATAATCTTTGCTATATCAAAAGCCGCTGTTAAAATCAAACTTTCGTCAATTGTATTAGGTTTTTCTGCTTTAGATATACGAAGAGCTACTCGATAGCAAAGCTTTCTCATTTATGTGGGGCGGGAGTGGGGCTGCTGGCATCGGACGTGGTCATACGTCTGCGCGTTAATTGCGTTATCTATTGGCGATGCATTCGATGTAAAAAAATGTATTTGTTTTACGTAGTTAATTATGTATTTAGTCGAACTCTAATTATGAAAAAATCATATTTTGCGCAACAAATAAGTATTGCCATACAGCGTGGTAATGCAGGCAGCCTTCTGGGCACACTCCCCGTTGGCAGTAATCTACTACATAATACATTTTAGTTTCAATGTCTTTGTTTTTTTTACTAATGTATTTAAATTATGAAAAGGAATAAATATGTTAATGAATATTTGTCACGAAATAAAATATATGAAAAAAGGCAACGGGTAGGGGGGTCGGGAAATATTTCTTCATACTAAAGGGGTCGCGTCATGAAAAAGGTTGAAAAACACTGAACTAGGGTATTGAAGCAGTCTTTACGAATTGATATTTGGATAAGGCTTAATACAAAGGTATGGATAAAATGGTCTGACTTTGGTCGGCATTTCTATCTACTTTTAAAGATGTAAAAAATTAGTTATGACAACTACAATAGTTATATACATTGGCATTGTGAAGCACTTCTATCAGGCGTCCCGAGTCACAGACGTTTGTTTTTTATTTAATCGAATGACTGCATTTTTATAAGGCTTTTAAGAGTGAGGATGATTAGTTTCCAACTTTTATATGTTGTTATATGATGCCGCGTATGTGATGTTTGTTGTAGGTTCATAAATTGAATTATGCATAATTGTTTTTAATTTTGTGATCATTTCATAGAGCTCTATATTGAAATGAGTTCTGTTTAACGGGAAGTGATGAAATAAACCTCTAATCAATAAAAACATAACCTTTGCGTAAGGAATTTTCTATATTTGAATCCTATTAGAATACTAGCTGACCCGGCGAACTTCGTACCGCCATATTTTCTGAATTCCTAAAAGACTTTGTTTCATGATACAAAAACAAAATCGAGTTATAGGCCTATATCAATAACCTCTTTGCTCTCAAAGGTGATGGAGCGTATTATCAACGCGCAGCTTCTGGGTTACCTGGAAGATTCCCAGCTGCTAAATGATCGGCAATACGGCTTCCGCCACGGTCGCTCAGCTGGGGATCTCTTGGTTTACCTAACCCACCGTTGGGCTGAAGCCATTGAGAGCAAAGGGGAAGCACTGGCAGTCAGCCTAGATATTGCTAAGGCCTTCGACCGGGTCTGGCACAGAGCTCTTCTATCGAAACTGCCATCGTATGGGATACCTGAGGGACTTTGCACCTGGCTATCCAGCTTTATTGATGGGCGCAACATTTAAGTCGTTGTCGACGGTTGCTGCTCTAGTATCAAGCCCATTAACGCTGGTGTGCCCCAGGGTTGTGTGCTATCGCTAACGTTGTTCATCTTGCATATCAATGATATGTTGTCTATTCGCAACATTATACATAACATTATTGCTATGCGGATGACAGCACTGGCAATGCGCAGTACTCTGGTCGTGCAAACGTCCCTCGATCATTTGTGGGGGAAAGTCGGGTTAGACTTGTGTCTGAAGTTGAGCATACTTTGGAGAGAGTCTCAGAATCGGGGAGACAGAACCTTGCCCATTTCAACCTCAAGAAGACACAGGTCTGCGTATTCTCTGCCAAAAAAACTCCATTCGAGCAAGCGCTTCAGTTCCAAGGAACTCCCCTTACCACCTCCATAGTATTGGGATTCTCGGTGTTGACATCGCGAACGATGTACAGTTCAGGGGCCATCTTGAAGGCAAGGCAAAACTTGCCTCCAAGAAGTTGGGAGTGCTAAACCGGTCCAAGTACTTCACACCGCGGCAACGCCTTGTGCTTTAAAAGCCCAGGTGAGGCCGCATATGGAGTACTGCTCATACCTTTGGGCTGGAGCACCTGTCTACCAACTTAATCCCCTGGACTGTATTGAACGTCGAGCCGTTCGCGTTGTTGATGATCCCATACTCACAGACGGCTTAGATACGCTTGGCCTTAGGAGAGACTTTGCTTCTCTCTGCGTATTGTACCGACTGTATAACGAGGAGTGTTCCGAAGAACTGTTTAGAATGGTGCCTTCGTCCTCTTTCTACCATCGCACTGCTTGCCATCGGTTGGGAGTTCACCCCCACTTCCTCGAGCCACTTCGTTCATGTACGCAACGGTTCTGTAGAACGTTTCTCTTACGTACCGTGGGGATTTGGAATGAGCTCCCGGCCGAGGTTTTCCCACAGCGCTACGATATGGAGTTTTTCGAAAAGGGGATCATAAAATTTCTTCGAAACGTCCATAGGCGACGGTAACCGCTTTCCACCAGGTGGGCCGTCAGCCTGTTTGCTGTACTCCAGCTATAAAAAAAAGTTATGCGCTTACCAACATTTTGCAATTCGTTTTTATATATAAGATTAGCTTCTGCCCGCGACTTCGTTCGCGTGGAAAGGAAGGTAAAAAACACCCGCGATTTTGTAATTTTCTTCATTGGTGCTCCGCTCCTATTGCTCTTACCGTGATGGTTTATAGCCTGTAACCTTCCTCAATAAATGGGCTATCTAACACTGAAAAAAAATTTCAAATCAGATCAGTAGTTCCTGAGATAAGCGCGTTCAAGCAAACAAACAAAGAAACAAACTTATCTGCTTTATATATTATATATATATATATAAGATAAAACTCTCTCACTGACACCACACCCTGTCAAATTACCCGCTCCTATTATGTTACGTTGCAGAGAAATGACTTTTAGTCTGTTATAAGCTGTTTAAGTAATTAAAGCTTTTTAACTATCCCACGGGAACTATTTAATTTTTCGGAATCAAAAGTATCCTATATGTTGACCAGGGATATAAGCTATCACCATACAAAATTACATGTAAATCGGTCCAGTCGTTTCGGAGATTAGCCGGTACAAACAGACAGACAAACAGAGAAACAAGAAATTCTAAAAAAAATCTAAATTACTTCTATCTTACATCACCCTGACTCGGTTTTTAGCATTTTTTTTAATTGTACAGAAATTCGATCTCTACAATTTTATTATAAGTATAGATAGTACATCTTTGTTTTTCTTGTTGTTTTAAAGTGAAACTTCTTTAGAATCGTAGTGCTTTGAAACTCGATGCGAAAAAGCGACACTAAGGGCCGCTTGCATAACGATCGCCTTTAAATAAAATTAGTTAATCTTATTAAATGGCCTAAATACGTTTTGACAGTTCTTTAAACATATTTAGCGGCAAAATTTGCGTTGTGCAAGATGTTAATTGTATTTACGGGTGTTAAATACGTTAATTTTTTCCTAAATAAATTTAAGCAACCTTATACAAGCGGCCCTAAAGCTTATTGGGAGCAATACCATAGTTTGATACAGTTTCTCAAAAATTGACAAATACAATGCATAAACAAATGCCTAGTAAGTAAGACAATGAATGGACAAACGATCATTTAAAAACTATGTCAGTTGCTAGGTTTTAAAATTGTATAGTTGACTACCTGTCAAAGTGGTGAAAATCTAACTTTTAAAATAGGACATGGAAAATTCTGAAAACATGCAAGATGGTAGTGCTTTAAAATACTTACAATGAAAAGCATTTCGCCAATGAGTAGAAAAAATTTCTTCGATCCTCTTCCAAAAGATTGGATAACATGCTTTTTTGTACCGCAGCTAATAAAGAAAACAGGCAACATCTGTAATTTCTACGGATCCCTTCATTGTATGTTTTCCGATTTTTAATAAAAATAAGAGGTTTTATTAAAAGGCCGTGTATTGCTGCACAGCAAGCAATGCCATCTAGCGGCCACGGATGGAATGACGTGGTATGCCGCACGCCGTACAACCTGCGAGGCTGCGCCCGCGCCGCACCACCGCACCACATCGCGCCCACCGCGCATTCAACAAGTTGAACAACACGCCTGGCGGGGTATCATTCATCAGTCACAATTGACGCCACTTCACGGACGGTGCTCTCGTGCGCACCTCCTCTATGCCTCTTGACAATTCGGGGATGGCAGAGTACGTAACACATCACCAGAATGTGACAATATAAGTGCTAAAACTTAAATAATAACTCCCTTTCGCCTTCCGTAATCTACCACAACAAACTTTTTATTACTTTCTAAAACGTATTTAATTTTCCGCGTGTGTCTCGTTCCTAGCTCGCGCCAACAAAACGTGTGTGTGTATAAATAAATATAAATTTAATAGTGTGTTAAGTTGTATCAGACATGACTATATCGTACGCCGGCGAAGTACCCAACGGCAGCAGTTTCGGATGTTTCTGGCGAATCCTTTGCAAGTAAGTGAAGTGTATGAGAGGCTTTGGCCGTGCTTTGCAGGGCTGCGGACGGCGAATAGTCTTCGTCGTCCCCGGCCGTGTTCCAAGGCACAAGCGCTCACAAGTTCAGCGAAACAGCTGTTCGGCTCGCTCCTGCATGACGAAACCACACATCGATTGTCTGTAACCATGCACAGTACACAACAATAGCCATCACCGCTCTCTTGTCCACTATCCAAATGTTCTGACTTGCGGTGACGTGCCTTGGTACTTGTTCGCTTTGTAAAATATAGCGCCATTCTGTCGAACGAATTGCCAGCCAGTGTTTACGTCGAATGCCAATCGAAAGTTTGTAACTATCATAATGAGAGAGCGATGATCGCGTCGAGGCGACCTTGGTGGCCTTAAGGTGATAAAAATGTCTTGTCCCATGGCGATTTGTTGTCGAAACAATGTCTAACTGCTCGGGCGGTCCTGAGAATGAAAGGTGGCGAAAGTACATTACGGCTGCGCGTGCACTGATCGATAAGTGTAATAGATACTCAATCGAATCGTTTTTATGATTGCTGTAATTTCCGTTTGTGTTCGATTTTGAATACATTTCGCGAAATAAGTCAATTATCATTAGCAAACAAAAAAGTCCTTGTGCTATGTCCTAATGAACACAGTAATTATTGTTTTCTTAATGGTTTGCGTTAATGTTCGCTATACTCATACATATTATATTGAGTTGCTAGTGGTAGTTGCCTCTGTTCAAAATAAACTTACGATAAAGCTGTTTTCGAATTAGACTCTAATAAGAGTACCTCTATGTTAAAATGTTACAATTAAAACTCTTTGAGTGCATTGGAGTCGCTAATTTAAAAATCGGTTTATTTTAATTCATGTTAATACCTATTGTTAAAATGATATTGCTATTTTCACCTTCGTGGAAAGGCGAATGGAGTGTGAAACCGATTTACACATACTATATGCTTGTGTATTTTCAGCAAGGGTAATGATATTGAATATTTTATTCCTAGAAATCAGATAGTTTCCTCAACATACGGATTCAACATATACTAGGAGGAGTGCTGTGAGGAAAACTTAATTAAAATATGAATTTAGTTATTCATAAGATTTGATAATTTCTAGGAAGGTAATTTTGTAATCGATTTTACTTTTCTAATATGTAATGTAATTTGTAAACGATTATACCTTTCCGGTAAGGTAATTCTTAATAGATTTTACCTGGATTTTATTACGATTCCTGTTAGGGACTATGATATAGAAAGAATATTTTTGGTTACTATACATATGGACCATAAGCAAAAGGGTCATTCTCTTATATACATATAAGAATAAAAATATGAAAACTTCGTAGCATTTATTTTTAATTCCAATTTACTTTTGTCTGCGTTAAGTTTGAAATAATCGCAACGATTTTAGGCTGGTGTGCACCGACTTTTAACCAAAATAATAAAATCGCCAAAAATGTATGGAAAAACAGTGATCATTTTTGATTAACCGTCCGTTAAATTTCGGTGCACACCAGCCTAAGAGTTCTACGTAATGTTTGTTTACAAAGACACATCGACACTCGTTGCAAAAATTGCATATGACAGCGTTTTACTATTCCTACATGCAACAAAAAGGGATGACGATAGAATAATTATAGCTACCTACGCCTCAACACTAAAATAGCTTAAGCTAGCAATCGTGCAATTATTATTATTTGTTCTTATATAAGTAGATACACGTAGCTTAGAATACTAGTTCCAAAGCTACAGTTAATACCTACCTACTAATTTTGAAGATAGTAGAATGATAAAAAGTAATTTATGTCTAATTGCGATTTGTATGTCTTTCTTTCTTATTATGATTCTAATTTTGTAACTTATCTTTGAATCTAGTAAATAAAAATATATTACTTTTAAAATATGGCAATAAAAATAATTTTAGCATCTCTATAAACAATAGTTTATACGCTATTTGTTTTGTTAATGACGTCACAACTGTTGTTCTTGTACAACGCTTTGTAAGTTGATAATAGTCTGTCAACTACCCACCCTATTATAATATACAAAACTATTCTTTCGTTTAAAAATTCGTCCTTAAGTATTTAAAAATGATCATTGTCTATATTAAAATCAACTTATGTTGATATTAGACGTATCAACCGAATTGTATCAATTTGATTGAATTCAATGACATTGACGGGTTCAAGTTCATGTTTATAAGAATCACTGTGGTTGATTCATCCAAATGGAGAGGCAGAAAAAATCCGTGCAATATCGGCTTAACGGACGATATCGTTGGTGAAGCGCGCGAGCTGGCAGAACCGCAACCCACATACTTAGGCAATGGTAGAGCGATTGAATGAAACTTTGAAGGAAGCCTTCGACTGGGGAAATGCTAATTTAGTTACGTTCAACGCCTCTTAGACTAAGGCGATTCAATTTAATGCGAAAAGGTTTTTTTTTAACTACCGCCTACTTTCCGAGGAGTACCCGTCCCGATAACCTTCAGCTTCTTGGCGTTTGCTTAACATCACACACACTGGAACAGCTGTTGTTGCTGTACAAAGCAGAAGTACGAGCATGCATGGAGTACTGTTCTCACCTTTGGGATGTCTAAGCCAATTATCAACATGAAGCTGACTACGACCAGCTTTTCGACGACAAAACTTAAAGACTCGTAAATCGATGCAAGGTTGCCATATTGTAGCTTTTCTATCAGATACACTTTGGAGAGTACAGCTGAGCTCTTCGATCTGATCCCTTCGTCTCCCTTCCACGGCCGGATAACCAAATGCACCGGAATGCGGCACCGATATATATTGGATATTCAACCTATTCGAACGAAGCGCTTTGCATCTATCGTCGTCGTGCGCAACGCAAAAGAGTGCCAGAGTTTGTTTCTCTCGATACTTATAACCTAGGTATCTTCAAGTCCCGTGGGAATAGGTACCTTCTAGGTAAGCGTGCTTCACCTTAGACCTTATCCACGCTCCACATCGGGCGAGATAATGGTCAAACACGAACCTATACTACCTACAATACAAAAAGTTTATTATTTATTAAAAAAAAATTCAAAAGCTTAGTATGTATGTATTTATATAGATACGAGCGATTTATAATTAACAGACTCATTTCCTCCGTTTTAGCAAAAATCGTGTTTTATAAGGGTTCAGTTGTGCTTTGCCGGTATGAAAATATTACGTATAACTACATTTTGTGGATCTCCGCACAAATAATTTCAAAGATGAGCGACATTTAAACTCAACCAATCAATATAGTCTTCAGGGCCTGATGTACACTCGAACGTTTCTATATATATATATACCGAGCCTTATATTACATCATAAATCAGACAAAGGCTAGGTTGCGACGCTTGAACTGAATACCTTTGTGCATTTGTGAAACGTTTGAGCAAAATTGTGCCGTGTAGATACGGCGAAAGCCCCTTTCCTCATTGTACTCCCAGTCTCGAGCCCGATTTGAGAAAGGCTTGCAGTGCGTCAACCAGCCACCGTCTGTTATTGCGATAGGCCGTTGTTACATATAAACGTCGTAGGCTGCTTACGGTGTGACGTTGTATGCGACCGACGCATGTTTATTATGTTACCGCTCCATCCGGGATTTAGCGATGCGTTTAATGCGTTATTTGTATTTAAATATTGAGAGATGATATAATTACGTATACAGTAATGTAGCTGGTCGTTAACGACATTATTTGTAACGCTGCAAACAAGACGCACTTGAGCACAGTTATTAATACTAAAATTATCATAGATGGAGCAAAGGGACATCAAGAAAATATACTAGAATTCCATCTCACGAACTCCTAAATCAGCGTATATTTGCTATTCGCGGCGTCCATGCCGCGTTTTCTGTTCTAGCGTAATTTTGACGGCAATTAATTTATCAAACATATATATCTAACTAGTCCAAATATACAGATAGACCATACCTATATCATACCAAAATTTGCATTAGCCTCATACAATGAATAGTAAAATGTAGGAACCGGCCCTCACTTACTATCGGTAGAAATTAGACATTACTTATGGCAAATTTTAATCGAAATGAAGGCATATTAACCGTTACTAAGATTAAGAACCGGCTAAAAGTGTACAGAAAAAAACTGTATCTACATTTAGGCCGTTGTCTGACGCAGTTGCTGAAATAAAAAGAGTCAAAATAACGACTGAGAAGTACATGTCTAGACTTTATTGTTAGTAACAAACACTTTGTTATTAACAATGAAACCAACACGTCTTGTATGAGACGCTATCAAATGAAAACTAGATCTATATTATTAGTAACAGTGTACAGCTAAACCAATTTGAACTATGTACAATCGAACCAGCTGAATTATGACCCACTTTGCTAATAATCCTTTAAAACCGTCAAAGTAATAAGGTTTATTGTGTGTGTTGCACTTAGGACGTTTTAAACATTAATAAAAATGCGTCAGTAAGCTCAGAGAACTTCGCAATTTTAAACTTTGTATTAGATATGTTTTAGATAAAACAGTAATGATTTGAAATAATTTGAATATTGAACTGAAATCTGTCTTGTCAGATGTTACACACGAGTATAGTCGAGTCTCTCCGATCTGTTTAATACAACGTAGTCAGTAACTGTCAATGTCTAATAAATTGATAGCAAGTTCGTTACCAAGGATGTGTATGTTCAGGCGAATTTCAACCTAATTGTATTTCACAACTGTAAGAAAATGACCTTATGCTGGATCATGATTCAGTTGGTTTAGTTGTACCTACCTTATTTGTTTTTCAAACGAATAACTCAACGGTAAATGCAATAAGTCACAATGAAAATAAATTTACAACTACATGTGTACTACATCACAAAACCTGTCTGAGTCAACATCCAAGTAACCGTTATGGTATATTTTCATGAAACTACAGACGACGTGACATAAAGAAACCATCTGACACTAGCGCTTCGAAGCATTATGTACGGAGATAGATGCCTATAACTAAAATACTGTAAAGTAATACAATAAAGACTTAACTTGGGCTGATTTTTCAATAATATTTTTTTTTATCACGTATATGTTCTCGATCGATTTGAGCGGAGATATGGTCTAAGATCAAGCACGCTTACCCAGAAGGTACCTATTCACACGAGACTTAAAGACACCCAGGTTCTAGGTTTCGGGACAAACAGACTCCCGCAGTATGTTCAACTCCTTTGCGGTGTTCATAATGAAGGTGGTCTCAAAGCGCTCGTTCGTATAGCGGTGTCGAATGCCAGTACTGTCTGTCCTGCTGCAGCTGGTCGTTGCCTATAAACTTCCTGGCTCTCCACTCAATCGACTCTAGTGACTAGAGTTGGTGTTTAATAAGCAAGTAATAAGTAATGAGTCGAATAAATTATAATCTGAGTGAATTTAAAAGTGAAACCATTGAACTGTGTCATTCACGCAACTAACATTATTGATTTTTCCATGTTACGAAACCCTTATATATTGTATTCTTATTTAATTCCTTACGACTATGAGTAGAATACTGAGATTAGGTTTCCGTCACTGGGTGAGATGCGCAGGAGGAGGAGGAGGTAGGCTGCGTTACCTCGTATTGCAATACTAATTCGTTCTCCGAGGCAGGCATCAGCTCTCTGAACTGCTATTTATTCGATGCCCAATCATAAATAACCGTCTTCATAATTTTATATTCAGTGTATCTGAAAATTCCGGAGCGTTTCAAAATGACTTAACATATTTAAATTTTAAGGACTTAACCAAGGCTTGTCCGTGAGTAAATCTTCGTTTATATTTCATTTCTTTGTGTGGCAGGGTTCAGAAGACATTAATATGAAAGCTAAGCCCCACGCTAACGAAGAGCCGAACAAAGTTCCAAGTAAAGGATTACTGAATTGGATAAATAGTTTTTAAAAAAGTCTAATTATTTTAATAGTTCCCTGAATTTGAGATGAAGCCAGCTCAAAAATAAATCATGTTAATTTTACGATTTAAAAATATTTATTTCTCAAATGAATTTATTATTCGCTTATACAGAATTTACCAAGGTTACATATAACATAATAATTATATACACGTTTTACACGTTTTAGAGTTATCATTCTTGTTGTAATGTTTTAGTTAATATTATTAAAGGACGACGAAAATTGATAAAAACGATGTAATACCGTTGATTGCTGAATTTTCACACTTTTTATGTCTTGATTCTATATCATATCTTTCCTCCAACTACAGGCTGATTTTGCGATCACCAGATGAAAGTTATTTATAGAATAATTTCATGAATAAAACAGTAGAATTGAAACCCTTTTGAATGTAGAATAGGATAAATAGATGACACTTTATTGCTCACCAAATATACAATTATAAAAATGCACGATTAAAATATTATCATGGTAGAAACAATAGGCGGCCTTATCGCTTAAAGCAATCTTTTCCAGGCAATCTAACTTTATAATTTATTCGACTAATAACTTTTATTTGATAATTGAAAAATCGGTTCTAAGTAAATTAGCCCTGCCTGCCTAGACTGTTTATTGGGATTAATAAAATTCATAAACAGTCTATACCCATGGAGATAATGAAGATTTTTAGATTATTTTTAGATTTATTCACTAAAAAAATTGTATCCGTTCAGGAGCGGAGAAAGAATGCAATTCCCTGCGGCTGGGCGACCTGTCGTAAGAGGCGACAAAACAACATACAACTAGGGGTTAAGGCAAATGCCTGACTGGGTGGTTACCACCACTGGTTTAAAATGAGTCGCCATAACACCTTTGAGTTGTATTCCGGCATTAATGACCAGGTTCCAGTCTCCTTTAAGAGAGCAGCAGTGCATTTGTAGCTAGTTTGGTGTTGCAAATGTCCATAGGCGATGGTAACCACTTTCCATCAAGTGGGCCGACTGCCTGTCTGCTGAACTCCTGTAATAAATAAAAAAAACACTCGTCCTGCATATACATTCCAAAAATAGAGTATAAGGTCACGTGTTAATATTTGCTGTCCCTCTCTCACTTGGTACTAGAGAATGGAGAAGAGGTATATGTAATAACTCAAACTGCCTCATTTATTAGTTGTACATAAAGCGCAGCAGTTTTTCTTTATATAAATAATTTTAAAAAAGTAAACACTTTTTTCGAAGCATATACTTTCTATTTTCTCGCGACATAAATTGGTGTATAAACTATAATTAACCCTTGCCAAGCTTTATTTTGATTTTGACAGCTCGTTGACGGATCAATTAGTAATGACCTAATGCGTTACCGACTCGATTTGTTATAAAATTTCGGTTTCATTATATATTATCTTATTTATAAAGAAGTTTTAACCAATAAATTGGTTATTTGAAACTTCTTCGTTATAACTTGTTAACCATATTTCAATGAACATATTTTTTATATATATCTATACTTCCATTTTAATATTATAAAAAGGTATCTCAAGTTTGTGACTTTGTGACGTTGTAGGGGGTAATCTCTGGATTTACCAAACCGAAAATTTTTTCACCAGTGGAAAGCTACATTCTTCCTGAGTGACATATTTATATTTATATTTGATTGTGATTAATAATAATTTTTTTTTTGGTGCTCAGCAAAGTGAGCATAAGGTCAGCTATTTTAAATAAGCCATTTAAAATGGCACTTACAATAATTGTGGTATTATTTTTCCTTAAAATATATTTTTTTATTTTTCAATCGATTACTTTCGATTTATATACGTATACTGTCGAGTTTAATAGTCTGTGTTACATGACTCACGGAACATCACTATTACGTCACCCACGACAATAAAGTACGACAATTATGTCATTTGCTTCATGTGTGTTTCATGACGTGCAAACGTCAAAAGTAACAAACGCTTGTAAACAGTATAAATATTGAGTTTCTATGGGAAATTAGAACATAAATTCTACTTCAGTGTTTAATTTTCGGTGTTTTTATAACAATTTAAAAAAATGTTTTGAACTCGTATATTGATCAAACAGTAATTTATTTGATTCTACTAGCCCCTGAACTAGTTTGCTCTGTATTATAGGGGCTGCTGTCCTCTCCCTTAATGTAAACTCAATAGCATCAAATACATTTAATTAATCTGTACATATAGTAAAATTGTAGAGGTCAAATTTCTGCACAACGAAAAAAAAATGCTAAAAACCGAGTCAGGGGGATGTAAGAAGTGAAATAGAACTAATTTAGTTTTTTTTTGTTTCTCTGTTTGTCTGTCGGTTTGTACCGGCTAATCTCCGAAACGACTGGACCAATTTACATGAAATTTTGTATTTTGAGCTTATATCCCCGGTTAACATATAGGATACTTTTGATCCCGAAAAATTAAAGAGTTTCCGTGGGATAGTTAAACAACCGCACCAAGCGGACGAAGTCGCGGGCAGAAGCTAGTGTTAAATAAAAATACATGTATTTATTATAACGAAATTTCTACCTTTTTTAAGTAAACTTAGGGCCGATTTTTTAAATCTTCAGATAAAAATTGACAGTCGAATCTTATACTAATATATAAAGCTGAAGAGTTTGTTTGTTTGTTCACTTGTACAGGCTAATCTCAGGAACTACTGGTCTGATTTGAAAAATTATTTGATTGTTAGATAGCCCATTTATCGAGGAAATCTATAGGCTATATATCATCACGCTAATAGGAGCGGAGCACCAATGAAGAACGTTTCAAAATCGGGGGGCTTTTTTAACTTATTTTTTTACTATTCCACGCGCATCAAGTTGCGGGTGGAGGCCATTAAATTATAATCCGAGTGAATTCATGTAACCATTCAACCGTTTTATTCATACAGCTGACATTTTTACTTTTTTCATGTTATACTATAATTTTCTTCTTAAATGTACTAAGATTTTTTTTTTTCTTATTGCGTATTAGAAGAATTTTATATTATTGGAACGCAGTATGCAAATCAGAGCACGTTGACTAAAACTTGATAATAGATTATTTGTAAGTGTTGTAAGAGGCGGCAGTAGGTTATTGATATTGACCGTAACAAGCGAGCTGGTATTAGGCAATTGTCTTTGGTTCATTAAGTTTTAAGTGCATCGAGAATCGAGATTTAGAAGGTCGGTCGCTACTGATATTAGGAATTAGTAAGCGCAACTCAAAAGTGGCGGCAAGGTTTGCCGAAGGTCGTTTTGACGATTTTGACGGTTGCTAATTTAGTATTCCGAATGTAGCAAAGCAATGAGAGTGATTGTATTCGTCGTTGCCGATGCTATACAGCCTTTCGACTGCTCATGTGACTTGTTGAGTCATGGTCATGGCGAAGGAAAATATCCTGACACTTCCGCAGCATTTGTGAAGGTGCATTACATACATTGTTTCATTAAGATAAATATAATTATAGATTGACTGGGATATAACAGCGACTTCGTCCATACTTGACTTGAAGTTCTCGCGAGACTCCCAAGACAAAGTGCCGGCGCTGTCATTTTAGTGAATCTGTGTCGGAATTAGCTAATTTGAACACCCGGACAACTACAGGGTGCGCCAGAGAAACTTACTTATTTGAAAGGTCAATAAAAAAAAAAGTACTTCAGTTATTGTTTTAAAAAATTTTTTATTTGAGAATACAAATATCCCAATTTTTTTTTATGCAGTCTTAAAAATGACATCGGATAAATGGCGACCCCCATTGCGCATACACTGATGAAGTCGATTTTTGAAATTCGTATCCACTCTTCGCAGCATATCAATCGGTATGTTGGCAATGGCGTCGCGAATGTTGTTCTTGAGGTGTGCTATGGTCCGTGGTCGATCGACATAAACCAGGGATTTCAAATAACCCCATAAAAAGAAATCGCATGGAGTCAAATCTGGAGAGCGTGCCGGCCATTGGAGATCGCTTCTGAGAGAGATGAGGCGGTCGGGGAAATGTTGTCGCAACAAATTCATTGAGTCTCGTGCTGTGGCTCCATCTTGCTGAAACCACACGTTCCTAACGTTCATTTCTTCGAGTCTTGGAAGAAAAAATTCCTCGATCATGTTCCTGTAACGAACTCCATTCACGTTAGAAAAGAAGCTCTCAACTGCGAAGGCCCGCTGCTCTCTAGACCAGAGCATGATGGCAACTGACTGGAGGGAGAAACAAACTTGGGAACTTCCCCCTCCAGATGCGCCCCCTCTTGCCCCTCTACCCGCCCAACTCACCGCGCGGGAATTTTTTCAAATAAGTAAGTTTCTCTGGCGCACCCCGTACAAACCGCTCCTGGGAAAAGTTGTTGAGAACTCTTTAGTTCATAACAGGCTGGTTTATATTAAATACGGAATTGTCTGTTAACAACAGACTGTGTTAGTTTTCTGTATTGTAAAAAAAAATATATTGTTCCGTCCTTGTCTAGTATAAAGTAGGTAAAACATCGCTCCATCAATTTTGCTGTCTACCCTCTTTTCTGTGCGAGGCAACGGCTAACGCAGCAGGGTGTAGGCAGCCATTTGAGTCAGTTTTTACATCAACATTTGATACAGAACACATTGCGCCGTGCGCTCATCTTTCCTTATTAACTATTCTAAACTTTTACTAATTGTGACCAGACTGGCCGTGCCAAGAAATTTTACGATACTTGGACTTTGTGAAGTGTTAGCTCCAAGGTGAAATTTAGTGCCGTGTGCTGTTCCCGTGTGTACCGAGTAACCGAACCAGGGGAGGGCGGATCTCAAGGTTGGTGGAGCTTCTGCTTTACTAGTGCAAGGAACTAGGTCATATCTCCCTCATACAGTCCATGTAAGTCGAACCATATTCACTATAGGCTATAAGCGTCCCACATATATATTCTCTCCGTACAAATAACTCGTTTCTATTCTATCTAACATCTATACCACCAAAAGATTATGGCCGTTTCCACAAAATTCGCAATCAAAAACGTCAAACCTCTGAGGCAGGATCCCGGGAATTTTATTACACAAAAACTGCTATCGATCAGTAAAAAAGTCAAATTGGATATTTTAAATCATTCCCAGAAAAAAAATCAGGGTTCTCAGGATTAAAGGTAGCTTAGATCTTGAGTCTAAAAATTAGCTGTCGTTTAGCGAAAACTACATTGAAATCAAGCCAGTAGTTTTTACGTGAAACCCGAAAAAAACAGACGAAAAAAATGAAATGTGTCTCCACCGTTTATGTAGTCTATTCCAGTTGTTTTTTTAAATACATTTAATGTTTAGAATTTTATAATATTACAGATTATCTGTTTGATACGTTTGCAACCGATACATAATTGTGGCTTTTGGTGTCGAACCTCTAGGGTCAAGGGATCAAGAAGCCCACCGGCTTCATTAGGACCCATATAGACCGATGACAGGCGTCTCACGCGACCACAAGGTTGGCCTGTATTTTGGGCAACGTATAACCGTTACCAAGTAGTATGAACTTGGTAACGCGGTCAGCGCTTCGGGAACGTTCCCGCGTGGTGATTTGGGACCTATTTACTATTTGTAATTTTGTTTGTTAATTAAGCTGTGTATGTTTTATTGTTATTATCGGTATATTTTATAGTTTTGATTTTATTTTAAATGATGTAAATGATGCTTGTGTATCTATGTAAATGGTAATTGTAAATAAACATGAACTATCTGATACAAAGAAGAAAGTATAACCTTAACTAAAACTAGTTAATATTAGTTACATTGTATTCCACCTATTTGGATCTATGTTGTAATCTAGCGAGGGAACCTAGCCAGCCTTCTGTGCCCTTTTCCCACAGAAAATGGTGACCTAGGCACAGTATTCTCTCTATATTCTTGAAGGATGCTACGTAGAAACGAAGGTTTTACCCGTGCAGGAACGGAGAAAGAATACAATTTCCTGCGGCCGGGCGGCCTGTCGTAAGAGGCGACAAAATAAGCCACCATCTAGGTGGTAGGGCATTTGCCCGACTGGATGGCTGGTTGTGTTTCTGCTTTAGTGACCAGGTTCCAGGCTCCTTTAAGAGTGCAGCAGCGCATTTGTAGCACCTTCGGTGTTGCAAATGTCCATAGGCGATAGTAACCGCTTTCCATCGAGTGGGCCGTCTGCTTGTCTGCTGAACTCCTGCAATAAAAAAAACGTAGATTACAATATGAATTAAGTTTTCTTTAATTATAAAAAATGAATAAATGATGTATTATTTCATTTATCTATTTATTGAAGTGAAACTTCTATATAGACGGTCTTACGATTTTGCGCTCACGAAAAAGCGTCACGGACGCGTGTTCTAATAATACTTACATTTTTAAACTCGTGATATCTTTCGAATGGGATGTCCGAATTGAATAATTCAAAAGTTTACGTGCAGGTTTTCAAATTGGACAAGTACATTTACGGTCTGTCCGTAAAACCTGAAGTTATAATTTTGTACGATTCATTTCGTCACTTGTCAGTTAAAGTTTTTACACTTCTACGTTGCGATTCGTTTTTCCACTTGTCCATTGAAGTTTCACTTCTAATATGTGTCCCACACATTTTTTATATACTAAAGCAAAAGACTAAATAAAAATTCTATCCATGTTCCCCTTAGAGTATTAGTAGAATATTCAACTTAGGCTTTTAGTACATAGTTACATATTTATATATAGGATGCCCAAGTTACATTACCCCCTTCGTCGTATTGATTAGTTGTGTAATGGCACAATCCCTTTGATCTCCGGAAGACTCGACTAGGCCTATTAAGCTTACAGCGACATAAACCTCTTTCCCTTATTGACCACTTGATGAACTTTGACATGACATCTGATATCTCGAAAAATAAATATTGTACTCGATTTCTTAAAACAATTATAAAATTCCATTTGATCGAATACAATGCAAGAGAACTTATTTGTATTGTCTCTCAAGACTATAAGTAGAATACTAGATCACCGTCTTCTATAGGTAAGGTGCCCAGAAGGCTGGCTATCTTTCGTCATACTGATCCGTTGGCCAAGGTAAACACCAGTCCTTTTATCACCTGAAGAGTTAATGAATCGTTTCCATAAATTTTGATAGAGGCACATGGCCTCAGGACCCCACAGCCCAAGCGTCTCGACAGCAAACGGCACAAACATATAACTCTCACTGAGGATTGCAAATTTACGCCGCTTGAATGACTCTCTCATATCTTAACTGTAATCATAACTTGACTTGCTGCTCATCTGTGATAGTGACAATTTCACACAGATATAGCGATAGGTTTAATGCGTTATTTGCCAAGTGAAATTGACGAAAAACATTTATAGTATAGGTCGTGGCCAGATCTTAGAATTGATCATTTCACAATGTGGCCGACCATGTCATGAAATGGTTGTATTCCATGAAATAGAACGTACACGCTGCCCATATCATGATATGGTCTATCTAGCCAGATCCATGAATAATCAGCGTTTAACGATATGATATGGGCTTTCGTGGTTATTTTTTATAACCTCCTAAAATTCACTTTATATCTCAAATAACAAATAAAAGTGCCTCATATCTATACCGCACCCGACATTAACACAAATTATATACAAATAAAACGCATTTGACCTCAGCCAAAAGTTATAATATTATCCCAGATTGAGCCCGAGTATAACCCTACCGCAGTCTAATTGTACATTAATTAATTCGTTTGGCCATGCACAAGTACATATGGAATAGAAAATTATACATTATATTAATGATCGGGTCTTTTCATTTCCTTAACGACTCGTCAAGCTCTTTGACTCATGGCCATAGGACCCCCCCCCTCGCACATATGACCAATCAAGTCCAATGTTTCTTATTAACACAGAAAACAATAATTTCAATAGTCCAATTTTAATATGGTTTATAGATTTAACTAAGGAATTGTATTCCAGTCTGCTATAGTCGTATTTTAGGGTACCATAATCATGTTTACGAAAAATCGAACTTTTATGAAATTAACATATCCGGCTGCCTTTGTATTACAGTATATTTTCTTGGAAACGACTGTTTTTATGTGTTTGGAATTAAAGTAGGTATATGAAAATAATAAGTAAATAAAATAAATTATGAGTAAGCGTCATTTATGGTATCTTAACTCATGTAGTTGTCATCACTTCGTACACAAACTCCATGGAAAATGCACTTTACAACAACACCACTTGCAACCGTTTGATGAGGCAGTATAATAATAGTGTAACAAAAATAAAGATTTAAGCTAATTATTCTAAATTCATTTCTATCAGATCAACGGTAAATTATTTACACTTGTATACCTATATACCCAACACCCCTCCAAACACACACACAAACCTATTAATGAATTACTGCAAAAAAAATATGTTTCTTTCGGCATGATGCGACAAGCTTTAATTAAGTCTGCAGTCAGACTAATAACTCAATGTAATCATATAAACAGATGTACGTACTAGTGTAGGTTGTTCTCGATATTATTAAAAAAAACTTTCAATTAAATACTTCTTTTATGGTTCTGTAGTCAAATGGAAACAGTGGACGCCTGACATTTTTGCGAAACTCTTCATTGTGCGGACTGAACAACAAATACTTACTCGATTTACTATAATATAATAAAATGGGCATTCTTATTGCTTATAGAAAACTCCTATGCACGTCCTTGCAAATCTATGTAGGTAGGTATATCATAAAAGTTAAATTATTTTATCTAAATTCGTTGTCTCTGTTATCCTTAAAATGTAGCAAATATGCATAACTTACGATTCATGTTAAGATTTTTCGATTATACATCATTCTCTAGGTCACGTCACTAATATGTAAGCAAAAACAATGTTGTCAGACATAACGTTGTCATGTGTTATGTTTCTAAAGAAATAAGCTAGATATAGTGTTTTAATTTGATATAAATTACTTTGATACTGTAACAAAGTTAGTTCGTCATTAATATATGAAACTTCAAATGTAGCTTCTAAGGCCGGCTCAACTAAAAGCAATAATTACCGACTACAAAGTTCCACTAATCTATATATCTAAAAATCAATTGTCGTTCGTTAGTTTGCTAAAACTCGCGAACGGCCGATTCGGCTAATTTTGGTTTTGAATTATTTGTGGAAGTCCAGGGAAGGTTTAAAAGGTGAGTAAATATGAAAAAAGCTTGGAACAGCTTTTTTATTTATTGATTCAAAGGCGGTACGAAGATTGCCGGCTCAGCTAGTGAAAAATATATATAATAGATACATACATATAATGTTGAATATTTTGTAATCGTCACGTACGTTCCACGTAGTACGGAATTTTTTCTCGCTGGGTCTTTGCACTATAATATACACACGTTCTAAAATGACAATTTATTATTATGATAAAGATTTTCTAGACTATCGCACTGAATATAAATAAATACCTTATGCGATCCTACCAAGTTCTTTAAGAGATTATATAAAAGGAATATTTTTAGTATTTTCTTAAGTTTTTGCAATTAAGACTACGTTTTATCGGTTTTAAGAGCGACATTTTACGTATTTGATTTTTATTTCGACGATTCGGCCTTTTTTCAGTAGCCGTGATCTCGAAAGATGTCAAGTGTCGATCGACTAATGCTAAAGTAATGATTATTTTACAGAAAACCGTTAAAACGTAGTTTTATTCTTTATTGAACACAAAAAGTTTCTTATAAAATTGTGGTGACGTAAAAAGGCGAGTTTAACCCAAAAAAAGCTTTCTTCCAGTAAACCTTATGAGTCTAGCGAGAAGGAGAGAAACAAGAGTCAGATTTTAATTAGAAATACTTTTGTTACATCTGCCATTAGTTTAAGGTACACGATAAAAACCACGATTACTTAGTATTATATAATACTAGCTTCTGCCCGCGACTTCGTCCACGTGGAATTTTTTTTTCATAAAAAGTAACGTTTGTTACTTCTAATACCTCCAAGAATATGTGTAATAAGTTTCATGATGGTCGGTTGAGTAGTTTTCGCGTGAAAGCGTAACAAACAAACTTTCTAATATAATATTAGTAGGGATTTAATTAACTTGAATTTCCCGTGGCATTCTCGAGGCACAAAGTACAGTAACATTTAAAAAAGAATGAAGCTATCGTTTTCGTGAAAACTGTGTCGGAATAAACTAATTTTTATGCATACGAATAACTTCAAACCGCCCCCGATTTTCAATCGCTCAGTGAAAAAATCACATTGGAATTTGTTTTTTTTTAAATCTGGCCATTACAAATAATTACCAGAAGAGTTCCCGCGCTTTTCCGGGATAAAAAATGAGATTTTAAATCTAAGGATTTGCTGTCGTATCGAAATCGGCTCAGTAGTTTTTACGTGAATCCCAAACAAACAGATAAGAAGTCAAAAAAATGCATGGTGTTGTCTATCCTTTATATCGTCTATTCCAATTTTTTTAATAGCTTTAATGTACAGACTAAGGCTGGTGTGCGTAGACATTTAACCCATGGTTAAAATAAAATAATCGCTAATAATGTATGGCTAAACAGTGTTTACTTTATTTTAACCACCGGTTAAATGTCGGTGTAGGTACACCAGACTAAGTCGTAGTAGCGTAATGGCCAGCACACGTCTCACCGACTCAAAGGGCGCGTGTTCGATCCTGCGCGGAACGCATGCACCACTTAGGCAGAGTCCTGACCTAATGTGCATATTATTACAATTACCATATGCTAACAACGGTGAAGGAAAACATGGTGATGCAACCTGCACACATCGAAATAACTGATGTGTCTAACCTGCCAAGCCGCCTTGGCCAAGCGTGGCCATTCTTGTCCGTTCCGCTATAGTGGAAGCCCGAGCCCAGCAGTGGGACGTTTATGGGCTGTTATTTATTATATATAGCGTACAGACACGGCATGCTTAGAATTTTATATATTAGATAAATATTTAAAAATAAAACGTTGCTGGAGAGTATAATGGCTCACTTCTTGTTTAACAATAATTAAAATTATATGTAAAACCTGCTAATCATCCACCTTGGCTAAGTATGATTCCTAAGCCCATATGTGGAACGTTCATGGGTTCATAGAGCATTTACTATGATTATCTTCCTCATTACTCTTGTGTTTTCGGTAACGTATACTCCTGACGCAGATACCAGCAGCACCAAACCAAACGGTGATGTACGAGGTTTATCTACTGTAATAGTTGCGACAACTCAGAAGGGTTTTTGGTAATAAAAGAACAGCAACTGGTCACTATACATATAATCAGAGAACCCACACATATACACAATACACACACAATAATTTTTAGAACAGCTCGCCATTCCTCCAACAGTTTTACAGTATAAGAAACTTAGCAAATTGGCACAACCGATAGCGAATTGAAGTCATTGATAGGCTATTTTAATTAAAAGGGTTATAAATGTCAAGAATTTAAGACATTATTCTTGGGAAATTTTAGATACTACTAGCTGACCCGGCGAATTTCATATCGCCATATTTTCTGAATTCCTAAAAGACTTTGTTTAATGACACAAAAACAAAATTACCAAAATCGCTCTCGGTGGTTAGGAAACTTCTAGAACTAGATCTCAGCGCCACCTACCAGTTCCAACGGTATAAAAAGTATCCTATCTTTCAAGTTGGATCAAACTGCACACGGTTTGCAAATTTTATTAAAATCGGTTAAGTACTTTAGGAGTCCATCGCGGACAAACCACGTGACACGCAATTTATATGTATTATAAGATTTTATATAAGATATTATATTTAAAAATTTACACGTAATAAAATAAATCGGACACAGTAAAAATCCATTCCGTCTGCCAACATAAATATAAAATGTAGCGAATACCGTCTCAATTGAGAGATTTTGAATTATAATCTACGTAATATAATTACCACATCACATTAGAGATAAATATTGTCACATAAAATTATAGAGAACACAAAACAGGCGCTAATCACAGAATAAATAAAAATATGCCCTTATTATTCAATTAAAGAAATGGCTAATTGTATCGTTTAGAAAAAGAGGGTATGTAACAAAATTAATTATTAATCTTAAAGGAAAAGGTGACAAGAACAACTATGCAACTTAATAAATGTAACATAATCTTCAAGAAAAAGGCGGCGCGTCTTAAACGTCAACCAATTATTTTCTTAAATAATATTTTTTTGTATGATTATTGTTCAAGTTACGCTGCTAAATATCGTAATTTTTTCTCTGCAAATAATCTTGTTATAAGTGGTTTATGCCAAAATGTATGATTGCTGCTGTTAATTAACGTTTTTTTCCAAAATAATGAATAGTGTTATGTAAGAGCGGTAACACTAAGTATAAAAACTAGAATAAATACCAGTTATAATGTTTTCTGCGTATTGAGATATGCAAATTTGTTAATTTTGTCTTACATGCCATAAGGAAAAATGGCTTCGGAAATTATCTTCTGAATGAACGTCATACTTTATAGATATTATATATGATTGTATGGTGTAAATATACATATTTGCATAATGTTGTTTGAAGACTGCTAAAGTAAGGTACCTACAAAGATGACTACAAATCGAGAATTGTGAATGAAACATAAGTCCGACCAAGTCGTCTGTTTTTATAAAATATAAAAGTTCTTCTCTTCTAATCTTACCCTACAATAAGAACTATTTAATATAATAAACAGCACTTAATATACAGCAGCCCTACAGTTCTTATTTATATAGAAATTGTAATGAATGTAACGGATCAGTATGGCGATCCAGCGAGGAAACGTAGCCAGCCTTACCCATATTATTTTATTCGATTATTTATACATTTCTTCAGTGTTTACATAACGTTATACTTAACGAAATTTTCATGCTTTGCATGCAAATTTCTATATACTGCTAGCAGTATATAATCGTGATTTCCTGTAATCGGCTTCAGAAACAAAATCGCGAATTTGGCAACTAATTCAACATTCTCATGTTGATTTGATTGAATTATGCTATTTGACCGTAGCTCGACGCAGCTAGTGCTGACCATAACATCTAAGTTCCTACAGCGACAGCCAGAGCCACCGAAAGAATTTAAAAAAGGAAAGTTGCTACGCATAAGATTTTTCTTTATAAATAAATAAAAATAATTGTGTGTGTGCAGTTCACACACGGCAGAACTGAAACTTCAAAGAAGTACCTACGTGATTTTTTTCAATCAAAAGTCCAAAAATCTACTCTTTTATCCACCTACTCATACTTAAAATTTACTAGAGGCAGGTTATGGTATAAAAATGCCATAGAAAATATCGACGTTATCAAAGCGTGGCGAAATTAAAGCGAAGTTCGGCCGAATATTTTTTTTAGCCGAAAGGCCGAAGTTCTTATTCGGTTCAAAACACATTCGGCCCCCTATTCATAACATATATTAAATGAAAATGAACGTGCGAAATACGTAATGTCTCAAATGTTGTGCGCCAAAGTTAGATATTCAAAAATGTCAAGATATCGAAAACACAAATTATACAACGATAGTATCTCAAAAAAATTTAGTTCTCCTTCTAAGTATCGTACTTATTGTAAAAAATACTCAGAACAGTCCAGAACGCGCTTAAGCGATTAGCCATGCAATTTTAAATCTTATCTTGTAGTATATCACCCTGACGTAAAACAAGTTTCTTACAATGACGCCCACAAGAAGTTTTTTTTTTTGGAAGTCACGTTCGCGAATTCAGTTTATTTTTTAGAAACATCGTTTAAGGTGTAATGATGTCAGCACAATTACTTGCAGATTACTGTTTATTTGAAGTCTAAAACGAATTAATGAAATATTAGGTAAGCAGTAAAAGATTCTTAGAATTAGAATTTAAAAGAAAGAATTTTTAATATTTATTTATTAAATCATTAAATTATGTACCATTTTCTAATAACAAAATTATAGATATAGGTAAGTAAAACCCATAGCCATAGGCCATATTCCCGCGCTTGATGGCAACGCTAATTATATAATTATAATATAAGAATCTAAATTAAACCCGTGCACAGAATTTACAAGTGTGCATCTTGGTTGGGTTCGAAGCGTTCGCACCTGAGGCCGGGGTCCGCTTATCTACTTCTCTCTCTCTTCTCCGCTTCTTATAATCTTCGGCAGCCTTACGTTATCATTCACGACTAAAAACTAGCTAATTACAAGCATCCATATGGCTATTAGAATAATAAAGGAAAACATTGATACTTCAAACAATGATTTTAAAATACCGAAGGGTTTAAGACCGTGGTCTATCACAGATGCTGGAAGCTAGCGTCTAGCGCTGATTGCAGCGCTAGATGCCGCCTCCGACGTCGAGTTGATGTTGTACCTTTGGTATATACGTTCCTCAGTGTTCACCTTGCACTCTGAATAAATGGATAGATTTATTAAACGTACATAAACATTGATAAAAATATTTTAATTATCAGACGATTTTAAGACTTATTTTCTAATAAGAAGAGACGGTGCGTAATTAGAACGTGAAGGAGAAAATGAGTTCACGACCATTTTGTAATTAGATAGATTCCTTCATTGAAGGCTATGTAATGCTGGGTGGAAAAAGACTCCGCACATAGTGTACGACGTATGTGCGTCGTGTCAGGCGTGTGAGAGAGATTATCATAATGTATTTTCATCATAAAGTCGTCGGTTGCGTAGAGTCATTCTAAACGCGGCCATCGACTTAGTAACAGAATATCACCTTATTTTTTTTTAAGACTCGTTTACGACCTGTTTCATATAAGGAAAACGATGGTCCGAAGTAAAAACAGGAACAGAATTATTATAAAAAAAAAATCGCGATCAAGAAATATTGAGTTCAGGTTTGGTTGCTTCTAGAAACTTCCATGCCATTTTATTTGTATCGGTATCGGTGCTCAATGCCGTTTTAAGCACATTCGGCGCGTAAATCAGCTTACAACCTCTCCTACCAATAATTAAAAAAAATGAAATAAAAACCCGTGGAGGAATGAAGAAAGAATACAATTTTTTTCGGCCGGATGGCCTGTCGTAAGAGGTGTCGCCTCTTACGACAGGCCATCCACAGCCAGGTGGTTGGGCAGTTGCCTGTCTATTCAGACATCATTACTGGTTTAGGGCATACCTCCATAACAATCTAGTGTTATGTTCCTGTATCAGTGGCCAGGTTCCAATTTCTTCCAATTTCAAATTTATTCAAAAGTTCTATTTATACTTCTGTCAGAAAAACTCACTCTCAATTAAATGAAAACAGCATGTTGGTAATGTATGTGCCCATTCGAGGCCTACAGGAAATTGGTAACAAACACCATTGATGTTGAAAATATCCCTAAGCGACAGTACCACTTTCCACTTGGATGGCCGTTAGCCTGCCTGCTACAATCCAGCAATTAAAGTGTTGATTAGAACTTTTTATATTGATACACATTTCTTCATATGGTATGGTATGTTAGGATATTTTACTTTTATAAAAGTACACGATTTTTTGAAAGAGATTATGCAAAAATATAGTAGAGAGCCAGATATAACGCAACAACTGGCAAGACTATGAGTTTTAATCTGACTCGCAATTGCAATTTAATTTCCTGGGTAGGTAATGCTATTGGAATGTGGAACATCGTGCTTCACGATTTTTTAAAATTATTAATGCTTGTTTTTCATATTGATAATAAACATAACATCAGAGAAATAACACATCATTATGACGCGCTACTCACACTCCTAGGAGTATGGATTATACATATTCAATTAGGGTTGTCATGCGCGCCAGGGTCAGGACACCGGGTAAACTGTTGTCTCTTGACCTTGGCTTAATGTGTTAGAAGAAAAACCAGGTTGGACTTGGCAGATACGCGGCAGCCGCTGTGAGTCTACATCGGTGATGTTTTACGAATCCTGTAGGCCCGCTTAAGGTTTTACGCTTTGTGGCACGTGTGTTCTGTATACGGCGTTCATACGTCGGTGTCAAAGAAAGACCATAGTGCATTTTCAGATGTCGGAGGCTATGCTTGGAATCAGAGACTTTGGGTGGCACTGGTGGGGTCCCTTAGGAATAGGAGAAAATGAGAATTCACCCGCCGTTATGCCGTCAAGATGGGGGCGCGTCATGCTCTGAGCACGCTCACCTCTCCTACCATGGGGTGCGTCACAAAACGCCCCACGCAGAGACCAGGAAGATGCCGGAGGGTAAAAAAATGATTTTTCGCCTTCTCCGTTACGTGTTAGGAGATTTTTATTTTCTTTTCATTTTTTATTTACTTCTTTGTTTTTTTTAGGAATACATAAGGGGATAGCCCTTTTATTTTTTTACTTTTCTTTTCTTTTGCCTTCTTTTTTTGCCTAAACTCAATTCTATTACATTTTTTTTATTATTAATACAATTTTTATGTCTAAATTAACTTAATATCTATTTCTTTATATTTTTGTGCTTTTTATAATTTTTGTTACTTATTTATTTACATTACTGTTTAACTATTTATTTCTTTACACGACTTGGATAATAATAGTTCCCCCAGTGGATGTGGCTTTAGAGACCCCCGCCTGCCAGGGCACAGGTTAGTCGAGCTACCGTTTTCCTATAGCCCTGGCATAAGGCGCAAAAACCCAACCCAGAGGTTTTAGTAGGTATACCCGACTGAGGACTGGCAATAACATTTTTAGTTCTACCTAGAGATGCTAGGCCACTACGACCTGACGAATTCCAAACACGGGTTGTGACTTATCCTCCCGTCGCGCGGCCTATAGTCATCAATCACACTTCTCGACAGCAGAGCAGATGCGATATCATGCTCTAATGTGTACGCAGGAAATGATTCTCGCTTGGAACGTATAATGAACTGCCTTTGACCGCCTACTCAGGGAGCTGTATCCTGATCGCACAGATGCTCTAGTATGTACGGGTGAATCGATCTTCACGATAATGCGGGTCTACCGATGGTATTTTAGTATTTAGTGGGTATACTGGAGAGAAAGCATCCTGAGGTAGTTTATCACTTTGCAGAGCCTTATCCGCGGTATCAAGAATTATCGCGGACTAAATAGAATATTTTATATTTTACTATGGACGAGTAAAAGCGCTGCAGTCAATAATGCTATGCGAATGGTTGCCATGCAGACTTCCTGCGAAACACGCAGTCGAAGAATGTATCTAAGGGGAAAACCCAGGTTATAGCATAAAATATTTTTACTAATGTTACGAAACATAGTACCAAAGTATATGCATAGTTGTGAATAATTATTCAAATCTGAGCGAATTCCGGTTTTATCACCCGCTTTCACGAGGGCTAGAGATGTTAAATTTTAGTTTATATCCGAATAAATCTATCATTTCGTCTTTCTGAGGCCATTCGTGCATGATGTCGAAATTTAGTTACTCATCCCCGTTAGATTACCGGAAGTAGTTTCGGTGTATAGAACCAGTAAAGGGGCGTCCATAAATTACGTGGGGTTTTTAAGGGGAGGGGGTCGAGTCAAATCTCATCTAATCTTACGTTGGAGAGAGGGGGTGGGGTCTCGGCAAATATCACGCATTTTTTTTCTGATTGAAACAAAAAACAATTATACTATTTTGGTCCATTTAATCCAGATTGTACATGCTTAAGATTTAATCTTAAGCGTAATCGTAATACGATTAAGATCATTTACTAATTCTTTCGAAAGAAAATAATTTCATTCATACTTCAACGTTATACATTTACTCAAAATCATATGGACATGTTGGTTCCAATAGTCTCTCTTGAGATCGTGCATGATTCTCCATGGACTGAATTAGAGTAGGTATTCTTTTTTTAATCACAGTAGTTACGATTTAATTATTCTATTGTTAAATTTTTATTACACTTATAATTAAACTCTCAGCAATATTGATTGCTAGTCTTTATTAGTCGTAAATAAAAGCACGAAGCAAATTTGTTTTTTTCTTTTTACAATAACAATCCAACGCGTTTACGTAAGAAACTCACATTTTGAAAAATCTCACTTGAGATTGGGGGATGGGGGAGGGGGTTGAATAAAATCTCACGACATCTCACCATGCAGAAAATTTAAAAAACACCTCACGTAATTTATGGACGCCCCCTAAACGGGTGTGTGTACCTGAAACTTGCAAGCTTCATTATATTGATGTAACGGCCTTTCTACAGGACCCAATAGTCACTGTCTTATGTGCATATGTAGATGCAGAACAAAGAAATACAGTAGTTTAGTAAAATGTATTAGAAAATAATATTGGCGCCACTTTCGTAACGTCTAAACTTTACCAACTCCAATATTATGCCATGAATAATTTTGATACTTGCTAGTAATTTCTAGTTTTACATACAACATGGTGCAAGTATCAATTTGCTTTTTTTACGACATGCATTTTGTCCGCATAACCTATAATGTTAACATTCATATTACGCTATAATATTGTAACCAACAGCTTCAACACCTAATGATTATCAGAATAATTTGATTAAAAGAAGCTAAACGACCCATTATAGACCGCTTGTTCCCAAAGTCCTCAATTCTTTTGTTTTAAAAAGATAAGGATCTCATACAGTAATGCCCAAACTACTCAAAAATTTTAATTTTTTTTCATTAAAAAATACTGTTTTGGTGTCCCAAAGTACTCAAAAGGAAACCGAGTTTATTCCCGAAGTAATCATACATACATACATAACTTCACGCCAGGTCCCTTGTGGGGTAGGCACGAACAACAGAGCGCCATACTGGCTTATTCTTACACACCTCACTTGCTTCTTTGACATTCATAGCTCTTGTCATGCACGCTCGTCTGTTCTTAAGGTTTCTGACATCACCTTCTGCTAATACACGATCAATTTGATCATGGAAGGTGTGTCGTGGCCTTCCGCGGCTTCTGCATCCATCCACTTTTGCATTGTATATCTATTATTGTATATCAAGTAGTAAAATACTCAACGTAAAAATATTAGTAAATCAATAAAGTTTTATGTTCCTGCGTGAGATATTACAGGTGTACAATGAAGTAGTTAGAGAATTAATAAGTAATTATTATAATGACATGGATGACAAAACTTTTCGTTTATGGATTAAACCTCGTAATTAAATTCTATTATATTATATTATTACTAGCTGTACCCGACAGACGTTGTCCTGCCTTTAAAAAATAAACATCTAGAACCCGATTCCAGCGTCATCTATCGAGACCAAATGTTAATCGACACTATTCTCAAATCCACTAGAACAAACAAAAAAAATCATCAAAATCAGGCGTATCACGCAAATTAGTAGTATCGCGGCGTCACCTACTGGGTCCAATCTTTTATTTACACTATTCCGGGACAAACTTCAACACATACAACAACAAAAAGAACACCTAAATTCTCGTACCCGATCGCATCGCAAACTACCTGGTTCAAATTAAAATCTAAATCATCCCAGTAGAAAATTATAAAAATACTAATATCGCTATCAAAAAATAGGGGTTCATCGTAGAGAGTTGAAAATTTAGGGTTGTATGTATTTTTTAATGCTGTGTCATAAAAAAATATATAAAAAATATCTAAAAAATAAAAAACAATATTAAGGGCTACTACCCTAGGGACTACCCTTAACATTTAGGGGGATGAAAAATAGATGTTGTCCGATTCTCCGACCTACCCAATATGCACACAAAATTTCATGAGAACCGGTCAAGCCGTTTGGGAGAATGGGAACGAACATTGTGATACGAGAATTTTATATATAAGATTTAAAAAATCTTATAAAAATAAACCGACTTCAAAAGTAACTAAAATCACATCTTAAAATCGGTGCTAAGTAAAAGATAAAAATTACTATAGTTTGAAATATTTTGTTATTGTAACAACCTTTATGGTAATTTTTATGATTTGCTTGGTACCGACTTCAAGAGTTTACACTTTTAAGTTACATATGTATATGGTATCGCTGACGATGACTTTTTGAAACAGAAACATATTCAGTAAATGTTGTTGTATGCAGCTTCAAGCTACATTGTTTATGAAACTCAAATTAGTGCCGTCTTATTTCACAAACAAGTCGTTATCATGGTAATGCAAACGAAATTTTGCTAACACATTCTGGTCACTGAATAAATGTGTATCAGTCGGTTTTGGGCCTCGCCGACCGCTGCCGCGGCGCAGCTCGTACATTTTGGTTTATAGAAAACTAATTGCTCGACGCGACCTGTGGCCACGTCTCGTAACCTATTTTTCTATGTTGTTTTATAAGTCCGATTGGTGCTTGACGAAAATTGTTTAATGAAATGATTACACCCGGCGTCTGGTTTCACCAGGCAGGCTCAATATACGCGATCGTACTGTTTCTTGTTATGCATTTCCATTATACGCCTAGAAGCAAAAAAAATGTGGAACCATTATGGAACTTTAGTGAATCCAACATAAAAGAATGATGAAAATAAGTTCAGAAAACAAAAAAGTTCTCATCACATTTGTGGCTGATGTTAAGGATTTTTCTGATATGTATTCCGAACCCAAAGTCTGATAACAAAAAAAAATGGGACTATTTCAAAGCTTTTTTAATCTAACGCAAAAAGAATTATCAAAATCGGTGATTGTACATAGTTCAAAATGTAAGGCTTTGGGTTAACCCTTCACTGTTTCTTACGGGTCTATTGCATTGTTCACAGATGGCGGGGCAGTGTCTACAAGTTGGTTTGGCGCGAGTTGCTTGCATACCTGACACTGTACTACACAATCAATTTATTATATAGATTTGCTCTTACAGAGCAACAACAGAGGTAAGTCAATGGCTACGTTCCATTAGAGACTCACAACAACCACGTTCACGACCGTGATTTATCCCGTTCCACTTGCTTGCCGGCGTTACAATCGTAAGCCCAAGTGGAAGAGATATTCGACCCACCTCTTCATATGGGTCGTTGTGAGCGGTGTGTGATCGAAAATGATGACGTTATTAGCATCAACGACCGCGGTCGCCTTGTGGAACGGGAGATGGTGCATGTTGGGTGTTGTGAGCTACTAATGGAACGTCTTGAAAATGTAGTACTTCATTACGCGCCACAGAGTCGTCTGATATGTCCATTTAAGCAATAATTTATAATATTTGAGTTGTTATTTAAATGTGCCGTTTTAGAATTTGACATTTAAGTCTATCATTCATTATACATACCATAGCATCACACAGGAAACTAAATTTATCATAGCGAAGGCAATCGACTAGCGTAAAAACAACGTTACGTCTTGTATAATTGGGAAGTTAATAATTTTAACAGTTGTTAGTATATATGACTTGAGATATTACTGTTTTTTTAGCAAAGCACATAATTATAGCCTAAAGTTATACATTGTCACCAGTGAATAAAAAATACTTGACTCATGCTTTGTGAGTAACAGGTATTAAATAATATGGACAAGGGGATTCCCTGAAAATAAAGAAGTGAATGAAATAAATATTATTTATCGAACTAAAAAAAATAAAAGTGTAACCTACATCCCACACAGAATATTGATTACAAAGATCAAAGTTCACAGCGCTAACTATTTCCATGTATACATATAATATGTATATTTGTATATTTTTAAATGCTAAAGTAGCTGCAGGCTACCGTCCTAGATGACGGAAACAGCTGGTGGCCTCGAAAGAAGGCGCTAAGGGAGAATCTCAGCCATTGCGTAGACGAGTGCAATGTCTCGGGAAGTGGGTACGAACAGAACAGAACAGCCTTTAGCAATCTGTGCGATGGTAAAACGAAGACGATAGTACGATTCTGAAAGTGATAATAATATTTACACCTCAAAGGATATAAAAGCAAAATCAATCATTTTTCATGGCAGCAAATTTTTTATTTAAATAATGCAGATTGAAATCTTGGCCGCGGGCATGCATCTCCAAATTACTTTTTCCAACCCAATGTGTAAATTTGCATTACAATGGATATATACTACAATAACGGCTTACATAACTGAAGTATACTAATCAACTGAAGACGTCTTCATTTTTTGGAATGAAGTTCCTTATCACACGTTGCTAGGCGCTAGTTGAAAAAAATGATGATCACTTTATATTATTAATATACAATTCAAACTTTAATGCAATGAGATAAGATCTAAATTTTACTGTATTATAATACGTTGTTTTCAAAATAGGTGTTGTATTGGCTCTTATAATATATATAATATAATTTCTCCTACGGCCTCCGGTGACCTCCCATGGCCTTCAAAACTTCGTTCCAACCAGGTTTCCCAAAGACACCTAATAATATTTTATTAGAATTTTTTATATATTTCTAAGATGAATCAAAGGCTATTTTGAAATTATATTTAAAAAATAACACGAGTAGTAATTATGTGTACAATTAAAATGCCAAGAACATTGTTTATGTTTCTTTTACAATTTTTTATTTCATTTTTGGAAGCTCAGTTAATAATAAGACTTAATTTTATTGTATTCAAATAGTGGTGGGAAAAAATGTAGAAGGCTATTTTTGTGATTAGATTACGTCTCCAGTTTTAATGTACATACACTGGGCTGCTTATTATTGTTTTAGTTTTCATTTTGGTTATGATAAAGGTTATATAATCTTTGGAATAATAATAATGTTTAAAGAACTCGGCTATAAAATATTATTTAACATCTCGTCTATTGGGTCCATTTAAACGGCAGCAAGCAGGAAATTGGCGAGGGAAGTGGGATAAGAACGCAACATATTATGCTAAACATAGTACTAGAAGAGTCAGAAATCGAAAAATCTGTTCCTATACACCTTTTGAGGAAGTCCAACTCACAGATTATATTGTATATATATTATATATAAAGAGTCTAACTTACCCTCTTTACTTATCAAATCTTTTTGTTGACTGAATAAAAAAGGAAGATTAAAAAAAGACATTCAAATTTCGAACTCGTTATTATTTTATCTCCAAACAAAAAAACTAACTTACTAGTTCGTTACGTCAGAAAAGCTCTGTGTGATTTTTTTCCAATCTTATGTTTTTATTCAGTCAGAAAAGATATCATAAAAAGGGTAACTTAGACTTGTGAAGAGATATACGGGAAAATATTTTTGCGGTTTTTATCTCTTTTAGTACTCCAACGACGGTTGATCCGCTAGAAGTTTTTGATCAGTATCAGAAACAGGATCGATTGGCAACAAAAATCTTTTTATCTAAAATAATATACCTATTTTTTGTTGATCTTCGAATGTGGATCAATATTTCACGACAAACTACAAAAAGTCTTGTGAGACTATTTTCATGTAGTTGTAAGTAATTCAACTTACTGACAACTACTTACACTCACTGCCCCGCTGAAAGCTTTTCACTCAGTATATAAGATCCGCGGTATAATAAACGTAAGCTAATAGTGTAGTAATGGTGGCATTGCTGTACCCTGACTCCACTCCGTGGGACTTGAACTTTACAATGTAGAATATAGCAGTTGTCGTTTGTTGTCGTTATTTAAAATGAGTATATTAACTGCATAAGCTTTTAATGAACTTAATACATTATTAAACAGATACTAGACGATTCATTTCCATCTTACAAATTGGATAAATCCATCAAAATGATCCATCTGAAGATTAACATGAATCTTTCCGTGATTCAATTTGGTTGATCCGTCTAATATCCGTATGGACCAGCCAATAGGGAGAGTCGAAAAGAATAAAGGAAAAGAGAATAACATGGTGTCAGAAATTATTTAAAATAAAACTAAGGTACCAGTGCTCAGTTAAATGTAAGTAGTCTGTAGATCGATTCCCGCTACCCTTTTGAGTCCGAGATTCCAGGCTGCGTTTTGCATGCCTGCTACCCGGTCCCACTTATCTTGATCTGGTGGGGTTCTATTTTAAATGAAAGATAAACGCCATAACATTTATTTTCTAGTAACTTAAGGCTGTTACAAATGAATTTAAAACTAAATATATAATAAGTAAAATCAAATTAAAATAATAAAATAACACAACTTTGTAGATAAACTTTAGCCGTCTCATTCCGACACCGTCCTTGTTATGCATTTAACCATTTCCATTATTTTATCTACGAGACTTGCAAATTATACGAATGTTTTTATCACTTGTCTATACGGGTCGGCGAGTTCCGCACATCGTTATTGTCGTCGTCAACAATTTTGTTTGAGATCCGTTGAGGTATTTTGTACCCCATACTAGAATCAAATTTAATAAATACAATCAAATTATGAACGTAGAAAAATTTTAGTTCAAAAGGGATGATCGAGAATACATATAAGAAATTCACTTACTCAATTTATTTACTTTATTTGAGTAGCCTTATAAAAATTGCTATTTTGATATAAAACGGTAAAATATCTCGTTGAATATTGTTGACTTTATGCCAATTACCTTCGTCTTGTATTTGATCAAGATTGTTGAGTGTCCTTACCAATGTGCAGAATGGCGGAAACGTGTAAGTAGTAAATACATCACGAATGTACTACTCATTAAAGTGTATGTTATTATATACGTACTATGCAATCGCGAGAACACACCTACCACCTTTTAGAACCTTATTTCAACTGTTGTTTAAGTATTATTTATCTGAAAGGAATATTAACTTGATTTGTAGTTTTTCTATAGTGATATGTGTATTGTGAAGATGTAGACGAAGAAAAGCGCGAGGGAATAAGGAATTTCGCACATTGATAGTAAGATATTAATCCGCCATATACGAAGTCCTGCTAATGGAAAGTAGTTAGCGAACGCAGCGCGTTACTAGCTTTTACAGAAAGAAAGAGAAGGGGTAAATGAATGAAATAAAGGGATCACATAACAGGTCGATAGGGGATAGGGTATGGAATTGAGTTAGGGCAGATGGGTTAGGAAAGATGACATAGAGAGAGAGGGAAGTAAAGCCGCAGGGGGAATGCCCCGGGCAGTCAGTTCAGAGGGTGACAAATTCAAACTTCGCAGACAACTACACTACTCATGATTAACGCAACATTGACCATTGAGACGTCCAGTACTTTACTTTACGCAGGGCGCGTAGGCATAGGTGCAAAGCACAGACGCACGCGTGTCCATCAGCGGGCGTCTGATGGCTGAAATGATGATGATGTTTAAGCTAAAAAAATAGGCGAGCGGAGGTGGTTTTTTCAGTTTTTACCCCCGCTCGAAAAAATTCAGTATCCGGGGCGAGGAGAAGAAGGTCAACGGATCTTTCACACATCGTATGAAAACAGGATTACCTGAAGGCTAGCTATCCCGGGATAAATTTAAATTGACTTAATGTGACCACATGGTAGTAGTGGTGTGTAGGTAGTGATATTTTGACCTACCTTTTTGAGACCTCCCTCCCCTAAACGGCTCACGTTGTATAGGTACGTACCCTAAAGGTTGATGGTTATCAATGCATTAGATGTCGTGGGCTGTCGATCTCACGGCCTTCCGCAAACATTTTGGCAACTGACAGAGGTGTATTAAAATTCTTTCTGCCTAAGGCCAGACCGTTTATGTTCAATTTACCTTTATTTATTTGAAAGAATTTACTTGCATTGAATTTGTAAGTGGTATAATTGCAGTGGAATCTTGAATGCATTTTGGAAGACTGCAATTGATTGAGAATTAACATTTGTATTCTGTGGAATATTGTTTCCAGAAAATTTAGCTTTAGTTATTGATCTAAAAAAAGATATATTGTGCCGACCCCAATTAATTGGGTCATGGTGAAAGAAAAGAGAGATATACAATTTACTATCTACATATATAAAAATTCTCTATCACAGTGTTGGACCGCGATAAACTCCGAAACTACTCAACCGATTTTGACGATTTTTGTTTTCATTTTGCTGGATTTGTTCAAACGTACGACATAGAATAGGTTTCATTTAACTTTATAATCAATCAGTGCATTTTTTTAAAACCAGGATAATGGCAAGTTCGAGTTCTGCTGTCAACTGAGTAACATAGGCATCAAGTACACGGAACCATACCCTTTCTTTGATTCTTAGAAATGTATATACTCGTATAACTTGAAAGCGACTTTACCGATTTTGATGACATTTTTTGTGCGTCTTCGAGTGAGAGACGGGTAGTTTAGATTCACAATTCGACCCAGTAGGTGGTGGTGTAATCGGGTTCTATTTTTTCCTCAAGGCAGAACAACTTCTGGACCGCTAGTAACATTATAGATTTCTCAAGTATCACAAATCCCCTCAACATGCTTAATAAAGTAATGTCATTGTTGTAATATCAAAAATATAATCTAGGAATGAATCATTTGAAACTACCACACAAGGATAATCTACTTGTTATTACAAAAACTCCAGATCTTATTATTTGATAAAAGATCAACTAGATATTCTATACTCAGAATTGCATTGTTCAACGTTGCTTAAAGATAAATCAAAATAAACTAAATAAAGACATATAATATCCGAGTCGTCCAACTTCTTTATGTAGATTTTTTAAAAGTGTAGCAGCAGGCTGACCGCTGGAGAGTGCGAATATGCTGCCGGCCTCGAATTAGTTACTGTGGAACCTGGCAACTAATGCCATAACATAATTGAGGGTTGTTATGGTCATTTTTTTTGAGGCGGAGGAAATGATTTTCCCACCCTACCGGGTCGTTTGCTACGGATTGGGCCAAAGCGATGAGAGGATGCTACACCAGTGGCCACCAGAGTTAATCGCCGGCATGTGTGGAGACTCGAATACTCAATACTCCACTAAAAAAACCTAGTCTCTTGTGCCTCGCGCTTGTGACAGGAAGAGCGTGAGACTTAGAACGTAGTTCCGCGCACGCTGATCCTAACACATCACTGCTTGAGAGTACCCCGGGAAGCAGAGTTAAACTCATTTCGTCAACAGGGGGATTCTTCTCCTCTGCTCCCTAGATGCTGGAGGGCCCCTGCGACGGTATTACGGGAGGAACTCTTGGGCATATCTGCGTCTCCGGAACCCCGACTGACGTCGGTACCCGCGAGAAAACTTTAGGCATATTCTAGCTCTGGTATACTAGACGTTCGTCAGCATCGGAGCGCTTAAGGTCCAGGCGACAGAATCTCCTCCCAATGCATGCAGTGCTCAGGAGCTCTTTGTATCTGGCTTTTCGCCCATTTACCTAGTGAGAGCCTCTATAGATATCGGTTGAGAATCCCGATTTTAGACCGTTACCATACACCACTATCGGTACGATAGTCGTTGACTTCATATGCGACATAGCAGTAACTTCGAGCGCGAGGTCTAGATGATTAAGTTAATTTGTCCGTTTCAGCTTTCACGAGGTATCTGTCATCGGGAATATTTATATCAATGAGCATCATACGTGTTTCAGATCCATCTATTATAACATTGACAGTCTTGTTGGCAACAATAGTCCTTCCTGTCTGTGAGAATATATCGATCCCAATAGAGCGTGTTATTATTATTATCCATTATCGAGAACTTGCTCAGAGGTATAATTAAAATAAGATACCGCAATCGCTATCAGATCGTATTGAAGAAGCAAGTTACTGATGGATGATTCTGGCTATTAGGTTTTGCCTGTGCAAATACTCGGAGTTACCAAGATTAGAACAAGAGGAAGTAATATACCTGATATATTCGCCCGGGTGTCGACATGCCTGACATTTTTTTTATACAGGTGAAATCTGTTTGTATACCACAGGCTGCGCCAGGGGGAAAGGTCGAAACCCGTGCATTGGAATTGCCAGGTCAGGGCGGCACTAGCACTTCGCGTATGATGTGCCGTTGCCACGCCGCAGTTAAGGGTACCCCCTAAAACCCCTTGCCGGGTTGTGGGCGCGCTTGCACATTCACCTCCAGCCCAGATGAATGACGGCCGGCCTTTTACCGGCTGGCCCTACTATTTGTTACCTGTGGTCTCACCACAAGGTGAGGGCACGTGTCCCTTCTCTCCGGCCTTTGTGTGACGGTGAATCCGGTTTCTCCGCCAGCCACCCGCATATAATATGGAAATATGATGTCACGAAATGTAGAATCCCTTCCACCCCTTGTCACGCTTCGTTTCCTTTCTACTGCGTGTGAACTGCACACGCACAAACACATTTTTTTTATTACTACATGCTGACTATGAATGAGAACATCCTGAAGAAACTTGTACAACAAGGCGCCTGGACACGTCACGTATAAGGGCCGATGCCCTAAAATGGGACGTCTCTTCAATAATAGTGTTATTAAATGGCCATTGTTGCTCCGGATAGACTCATACTAATTTTCTATTGTCTGATGCTATAGAACTTTGTTGGACTAAAACCCATTTATATTTTGAACTAGCGAGCGTGGCAGTTGTTGTCCTGGGGCTCATTGATGGACACTCGTCTCAATCGTTGTTTTGCTTGATTTCAATATTCCGTTAATTCGAACAGCAAGTCAGTGGCATGCCACTCTATTTTTATAAATATTTATAAGATATACTCGCGAAACAAATGTTTAAAGTGTTGGTAGCTTTTTAATATTCATATCGGTAAACGTCATTTCCGCTACTGGTAATATGAATTTTATTTTACTGTTATTCCGATGCGATAATATCGAGAATATATTGTGAATTTACTAGAATACGAATTTTTGACACTATCGCAATGGAATCGTATTTTGAATATCTTCAAAACAACAATATATTAAAATAGCAGAATTAGGCCCCTGCTCTGCAAAAATATAATCTAATACATTTATAATTCTAAATCATGCCGAGATCCACTCAACACACACAAAAAAATCAAATCAGTGAAACCGTTTTTTAATTTTAGTGACATTGAAGAATAGCAATTAATTTCTATATAAAATATAGGTACTAGCGGGCCTGGCAGACCTTGAAAAAAATCATCCGGGTACTGACTTGAACACACAAAAAATTTCATTAAAATCGGTCCTACCTTTTAGGAGAGTTAAGTGACATACACACGAAAGACATCCAAAATTCATGCTTGATGCTTTAAATGCTTTAGGAGACATCAGGAAGCTGTATTAATTAGGTCGCCCTAGTCTGTCTTTTGAATTCTACTGCTGATAGTAGGCGTCTCCACATATGCCACTAAGTCTGATATTCGGCTTATCGCATCTAGTCTACCAGTCACCTTTTAAAGGTCGTCGCACTACCTCGCCGAGGGCGACAGACGGTACGTTTACCAAGACGCGGTCTCCATTCAAACTCGTTTACCCCGTTGGTTATTGGTTCTACAGCAAATATGATCGGCCTTGTCACTCCAGCTTCCTAATTGTGTTGTTGAATCAATTTCTTTTGTAATAAATGGAAAGATCGTATTATATAACTTTTATAACAAACTATTTTTATTTTATAATTATTTCGTTATAATTAAAAAGTCACAAGAAATTAAAAATACGCTTTTGAACCCAAAGCACCCGAGTGCCAATGACATTCCGACAATTCCCGAACAAACCCGAGCATGCATGTTTCGTCACTATTGTAATTTTTCCTAATAAATTATCGTAGCTTCGTATGTTGATGAATAAACGCGCTTGTGTTTCGGGTTGTTGTTGTGGGTATAGGACCTTTCCATTTGTAAAAAAAATTGATTCAACAATCCATTTCGAAACACAATTCTCTACTTCATTGTAAATCCATGTGGAACATCTCTGCCGTACATATATATCGATTTGTGTATATACTATATTGTTACGAGCTACAGGACTCGAATTAAAATAAATGCCGTTGGAATTATTATAGAGTTTATTAGAACTGTACAAACACGTATAATACAAGTGCAAAATAATACTGGATGCAACCAGTTCACACTGCACGATTCAATGCAATCAACATGCGCAAATTCCGTCACTATGTCGCTAATAGGAAGTATTACGCGTCTTAATCGTATCGTAATCGTCGAATGACTGTCCCCACCCCTCCGTTCGGGTATTGTTTTATACTAAACTGTATAAAACGGGCCGCTTTAACCCACACATCTGGCAATGCAATAAACGACAAGGATTAAGTCGTTCAACACTAATTACAGCCATAAAATAAGTACGATAACAATGAATGTTTTCAAAGTAAATTCAAGGAATTCGTTTTTACAATATGCAGCTGTGGGGTCTTTCTTGGTATGTAACAATATATTATATATCAATTCACAAGGCATTGGAAGCACTAATTAAATACTATTTTCTTCAGGCTTAATGCAGTATAGGCATCTAGAAGCTTTGACATCATTTCCAATATGCTATCCAACCATATATTCTGAATAGACAAGGGTGTGTAAATACACCTTTGATGTGCTCAATTATCGTACAAATCTTGTGGGATAAAGCATGGGAACAAACCGGACAGGCTTGTGTATGTTAAATTAGTTCAATAAACCTAACATTCTTCATGTTCTAAATATCAAATTCCATGTCAGTGACCCGAATTCGTTGCTCCCGAGTGTATTTACATGAAAATGTATTCGTGAATATTAAGTACTTGGTCAGTGATTGGTTTCCTTTGACATGTGTCTCTAAGTGTATATAGTTAATATGATATTATTTAAGTTCGTAAGCATTAACAAACTAGTTTTCAAGGCACCCTTGAAAACTAGGTGTAGTACATTAATAGAATACAACGTAACATGTGGTGACGTATCCATATTATTATATAAATAAAAAGTTTGAATGGTCATTCGTTCATCTTTAACGAGTTGGGGATAAATCGATTTATATAATTTTAATAAATTACTTTTTACTTAGAATATGTTAGACGTAATTTCCATGAATGTTGATTACGTTTCGACATATGGGTATTAATGAAACAATGAAATGATACAAAGACAGGTAAAGCTCACCGTCACTAGTGAACTCGTCGAACTGACAGGTAATTGGAAAATTATATTTCAACACATTTCTGTTGAAAAATCTTTTTAAGTCTCTTTAAGTACTCAAAGAGTACATTGAATATATAAATATTTTTTTTATACATTGAAGTAAAAGCGTGTGTTAACAGTTCGACATTTTTTATTGAAGTAAGTTTGAATTGTATTCTATATAATAATCATATTTTGTTTATGCCATTAACCCTTAGAGGATTTACAACAATTTACTAAAAAAAATGCATTTACGAAGCCTGTATGCATTGTTCGAAAGTTAAAAATCACGCACCACACAACGGAACGTGCGGTAAAATAGCTAATTAGGTGGAAATAAAGATATAGAAATTTCGCCAACGAGTTTCACATTGCGAAAACAAAATAAGCTGAATAATCGAACGTCCTTGGAAGCGCTTTTAAGCAATACGCTTGACAAAATGAGACGAAGGATGTAGTCCCAATTTGCACCACGCGCACGTGGCGCCATTTGCAAATATGCGCTATGTTCATATTAGATGTCATGTGTATAAGCAAACCCGGCAAACGTTGTTCTGCCCTAAAAAACACCATGGAGGGGTGATAAATACTTTACGACCTATTCTCAGACTTACCAAATATTAAAAAAAAACCATTATAATCGGTTAAGCTGTTTTGAAGAAGTTCGACCGCAAACACCATGACACGAGATTTCTATATATTAGAAAACGTATGTATAATTTTGTGCGTCTTCTTCTCTCTTCGACTCATGACTTTCCATAAGTAATCTGTAAGTTCGTTTAGTTTTCATATTTCATTTAGGGGAAGTTTATTAACTGACGATATTCATGGTCTGTTGTTTACCTATTTTTTTCCTTTGTTCTTTTTTGCGTTTGTAATATACATGGGTTATTTGTTAATGCTTAAAGTCATTACATCACCATTACAGAAAACCTGCGAACTAGTACCTACTATTCTTTATTTCTCGCATAATAATCTAACATTATATAAAAACTACATTAAATTTTAAAAAAATCATTAAACACTAAAAATAAACTTAATAATAAATAAATATAGACTGTGATAATGTATTTTTTTAAACTATACTGCAAGTAAATTCCTAACAAATATTATATCTATACATATATTAAAACTGTAGAGGTCGATTTCTGTACAATGAAAAAATGCTAAATACCGATTCAGGGGGATGTAAGAAGTGAAATATAATAAATTTAGATTTCTTTCAATTTTTTGTTTGTCTGTACGGGCTAATCTCCGAAACGACTGGACCGATTTAAATGAAATTTTGTATGGTGGTAGCTTCCTGGTCAACATATAGGATACTTTTGATCCCGAAAAATTAAATAGTTTCCGTGGGATAGTTAAAAAACCGCACCACGCGGACGAAGTCGCGGGCATTAGCTAGTATACACTAAAAAGTTGTTGGCTCTCTTAAGAGATATCCCTATTTCTGAATCTACCCAAAAGAGAACATGTAACGTGTTAGTTCGCTATACTGCCTGCTAATGGACTTAACTTAGTTGTTTGTCGTTGTAGATTAACTTATATAGCCTCGTGTTTGATTTTCATAGTGCTTGCAGAATATTCTCTAGTCTGGGGTAGTTTAGAATTCAATTTCTCGGTCGTAATAGCAACACGAACATCCTGAGTGCGCTTTCAACTTGAAAGGTCGAACCTAAGTGGTCGGAAATTGATTAAAACCGTTTATCAATATTTAGTTTTCTACGTATATTCCAGTATAATAAAGCTTCGGAGAGATTTTGTGTCTGTTGAGCGCCATAATTATATTTATCACACGACCATCATCTAATTAGGATTCGGTAAATATTTTGGAGAAAATCGAACACTTGTAATATCCATCCGTCTATAAGCCCGTGTACCAATTATTGCGATTATCTCAGTCGTTTTGCCCGAAGCCCGAGTGCTATGTGAATAACATTTGACAGCAAATTGTATTCTATAATAACTATGATTTTTATAAACATATTTTACCGGAGGACCTGGCAGACGTTGTCCTGGCCTGAAAAAAGAAAATCATAAGACTCGATCCTAGCGCCACCTATCGGTTCTAACTTTATCCGTAAAATGAAAATCTATATTTTGTTAATGAAATTAGTTTTATGTGATATTTTAATATACATTCCAAAGGCATTTATTCACTTTTTCTTTGCTTTATTATATATTTTGTATATTCGTGATCTTTTCTTTTAAATATGTACTTCTTGCTGATATATCGCTTAAATTATTTTTTGATCTAATCAATCTTGTCTCTCTATTCTGCACACTCTTACGATTACTACGTACTGACGGTAAAGAACATAAATGAAGTGCGAAACGCCTCAGTACCCTCAGTTTTCCTAAGACTGAGGAGTCACGGACAAAGGGCAAAAGGGCAAAACCTTAATTTGTCATATTTCGTTTGCTAAAAATATACTACATAATATGGACAGTGTTTGATTTATTCATAGGAAGTTATTTGTACAATCCTTACATAGATTATGCCTAAACGCACATTAAAGTTTATCCAGTCTTAAATGAAAGTCTCCTTATTTAGTCGCGCTCATAAATATGTATATTCAAGGCTCAGAGGTTCTCAACATTTATGGACTACCGTCCCTTTTACAGGATAAAGAAATTCCAAAGCCCCCTTTTACATAATATATAATGTTTACCTTCTAAATCCACGTATATAGTGACTCATCACGAAATCTCAGGAACTATAATACCTATAGACTTGAAATTTGGCATAGACCTTTTTTTCGCCAAGTAGAGGCTAGCTAAGAACGGAATTTACGGCACGCGATGTGGGTGGGCATCAACTAGTATATATGTTTATTTACGGCGTAATTGAACACAAATCATTGGTGTAAACGATAAACTCCGTCTAGATACAATTTATTTTCATGAAAATAATTAAATAGGTACGCCGTTACCGCCCCCTTGACAGTCCTATCGCCCACCCATTTGCTTTTAGAATCGCTACCGAAAGGCTCCTGCGCCCACTAGGGGGATACCGTCCTCTTTGGGAGCCTGTGGTATACCTGTAACGCTTTGTTTGAGTTGTCAATGTTGATGCTTGTTAAGTTATTGTACAAATAGGAATTTATATTACTCATTTGGTTTTTCTTCATCTTGCTATAACTTAGTTACACATATATTTATCTTTTATATACATAAAAAATAATCCGTAAAATGTATTTACGCGCATAACGTGTTTGAGTGGGTTGCCGGATTTTATATACACAAGTGGAGCCGGTAGGTGGCGTTGAGATCGCGTTCTAAGATATAGATTATATATATATATATATATATATATATATATATATACATATGTATGCAAAATATAAATTAATAGTTACCTAACCTAAATAAAATAATGTTAAGTAACCTACATTTAACATTATTTTTGGTAAACAATTACTCAACTTTGGGCAAACACAGTCATGATTCGTAGAAATCTGTAAATCTGAAAAAATTTCAACACTTTTTGACGGCACTAATTGTACAAGGAAGTAACGATCCAAGATAAATTTAAATATGAATACTTTACCAGAAGCCGAAATAATTGTTTGAGACCTTGATTTAAATTGATATATTAGTTTTATAAATTAAAAAGAGATGCAAGTTGGAAACATATTAACAAGGTAAACATTACCGCCGCCTTCATCCGATTCTGTTTCTGTAGTTTGATTTTTTAATATTCTATTAGACCAGTATAGAGCAATTTTGAAACAAAAAAAAATATATAGTAGGATGACACCCATTAGAAAAGGAAGAGAATATAACAAAAATGAAAATTAGGATGGTTTTTTGATTTAAGTCGAAATAATGTGAAAATATAAAATATTTTAAATCAAAAAATTACAGTGCGTTTGGGACATAAAGCACGTTTTCACCAAATTTCGTGAAACATTTCTTTTTGTAAAAGATAAAAATAAAATCAATAAACTTGGTTATTTGAATTTTTCACATAAATTTTGAAATTATGTGAAAAAAGTGTTATTATAAAAGTAGTAGATCATTGCCTATAACTTTGCCATTCAACTTTTTTCATGGAAATTGTAGCTTTGCCGGAAATCAAGACAAACCATTCTTCACCCTTAAGGGCGAGTCCCCTTCTGCTTCCCGACCTCAGATTGCCCGTATTTTTTTTTCTTTCATTTATATAACAAAAATCTAAAAATTCTCTCTTCCTTTTCCAATAGTCTCATTCTACTAATATTTTTTTCCTTTTTTACCATTTTCATAGGGATTAACACTGGTCTATATTCCTTTTAGCGTGCTAACATTCGCCTATAATAAGGTCATAACTTGCGTCATTATACAAACACATAAGGGTGTAATATGATCGAAGCACATATATTACACATCCTTTATCTTACTTACTCCTTTATGCCGTCGAGCTATATTTTTTTCTTTCTATTAGAACTGAACAAAGATACGTTATTTATAAATCACAAAGAGTCTCTTATAATGCCCTTTTGGCGGAGATGTAACCTACATTTTTATTAATCACCAAACAAACATACACACGGTATATCCGCAGGGTCAGCAAGTTAGGCATGGTTTAGACCAGACACCCAGACCATAGTATATAACAGAAACTTCGATTACGAAATTCACTACACCCGGATCTAACCCGGAGCCTCTGCTCAAAAGCAAGGTACGCAGATACAGGCTTAGCCCACTCAACCACAAAGATTTTTATTAATAAACAACAAGATCGATATATTCAATCCAATATAAGTCTTCAAACATAACTTCTTATCCCCATGCATTGTGTAATCAAATTCTAAAACGATAATCAAATTTATTGCAATGTCGGCCCTGTGAAGCCTCGTTTGTATATATATCGCGGGCTTCAAGCCAGAGGGGCGTATAAAAAAAATGTGTTTCTTTTTATTTCGTCTATAATTTATATTTTTATCGAAAAACCACCTCTGTTTTTTGTCTTAATAGTAGGATAATACTAGTAGAAGTACTTTCATGGACAGACATTGAATACATTGAAAAAAACTTATTAAATTTTTTGTATCTCCTGAAAAGTTGGTTTTTGCTTATACGCCCCTCTGGCTTGAAGCCCGCGATATATATCGTGTATCTTATTTTGAATACGTGTCAATTATGTCATTTTTAAATACAAAGCGTGCTCAGCTTAGGCAGTTTTCTTTGTTTAAAATTATAAGTATAAATAAATTTAATTAATTACAGTCCGGTCAATCTAGACCAAGAATGACAGTGAAGGTGCATAAAATCATAACAAGCTGAAAATCAGTAAATTTTTTAAACATAATTATATATAAAATATTCAAGTTCCCATCATTCCCGTATATGGAAAAAAATTTACTCGAGAAAAAACTTTTACAACTTTTTGAATCGTTATATCTCCGAAACCGTGGCTCGTAGGAAAAAAAGTATTGTTACATAATTTTAAGATGTACAGTTTTTATCTGGAGTATTTTTATGATAAGACTTACCATTTTGCTGAAAATCGCGAAAAATAATTTTTTGACGTTTGACCTCGAGTATTTTTTTCCATACATGGAATTTTTTATTTATAATTATGTTATGAACAATTTCAGTAATTTTCAGCTTTTCAGTTGTGATTTTATGCACCTTCGAATGTCTAGATCGACCGTTCTAATGAGTGATATTCCGTCCGGCCTCTTGCCATCTTGTATTAGTAATACTTACATACATACATACATAACTTCACGCCAGGTCCCTTGCGGGGTAGGCACGAACAACAGAGTGCCATACAGGCTTATTCTTACACACCTCACTTGCTTCTTTGACATTCATAGCTCTTGTCATGCACGCTCGTCTATTCTTAAGGCTCCTGACATCACCTTCTGCTAATACATGATCAATTTGATCATGGAAGGTGTGTCGTGGCCTACCGCGACTTCTGCATCCATCCACTTTTGCATTGTATATCTGTTTAGTCATTCTTTCATCATACATTCTTTATGTAGTTATACTTATATTCAAATTATTAACTTGTCCACAGGATATTTGAAAAAGTGCGCCAATATTTCGGAGCGCAGAGTGAGTCGATACCCATGTCGTTCGTGCTTGGCTTCTACGTGAGTCTGGTGGTGAAGCGATGGTGGGAGCAGTACAAACTTCTGCCCTGGCCAGACACCCTCGCCCTCTTCATATCTGCCGGTATACCAGGAGCGGTTAGTAGAGTAAATTTATAATCCAAGATAAACCACAACTGGCTAAATACAATTAGTGTTTACAATTAAACCGTAGATGAATCGAACTCCCGCCACTGTAATCTTAGAACAAGTAGACAATCAACTTGACGGAGACACTTTTAATCATACACAAAAAGTCGTAGTCTGATAGACTTTGTATGAGCATAAAACTAATGACGTCATAACTTTGTACAACGCTATATTGTTCACCAACACAAATTACTAAAATGCACAAGATTTACGAAAACTAACTGAAAAAATTAACGTAATCAAATACTAAAAACGAATTTATCAAAAATAAATACTATATAACAAATCGCTGCTAGAGGGAAACGTACCCAGAAGGCTGGCTGCATTAGCGCGCTGTATAGCGATGCTTACTCGTTGGCCGAAATATGTGCCAGCCTTCTGATCATGGGTGCCATCAAAGAGTGTCTTGCAAATCTCTTTGAATAAACTCTTTGCCGATGGACCCCACGTATCTATGTATGTTTCAACTCCAAACGGCACAAATATGTAATCGCTTCCTAAGGCTGAAATTATTGATATCATATTTTAAAAGCAAAACAAGATATGTTTCTTTTTAACTGTACCTGAATTTATGTTACATAATTTGCCTATTCTAAAAATATATATACAACTTAATTTAAAAAAGATAAAAACTACAAATAGTAAACAGGTCTCAAATCACCGTCAGTTGGGAACGTTCCCAAAACGCTGCCCGCATTAGCACATTGCCCAAAACACAGGCCAGCGTTTTGGTTTCGTGAGACATCTATCAACAATTTTGATAGGTCTTGATAAAGGCGATGGGCTGCTGGACCCCATGGCCCGTTTCGACTTCAAAAGCCGCAAATATGTATCCACTACCAACGGATGCATATTTGCGGCGTTTTAGGTCCTCTTGTCGTGCGGCAGCTGCACTGCAGTTGTGGCTGCCACAACCGTATCGGGAAGATGGGACGCTGCCAAAGTGTCAACGCAAGATATTATTTTAAAGAATGTTCTATTATATATTAAATGTTAGAATTTATTGTCAGCTGTATCCAGTCCATATTCTATTCATACCTGCATACCGAAGTCTTACTCTTATACGGCTTCTTATTACATGGTTGAAATGCTTCTCACTCCATAACAAGAACCAAAGCTATAGAAACCGTGTTAAAATAGCTACAAAAAACATACATCTTACCTACTCTAAATTATGGCGTTGAAAGGGACGCACAATCGTGCATTCATTCTAAATTCAATTCAGTTTGCCTAGGGTTTCAGCTCCGTACTATCTAACGTAGATATTGCGATCAATGCCTTTTGTAATATGCTTACCCCTGTCGGTTAAAGATGGATCAAATCGTCTTTTGTTTTCCATACTCCCTCTTAGCAATCAATAATTTCTTAGGGCTTAAATAGATATCTAAAACCTCGAAGATTTAGGCAATTTGTATATGTTCCTTAATGTTGAAGATAAGATATGATTTATGAATCTACTTATTATTGGAATATTTGGAAGGGATTTTTCAATTTCTACTCAAAATAAGTATATTATTGATTACACTATATCAAAGTTGACCCGGCAAACTTCGTACCGCCTCTGAATCAATAATTATAAAAGCTGTTTCAAGCATTTTTTCATATTTACTCGCCTTTTAAAACTTCCCTGGACTTCCACAAATAATTCAAAACCAAAATTAGCCAAATCGGTCCAGCTGTTCTCGAGTTTTAGCAAGATTAATAAACAGCAATTTATTTTTATTATGTAGATTTATTTAAGGCTAGTTTTATTCAGTCAGTCGTGAGGTTATTTTGGCTTAAGGCAGTGCATATTTTTATACTAATATGTATAATATTTTACTTATATAATGATTTACTGGAAACGTATTGTAATTAAGGGAAATTATACCAGTTTTGTTTTTTCCTTAAAGAAACAGAGAAAGAAAAAGAAACCTTAATTTTATTTTTTTGTAGTCGTATACAGTAATAATAATAACATTTTAAGGGTCGCTTGCATAACGATCACCTTTAAATGAAATTAGTTAATCATATGAAACTTTTACACAAAATGCATTGACAGTTCTTTAATCATATTTAGCGAGAAATTTTGCGTTGTGCAAGACCCTAATCGTATTTAAGTGTCTTAAATGCGTTTAGTGTTTCTTAAATAAATTTAAAGAACGTTATGCAAGCGGCCCTTAGTATTTGACCTCAAAATATAAAATATATGTATTAACATTTCTTAATATCTTGAATAAATTAACCAATCATTGGATGGTGTGACTAGGATGATATAGTTTCCATGATGGCATACCCCTATATAGTACTATATATTTCAATTACATGCAATAATAGATCTAACTGAAAATATTTGTGACAAGAAAATCAGCATTTACAGTTGACCTTTATGTTAAATGGTTGTTTATGGTTAGAACCACCATGACAAAGCAAATAATATCACAACGGTGGGCAAAAAAACCCATTGTTAAATTGACATTGCAGAAGATTATTTACTATGTTCACTAAACTATATATGGACGTATATAATTGAGGTGCCCCGTTACTTTTTGAACAAACGTGTATCCATTTGTTCATAGTATTACGAATAATCAGGAAAATTGAGTCAACATAACAGTATGTCCTTATAAGATCCTTTATGACCTAAAAATCTGTTGTCTGTAAAGTCGGTATACTGACGATAGTTGAATGTGACAACGTTCAACACTCAAGTAGGAGAGAGACAGATGTCGAACGCTGCCGAACGCGGAGGCCGATTGTGCCTCTTTGTCGCTCGTTCCGCGCTCTCGCTTGCACTTCAAGCCTTAAATGGAACGCCTCAGAGCGAGGTAACGCCGCATGAGTCATGTTTTTTCGTGCGTGCAGCCGGCTCCATCGAATTATAAGACGTTGTCACGTCAAAACATAACAAAGATATTAAACAACCTACCTAATTTGATATTAAAATAACTTTAGGTGTATTTTAGAGATCTAGTGTCGTCCTACACGTATGAATATTTAAGTTATTGTATTAAGCCCTATACCTTCATAAAGATAAAGAGATATCTCTTAATTGTTCTCCATTGCAAAAAAAAAATATTCGTGCAGGGACGGAGAAACAATACAATTTTCTGCGGCCGGGCGTCCTGTCGTAAGAGGCGACAAAACAACCCACAGCCAGGTGGTAGGGTATTATCTCGACTGGATGGCTACCACCCCTGGTGTAAAGTATGTCACCATAACAACCTTGAGTTCTGTTCCAGCATTAGCGACCAGGTTCCAGTCTCCCTTAAGAGAGCAGCAGCGCATTTGTAGCACCTATGGTGTTGCAAATGTCCATAGGTAGTGGTAATCGCTTTCCATCAAGTGGGCCGTCTGCCTGTCTGCTGAGCTCCTGCAATAAAAGAATGGGATCATATGCGAGATGGACTCGCCCGTTCATGGTTGTGTTCCGCATATTTCTTACGATGCGTTTATTGGATTATTTAATTCAACATTGAAAAATAATGCCATTTTTAAATTTACTCTCTGTTGACGCGATTACAAGAAACTCTGACCACTGTTGTTGGCCCAGTGCATTATTATTATGTATAGCGATTACCGCTATAGTAGTACTTATATACATTTTGTCAACTTGTATATACGATAATAGTTATTCCAAACTTTGTAAATAATTATTGGTCACTTAGCGTGATATAATGATCTTAAATTATTTTACGTGGTTTTATTTATTTATTTATTTCGGAAACATACAATAATTATAATTCTTACAATATAAAACACATAAATTAATACATATCTATGATATTTCCACAAAAAAAAATAGTTCATATTACGGATTTGGCTCATAAAACTATAAGAAAATTATAATATATGTAGGATAGTGGTTGCATAGCAACTGGTTGTTTATATTATATTGTCAGGCGAGGATTGTATTATTTTCTTTTACTTTATTGCGATTTATTTAATATACGTGTTTGAGGACTGGCAAATTACTTATTTACTATCCTACATATATTTGATACAATATTGGAAAAATTAGATTAAAAAATTGAATTAAATAGTACCATACTACACAAAACAAAAATTACAATATTTATATAAATAATAACTATTTATATTAGGTTTTATCATTTAGTTATCAGTATATTCGGTATTTGTTTAAACAAAATACAGTGAAACTTGGTTAATGGACCTGAATAAGTGAGAGACCTCCATAATAAGAACTTATGCTGAGGTCCCAACACTTTGGCACTGAATTATCCCTGTTAGTGGGACGAAGCAAACTACAATATCTGGGATTCATTCTTTCGATTTATCATCATAGTTACCTCTATAACTGAGACTGTGAGTGAATTTTATATGCATAGACCTCTGTAACTGAGATAACAACGTTTTGTTTGTTTACTTACTTATTCTTATTCTACCCGCAAATTCCGCACTTGACTACGTAAGTAATTTTGAGCCCCAATGACCTCCACTTTTAGATTCGCTTTACTATCAAACGGATGATTATTTACGTAACGCGTTATTTTATTTAATAATCGCACCTCTATTCTGAAATAACCTGTATTCTGACCTCTATAAATGGAACATTGTAAATGAGACAGATATTTATATATACCTGGATATCTGAGACACTGGACACGTGGAATACCTCTATTAGTGAAATCAAATTGCAGATCCCTTCATGTCGCACTTAACCAGGTTTCACTGTATTATTTAATATATGAAAAATTAAAACAATTTTTTTTTCAACACATCGCGTCAATAAGCTAAATACATATACAAATAATTTTACTAATGTGCTAATAGATCCTTTTTATTTTATAATTTACTCGATAATATTAGTAACGATTTAAATAATTTAGTCTCTAGGTCCCCCTTTTCAAAATATTTGCGCAAAAAGTATACTTATACATTGTAATGTGCCAAATTTCGTATAACATCACAAAGCGGTGTAGATTAGATTAAAGTGGAAGTAGATTGAAATTTTAACCTGTTCACCTTGAAAACAGGGTTTTGCTGTAGAACTTAGTTTGATTTAAAAACGTTTGAATTTGAATTTATTACTTTTTGAAATAAGCTGCGATTCACAAATAGACATTGGCTGGAAACCATAAGAGTTGCTTTTCACCTTCGGCTATTGGAATCTCAAAAACAGAACAGCCTTAAAAACATTTTTGAGTATTTTAAGGAAAATGAAATTATCTGCCTGCTTAAATAAGCACCTTAGTGTTTTATTAAAAGTTATTGAATGAATACTTGCTTGACATTTAATATAATTACCTAAATTATTGTAAATTTGTTTCAATTTAGTTTTAGTTATAAGATCTGAAAATTGTACGCCTAATGAGGCAATATGTATTGAGACAATAAAAACAAAAAACACATACATTTCTAGAAATAAATTATTATTCTATTCTAAAACAAAGGCGAGGCTGAGCTCGTGTAAATTATTGATTAGCGGTATAATTATAGTCGTTAGTAACAGTAAAATCCGATCAAATCATTAGGTCGTGCTCACACCGCGAATATTTCCGCACGCTTTTTTGCCGCACAATCTTTTTTTTATTTATTGAGATGCTAGAAAATAGGTATGAGGCCCATTCAGTGACAAACCAGAAACAGAAGGTTACGTGTTCAAATCACGCTGGGATCACTGTTAATGACGTGGCGTTGCAGGAATAAATAAGCCGTTCATTTCAAAATTTATAAATAGGTAATAATTTACATAAGCGAAAGAAATAATATCTAATGTATAATTGGATTTAAAAAGATGTAAACATATATATTATAGTGACGACTTTTCTCTTCATGTAATGTCATCACAGTTGTCAATAATAAACTCAAAAAAGGCCTGCCAACCTGTGGGCGAAAAGGTTTGATTCAGCACAGCGGTTTCAGTCACCCATAAACGTTAGCAACACGTAGGGAACGGAGGTAACATAGGAGATAGGCATTCTGTCTGTTTCTCTGCTTCGGACAACAACATAAATCGGTTGATAATACTAGTTGTTGAGTTCCTTCGTCATTAAATTATTTCACGGCAGGTGAATACACATATTTTGCTGAAGACAATTGAACAATGATAATTAGGTATCGAATTTTTCATGTTCGCCTATCGTCTTTTGATTCAATATTATTATAAATTTAATACTCAAGCATCTTGACACGTGACCAGGAATTTATGAGCGAAATATGAAAAATAAATATTTTATTTAATATCTCTAGGAATTCAAAGAAGACTAATAAAAGTATTCATCAGTATATTCGTTGCTTTCGACGTCTTTATTCGTCGAGGTGAAATCCTATTTATGAACTATCCACCGCTTGGGGAGTTAGAGTGTGGGACTCGCTCTTCCGGGGTTAATAGTGCTTCCGCTATGCCCACCCCAACCTATTGTTGATTAAAACACCTCGTTCTTCCTTCAGTCGCTATTTTAGAGACACAGATAAATTGCTTGGTCATCTTAGTGAAACCCGACAGGTTTTTTTTAATTGCATGAGTCCAGCAGACAGGCAGACGGCCCACTTGACGGAAAGCGGTTACCATCGCCTATGGACATTTACAACAGCAAAGGTGCTACGAATGCGCTGCTGCTCTCTTAAGGGAGACTGGAACCTGGTCACTAATGCCGGAACATAACACAAGGTTGTTATGGCGGCATACTCAAGACCAGGGGTTCCTCGGCCCTGACGTATGGCGACGATACACGCTGGATACTTTAGTTGGCAGGTCTAAGCATGGCATTGTGAATTTAATTACTAGTACCCTACCTACAACAATCTTTGAGGAGTAGGATGTATAAAACAGTTAGCATCTGTTAAAGAAGTATTCATCCCGAAAAAAAATGTATCTAAATATAAGTATATAAGGAATGTAATTAAGTCGCTATTTTTTCAAATTATTATTGTCTTTTTTCTTCTTCTTACTTCTATTTTATGGGTACATGTTTGTCTAACCTATCCACGATAACGGAACCAATTTGACATAAATTAAGAATTATATTTCGTATATTTTTTCTTTCAAGTATTAAATGTACATTTAATTGAATATATTGATTTAAATCTATCTTCAAATTAAAAGAAAAAACATTTTTATTTGCGCGAATGAAAACATTAATTAAATGGTTATCATTGGGAGGAAGAAGATTATTAACATCGTACTAATTTATGTGTGGCCTATTATTAACTGTTAATGAGCAAATATAATTAATTTATTAAAAGTTGTTGATGTGAATTAAGTTAACAAAATTAATGAAATACATATAATATCTGTTAGAATATTTTATGTTCACTGCTATTGCGAAAGTGCTCTTCGAAATGCTAAGCGGGTTCCTAATTTGCAATATTAGTTAATTATAAATTATTTAATTACATTACAGTTACGTCTAATGGCGGTTTCCGTCACATGATACGTGTAACTAATCATATAATACGTCGCCTTAAATGTTCATTCATGTATTTATTTACAAAGTTTATAATTAATTTTAGACGGTTTTTTCTTACACAAATTTACTGAACAATGTCTCAGCATATAACCTTCTTTTATTTATCTTTAGAATTCATAAGTCAAAATTAGGATATGTATTTATTTATAATTATTGCGTTCTATTTGCTATGACAATCTATGAAAATTCATAGTCGATAACGTAAAAAAATATTGCAAAGCAATTATTTTCTACATAAGCTATTAACTAGGTCATTGCTCTACATATATATGTATGTAATATAGACTTATAAGACCTTATTATGCATATTAATTTAGACTAAATAGTCCTGTAGGTACGTATACATTTATACGTAAATAATTATCGGAGGCACTATGACGCATGACAAAACACGTTTTAATAACGTGCTCATTGCTCAAGTTGATTACAATGGAATTAAAGACGAGTTTGAGACTACTGATATTACCCATTCTTAAGTTAGAATTTCTTGGTGTGATACTTGCAATTATTACGAGGCACAAATAATCTTTTATTTGTAAGACGTGTTGCTGGCGCGTTTCTTGCCGCCTCTTCTCGTTAAAATTGCGATAACACGTTGCATAGAGTCGGAAATAGACTTTTTATTTTTATATGTATACCAAGATACGTACGCGAGTTCGTCCATACTTGACTCGAAATTCTTGTGGGATTACCGGGACTCAGAGTACCAGGGCATTAAAAAAATATTTTAAGCCACATTTTTAGTGAAAAGTGTATCGGAATAAGCTAATTTTCATGCACTCGAATAAGTAGAAAATTTATAAGGGTTTCTCGGGGTAATAAGTAAATTTGCTATCGATCAGTAAAATAATCGTTTTAGAATTTGTTTTTTTTATTTAGCCATATTAGATCAGTCCCAGAAAAAAATCTGCGAGATTCTAGGGATAGAAAGTAGCGCAGATTTTAAGGCTAAGAATTTTCTGTCGATCAGCGAAAACTGCATGGTGTTCTCCATCGTTTATATAGCCTATTCCAGTTCTATTTTTTATATTAATCTACCCTAATGGGAACCCACTCGAACACACACAAAATCACCAAGATCGGTCCAGGGATGTAGGAGTTCAGTGACATAGCATCAGAATTTTATAATTCAGTTCAATCGAGATAAAAACTATTCTATCTTTTAATTTTTTTTAATGTAAAACAATTATAAAATTACATACTATTGAATACAATGTAAGAAAACTTAACTTATTTGTATTGTATTCTACCCATAGTCCCTTAAGACTATAAGTAGAATACTGAGCCCAGATCACCGTCTTCTATTGGTAAGGTGCCCAGAAGGCTGGCTACGTTTCCTCGCTGGATCGCCATACTGATCCGTTGGCCTAGGTAGGCACCAGCCTTCTGATCACCTGAAGAGTCAATGAGTCGTTTCGATTTTTTTAAATATATATATATATATATATATATATATATATATATATATATATATATATATATATATATATATCTTTGGTAAATTTTATATATTTTACGGATGTGTAGTATTAGTTTCACGTTTAGGAATATTCGACTAAATACTATTCATTAGTGGCAATTCTTTGATACCGTGCATCAAGCAGATAAACTAACTTAATTGTATAACTGAATTATATTATTGTTACTTGGGCAACAATAATATAGTTCCCATGTGACCATTAACAAATGATCGCCAGTGGAACTGATTTGGAATAATTTCTTTTATCTGAGCTGATTCCATTGTTTAAACATCAGTACATTTAAACCTATAAATTTGGTGTTACAAAACGCTATGAGTCTAGGTGAGGTATTCTACCTTTAGTATGCAACGTCTTAGTTACAAACTAATAACAATCATAAGACCGCGCTTGCAACTGTGCACTCCTTCCATAAACCGACAATCTGAGTCGGTAGTTTCCTCACACAATTCGCTATGTTGAAATATTGATTAAGTACAGTTTCGCTCGTGCCTTGTAATCCTACGTCTAGCATGATAACAACAGTTTACCTGCAAAGCATAAAACGTTTATTGAAAGTTTTTGTGTTGTGCAAAATAACAGATACAATCGTTTTGAAAGCGGGCTCGTTGCGTACAGCATGCTCGGCGAATAGAATCTATACGTGAAAAATGTATGAAATATTTCAGTGGTCATTTTAGGTGGCGCTTAGTTTGCGAGTTCCCCAGCAAACTGGATAACACGAGCAGAAGGGGATACAAGGTAATGTCATCATTTTGCTGTGTTATATGCAATGATAAACAGTGAATTTCACTTATAACGACCATTTTCCTTCCAGCGTAGTAATACTTCAGTCCCTTGAATGCACAGCATATTTTTATTGGAAAATAATTTACACCCATTTCAGACATAGCGACTAGTTTTTACGAAACAGTTGTAACAAGTACCTTGTAATCCTTTATACATATTGCGATCTAGTCCACACCAGCGTTGCCAGACTTGTTTTGCCATGTCGGGATTTTGGAAATTTGTGAGTGAAAAAAGCGGGATTCTTTTGTCGAAAACGGGACGTGATAATTTTTTTTGGTGAATATTTATCTTTTGATTTGAGTTCAAATTACCTTTACGTTAAATTAGATAGCAAAAATAGGCATTGACAATTTATTGTAATAAAAACATAATGTTTGAAATGTAATTAAACTAAATTACGCACGCAACGCAATTCGCTACTTGCTCATTGATTTCCAAACACTATACAAATTGTATTTGTTATTCCTTCGTACGTTTACGCGAAATAGAAAAGAGTTATCCCCGAAAATGGGACTGAAACTGTCCCGCGCAGAACATTTAATTTTGATTTACAGACGGCCTCTGTGGTTGAGCGGGCTAAGCCTTTGCCGGCCTACCTCACTGCAACCCAGAGACTCTGGGTTCGATTCCCGGTATAGTAAATTTCGGAAACGTATTTTCTCCGTTATTTACCATGGTCTGGGTGTCTGGGATCGGCCCCAGAGTGGTCCGTTGTATATTACCCATAACACAAGCGTAACTTGCTTAATTTAGGGATATACAATGTGTATGTTTGTCTGCCGATTATTTATTTAATTTTGATTTAAAAATTGGAGCGTCCCGCCAAAATAGGGACGTGGCAACGCCGGCCCACACCCAAGGACTGAATCAACCAACAAATACACAAAGTTAAATATAAAAAACAGTATTTATTATAAATGCATTTTCACATTGCACGGCTGTATTATTTGGCAATAAATATTGTTGTTTTTCTACCTATGTATGTATATAGTGATTTTCGGATATAGCAAAGTAATTAAAGAGGTTCCTTCATCGTCGTTATAACCGAGATCCACTGTATTAGTATTTGAATTGCATCAATAACACGTTTATTCACTCTGCGTTTGTGGCTGTGTTTAGTGACGCGTCTTGTAGTCTATTGTTTTGTTTTGGACGCCGCCGTCGTCTTTTTGTTGTTAACAGCTGCTTGGCACTGCTTGCCGCGCGAATAATACCTACGCTGTTTTATGTAACATGGCCTTTGTTCCTCGTGACCGTCCACAATGTTGTGAAATTTAAAATTGCAAATTACTCTATATGTAAAATAGAAAAATACATATAGTCATAAACTTTATTAGTAATATGCATATTCATCTTCTGTTTCATATCAGTACCTAAGTGAGTCAGAAGTCATACTCAACATACCTATCTATACATGTAATAAAACTGTACAGGTCGAATTTCTGTACAATAAAAAATTGGTAAAAACCTAGTCAAGGGGATGTGAGAAGTGAAACAAAACTAATTCAGATTTTTTCAATTTTTTTGTTTCTCTGTTTGTATGGGCTAATCTCTGAAACGACTGGACCGATTTAAATGAAATTTTGCATAATGGTAGCTTATATATTCTTGGTCAACACATAGGATACTTTTCATCCCGAAAAGTTTAAGAGTTCCCGTGGAATAGTTAAAAAAAACTTTAATTCCTTAATTCTCCTGCTTAGTCTGCCAACCAACCTATTTGTCCATGCTTCGAATTAGTTTACGTTGAATGTCGTCTATAGCATTATAAATTATTGCGATCTACAAATTTTTAATTGAAGGAATAATAAATACCATGCGGGCGAAGTTGCGGGCATTAACTAGTTTATTATAAGAGCCATATTACATTTTTTATTGACGTAGAATACTGTAATCAAAATTTCAATAAAAAAAAATAATCAGATGAAGAACTTTTATTAGAACAATAAACTACAAAATAATTACACACGTGTCTCAACAGTCTATTAATAATTATGAAAAGTATTTCTGCCGCCTCCTCTCTCAATATCCTGTACTTAATTACATTTCTGGTGATTATTCGAAATATTCCTTATTGGAGCAAATATCCTCCCATTGCTTGTTAGATAGGTAACTCTTTATTGCACACCAAAATAGACAATTGCAAAAACAAACCATATTTATAACACTTTCTAGGCAATACAATATAATATGTTATGGTAAAACTAATAAATTGCCGATTATATAAATATAATAATCGGTAATTAAGCATAATTACCGTTAATTCCGGTAAATATGATAAATAAATGAAAATATATCAAATCATATCAAAACCGGTTTGATTACACAATTTTTACCATTATGAGTTGAGAATTATGCAAATAAACCAATTTATGTGATAATTTTTTTTTTATTTATCATACTTATCAAATTTTTAGGTGATAATCCATAATTACCGGTTATTGTATATAATCACCGGATTCATCACATTTACCGTAACTTTATTATAAACTTTAAGATTATATACTTTATATACAATAATATATTTCAAAATACAGAAGTTATAATAAATGTACAGTGATTATGTCGTGTTAATCAGAGTTGGTTAATTATTTAAGTTAGACAAAAATAGTGCTTTCTGAATAAATTTTTGAATGTTGGCAAGTATATAGCTTCTTATTTTATTAAATCAACATATTTATTTGGTAATGTATTTTTACATAAATAATTTTCATAATTTTATTGTTGATTTTCTTTGGTTTTTTTAAGACAGTAAAATATCTTAAAAATACAGTATTACGAGGAAGAGCTAACAACAACAAAGTTATAATTAAAAAATGCATAAAAATAATTATTTGGTTAATATTAAATATATAAAAATAGCATTTAATTTTATGCAACAATTTTAAGAACTCATTACAATGCTGATTTCATGACGTTGTTGAATAGATTTAGTCAGCATAGTAGTGATTAGTGAATAAATATATACCTACATGAGTATACAATATTTAATTATTGTTTGTAAAACGACGTGTGTACAATGAAACTGTTTGATCTGCTCCAAAAGCCTTATTTCCGCAACCGAGGCGCTCTCTATCGGCTGGCTGTTCACCTTCATTCCTTTGAGCCTCATCGCTTAGCTAAACATTGAATTTCTATAATGTTTATTCAGCATACAGTAACGATTTGCAGAGAACTTCTCGAAGTGTCCCTTTACGGTACATTAGAGTATAATTTGAGAAGAGTCATGATTTCGCTTAATTTTGGCCGGCAAAGCGTTGCCATAATTCCCGGTGTGCAAGCCTCCGTCGATATCGGTGGCCACTTTCTATCAGGTACACTGTTGGCCTTGTTATGTCAGTTAAAAGTAAAGCCAAAACTATTTAGAAATTACTACGTAATTTTCTCAAAGTGATTTCAATCTATTTCGATTTTCTTCGCTTTTGGATCGTTGATTTCGAATAAACTAATTAAAACCAAGCCTATCCGATCGCATTGATTTTAATACATGTTTAATATACAAAAATAAGTAAAATATTTAGATAAAAGTCGCTGTTATTTTTTAAACCGTTATAAGGTAGGTACATGGCTTTTGATCCTTTTCATGATACTTTTACGTGATCGTAACCAAATACTTAATAATTTACTTACGTTTTAACGATTTTACATACATACATAACTTCACGCCAGGTCTCTTGCGGAGTAGGCACGAACAACAGAGCACCATTCTGCTGATTCTTACACATCTCACTTGCGGTTTTAGACGCGGTAATTTATTTGAATTTGGTTATTCCGACGTTTCAGCAACTTTTCAGTGGCCGTGGTCACGAACGATAAAGATGACAATTATTATACAATAAATATGATTAGGCTCCCATAGAGTAAATAATAACCATAAACAAAATTAAAACTAAATAATTATCATGAACAAGTTGGCGGTAGGCTAAATCAAATTTTAACAATACTCGTTGGACAATTGTCATCTTTGCCGTCCGTGACCACGGCCATTGAAAAGCGGCCGAAACGACGGAATAACAAAAATCTAATAAATTACCGCGCTCAAAACTGTTAAAACCTAATTTTATTATGTATACAAGTCGCGAAAACTTCAGAAAATATTCCATAATAATATAATAGTTTGTTTCACTAGTTCATTAAGATTATTTTTAAGATAATTTTTAATCTTACATATCGGCTAAGAAGTAAATCGTTGTTTCAAATATATGTCTTGTACTTAATTGTATCATTCCACGGTAAAGCTAAACTCTAGCACTGAGGCTTATGTGATATCTTTCACTATATATAACATATATCTATTTGACGGGCTCTATGTTTCAGTGGTCTAGAGGCCTTTGCCTGCCTAGCTCAATGGAACGCAGACCCCCGGGTTTCTCACTCTTGGCTTGGTAAAGTTTGAAAAGGAACTTCATATTATTTACGTGTTCGGGTTACATGAAATCGGTCCCAGATTGTACGCCCTATGGGTGACATGTGGACAGATATATACGTAATTTAAGACAAATTTCATGGACCATAACATATGCAACGACATTTTCATTTCATTTCAGAACTATCCACTAGATTTTACATATAACACAAGTTCCATAAGTAGATGTTACGTCACTTGTGTATGAAATGTGACGTAATAGTAAATAAGTGACGATTTCGCTGTATATATATATATATATATATATATATATATATATATGATATAATAAAATTATAGAGGTCGAATTTCTGTACAATAAAAAAAGCCTTAAAACCGAATCATGGGGATGTAAGAAGTGAAATAGAACTAATTTACATTTTTTTCAAGTTTTTTGTTTCTCTGTGTGTTTGTACCGGCTAATCTAGGAAACGAATGGACCGATTTAAATGAAATTTTGTATGATGGTAGCTTATATCCCTGGTTAACATATAGCATACTTTTGATCCCGAAAAAAAAAGAGTTCCCGTGGGATAGTTAAAAAAACCGCACCACGCGGACGAAGTCGCGAACGCGAACAGAAGCTAGTATATGAATGAATGAATGAATGAATGAATGTTTTCCTGTTGTCTTAATTTAGTCCTTGATGAGTAACATTACAATACTTATAATTCAACACAAATAAGGTTAAAAGAATAATTAATTTACTTAGAATCTTAAAACAATCGACTAATTAACGCGGTAATTAGACAATTATTAGGTAGTTTTTCTAGCAATCTTTTGAATAACTGCAGTCTCATTTTTCCGTCGATTACGTAATGAAAATTTATGGACACCTATTTTTAACTAAAATTTTACTGGCTTAGTATTAAATATTCGGTCAGTTAGACCAGTTAACACAGTTGTATTGTATTTATTAGGTTAACTAGTTAAATATAATTTTAAGCTTAATTCATAGAACAATTATAAAATTACATATAATCAAATACAATGCAAGAAAACGTAACTTATTTGTATTGTATTCTACCATCCCTCAAGACTATAAGTAGAATATTGAGCCCAGTCTTTTATGGGTAAGGCGACCAGGAGGTTGGTTACGTTTCCGACCTGGATCGCCATACTGATTCGTTGGCCGAGGTAAGCACCAGCCTTCTGATCACCTGAAGAGTCAATGAGTCGTTTCGATAAATTTTGGTAGAGGCTCATGGCCTCCTGACCCTAAAACTCAAGCGTCTCACTGAGGGTTGCATATTTGCGCCGCTAGAGTGATTCAGCTGTTTCCGCCGCCGAACCGACTGATTGAACGTGTTTCGTAAATGGGATGCGGCCAACGTGTATACGCAAGTCATCCCACACCAAAGCTTAATTAGATTTATATTGTCAAACATAACACTAACACATACACACCTCGGTACACTCAAATTAAAAAAAGTCGGAAAGCATGCTAACGTCAATATAGTAAAATAAGGTTATATAGGCCCCGATGGGCATTGGGAGTAAACAGGCGACACCAAAAAAAAATCAGTTCGAATTGTTAGAGCAACCAAGTGCTGACTGTAAAAATAATGTAAATATAAAGTCAATAATTTAGCTCAATAACTGATAATATTTTCTTAAGTTTTCGCGACTACTGTACATAATAAAACTACGTTTTAACGGTTTTGTGATCCTGATGTTTCGGCCAATTTTCAGTAGCCGTGATCACGGAAGACAAAGATGTCAAGTGTCACACAAGTCACAACAACAAGTTCGCGGTAGGCTAGATAAAACTTTAACAATACTCATTGACACTTGACGTTTGTCTTCCGTGATAACGGCTACTGAAAAGTGGCCGAAATGTCTGAATAATCAATTACAGTAGAACAAACATTGATTTGGTGTGCACCAAGCTCCCACGTGTAAGACATCTCAGACGTTTGTGTCGGGCTAGTGTAGTTCAGTCTTTACTTTTGGTATGAAGAGGCTATCCGCATTTAGTAAATATAATTGTCTCTATTTACATTTAGTTGAAGTGTTTAAATATGAGAATGATGCAGCACAAGTTGAAAGTTAAGTTGTTTCATAACAAAGCCTTGTTTATGAAATGTATTCAAACAATATAGTCCGTGAAAAGTTTATACACTGCACATCGATGATTGTTGGAATCTCTAACAAAAAGTATTTATTACTGTGGTGTGGCATAGTACTGGCCACCAATACTAAATATTTGAATTTAGAACGTAGATGTTCTTTGTTTTCATCTGTATATTTTTGCCTCCATTGCTATTAAAATCGTCATATATTACGCACGTGCTGTTTTCTTTTATAATCAAAATATCTACAGTCCACAACGAACTAATATTTAAAGAAGTGTTTAACAATGACTGCTCGCCTCGTCTTACGGCCAAAAATTTACAAGAAATTTGACATTACACGTATGTCCTTATCTTAATTTATAATCATTTTTTAAGCAATTACCGTTCTATGATAAATGAAAGGTTCTTAAGATATATAAATCGCGAGTATATAAATACAACATGTCCTGCTCCTACTGCTGCCTGCTTCTGCACGACACTCCCTTAATTGGCGATTATCATGTGGAAGTAAATGGACGAGGAGTACGAGCGCGAGTACCTGTTTAAATATGGCTTAATGTTCACTTGTCGCAAGGCGCTTTGAAATTAAACAATAAACATTTACATACAATATTCTAATATAGCTATTGCAACTCGCGAAGGCTAGCTAGCTTTGCATGTGGTAATCGCATATGTGTGAGCGTGAAAACATAAGCTTACAAATATTAAAAGTAAATTGGTTTAAATAACTTTCTTTCTCATAAGAACATGTAGTTCACTTACAATCAGATTAAGCTAATAATTATTAAGTAATACAGTATAAGTCTTAACACTAATGTGGTCCTATGCAGTCTGCGATAGAATTATGTTGTGGTTTATTGTTTTATATTTGTTTTATTAAAAGGTTTTTTAGTTTTATCTTAAATAAGTTTGTTTACATTTTTGTAGGTCATCTGGTAATTTATTAAATAAGTGCACACCTTCAAACATAATGTTTTTTTTCCCGTAGTTTGTTCTTGGTACACTTAGCTCAAATTGCTTTTTCTTCCGGATATTATATTTATATGTTTTAGCAGGAAATTGTGTATATACAATCAAGAAATAAAAATGTACAACCCATCCAGCTCCTCCAGACCGCTGTCGAAGGGCAGTGCAACCTAAAAGGTTGGCAGCGTCGCCAAGTTTATACAAGGGCTTAAATATTTGAGCTTTTTTTAACTCATTGAATAGTTTGTGTACACTGGCCCCTTAAGGTTTCAAATGGTAATTGATTGACAACAACTATATGCATTAACCAGAGTGTATCTGTGGGGAAAGCTAGTATGATATCATATAAAATTAATAAAAATACCTTACTGATATTTGATTCAATTGAAAGAGCAAATTTCTTTGTTGTGTTTTCCTTTTACTTCGACAGCTCATTATAAAATGTATATTTCTTCGGCACTTTTACGGTTACGATTTAGCAAATCATTACAATAACCAGGTGTAGGAGTCCTATTTCCTTTCTTCCTTCTATATTCTTAAGAATCTATACTAATATTATAAAGAGAAAACTTTTGTACGTTTGTATTTGTAACCAATAAACACAAAAACTACTGGACCGATTTGAAAAAATCTTTTACCATTCGGATGCTACATTATCTTTAAGTTATATAGGCTATATTTATTACTAAAAAAAATGGGGATCCCTATTAAAACTTTAATAATGTAACCTAAGGTGTAAACACGTGGCAAATATCACCCCGGTGTGGTTTGTTTTGTCGCCTCTTACGTACAGGTCGCAGGGTCGCAGGAAATTGTATTATTTCTCCTTTCTGGCACGGATAAAAACAATTAATAGATCATAATTGTATGATCTGGCCATATTACTATTAATTGTTAGTTTTTATCCGTGCTCGCATCATGCTTGAAGAGCTCTAAGTATAATATTATATGACAAATGATTTTTGCTAATGCAGGATTGTTAACGAGAAGCTATTCATTATATTTATAGACTATAATTATATAACTACGTCAACAAGATTACAAATTATTTGTTTATAGATGTATACTCTATAAATTGTTAGATTTTTTTCTAATAAAGAATAATTAGAAATAATTAATAAAGAAATGGTTTTTATGTTCCTATCTTATGAAACAGAAAATTTAAAGAAACACCCTTAATTAAAACTTCGTTTTAACTTAGTTTTCTTAGCTTTTCGTGACTAGTACGCATAATATAACTACGTTTTAACGGTTTTACGCGGTGAATTAGATTAGGCTCCCATACTGTAAATAATAACCATGAAGTTAAAACTAAATAATTAAAATAAACAAGTTGGCGGTAGGCTAAATAAAATAACAATACTCATTGTTACTTGATGTCTGTGTCTTCCGTGATCACGGCTATTATCCCCGCAAATTACTAATGCGCTGGAACCTTGTCAAATTAACATAAGTGATGTCATCCACAACTCGATATGTACGCGTACTCGCCGGCCAGTGAAGCTAACGGTATTGAGTGTTCGGCTACGGTTCCGTCACCAAAATGGCGGCCTGGCGTAATAGCAATTTGCGAGGATAATACTACTACACCGTTAAAAAGGAAATTTATTACTTTTTAAGGGTTATGAGCGCCGCATTAAATTTATCGTAAGAAAATACTATCCTGTCGTCATTCTTAATTTTTTTATTGAAGTTCGTGGAGCTGTTTGGGAGCCTATACCTTTTCCCTCTATACTACACTGACTACCATGCGTCCTCTGTGACACTACAAATAATCATGCCATACTTTACGGAATCCATCCACCTCTTTTAGATCTACCTTACACTTGTATCCAGATTAAGATTCTATTATCACATGACAATCATGCCTCCTCATTAAACGCCTATGTCTTCAATATTTCAATTTTTCAGTTATAGGTGCCACAGATCCCCTTTTCCCGATCGAGTCACTCTCATAAATCTACTTTGTTTATAGAATTTGTCTACAATCTATGCTATGAAAATAATGTGAGTAATTCACCCTATGGAAATATTAGGTAATATAATTTAAAATGCATCATGCGCAGAAAATTGTCGTAGCGAGTGAAACGAATGGGCGATAAAGGCAAGTGGGATTCGTTATGCTTCAATGTTTACCTATAAATATTGGGTATTTTTTATTGTCAAACTTGGGGTCTCCGTCAAGGGTTTGGCCAAAGGCAGATGAATTTACATTGTTTAAAAAAACCTCATAGTCTAACACATTCTTCTTCTTCTACTGGATTACAAAATGTTTTTCATGTTTACGTTACAAAGTTTATTTTTTAAATTATTATATAACGGCTTTAAAACTTTTTTTTAATAGCTTCTATGTACAGACACAGCATGGTTAGATTTTTATAATATTATAGATAGATACATTTTTTCCGAACCCTATAAGATCTCTTTTCATTCGCCTCACAATTATTTCGTGTCGACCAAAATGACTTATATAAACACAAACTTGGATCATCCATTGAATACTGTAATCACTTGTGCCTTTCAACCAAATTGATTCAATGTAGTTGATCCCTCTAATATCAGCAAGGAATTCAACAGACTTTTATCGCTTTTTGGTTCAGCATATTAAATGTATTCTTTGTTTGTGTTAAATTATTACTTTTTGTGACTATTAATCAGATGAGACGTCTTCTCATTCGCTATCATAAAAAAACTGAAATCAAGAGAATTACTTTGTTTTAACCTTGACCATGTCATAAGCATCCATCTTTGTTTCAAAACAAATTGCTAGTCTCTCCATATTATAGCTGTTATGGTTGAAAATAATAATTATGGACTTGTTTTAGAATTTAAGCTATAATATACTATTATAATGTTCTAGCTGTGCCGCGAATTCGATCGAAGGTGTGTAATTTTAATATATCCGTATGTATTTTATCTTATTGAATATGCACTGTTTGCTACAAATCCATTAATTCTTCAAAAGTCATTCTGTAACATATATATAACATATACACATATATATACATCTGTATAAAGCTTTAAAAAAATAACTTGAGATATAAATAAAACTAGAAATATAAAGAAAATCGATTTTTAGCTAGACGTGTTGCTGGGGAGTTTCTTGCCGCTTCTTCTCCTTAACAGCAATAACACGTCGCGTAGCGGAGTACATAGACTAGATATTTTAACCTATAAGTATGACCTTCATAAGCGTTCTCCAGTGAAACTTATTTTAAATAAAAACTTTTGAATTTGAATTTATTAGGTGCAGGAACGGAGAAAAAATATAATTACAATACCACAGCCAGGTGGTAGGGCATTTGCCAGAGTGAATGGCTACCACCACTGGTCTAGAGTATGTCGCCATAACAACCTTGAGTTGTGTTCCGACAGTGACCAGGTTCCAGTCTCCCTTGAGAGAGCAGCAGCGCATCTATAGCAGCTTTGGTGTAGCAAACGTCCATAGGCGATGGTAACCGCTTTCCATCAAGTGGGCCGCCTGCCTGTCTGCTAAACTCCTGCAATAAAATAAAAAACCCACGCCATGCTTGACTTGAAATTCCCGTGACATAAAGTACCCCATCGCATTTAAAAAAGAATGTTATGTTAGGTATCGTTTTAGTGAAAACTATTTTGGAATAAGTTATTTTTTACGCACCCGACAATTAGAAACTGGTCCTGAGAAAATTCCTACGGGATCCGGGGATAATCCACACATTTTATTACATTAAAATTGCTATCGATTAGTCAAAAAAACACATTGGCATTCCTTTTTTTTGTCTGGGCGTAAATCATTCCCAGAAAAGTTCCCAGGATAAAAAGTAGCAGAGATTTTAAATCTAAGAATTTGCTGTCAATCAGCGAAAACCGCATAGAAATCGGTCCAGCAATTTTTACGTGAATGTTACAATACTATAGAAGATAATATAAAATTTCCGAGAATGTTCTGACGCCAATGGCCATACCTTGTTTCTACTCAGTAATATTATATAAAATTGTTACCATACCGACCAGTGGAAAAATTCTCAAAAATGCTTTATTGTTACTGGTTTATTTTCAATTTTTAATTTAATAAATAAAGTTGGGATGTTCCCAAAATTTAGCTATTTTTATCTATAGTTCTATTCATTAATTAAGGTAGTTTTTGTAAATTCGTATGCTAACTTAAGTCGAGAAATCAATAAAAATTTAATTCTTATAAACAACCTTAAAGAATATTTTTCTCAGATTTACAATATAGATACTATTGTTAGCAATCAAACTTGTTCATTATATGTGTGAGTCTCTTTTATGTACAGTAATTACTAATTAATATGTGTCTTGCGTCCTTGTAGCAAATTATATCAGCTGTTTAACGCTTTACGTTGTTTATAAATGTATCCGTATTTTGAATATTTTTATGTGACTGCTTGGAAATCGCATGCTGGCGTAATATGTTATTGTATTGTATATGTTGTTTTCGTTTTATAAGTTCTATTTTAAATTCCATTAACTACCGCACTCAGCGAGCTTGAAGGATGATTTGTAAAAAGAGAAATTAAAACTCGTTATATTCACTCATAATTTTTTGTTAGTCATTTTCTCACGTTATATTTAATCTGGTGACGGTGTTCTTGATGGGTATACAAAGATTGACTTGTTGCTGTTGTTTATTTTCAATATGACACAATTATGTCGATTAATGGGGTTTCTCTTGTATTTTATTATTTGAAAAGTCTGCCTATTTCATTTTATTTGTTATCATTTATAATAAATGAGCGGACAGGCAAATTATCTGACCTATTTTTTATAATTTCATAAAAGGTAGCCTCAGAGATGTTATACATTTTCAACCTCATAGATGTTGCAGCTTTACAATTATAGCATTTAAATAGCACATTCATTATTATTTAAGCAGTAATAATTCCCATCATGATAATTGTTTTAAAAGTAAGACGATAAGATTTTATATTAAGGCATGTTCTTTTGTATGGAAATAATATTAAAATTTTGTTATAGTATGTGTTCGCATCCCTAATGTCACCGAAATAAGGAGTTTATGTAGATTACAACATTAAATTGAACTGAATGATTAAAACATATACAGCGTAAACCCCATGTAACGTCACTCGGTTTAACGACAAACTCCCTTACGCGTCGAAATCACTTTGCTTTGGTTGGTTTAGCTTGTTTTTCATACAATGATATACTCTATATAGCATTACACTCACTCTCAATAATGATAACAATTCAGTAATAAAAAGGACCTTTAAAATTGTCAAAATTATAAAGAGCTGCGCAGCTGTGTACGTTCTTTTATCGCATTAATCTCCTAGCCCGTAATAAACTGGACCCTCGGCATCATGCATACCGAATTTTCTAGGTACTTCCTTTATCAAAAAGACGCCTCAATATCGCAAGACATGAATAAACGTAAAAATACAACAAAATTACTGGTGCAGCAAAAAACTTCAGACAAAAATAACAGACTTCTCTCCACTTAACGACATCTCGCTATAAAGGCATAAAATGCACAGTCCCTTCGGTGTCGTTATATAGAGTTTACAACGTCTATCACAACTGTAGTTGTTATTTAACTTAATCATCTTTAAGCTTTAGGTGTGCAGCAGTATAATACTTAGTGTTGTTTAGCGAAAATGGGCTTATGATTTAATATCAATCGTTTACAGGACGAGACTGGTCGTTTAATGCGAAGGAATATTGTTCGATACGCTATACTGGCGTACGTTATCACACTTCAGAGGGTGTCGCTTAGAGTCAAACGACGCTTTCCCACGTGGCAACATGTTGTGGACTCTGGTAAGAATGATTCCCACATAATTCTCCGGTCTAGATGTACAGGTATCTTAAGAAAGCATGTTTGAAATTTATAAATTAATATTTCTTCTATATCTATAATTCGTTTAGCCTCTATATTTTATGAACTTGCCTAAACTCATAGGTGCTATACCATCCAATGCGGCCAGCGATTTGGGACCAATATGTCATTTGTAATTTTTCTTAAGTAATTATCTCACTCACTCACTTCACTCTGAGAAGAGAGATCTGATCTAGAGGGAAACGTACGTAATATATTTTTTTAAGTTTTCTCAATAAATAAATTTACTAAAGATTTTGTCGTAGATTTTAAGTCCATTTTAATATGAAAATCTGCAGGTTTTAGAAGTACCTGTAGTTTTAAATTAAACATTGTATTATTTAATATTGTACCTCTAAACAAGCGAATTATTAAATGAAAGCGGGGAAATGTTCGCATTATTTATTAAAATACAAATTTTATTTTTTATGCAGGCGCCTTTTCTGTTGGTTTTATCTTTAGTGTTGTCCTTTATGTCTTCTTGGCAATATTTAAGTACATTGCACCTTTGACAACAAACTCTTAATAAATCTTTTAAAAAAAATACAAAATCGCCCATACAACAATATACATGTTGTTCAAAACTTTTATCACTATTCTTGAATCTTTCACAATATTGTATTTAAAACGCTAATATTTGTTTTATAATAACGAACTATTAAAACGATACTTAAATTTTTCAGTGGAATAAAAAAACTCATCAGTTCATCATATAACTTACTAAATTTTAAAACAGGACGCATTAATAAGATACATATCTATCATCACACCTGTTCCCAATGGGGTAATCAGAGACGATTTACCTCCATTTGCGATGATCTTAATAGACATGTTTCGCTTCATCTAGTTTCATGAATCGCTTCACACACACACGTTTATTATAGTTGCCTTTTGCCTGACCAATTTCACAAAGCATTGGTGTTTTGGCTTTGGAAATTACGTCGCAATCAATCGGCACCATCTTTACTATCCTTATTGTTTGTTGCCTTACCCTTATTTTGTTTGTATACGTCCATCTATTCCCTCTACATATCCAAACCACCTTAATATTTCTTTCTCAACTCTTATTATTGCATATTTGAATCCACAATTCTAAATGAATAATAACATAATAATAATTGTTAAATAAAAATGATTTACTAACGGTTCGTTTTTAAAGGTGTAACATTGTATATCTTCATATAGTAAGAACACTATTTTTAACATTTATTTTACAATATGCTCATACATTCATATAATGTAAAAACATATTCGACTGTGGCACAAAAACCTCATGGACTTACTCGTGCTGCAGAGGATCGTGTAGTACGTAATAGTATAATAAATATTGTAATCATGCTGTGCGAGAGACATACCAGTCTCGGCTTTGCGATTCCTTTACTAACTCGACTTGCATTAAAATTCTTTCCTTCTTTTCAGGTCTCATGTTGGAGAGCGAAAGAAAGGTGTTCGAGAAAATGGACGGCAAAAGTCCAATGTCGAAGTATTGGATGCCTCTAGTGTGGGCAACGAACATAATAAACAGAGCACGGAAGGAAGGGCTCATCACGAGCGATCACATTGTTCAGACCTTGTTAGTGGAGCTTTCTGATATTAGAAGAAGACTAGGAGCTCTAATTGGATACGACACCGTGTGTGTTCCTCTCGTTTATACACAGGTCAGTGTGTAAATTACTTCATTTATATTGTAGTAATATAGCCTATATATAATTTATATCATTATTCGCTACATCACATTTGAGAGCAAAACAGTTATCGCTATAGACCGGTAGTTGGATGGGCCAGGACTGCAGATAGCTCTGGAGCATAGGTCCTCAGCACGACAGCAGCTATACCGTCCGACCCGGACGACTTCTTGACGTCGAGAGAGCTAAGAGCTCTACGAACCACTTTCTATGTAAAGCGAACTTCTTTTAACGAGCGGAACTTCTTTTAAGCTTCCCACACCGCGGAATAGTAGGCGGTGTTGCTCCTCCGTCGTCAAGAGTCTAATAGGCCGCAAAGATGTTGCCCAGAAGTTTTGCTTTGTCTGTTGCGGTATAAGCCAGTAGGTCATCCGCTGTGCGCAACGATGGAAAGGACGGCCGACAGAAATTACCCTCGACAGTTTTGACGAGCGAAAAAAATTCTCGTGTTCCAGAAGGAAAGGGAGCAAGCCTCCCACCTGTTCTGCCGTTATGCTCAAACTATGCTCTCGCAAGCCGCTTTTTGAGGGACCAGGTGGCGGCTAGATACCTAATAGAGTTAATTAAATTTACAATTTTATTTTTATGGTATCCATACTTAATTGCCATTGTTTTTGTTGTATTAGGAATAAAATTTGGGGTAAGATAAGAAAATGTATTAAAAATAAGCCGTGAGTTTGATAGGAATGGATTTGGTATATATTTTGTGTAAGATGAGTTTTCGTGGATTGAATCGGGAATTACCCCCTTAGGTAAATAATACCAAACATAATATACTATCAACAGAAAATAAGCAAGGAATTTATAAACTAATTAGTAGATGGTATATTCCCCTCATTCGCAATAGGTATGTGGTTTACTGTTTCAAATTACATGGAATAATTATGAAAAGACGTTCATCCAAGGTGTCTGTTCGTAAAGGATAATGTTTCTCTGGTATAAATACACTTTGTTATGGCAATTACCATTGTTTTTCCCACAGCCTCATGAATCCAAAGGTTTACTATTTCGCATGAGAATTGTTGCTACGTACAGTGATGCTATTATCGTCACAGATTTAAAAACAGACTGCAAGTGTCAATATAGTTTTGAAACTTTTACACTTTGTACATTTTTTCAATTACTCCGCACAGATCTCTGCATTCTATGATGTGAGAACATTGACACTAATCATTTAAAATGTCTGGATATATGCATTATGAAGTTATAATCTGTATAAACAGTAAAATAATAAATAATATCAACCCATAAACGTCCTACTGCTGGGTTTGGGCGTTCCCTTTATTAGGGACGGATAGTATACTTGTTACTCTTATTCAAAACGAATTCGCGGATTTCAAGCATCAGTTATCTCGCTGTGCAGTTTTCATCGCGATAAAGACAATATGTATATTAGAACTTATAACAGAAAACCGCATAAGTTCAAACTTAATTTAAAACTCGAGGATAAGAGACGAGAATATATGCAGTCTTCATGTCACAATGGAAGAAGAATACCAAGGCACGACGACCACCCAGCACAAAACATAACACACTTTGCAATCACATTCAATTTTTATCCGTGCAGGAACGACAAGTGGCGACAAAACAAGCCACAGCCAGATGGTAGGGCATTTGCCCCAGACTGGAAAGCTACCACCCCTGGTCTAAGTATGTCGCCACAATAACCTTGAGTTGTGTTCCGGCATTAGTGACCAGGTATATATATATATATATATATATATATATATATGGTTTTAACGGAATAGCATTACAATAAGACTGATGCTCCTTTTCGATCAAAATTATCTAACTTTTTTTTTCAAAGTTAGCAACTGTATCTGTTGTTATTCGTCCTGAATAAAATTATTTTCTTTCTTCTTTTCATTAATTTGCCTTATAATAATATCAGCCCATAAATGTCCCACTCCTGGGTTCGCGCCGCCCATTATAGGCGGAACGGAGTTTTCCCGCCACGTTTGTCTAAGGCGGCTTGCCAGGTTTGACACATCGGTTATCTCGATGTGCAGGTTGCCTCACGATGTTTTCCTTCACCGGTTAGCACGTGGTAATTGTAACAATATGCACATTAGATCTGAAAACTAAGTGGTGCATGCGTTCCGGCCAGGATCGAACCCGCGCCCTTTGAGTTTGGGACGCGTGCGCTAGCCATTACGCTACCACGACTTATAACACGAATTTGCCTTATTACTGGTTAAATTTGACTAAACTCCATGCAAGTAATGTCGAATTTTTGCCAAGAGCAAGGTAAAAAATATATGCAGAAACCTGATAGTAGTCGTGTGCATTACTGTTGACATTAGTATGTTTACGTACAACAAACTCAATAAGTGTTACTAATACCAAAGTACGTTACTTTGCACACCAATCGAGCTTGTACCGCACTGAAGTGCACTTATCTAATTACACACACCTGAGATGCTGTAACGTGACGCTATTCGCATCACCTGAGAATAAATATCACTTAAACAAAGAACATTTATACTTCATATATATTGTAACAACCTAAGCGCTGACGAAGACAAATTCCACGTACAGATTCGTAGAAGTAGAAGCATATTTATTACCCGTCAGCATTTGAACTATTAACATTGAAACAATTGAAGAAGTGAGTGGATGAAGGTGATATGTCGCATATTCGGTTTTATGCTTTTTTTTGCGTAGATGAAGGGTATAAGTCGATACCAAATGACTACAGACCTAAGACCATAGATATAAGGCATAATTAAAAAAAAAATAGTTGAAAAAGGTGTTAAGTTCAGTTCAGTTCAAAACAAAAGCAAAATTTTTATTTCGATTTACTCAGAATTAGAATTAAAAAGACGTGTCACCTTCATCCACTCATGTCTTCAATTGTAATCCTTTTATGATCGTCTTCTTTTGTTTACTTATTGATTGGGATACGTTTCTAGTGAACAGCCAATTGTTTTTTGTACTCTTTTATGGCAGTTTGCGGCCGAGTTATTAGCCAGGTGTGGCGGATTAAGTCGACTACGATACCGGCATATTGCATTTTTGCTGTATAAAACGATGGCCTGATCGAGGGAGAGGCAGTCGACCGAGAACCACGATCAAAGCGAGACCTGTGTACTACAATCGGGAATCCAATAGTGACGGACTTTGCGCGTTTTATTGAATTACGACCTTCTACATTACGTTTGGACTTGTTGTGTTTCGAGTGTGTGTTATTCGAGTCTCGCATCTTCTTAACAATATTACTAATATATAAATTGTATTGTTAGATTACAAAACATGATTTAGCAAGTAAAAATATGGGCAACCTTCCGTAGAGACGGCAAGTGTCCACTGTGATTCCATATCTCAAAAATACTCAGCAGTTCTTTAAAAAATTTGGTAATAATCTTTTTGATGCCACCCAGCGATTGACTATTGCCATATAGTGTGGTATATGGCAATAGTCAATATGGTGGTAATATATAGATCTAAATATGAGAGAGAAAGATAGATATAATACTTTATTGCACACTAAAATATACAATTACAAAACAGACTGTATTTAAAAGATTTATTCATTATAAAACTTAATCAGGCGATGTAGGTGGTGCAGGGAAAAAGGCAATAGATAGATAAATACTCAAACTAATCTGAAAATTAAATATACAATTACGTACATAGTCATATATATATAATAATATATTTCAAAAAATATACATAAGTTTTCATAAATGTATTAGCATAATTATATTGTGTTTATCAGATATAGTTATTTGTGGACAAATATTGTTTTCTGGGTATTTTTTTAAAGTTGGTAAGGATATCGCCTCTCTGACAGTAAGAGGTAGCATATTCCAAAGATGGATATCCTGCACTGTAAAAGAATTATCAGAATACGATGAAGTGTGTGCAGGTGAAGTTTTCGATACGTATCAGAGCGCAAATAGTGAGCAGTAGATAAGCGAAGGAACTTAAACGTTTCTTAAGGTACTGAGACTATTGGGAGTTAATTACATGTTATAAAGGAGAATGAGAGTGTGAGTATTCCGGCGAAAATGAATAGGAAGCCACTCGAGTCTTTTACGATATTCGGAAACATGGTAATATTTTTGCAATCCAAATACATGAACCTGATACAAAATTCTGAAGCCGCTCAAGCTTGTTCAGCTGTTATGTTGTAATATGTTTTGTGACACAATTCTATTTCATGCGAGGTGACGGTTGTTACGATCTCAAAGTGTCAGAGCTAATTCGTTCCGATGATAAAACACAACAACAATTATGTGCGCATGCGGGCAAGGACTCAGGCATTCAGCTCCATATACGTGACGTTCAGCCAATATGTATAATCGCATAGATTTTTCTAAGAATTATTTTCTGTGTGTAATCAATTCAATTAAATTGATATTAGACCACTCACGGTTACTATTGAGTTAACCGTGTACCGTACGACGATGACGTTGTGTAAGAATTCCGACTGCCCACTTCCACCTCATCCCCTTTTTTATTGCGCGAGTTCAGCATACAGGCAGACGGCCCGCCTGATGGCAAGCGGTTACCATCACCTAGGAATATTGGTAACACCAAATCTGCCACCGATTTGCTGCCGCTCTCTTAAAAGAGTCTTGAACCTGGCCACCGTGCAGGAACAGAGAATATAATTTCCTGCAGCCAGGCGGCCTGTGGTAAGAGGCGACAAAACACCCACAGCAAGGTGGTAAGACATTTGCCCCACTGAATGGCTACCACCCCTGGTCTAAAGTATGTCGCCATAACAACCTTGAATTGTGTTCCGGCATTAGTGACCAGGTTCCAGTCTCGCTTAAGAGAGCAGCAGTGCATTTGTAGAACCTTTGGTGTTGCAAATGTCCATAGGCGGTGGTAACCGCTTTCCATCAAGTGCGCCGTCTGCCTGTCAGCTGAACTCCTGCAATAAAAAAAAACTCCTTGTGGCACTCGGGGACTGCCGCGATAAAGCTATTGAATAGAATTTTTTTATAAACTTATGCAATTATAATTATTTATTTATTTTTTATTTATGCAGTATTTTTAAGCTATCACTCATTTTCTTTCACTATTTTTTCATCACTTTCTTCATTAAATGCACTTTGTTTATTCATATTTAAAACACTTTATGCACAAATTTTACGCGTACAGCTATTCACCAGCAACTGCTATTCACTGTTGAACACAGGTGGTGTACCTGTGTATGTATACATATACACCTACATGTATACTTACGGGGCGCACATGCGGTCAGTGTCGCATTATAAAGATATGATAGATACCTATACACCTATATACTTTCTCACAAACAGCTGCTTACGTATTCGTCCGATTTCGGAACAGCTCCTCTCGATCCGTGCGAGCTTCGTACAGTCGTACCATATACATACGGTGTTAGGTTTAATTTTCATTACGAAATTTCTTGACTCGGTCGCCGCGCTCAAAGCCCGCGATAAAAGCTATGCAATAGCTTAAAAACATGAATACTTCTAGAACCTTTGTCTGTCAGTCTGAAAGTTTGCCTATTATTAGTACTCATTAACTTTATGAAATTATCATTCCCAGGTTGTAACGTTAGCTCTTTACACGTACTTCGTGGCAGCACTGATGGGTCGACAACTGGTGCCACCGGCTGCAGGAAGCACATCTAAATATGAACCAGACGTTTACTTCCCACTTTTTACAGCTCTTCAGGTATACAATACTGTTCTCACAAATATAAAGTTCTAAATAAATAAACTCAGTCACACGCGCAGCTATAACTCAGTTTATTGTTGTCTTTATTACAACAATGATATAATTATTTATTAATTATATAATGTGTAGCTTACCGTGACGTCGCTCTAGGGTCAAGCGATAGATCAGCGTTGGTCTGTCTATCAGATCAACATTTTAGCTGAGCTTGATCCAATTTTTAGGACTTAATGTAGGTATATCTTCAGTTAATTTGTGGTTGTATTCTCTTTTTTTTTTATTGTGCTTTTTTATTAATTTTAGTGTTTAACTTGTATATGTCCTAAAAATGAACCCGTTTTCGTTCTTTCTTTACATAAGAGGGCACTTTTTTATCGCGTCGAAAAGGTATGCCGCGGAATTGCCTTGAAGACGCACGGTGTGTGTGATAGCTCTCGCGTGATATAATTTAATTATTGATTGAAAATTTATACATTTGCATATGAGTGGAACACTATAATAGTAATAATAAGTTAATATACTCAGTGAGCAAGTGAAAAGGACGAGGCGGTATTTGGACAGACATTTTAACCATCCCCTGTAGTGTTTCCCTTGTAGTAGTAGCTCAGTAGGATATTTTATACATTTCCTCTCAAGGGGCGCCCCTCCCTTAAAATACTGACGAAGTAGTGTTCCCCCTTGATCCTATTCCCACTACCACCGGCGGGAGTACCAGGTAAGTACCTAGTACCCAAGTACCAAAATTTACCTTGGGGATTTGTGCCGTCGGGTTACCGATTCCGCCGTGTACGGTACAAACACTTTTAATCACCTTTCGTATATAAATTCCGCCATCTGCTGTGGTTTAACACAGATGCTATAAGCGGCGTCTAGTTGAACGCCGCTTTCAGCGTAGATTGACGTAATACCAATCAATGTTCTATCTATGATAGGATATATTTGTTGACTCTATGATTGGGTAGATTTATTTGTCAGATTATTGACATAAGAAAGACTGAGAGAGAGCCGCCCGTATTTTCATAATTAGCATTCGTAGATCGCGTAGTGTCACGCCATAGTAGCCTACAGCGTTACCCACGCAACTCCTTAGCCTTCGGAGATTGCGTCCTGCCGCGTATTCTACCGTCTCTAAAAAGGGCTTCCAAGAACTGTTTGATCTGTTGCCACTGAATTATTATAAGTAATAATTATTACTTCCATAACTATACCGCTCCCCATTCGCGGGATACTAACCCTAATCTCCTTGAGCGAATAAGCTCAATCACTCCACAGTTTCCTAAAACGTTTATTCCATTTACAATAACAACAGGGAACTCCCTGCCGAGGTTTTCCTGGACATTATAGGTAGAATATAATAAGACTACGTCTTCTTTATTGTGTAACTGTTATATTTTAGTTTAATAAATAAAATACATACATTAAAAGTTACTTTTATTATGTTATGACATAATCAATAATCAATTAAAATTAACTATGTAGCAAATCGCTGCCAGAGGGAAACGTTCCCATACCGCTGGAAGCATTGCCATAAAGCGTGGTAATGCTCCCAGCCTTATGGGCACGCTTGGCAATAGTTTCTCACAATTTTTTTTAGAGAAACCTTTTGCTGATGGACCCCACGACAATAAGATTTAAATTTAAAATTTATATCTTTGGGAATTTTCAGTTTTGCTTCTATGTGGGATGGTTGAAAGTTGCTGAAGTTTTAATTAACCCGTTTGGAGAAGACGACGACGACATCGAACTCAACTGGTTGATCGACAGACATATTAAGGTTGGTTATTATATTTTAAGATAATACACATATACAAAATTTATGAGCCACTGTTTGTGAACAATACTCGTGCGCAACCGATAATTGATATTACAATTTTAGTAAATTAAAAAGGGTTATCGAATGCACATGTTACACAGAAAAAGTTTTTAAGAAATGAATAAGTATATATTGGCCTTACTTATAATCGTTTGTTCAATTTTAAGAAACTGCTCAACAATTGATTAACAAAAATCTTACCCATAAACTGCTCTTAAGGATAAGAGGTGGTGGTAAAGTAACTCAGAAATAACTGTCAAAAATAACCAACATCGAGAGGTAGTTTAAGTGACTGCTAAGAAGCAAGATGGCAAGTTTTATTTGAAACAGCCATTGATTAGGGTCTTAAGAGTCTCTTATTTAAGAGATGGCTAATCCTTTCTTAACGAGATTATTATAAGTAAGCCCCTATATGTTTAAAGATCTAGATGGCTAAATATCAATGCTATGGGATATGGTAGTAGAGTGCGTAAAAGTGTTAAAGCATACTTTAATGACGAATTTTTCCGTTAACTATAAATAAACAATTAACCATAATTTATTTTTCCAGGCAGCTTACATGATTGTAGATGAAATGCACGAAGAGCACCCTGAACTTCTAAAAGACCAATATTGGGAAGAAGTAGTGCCAAAAGACTTGCCATATACCGTGGCCTCGGAACACTACCGCCGCCACGAGCCCCCTTGCTCAGCAGATCACTATAAGGTGAAAGCTGAAGATGCAGTGTACGCTAATGTCCAAGCACCAAGGAAGAGTCATGATGAAACTTACGCCGATTATGTGAGTTTAGTTACGTGACTGCAAAATTATATTTATTATACTTTGAAATCCTAATACATAAATTGGATAGTAACAGCCCGTTAACGTCCCAATGCTGGGCTCGGGTCTCCTACTATAGGGAAATGGACAGTATACCCGCCACGATTGTCCAAAGCGACTTGACATGTTTGACACCTGACATTCAACCCACACCTATAAATTGGATATTTAGAGAAAATTCTTGTAATGTAAAGGCTAGGGTAGCTAAGGGGTTAACGTATTCGCTTTTCAAAATGTGTTCGAATCGTGGCCAGGAAAACATACCATTTAGATGGGTTTTCTGACATAATAGACATATTAATACAATTACGACGTGCTGACGGTGAACGAAGCATAGTGGCAAGTTTTACACGTCTACCTAATAGATGTGAGAAATACGCCGATCCACCTAGAAGAATCTGAGATCCTCAAGCTTAGCAGTGGGACGTTTATGGGTGATATTATAAGGTTTATTTGTCGAAGTTTTTTGTTTCGTCTTTTGTGTTTAATGAACCGATTATACTAACATTTGGTAGGTAGTATGAGTTTTCAACGACGGAGATATGAATATGGAATACTTTAATTCCAGAAGTTTATCACTGTTGCTATGAAGTAGCTCTAAAATTTATGCGGACTAAGCTGCGAAAAGAAGTTTAATAATTTAACCACACCTATTTAAACATTAAATACAACAACTCCTTTAATAGCTAGTCTAGTCGGATTAGTGCATAGATTTTCTATTAAGAGGAGGACCCATAGGACCAATAAATGTCAACTGAGGTCCTATGGCAGTAATATCAAAGGTATCGAAATTCAACAAAACATCTACAAAGTGCATTCGTTGGTGATGTCTGCACGAACCCTAAGCACAATATCCGTAACCCAAGTATTATTCAATCTCATTCAAATTTTTAATATGATTAAAATATAGGATATAAAATTTTAAGAATATGATTTATTATAAATTATGTGGAATTTTGTGTACCAGGAGAGTGTTGATACGCCGCTAGTGGAGAGGAGAAAGAATTGGTTCCAAAGACAGATATCAAGGATGGGCTCGGTGCGTTCAGCGTCCACTGCATACTCTTCGGGTGGCCTCTTTGGGAGAAATCGCCACAATTCAGTTGTGTACTCAAGTCCAGAGGCAGGACAGCCTGCTGCTCTACCACCTCCTCATCACAAGATGTCATTGTATGAACGTCTTGTTGGACGCAAATCCGGTAGAGGGCAACACCGTCAAAATTCAAGACATGGTTTGTCTCACAACCTTTTTGTTATGATATAGCCGAAAAACTTACGCTTGCTGTTAATTTTTAATACTAAAACATTCGGCGGATTGTATCTAGTATAATTGCAATAATTTTATAAATATTGGAGTATTTCATCATATACCGGAGCTCACCACATTGCTTTCTTCACCTTTATTACTTTACTAAAAGCATCCCTTTAAAATCTAGCTAATTTTATATATCTGGTATTTATGGAAGGATTGATTTCAGGTGGTCAAAAAAGCAACGGAGCCGCTGTACCGATAACTCTACGGAATCGTCCACGTATACCTACACCAGATGTGACAAAGGAAGTGATGGATCGCGAGAACCGGATTGCAATGGGCATGCAAAACATGGGTGTAATAATGGCTCACCAGGGTTACCAAAATGAAGTGCCAGTACTAGGAGCGCTAGTGTTGTCACCGATACAAGAACTCGACAGTGGGTCGGTAAACAATACATTGCACGCAGGTCAGCCGGGAACTACTGCATTGGCACAAGCAGTCTTAGCACCTGGTGGATTAGCGCCGATGTTAACGGCAGCACCCGTAACATTATCATCGATGGGAATGTCGCAACTCACTTCGTTGGTTGCTTCTACCCCGTCTACCCCTCGGCCTGAAAGAGGCGCTGCAGACGGGTCGGGCGGTTCACCGCATACCCAACGTGCCACAATAACAGAATTGCCATCGTCAGATCGTGAAAGCGAACACAGTGCCGCCAGTACCGGCACCCCAGCTGACTTCACAAGAAAACCGGGCTCGAAAAGAGGCGAAGTTTATGTATAATTAAGAGGTGCTGAAATAAATGTGATCAATGGAATTTTGTACATAATTATATTACTTACCAATTGATCAGAGGGCTGTTAGTAGGTTATTGATACTGAATAAGATTCAAATGCATTTCTTCGTCATCTAACTCCTTTCCAGTGCTGACAAATTTTCTTCGGAGAATTTCTTGGGTTCTGCAATGCTCCACTGTGGAACTCAAATTCAAGATTATAATCGTCATTATAACTACATTTTGCGCAAAGTTAGGTAGGTATATATCAAGCAGTTTAATGCGATCAGTAGACTGTTGTTTATTTTGGAATACAATGTCAAGTTATTTCTTGATTTCGTAATGTTTACCAACTATCGTGCACAGTTGGAATTGCAAATGTATATAAAATATATCCCATAACAGCTCTGCAACTGTATTTTGAGTAGTTTGCTGCGAAAGGTTGATTTGATCACTCAAGATGTTTAAAATCAGGTGTCAGATTGTATTAATAATTTAGTAGCCGCCATTTGTTTAAATTTTAACATTCCAAATGTGATTAATGGTATATGGCATTATCCCAGATAATAATAACAAAGTTATTATTCTGAGGGCATAATGCTTTAAATGACATAATTATTAAAAAATATTTTTTCTATCGAAATCTATATTTTATTTTTTGTTATTGTTTATTTATGTTAATATTTAAATCAGTAAAATGGAATGTCAAGTTGAAAAAACAGCATATTCGATAATGCAACCTTTTTGCTTTTAATAAATGATCGCAATAGCTACTCGCGAATTTGTGCTAATAAATGCACGGTGAGTGCCATTCCCTAAGGATCCTCTCATAATTGGTATGCAAAGTTCAAAAATGAAAAGCTTGACTTCAAAGATGCCTGCAGCAAGTTCTGGCGGTTCGGTTGAATTCGATGAAGAATCATCACAAAATCTGGCTATCCAGTTGAGTTCCATGAAGACCAGGTTAATATACGATTTGGAAACAACTTGCGTGCTAAATCAATCTGTCTTCATACAACTCAATTTAAACTAAGTACCGACTATCGTTACTTATATTAAGCTCAGTTTAAATTGAACCACAAACAGGGATTTGTATATTTAGACTACTATTAAATATTTTTTTCTAGTTTTAAATTTGTTTTTTCTTTATTATCTTCTACTTTATCTCCGTGTTTATTTTCTTGCGCTAAAACACTTTCTATGGAAATTCACGTAAATCTGCTCTATAAGGAGACCTGTGGCACACACTCCTGAGCAAGTACACTGAGTGGACGGATTTTAAATATGAGCAAAGTGCGTGACTACTTCACACGCAACGTAAAATTTCGTGGAATTTCAACTTCTTATTTTATTTTAATTTGAAAATGAAATATAAGATGCATTGTATAGAAATGTAGAGAGAAGATCTTGAAGAGACTCTTTTTACGATGGGTAAACCAATTGAGGACTAACTGTTGCGGGGGTAGCGCGATGGGGGCGTGTAGGATACGCGACATTGGTGCGGTAAGTGCCTCCGAAGAAACGAAATGACCCGAGTCGAGGTGGACCCACAAAGCCATCTGTGTTCCTTTCTTCACGTTGTGCAAGGGTCTTGAGTAAATGGCGTGACTATTGTGCAAGACATGACAGAGTGTAACCCATACCTTGAAGATAAGTCTGAAGACTTATATAAAATGTTTTGTTTAAGTCAACAAATGCAGACATTTACCTCCAAATTCTCGTATCTATATGTCTTAAACCAGCCATACATAACATTTTTTATATAAACGACATAGACGTACTAGATGAGGTGCCACGGGCTAAGTTATTATTTTAGTGTTTTTTTTACCACTAGAGTGCTTAGTAGACAGAGTCCGCATGATAAAAAGGAAGTTACGTTATCTATAGATATTTGCAACACCATAGATGTCACCTATGTATCTTAATTCATTATATGCTATTCAGCTGCATTATTATTTGCTTATGAATAAAATAAAACAAAATTATGTATCCTCTCTTTCCTAAAGAGATACACATCTTTTTTACCCTTTTTTTGTTAAAAAATGAAGGAGTGGTGGAAGAAATGATTTCATGTTAATAATTTAAAAATGATACGCTGAATTTTGTTCTTACCTTAAATAACTAGAGAAACGTTACGAAATTCCCACATTACGTTTCATATCTTGAAGATTTAAGATATTTTTTTAGCAAGATATTATTAATTAAACCGTTGTTTCGTTTGAATCTCATTTTCGATCTTTTGCAGCAATAGGACCTTAAGTTACATAACTAAGTGTAAAGGCAACAAAGAAAACAATTTGTTATTTACTAAAATTATGTATTAGCAGTGTTCAAATAATTCGCTATGCTTAACAAAGTTTTATAAAATTTCAAAAAAATCGCAATAAAATACTACTATGACTATGACTCGTTAATATTATAAATATCCTACGACTTACAAGAATAAATATATCAAAACTATTTTCTTTGAGGGTCCATGAGATCACTCTCTCATCAGAATGCATTCTCATTTGAACTAAAGACGCGTTTACAGGATCCATGTACGCTTGGACCCAATGCGTTTGTATTCTGTCACGAAAGTGGCTCGCCACTATTGGAGGGGTGTCCAGCTTAGGATCACCAGGGGCCCAATCCTATTTTAATATTTTGGCGTTGTTAAGATATTCAAACTCAAGTATAGAAGTGAGGCCTCCAGTATTAAAAAAATAAAAATTGTACAAAGGGCAACCCAGAGACGACTATCTATAAAGGTATGCAGAGGTTGCAACACCATATCAAAATAAAAAATATAGCTCGGACTATACCAAACTCTTCTGCCTGATGAAAGGATAATTACTTAAGGAAAGGCCCCAAGGAAAAAAGGCGATAAGGAAGGAAACTACAGAGCGGTGGCAGAACATGTGGAAGGAAAATCAAGAAGAGAGGTCATGCTGAAAAAGAAGAAAACTGGAACACTCTAAAAGTCCAGTCCATGATCACAGAAGTTACAGCCAAAAAACCCCTTGAGACAGAACCAACATAGAAAATCCTCTCCTCCGCTACAGCGTAGTAATGCAACGCACTATACCGCTGTAGTGTGAGGTAAAAAAAGATATTACGATTCCATTGCGGTAGTGAGAAAAAATCTTTTAAGGTTTTGAATAAATTAATAGGAAGCCAATCATAGATGGGTGCCAAGAACGGTAATGTGTTTTGTTATTATATAAAAGCATTTGAGTAGCGATCCGACTGCGCTCGGTCCAAACATGCTTGGATTATGTCAAGGTGGCTTAAGGTGCCTATATATTATTTCACGCTGGTCTAGTTTATAAAATTTAGAAGTATTGCAGTAATCCAATTGTGAATACCAAATACCAATTTTGAAAGCAACTAACAAGCAAATATTGAAGTGATAACTTCTTATGGGAGGGCAAACCGCTTCGTTACATAACGCGTTACGGCGCCAGTCTGTCTAGCTTCCCTTTCTCTCACGTTAGATTAAGTTATCACTTCTGTCGGGCGTCCCGAGACGCACACCGTCTGTCTTTTATATTCAGTGTCTTAGAAATGTACCAATGAGAACAAAGAGTAACAAATCCTTAACAAAATAGTTGATTACTATACTAAGAAGCATCTTAATAAATATTTGATACATACATAAAGTAAACTATGTCATAGCACTCCACCCAATGATTGATCTTAGATAATTTATTTTGTGCCCGTACAATAATAAAATAATTATCATTGCGTGAATACAAAATAACAAGACACTAAGGTTCTTCAATGTTTTGAATAAAATAATCAATGTACTGGAGTGTCAACAATGATAGTTTTCCCTAATATACAAATTACCGCTATTTCTTACAGAATAAAGAACATTTCCGAATTCGCCTTAATGTCTAAAAAAGACAAATGGAAGTTTAGTTATTGCTTTTTTATTTTTTTTATTTTACAAAATTGGCTTCGCAATAGTTTTTTTAATCTAATATAAATGTCTGAATATATCATTTAATATAGTTACTCACTAATTAGTAGTCTATTTATTTAGTTACGACTCGTACATGAGAATATTATTGCTGTATGACTAACGAGGTAAGTAGTCCATATACAGTCGCAGCATAAACAGTTTCGCCACTTTTCAAACTGAATCACAGAACAGCCTAATAAAAAAAATGTTTCACTACTTGACAACAAAGTTTAAAATAATAAAATTTGTTAGATTTTCTTTCTTGTCAAAAAAGATTGTTTAGAGATGTAAAACCTTTTTATTGTTTTTAATATTTATGATAAGCGTATTAATTATATCCTCTTGGTTTCTGATGATTAAAAGTGTTATTAATCCGTGTCTGTCGTTGTCAACATTACAATTTTCTTTTTTCATGTTTCTATATTTTATAAACGTAACATTCATTAAAATGTTGGTGGTACTGTTTCTTGCACTCGTGTAAGTAAAAGGCGACTTTAAGGTGACGGGCCTTTTCATACCGCGACTGTACCTTATAAAAATCTATCAATATAAAAAACCGACGACCTACGGCGATGCATCTTACAAACACGTTCAGGATATAAGTTTTAAATATTAACACGTAGCAGTTATGATTTTTATATACAGAGTGAATTTTTGGTGGGTCTTCAGGGCTTTTTCGAAACTATACAAAATTATTATTTTTTTATCAATTATCTTTGTTGGGTTCGAATCGACCGATTAAAAAAACTTCTGTATTATTATACCAAATCATAGTGTAGCTTGTAAATATCAATTTCTGTAAAGGAATGTCAAACGGCAAACCATGGGAAAGGTGGTTTTTGAACAAAATGTTCTATTTTCCCCTAGACATTTAATAAACATCAAATTGCGCCGGTCATTTGACCGCACCTCATTTGAACGCAATCAATGTTTACCCATTGAGTGATTGCGGTAACATGCGCTTCGAATATTAATTTAAAGATAAGCATCATTAAATTAATATTAAAATAAAATGATTTTCGTCTCTATCAGTGTAATTGTAGTGAATTGTGTGTGTTATGTTATTTAGTTTTCGTCAAAATCGGCCTATAGACTCCTTCGAATATTTAAATTCACTCTGTATATTCTTAATGTTAATATTAATTAATCAACAATTATATCGAAATTACAACAAGTCGTCGTATGATATTGTACTTTACAGCAGAGCCTACGCGCAGCAATTGAGCCATGAACTCTCGACAGTGGTGCTTTACCCCATCCAACGGAGTAAAGATTCGTTCAAGCTGGCGCAGAGGTGAAGCGCGTCGAAGCGTCAACCCAAATATTGACATAATTAATACACCCTTTTCTTCACAACATAAATACACAAGATACAACAAATCGCGCAAGATACAAAAAAAAAATGTGCGTCTGCCAACGACAACAACCTACTACGCGAACCAACCTGCGAGCAAGATGAATGTCGACGATTTTACTAGAGTTTCATCACAGCCAGTCAACTGAAATCTCATGCCCATCACTACTAAATGCTAAATAATGCGCGCGCACTTATTCGTGCTACTTCGCTTTAATACGGTACATGACAGTATAAAAAATATAGGCTGATTTTAATATATATGGTAGATTATGATCTAAATATGAGAAAAATAAATTGCATTAACTAAAATATTAAATATTAATTGATATTTTTGAGAAATAAAATTGTTATATTACAGCCATTAGCCACGTGACAATGAACGCCGATCAGAGCGCGTGACGTCATAGTGAGCAAAACACAAGAAGTTATCAATGACTTCTCAGATAACACTTCAATGAAACAGGTGTTTTGCACACTGTGACGTCATGCGAGACGCCATGACAGCTTGACGCGTTTTTGTGACGAAATGTCAAAATATTTATAAAATTGCTAAATTAAATAGGTTCATGTTGTTTTTTTACTGAAATATTAATAGACCATAAGGCTCAAAATAAACCTATTTCTCCAAAAATTGTCAAGTACCGAATAGTGAAGAATTTGACGCTTCGATTCTGCTCTAGCATGAATGTATCTTTACTGTCATCGACAAGCCACTTAAATCAACCCCCGCAATTAATACTAGTTCTAGTGATTCTACTTAGTAACTTTAGTTAGCTTATAATGTAATTTATAATCTAATTTTATCATACAGCTTGCACTTACAGGTTGCCTCAATAAATATAGTACAGATATTAAAATTATCGAATTAGGAGTTACTCATTTTTTAAGTCAACGCATGACCTTCAAACATGTTCTCCAATGGAACTTTTCTTTTGGAATCATTCGGTTATCTTTATCTCGTATATTCTCTGGCCGCTATCTTGCATGAATGCACGCCGGCATGTAGGTAATGTCAGAAGTCCAAGTGCTTACTCTAATATTATTACTTTTTGATTAAATTTTACTTATCCCTATATTAATAGAAAAGCGTATGAAATCGTTAAAATCTATATTGGTGCATTTATATTATTTATAACTGATCTAACGTTAACAATATTGTTGCGTCATTAAGGTCCGCTTTCATAAAGATCGCCTTAAAATAAAATAAGGTAATCATATTAAACTGCCTAAATACGTTTTACACAAGACGTATTGACAGTTCGTTAAACATGTTTAGCGGAAAATCTTGCGCCGTGCAAGACGCTAATTGTATTTAAGGGTGTAAAAATACGTTTTGTTTCTTAAATAAATTTAAGCAACCTTATGCAAGCGGCCCTAAAACGAATTTTCGATTTAATCTACATTCACGTGTCATGACTCTTTGACATTATCGAGACGTAATTTTTATTATCAACACTATAGTACTGACCATAGTTAAGAACGGCAACATCAATGCAAAACGGATGCCGAACGATTAGACATGGAATACGTAAACCGCTAAAATCTAAAAATCCAATAGAAAAGTACTAGTCTCAGGCACGTAGTGTTTATATTGCTACCGCTAGAACAAGGTTCTTGAGCGTCTTAACAAACGAAAATACCCGGAAGGGTGTCCAATTCCCATGAAAATCATATGCTATTATATTGTGCGATTTTGATGAAAATTACATATTTAAGAAATCTTTATACTTTCCATTTTTCGGGGCGGTCCTCTACGAGGTTCTTGAATATAAGGGGCTCCGTCTTAGTCAAAGTAACCCCACTTTTTGGGGCACAGTTTGGCCAACAATGACCTTCTCCTTTCGCCAGACGTACAAGGAGGCCAGTGTTCTGGTTTCCAGATCCCAAGGCCGGTTAGCTGGAAGGCCGCTTTGAAATATATTGTGCAATATCCGCTGAGTCGGTACGTTGCAAACCGCCAGAGCGCCTGCCAACGCCTGGGTCCCAACAACCTCCTCACATACAAGAGTACTCCGTGGAATCGGATACACTCCCGTATCTATTTAAAAGGGAGGCTGTTGAAGGCGTTCGCTATATTCAATAACACCATACTAATTTTCCATGAGACCAGTCCAGCCGAGCCGAGATAATGGAAAATGCCACATGCAAGAAATTCATCGAAAAATTCCCAGAGGGATTATTGTGACGGCGGCTTTATTTCAAAAGTAGACATAGTTCTCTCTCCTCCCTGGGCCTTGAAAACTGTCTGTCATAGTTGAGCAAGTAAATGTTTTGTGGCCAGAAAAAAGGCCTGGCTCCAAATGCAAGCCAAAGTAGTCTTAACTGGGAACGACTGCCGGTACCAGGGTACCACACCATGAAGGGACCCCCTTCTCGGCTGGACGGTTCGTCCCCAGGTCCGGGTGCAGCTCTTGCACCACTCTCTGAAGTATGTTAGGACTTTAACGATATTCCTTCCTTCCCAAAGGAATCATTCCGTCTGGTAGGAAGAGGGTGCATCCCAGGCGTCAGCATTTGCGACCAAGTGGCCGTTGAAAAATAGGCTGATCTCGGAATTCTTGTATCGGATGCCCCAAAGTTCAATTGGCATTGTCAAATAAAACAAAAGCAAGCCCCTATAATGTTATATTTTCACGATATAAAAAAGGTTATTTTGAATATATAGAATCTTATTTCAGTCTCAATTATTTTTAGATCTAATTTTAAGGTAATTAAAACATAGTCGTTCGGCGCGTAAGTTCTTAATAATTATTTGTTCTAAAGCCTGATTTCCATTTGTTAAGCAGTTAACATGAAAACCGACGAATTAAGTTCTTGTATTTTTTCAGACAAATAATAAATTGGCGATTAAAGAGCTAATCAAACTACCGGATGAATTCGTAATCATCGAATGAGAGCCACGACTGACGAATGACGCGACTTAAGTGTTCAAAATTCTCGTTAGAAAAGACGCTATTCTTTACTGAAATATTGAAGTGTATTGGAATGTTATCATCAAAAAACAACTATTTTTAATGTATATTTTATGTTTTTACTGTACGCTTAAGGCTTTTCTCCGACATACATTCCAATCTGGCCCTTTTTAGATCTTAGCACTTACCACAGCGTGTTTTCTCTAACGAGAGTTGGAAAGGCTAAATATGTCCAGGTTTCAATCAAACACCCGAACGTTTAAGGGCGGTATACAATAACGTCCGCGACTTGTCCGATAGTATAAACAGTTCAGTGTACACTCACTATACAGGTACTCAAAGCCGTGGCTGTCGGCCGCGTCCGTAAACCGCATCCTACAATATGATCGCAGCTTAACGGGCGGATACAAACAACAATAATGATTTATTTGCGAGTTAACTACTAATGTAAATTTAAATCAGGCTTTAGGATTATCTGTCGAAAAGATTTAAAAAAACATCGAACGAAGTATTTATTTACAATATAAACAAAGGATGTAATTATCATGTTACAATGACAGTATTGTAGGCCATTGTATTTTGTGTAATTAGTAAAGCTATGGATATATTTTAAAAAACTATAAAGACATTTTTATTGATATAATCTGCCAATTGAATTATCATAAAATCAGGATTTCAATAGAAATCTTCATATGTCAAATCTTTTACAATTTATTAAAGGAAACAGTCCTAATGTCACATAGCCCTTAGTCAAAAATTCATACTACTACATACTAATAGTGTATACGTTACAGCTAAATTACATGTAAAAAGCAAATCACGAAATACATTTTAAAATCATTAATTATACGATACAAATCTAAAAATGAAAATACATCAGAATCATCAAAATAAAAGTCAAAAATTAAAATAAAAAAGAATTAAAATTATACAATCGACAAGCAAACTCGAGCCAATATTGGTAGCTTACTTCTTTGCCTGGGCTTCTCTAAAAGCGAGGAGTAGTCTCATCAAAAAAGTTTCATCGGCAATCTGTAGAAAGGTAAAAAAAATATATAACCAAAATATACAATGTACTAATAAATAAAATCGTGCATTTCTGAATTTTGTAGTAGGCTCATATCTTATTCCTTTCGTATAATGTAACCTTTGAAGAACCTTTGAACTATTTGAAGAAACGCCCTGAGTTCTTTCAAGAAAGTATTACAAGGCTTTTGAGATCATCAGCGAATCTACGACTAAAATGACGTCAATATATTCAACGCAATTTTGTCTGAAATCTTATTCTGTGGATGCTGTAAGGTTTTGAAATGAAAACAATAAGCATCAGAAGTGCAAAGTCACTTACATCTTTTAATAAACTCCTCAAATATCAATACCGTAAAATGGGGGGAATCGGGACACTTTTTAACTTCGACATTGATTTTCATCGTTTTTTTTTGTAGTTATAGTAATAAAACGGAGATCATAATGGTTCCGGTAGTTTAAATTTTCATTTCTAATGCATTAAGATGTAGTTTATTAAAGAATAATCATAAAAAGTTACAAAAACTCACTTGTCCCTATTCACCCAGGCGTTGGGATGAATCGGATCGCTTAAGGGGTTAATAGAGTTTTTCGCTAGGGCTGACACTTTCATACTATAGGCAGGAGGTACCTACAATACCTACCTGGTAGGTATTGTAGGTACCTGCAGGTTTTTAGGCTAGGTACATAGGTACTTGACATATACCTACCATTTTTTAAAGTGTCAGTCTTCTAATATATTATCATAAATGACTCAATATTTTGAAGTAAGTTTTTTTACAATACTTATGACAGGATGACTAAGTGTTGAAAGATTATAGAAAAGCAAGCTCAAATTTAAATCCTACCACAAAGTGTAACACGTAACATCAATGTATATATAAGGTCGCACATAAAACTTGAGGTTTGTCTCAATTCACCCCCTAAACCCTATTCCCCCCGTTTTACGGTATCTAAATTTGTAAACAGTAAAGTAAGGATCCGCCTTCTCATGTTAATGCATAGATCATATATCGTTCTTAATAAGTAATTAATGTTTTTATTTGATGACACCAAATACATACCTATGTATGTCGTACCTATGACATATGCCAAAATCGTGAAGCAACAAATATACTGTTACGAGTGCGAGACTCGAATTAAAATTATAGTATATTAGAACAATACAAACACGTATAACATAGGTACAAATATAACCGAACACAACAAATCCAAAAGTAATGCAGAAGGTTGTAATTCAATAAAACTCGCAAAGTCCGTCACTAATAGATATTACCGATATATACACACGTCTCGCCTTGATCGTGGTTCTTGCTCGATTGCCACCTCCTTCAATCAGATCATCGTGTTATACTGCACAAATGCAATGCGTATCGTAATCGACATAATCCGAAACACCTGGCTAATGAGTCGGCCGCAGCGGCCATAAATTAGTACACTAAAACAATGGGCTGTTTCGTATGCCAATAAGAAAGTAAACAAAAGAAGACGATCATAAAAGAATTACAATTAGTTCAAATGCCGACAGGTAATAAAAATGTGTTTTGTTTCAGATATGCAGGTGGATTTTGTTTTTGTCGGGACCTGAGTTGTAACAATAAACTTAATCTGTTTCATACTTAAGGTGCGAAGTATATGAATAATAATATTATATTCATAGGCTTACCGAGTCTCTGCTCTCGTGGAGCATTTTCATGCGTTGTTGCGATCCCATTAGGCGAATAAGCTGGCCTATCAACATCTGCAACGATATTTTTTACTTTTAAACATGCGTAATATTATTGTGGCAACTGAGAATAGAATGATCTAGCAACACTAGTTGATATTAAGATTTTCAGAGAAATGTAGAAAGTTCTGCAAGAAAAAAACAAGGATGAACACATTTTACGAAAGAGATAGATGTTGAACAAAGAAATAACGACGTTAGGATTAGAATCCCTACCAATATATAGATCGCTTTTTAGCGGTAAAACTACCCTTTGTACACAACTAGATATAATTTTAGTCTTTAAGTTCATTTTTGTATTGTTTGATAATAAAGTGCTATCTATCTATCTAATATTATAAATGCAAAAACGTCTGTCTGTTACGCTTTCAAAAAAGAAAAAGCTACTGGATCGATTTTGCTGAAATTCAGTTTATATGTAATTTTAATACCGAGGATGACAACATAAACAAAACCTATCCTAGGTTTCGATGATAGTGAGAGAAGGGGTAGCAGTGGTCCAAAAGTTCGTGACGTCACGTTTCAAAAAATATATGCCTTCAAATATAAAATTTGAACAAACAAAAAAAACCTCATAACGTTTCCAACTTCATATGAGCATAGTGTTGAAAATATTAATAAGTAATTTAAATGGAAATTAAACTACGAAACTGCTGTTATCATTTAATAATTTCTTGATGTAAAATTGCCACATATGTGCTGCACACTAAGAAGGGAAGAGTCTCACGTGACCAGCACCAGCGTGGCAAGGATAGGGGAGGGTTCAGAAAATTCCGACACTGGTGTGGCATTAACTTTTGGATGGCTTTAACCTATCAAAACAAAGAAGGGGAATTCTTCAAAAATAACATAGAAAACAATTTAAAATAACACTTACTGTCTCTTTGCCGGCGATTGGATTTAAAAAAGTGTCGCCAGTGCTCGATTTCTGTAAGAGAAAAAAAAAGAAATACGTTTACACAATGAAAACTCATCGCAACCAATATAATATTCTATTAGCAAAATACAGATAAAAGCAATTTTTCCGTGGGGGAGCGGCGAAAAAATATTAGGTGGTAGGCTAGGCTCGTTAGGTAGGTTTCCACCTCTGCTATAGAGCATGTCGTCATAACAATCTTGAGTTGTGTTCCGGCATTAGTAGCCAGGTTCCAATCTCGTCTACGAATCCAGCATGCACATTGGTAACATCTCGTTTTTTTTTATAGCAGGAGATCAGCAGACAGGCATACGGCACACTAGATGGAAAGCGGTTACCATCGTCTATGGACATTTCCAACACTAAAGGCGCTACAAATAAGCTGCTGCTCTCTTAAGGGAGACTGGAACCTGGTCGCTAATGCCGGAACACAACACAAGGTTGTTATGGCGACATACTCTAGACCAGGGGTGGTAGACATCCTGTCGGGCAAATGTCCTACCACCTGGCAAATCTTAATATATATAAATTACGTGTCACGTTGTTTGTCCGCGATGGACTCTAAAATTACTCAACCGATTTTAATCAAATTTGCATACCATGTGCAGTTTGATCCAACTTAAAAGATAGGATAGCTTACATCTTAATTTATAGTTAATTGGTTAGGCGATACGAAGTTCGCCAGGTCAGCTAGTCATATTATAAATAGTATTGCAAATGTCTAAACGCAACAGTGACCACTTTTCATCATAGTTGGACTGATGCTATACTCCATTTAAAAATAAAAGCTAACACAATTGGGCTGTATACAAGTCAGATTCTACAAAACGAAGTGGATACTAACACCAGTGCTTTGAAACCGGTACCAAAAATGTTGTAACAGTATATAGAAACTTTTTGGTTCTCTCCAAACTTTAATCTCGATCAAACAGTTTTTGGTAACAAAAAGTCATTAGTTTTAATTAGACATAAAAAGCAAAAACTGTAAAACTAGGTTCATAAGCAGGTTGTTCCATTAGTAGCTCACAACACCCAAAACGCTCAGTTAGCCGTTCCACTTAGCAGTCGTTGTGGTCGTGGCGAAAACGTCACTAATTACGTCATCATTTTCGATCACACAACGCTCACAACGACCCATGTCAAAAAATGGGTCGAATAACCGTTCCACTTGGCTTTACGATTATAACGACGGCAAGCAAATGGAACGGGTAAAATTGCGGTTGTGAACGTGGTCGTTGTGAGTCCCTAATAGAACGTAGCCAAAAAAGTTAATAGAAAATAAGGACTTAATGATATAGGAATAAGTTGTTTTTTTTAAATAAAGAATAAATGAAAAAAGAGAAAATGAAATAATAACAAAAGAAAAGAATATAAAGAAAAGATAAATACAAGAAAACAATATATAAAAACTTTAAAAGAAAAGCAAAGCTGGCAAACCTTATCCGACTGAAGAGAATAAAAAGAAATAGGTTTTGTTGAATAAAATGGTTTTGAAAATTTATTGCTGTACACCTACAAAGCGCAGCCGTGTGATACAGCAAGCTTTCACTCACACACAAACACATGACAAGAGAGATAGAATGAGACAGTGATGCTTCCTAGAATTTTGGTTATTCCGACGTGATTGTCAAGTGTCAATGAGTATTGTTAAAGTTTTATTTAACTGTTATTATATTATACATATTATTTCGTTAACACTTAACAAAACTCGTCGACACTCGACAACTTTGTATTCCGTTAACACGGCTACTGAATCCGTAATGTCGGAATAACAAAAATTAAATAAATTACCGCGCTTAAATCAGTTCAAAACGTAGTTTTATTACGTACACAAGTCGCAAAAACTTAAGAAAATATCAATTAAAAGTGGTTGCTTTTGAACCGGTTCCAAGAATAATACACCCCTATTGTATTTGTGCCCACTATGTTAAGTCCGAGTTGCATACTGCTACTTGTTTTCTAAACTATCTCTCCTACTCCTTGGCAATGGCCAAACATACCTGATTTAGAAGAGATATCAATAATGTAATAAGTTTTGCGTACTTTCTGTTTAATATAGCCATTCTCTTTTTCACATCTTTTATAGAAAGCTGCAGGAATTCGCACATCTTCTTGGAAAATTGCAACCTAGAAAAAGAACAATCAGAATTAACCAACATAACATCACAGAATCAGTTACTCATATTTACTATATTGATCAATTTGTAGACCGAGACGAACATACCATGAACAAATATCAGAATTGTTAAAGAAAGGTCAGGTAAAAAGCATTTCAAATAAACGCGCATGTATAGAGGTTAATGAAAGTAGGTGAAGCGAAAGTTGTTTGTCAGGATCGTCGCAAGTGGAGATCCATAGTCTCTGCCTACCCCCATGGGAAACAGGCGTGATTTTGTGTATGTATGTATGTATCAATTTGTTATATAAAGCTTAAAAATTAGATTATGAATAACATTCATACTGTTACAACTTAGCCCCCCCGACAAAGACAAATTCCACGTACAGAACTGTAGAAGCACATTTTATTACCTGTCGGTATTTGAACTGATTGTAATTCTTTTATGATCGTCTTCTTTTGTTCACCTATTTATTGGCATACGTTTCCAAGTTATTGTGGAAAACAGCCTTTTGTACTCGCTCATTAGCATCATTAGCCAGGTGTTACAAACTGATTCCAGGAAACTGTGGCGACGTTTTCGTGTGGACACATTTGCATTTGTGACGCATAAAACGACGGCCTGATGGAGAGAGGTCAGTTAAGCTACGACTACGATACGAGCGTGACGTGTTTACATATCCGGAATCTAATAGTGACGGACTTTGCACGTTTTATCGAATTACGACCTTCTGCATTACGTTTCAATTTCTTGTGTCGGTTATATTTGTACCTGTGTTATACTTGCTTGTATAGTCCTAATAAACTCTATAGTAATTCTAACGGCATTTTAATTCGAGTCCCGCTAAACTCGTAATAGCATTGATACAAATAAAATTGTTGCATCTACCCTGATTTCTACGACCAAAAGGAGACAAGGACTTCGAGACCACGTAATTTAAACATATCTTTTATTTCAGATATGGTACATAAATTTGTAAATAAATTACTAATATGTATAATATGCCCGCGATTTCACCCACTTTCGAGTTAAAATCTCGCGAGATACCCGGAACAAAAGTACAGCAGTATTTCAAAATAATGTAAACTATCGTTTTAGGGAAAATTGTGTCGGAATAAGTCAATTTTTATGCACCCGAACACCACTTCAAACCGCTGTCGGGAATCCCGGAACAAGAACACCTCACATTTTGTTACATTAAATTTGTTATTGATCAGTAAAAACTTACATTGGGCTTCGATTTTTTTAATCTGGCCATTTAAATCATTCCCAGAAAAATTAGATTCCCAAGATAAAAAGTAGCACAGAATTTAAATCTAAGAGTCGACTGTCGATCAATGAAACCTGCAATGAAATCGACCCAGTAGTTTCTACGTGAATCCTGAACCAAGAGACAAACAACAAATCTATAAAAAGTCGTTTTTTAAATAGCTTCAATGTACAGACACGGCAATTTCGTCCACGCTTAACTTGAAAATCCCAGGACACAGCATTTAAAAAATAATTTAAGTTATATAATATTAGTTATTATAGTTATGACCATTGTCATGTGAAATTTACTACAAAAATGTGCAACTTGATGGGTGTGCAAACATCAAATATAAAATAAATCTTTGGACAGAGAATAATGAGTTTTTGTTTGAGTGGTTTAAAATTATAAACCTCCTGACACGTTTTCAAAGTATTGTTTGAAATAAATACCCTATCACGCCTCGATTATGATTTTATTTAATGTAAAAACCCCTTGATCTGGTTCATTTGGCACATTTAGACACTTAGTTCTATACAAAGTGTCTAAACCTGCCGAATGAATAATTCTGTAACACAACACATTTCAACAGCATACCTGATCTCATTAAGATCGCATTCCTTGCATTTCTTTGGTACGGGCATGCCGCCATCACCATGATCCCGATTCGACTCTACATCTGTAAAAAAACCAAAATAATTTTAAAACATTCCCCATTGCCATCCAAGGTGGAAATGTAATAATAATAATAATAAATTTATTTATTTCCAAATAATAATAAATTTATTTATTTCCAAATAACATGGTTTAAAATTACATTTTTTAGAAATAATTAAAACACAAATACAATACAATGTACAATATTTTATGCTAGGTACATTTCTTGAGACTATTGAGTTGTCGGTTTGCCCCCAAACTAGGACAAGCCTGTATTTTGGGAGTCACATTCGGCCATGATTATGTTCTCGTTTTTTTATTTATTTATAGATTGGGTGAGTTGAGCTTATTAATTCAAATAATATTCAAGATTTTAAGTTTTTTAATAATTTAGGGGTGCTATATATATATTTACGTATAATGTGATGAGTGTGTTAGTGTGCGTGTGTGTGTGTGTGTGTGTGTGTGTGTGTGTGTGTGTGTGTGTGTGTGTGTGTGTGTGTGTGTGTGTGTGTGTGTGTATGTGTGTGTGTGTGTGCGTGCATGTACGTGCATGTATAAGGGTGTCTTTGAGTGTGCGTTTATTTTAAAAACAAGTATGTAAGCAGTTCTTCTGTTTCGTCATAAGATAAACCTTGCAGCCAAGTGGTCACTTTTGCTTTGACTTCATAGCGATTGAGACCAACAATATTTAGTTTGCTGTTTACAATGTTATAAACTTTACAACTAAGGAAATTGTACTGGTTTTGGGCGAAAGTAGTTCTACAACGTAGAATAGGGCACACAGTTTGTTTTACACGTCTGTCACTGTCTGAAATACTTGCGGTTTTATGTTTCCTTAAGATACATTTAAGCACATATAGTTGTCGGACTGTTAGGACTTGACATTCGGCATAAAGTTGCTTGGTAGGATATCGGTATGGTTTTTTTGTTATCACTTTTAATACTGCTCTTTGAGCTCTTTCCACGTGAATTATTTTTGTTTTATTAGCACTTCCCCAAACAGTAATGCCGTATTCTATTATGGATTGACAAAGAGAGAAATACACAATCTTCAGTTTATCAGGAATAGAAACTTCTCTAAGATTTTTAAAAATACCCATTAGCTTTCTGACTCTGCAAGTTAAAGTTTCTATATGTTTATCCCATCTAAGTCCATCGTCTATAACGATGCCTAGATATTTTGTGTTTCTGACTCTTTTGAGCTCTTGGCATGTGCACTTTTCAGAAATTAAGCACATATGGGCTTTTATACAAAAATTATCTGGTGGTTTACTATTTTCTTTAATTGAGAATGTCATGTAATTAGTTTTGTCAAAGTTTAGAGTTAATAGATTTTTTTTGAGCCATATCATAACCCTGTTAAGCGAATGCTCAGCCCTTTCTCTTACTATTTGCCAATTTGGACCCCAAACAAAAATAGCAGTATCATCAGCATAAGTATATACTTTAGTGTAAGGTAATGTCATGGTACAGAGGTCGTTAATGTGGCCAGCATTTTGGGCACTCTCCCCGCCGACAGTGTCCTGGAGTCTATTTTTTACTTATAGATTGTTAGTTTGTAAGTCTAGTTATATTGTAGTTTATAATTATTTTTTATTTATTTATGTTATTTTTTATTTATTTATATTGTATAATATAACTGTGTGCACTCTAATATCAAACATTCTTATCAAAATAATACATTAAAATAAACGTTATATAAACATTTTGTTAATAAATGTACCAAGGAACACTGAGTTGGTATGGGAAACTATCTCACTGTTGCCACCTGTCAAATTTAGTTCTATTTCTAATCCTTTTCTAAATATATCCGTCCTTGTCTTTTCCTTCCAGAAATTTCTAGTATTTTCTAAAAGTTCTAAAACTGATTTACGCTACTGGGCAGTTCTACCCTCGGTCGCCACATTATATTTTTTCATTGTACAGAAATTGGATCTCTACAGTTTTATTGTATGTATAGATTAAGAAATGTAAATATTTTTTATTTTGCACCATAGGATAATATTATTATTACCGTTTTATAGCAAAGTGAAAAAAAAAACAAATTTCTTCATCTTTTGGATTATTTAACAATCATACATGTGTTAAACTCCCAGTCATTAATTAGTAAACAAAGTCATTGAAATAAAAACTTACCATTATCTACTTCAGACCACTCTCTTTTCAAAGGAGACTTGCCAGCAACAGCAGGAGCCAAGGCGTCCATTACAGAAACTCCAGCAGAGGTTTCTGGTTTTGATTGTTCCCTGTAAGATTATTTTACAAATGATTAATATATATATTCTTTAGTGTCTAGCAACGCATAGACACTTTAAAGAAATTCTCATCGAATACATAAGTTTTCCTATATTCTTTCCGTAAACCTCACCACCATTTGAATGATATTGAAAATTAAGTTTGATTATTAAGACAAATTTCATTTTTGTTTATGAATTTCATAAGTCTACAATAAATGTCTATTATAAAACGCGCAATACAAATTTATGTACAAAATTAATTGCTCTATAAAAATGGTACCCTATGTTTTGGCGATTAAATTAAGCGTTCAAAAGATATTACTCATTGAGCTTACTAATCGCGATTTACACGCGGCGTAACCGTGGGAAAACTCTAGTTGATAATAAGTATGATGATAAATGAAGTGAAACTTACATTACAGGAAGCTGCATTGGAGCAGGCTGTTGATTGTGGAACACTGCTGAAGTTTCTGCTGGTTGTGTCTCTGTAAATAATTAACAAACATGTTTGTAAATTTAAAGCTCCAAAAGCTTTACTAGCAAATAATTAACAAAGATGACTTTAATCTTTATAATTACTATTTATTTAATAGAATATTTTATTTTTAAGCTGATGAACATAGTTTATAACTATGTACTAGGTAAATAACTTGAACATTTATGTACTGTTAAACTACATGCATATAGAAACAATAGAAACTACAGAGTTTTGAAATAAAAAAAGAAGAGATGAAAGAGTACAAAGTCAATTTGTTATTTACAAAGACAGTAATTTTTTTAAGTGTCCTAATTTTTAGAAAGATGTTACTTAAAGTATTAAAAGATACATTTGAAAAATTTAAATATTACACATACCTTCAGCAGTATGTGGGGGTGGTGCTGCATTCTCTTGCTTCAGATGTGCCATGGTATGAGGTGGCAACACACCGGTTTTAAAAAAATGCTCCTGTTCGAATACTGTCGCGTGTACAAACTTGCAATGGGGTCTATTGCACCCGGAGCGATTTTGGAAATTAATACAGAAACGATAGACATGTTTCAGTTGCGATAGTATCAATTTATGTACAAAAATGCATGTAGCACCCCTTTCACATGTGCCTCGAATAAAATTGCGACACATTGTCTCCTCTTCATCTTTATTTTCAGCAGCTGTTGCTGGAGTGTTTGTATTGAATGTTGCAGACTCGTTTGGTGTAGCTTCTTGCATATCTGGGTTGCTAGGATATTCTTCTACATCTTCTTTCTCCGTCTTAATGACAACAGGTGTGTCAGGAGACGGAGGATTGGGCGGCAGAGGTGGCTGCCCTTCGGAAGCCTGCTGGTTAGCAGGCTCCTTGTTATGCTGCTGTTCGTTACTCATTGATGGTGAATCAGAATCTGAATTAGCACTATTAGAAGCTGAACTCTCTTCAACAAATTTCGACTTTAAGTACTTCTTCATATGAATGAAATTTGGTGATGGACGAAAGTTGATACTGTCATCATCGCCATTGATTTTAGGGTTTTTGGAATCTGAAATGTATAAATATAAAATGAATAAATATTTATTGTCCAGTAGTACAATGTTGTTTCAACAACAATGATGTGCCATCAAAGCATGGATAAGTCAGCAGAATATTACAAACACTGCAAGTTTATAATCTAACTAGTCAGATTACAAATAATCAACAAATTGTATACATTTGTCAGAGTGAGTGCAGGACCTTCTAATGCTTCAAAATTATTATATATTAATTACTACATGTAACAATTTTGAAGAAACAAATTCACCAAAAATTTAGTTACAAGGACTGCACTGTCCACCAATTTACATTACTTGTTTGTAATTTATAATTCCTGTATATCGAATTAAAGTTATGGCGCGCAACATCGTGAACCCTCTCATAATGAGTCAGGTTATAGGCGAGAATGGAGAAGACTAGTTTTATGTAGCATTGAGCAATGCGGTTGGTTTAAATCAAAGCACACGAGTCATACCGGGGCAGCGGCGGTCGAGCGTCTGAACGATATAATTATTCACTGATTACAAAAAAATATGTCGATTTACAATCTCAACAGATAGTCAAACTTAATGTTTTTGCAAATATGGGAATTAAACTTAATAATCCACTTATATTCTTCAGGTATTATAGTTGAAATATTCTACAATTAATATTAATAAATGATATTATATTTTTGCATAAAACAGCTGTTTTGGATATATGAGGTATTTTAAATAAATACTAAAAATTATTAATTTGTCTAATTGTAAAGATTTTACACTTTTATAAGGAAATTTTATTGTATAAAACATTTGTCTTTTAATATGCTGTTTATGAAGACTAGATATAATGGGTAACACAGTCATAATTTATAATTTCAATTAATATTTTAAAATGTAGCAGGTATAAAAATTATTCCATTGGGATCACTCTGAATTTGGAGGAGTGAAGCCCTTAGGACAGTAATTTCCTTTTTTTTATTTTGGGACTGTCAGGTAAATAGTCCCTTTAGAGGTCTGTGCAAAGGGACCCTTAAGGGTTTATTTAAGGATCTCATAGGTAAATAGATAAGAATAGACCTTTCTAGTAAATATACCCTTAACCTTAAAAGGGTCTATGTACTTAAAAAGGTTTATTTATTACAAAATAAAGATCATTTGAGGACATGGAAGATATTATTCATGTGAAGGTAAAGGGTCCTGTTAAGCAAGGCAGAAAAGAATTTCTTTTGTCTATGCATGTTAAGACCTCTGTAATTTCATAGAAAGGTTCTTACTTTATTTTTAAAATACAAAATGGTGACCTTCCGATTTTTTTGTGTTCCATCTGTCCTTTCCATTCCCAAGCTATTAAACAAATACACATTTATAGTTTTACCCAAAATTCTATAACAATAAAGGGAAAAAGATAATAGGTACCCTGCTTTAAACTGGCCTTACAAAAATACCATACATAATAAAAAAGAAAAGCTTCTAAAAAGGTGGTTGAAAGGTTTGTCTGTAATGAAGAGATTAGACAAATCAACCAGTGATTCAATTTGGTTAAGTCACAGACACAAGAACACACTATTCACCAAAATGAATCAAGTATATGTGTATTTGGATCAGTTCGGTTCTTTTGTCCAAATTGAAAACAGAAAAATGAACCATATGATTAATAATGCTAAGCTATAAAACTGTAATTTAAATCAACAACTAGTTTTAAATTGTATGTACTCTAGATACACCTCCTTTTTTTAAATTATTGCTAAGGTTTTAAATTATTGTCTATATAATTAAGCTTTGTATCAGTAAATGTCCTGAGTGGCTGATTGTTTACAACCACAATTTTTATAAACATGTGCAAGAGTTTTTGGCTACAATATCACTGATTGATGTTTGATCTGAAAGAAATACTATTTTAATTTTGGAATATTATTACTCCTTGCAATCAGTGGGAACACTATAAGCAGAAGTGATGCAAGAATATTTGATGGTAGAGATTAGTCGTTGCATTAAAGGTATGCTAAGCCCAACATTGGAGCTTGCAATTCCTCAAAAATAAATTCCTGAAAAGATTAATATATGCCTTATAAAAAATGTTGCTGACAATCTTGCGCTCAGAACATTCACTGTATATTTACATTTATTTAAACTAATTTTTTATCTCATTTGCACACCACCATTATACATTATGTAGATGCACTTATTTGGTGAACAATAACAGCTTTATATCTACTATACGGAATAAAATTTAAATTATTTATACTATACTCATTACTTAATTGTGAAACTAATTACATAAGTTTATGGTCGTGTTTATATATTCTATGTATAGTTTAATTATTTATGAACTATAAACACTAAGTTCTAACCTTAGGTTATGAAGAGATTAGGAAGACAGAGAGGTCTGGAAGAGATCCATTATAGGGATTAGGTCACACATTGTACTGTTCCTTTTTCTTAATATTTGCCTTGGTACATAATAAAAAGTTATCTTTTTATATTATTGTTTTATATGATGTAAATATTAGTCTATGATGATGACATTATCTTGCTAAAGCCGTGTACTCATTCGCGAGCCATAACTGTAACAGGATACAGTAACATGTTCTAATATTGACATCAAAAATTATCTTCGCTCGCGACAACCAACAAGCTGACTTTGACTACATACTTGTCATCAAACCGTAACCGTAGTGCTCTAGTGGGTACGCGTGAAAAGAACAATCTTCGCTCACGATGCTCATCGATCTGCCTTTGGCCACAAACTCATCTGCGAGCCGTAACTGGAACCGAGCAGATACAGTAACGAGGTTATAGTGTGTACATGGCTCGTGAGCAGCCTTTTTCACAGTTTTATCAATGCTGTTAAGGGCCCTGTCTGCCATGGCCTTTAAAACTGACAATGGTCGGCGAGTCAGTCAACACTGTAATTTTTGGTTACAGTAACGGCTCGGAGGTGAGTACAGGCTTAATATGTTAAGAGATGAAAGCAAGTAACATACAAATTCAATATAATCAGTATAATTATAATGCAGGTGGGTACATTCAGATGGATACACTCTGCAGATGTGTGGCAAATCACATTATTGATATACAACAAAAGAGTGGGGCATAATTATAGGGCGCACTTATTTATTATGAAGAGTCCTGAACTTTTTTTAATGTAGGTTAGAAGGCTTAGCCTTTGTGGTTATTTTTTTATAACCACCCAGAATTTACTCTATATCTCAAATAATAACTAAATGCGCCTTATAACTACCGCACCCTGACATAAATTTAAACACCAGTCAGACAGTACACACATCAAAGCCTAGAGCAGCATAACTGACATTACGTCATGCATTAAGTTTTACTATTGTCCAAGCATTTATTTTACTTTTGATGATTGCACACCCATCAAGTTGTTGATTTTTGACAGAAATTTCACATGTCACAATTGTCATTGTTCTAGAGACATTCTAGTGCCATTCTGTGAGTTATAATATGTAAAGACTATAAACTATTGTCCTTATATCTAAATTTAATCTTATAGGTAGATTCATTAGATTTAAATTAATGAAGTAGGTTCACTAAATTGGTTGAAATTTAGTGACAAAAAAAATAATTTTTACATAAAATTAAATTGGTAATGCTTTAAGCCAGCAGTCCGGCAACCTTTTAGCAGTCAAGGCACACAAGCTGGCAAAATCTAGTAAAGGTGGGCCACACTTGTGACATTAAAACGAAAAAATATTTTGTGTTATATATATAAAGAACATAACAAAAAATACCACACACACCACAAAGTTTATAACTAAAAATTTAAGTGTGACAATTGAGACTGTATTTGAGTAGCTATTTATCGTATATTAGCTTTCATGTAAGTGGTTGCAACTCATGAAATTGCTCTTAAATGCTCACCTATGAGCCGAAAAGCATAGGTATTTATTTTAACAATAATTAAGGGTTGAAAAAGCCTGTTCGCATAAATAAGTACTACCAAAAATGTTAATTAACTGCTGAGCAAACATACAATTCGCACATTAGCATGTTCATTGTAATGCACAATTGCTTAAATTTTCCACATACTTAATTACGTTACAATTATAATAATTATTTATTTTGGTAGGTACCTATAAATGTTTTATTTATAAAACAGTCACGGGCTGCATGGAGGCAGCTCGGGCCACGCGGCCCGCCCGCCGTGTGCTGGTGACTGCTGCTTTAATGCATCACAATGATCAATGATCGACCTGTCAAAAGTAAAATAAGCCTTTGGACACAGTAACCAACATAGATTATCTTACTATTAACATTTTTGGAGTTTATCATAAAGAATTAGGTCTTAACACTTAGTATTTTATAGTATTATGGGAAGGGTATAGACACATGGCACATTTATCATAAATAAATCTGAACTTTTTGTAATATAGGTTAGAAGGCTGAGGCGAAGCAAAGCAGAGCACCCGCTTTAGCCTTTGTGGTTATTTCTATTTTAATATAATATAATAAATAATAAATAAATGTGGCGTATATCTATACATGCCGCACCCAGTATTATTATTATCTTACCTGTTCACTATCTGTATATATGTTTCAGTCAGTATAGTTATTTAAAAGATTGAATATTGTTAGTTCTTGCAATTCAAGAAGGCGGCAAACTTTACTTGTGGTAAACACTTATCAGTGCATGCATAACAGCAAAAGTGGGTATGATTGGACGTAAAGCTATAATCTGAGAACCTAAAGTGGTCGGTCACATTTGGAGAATTGCTTAGTGAAATTAACATATCATGTTCATCATATGAATCTGAGAAAAGAACCACTTTAGACCCTCTGATCACATGTACACTATTACAATGTGCATGCACACATTCACCCACAAGTAAAGACCACTCACTCATCTTTGTGGACTGCAAGAATTAAAACTTTTTTTGTATCATTAGTGATTTGGTATTAACTCAATTGGTTAAAGAAAGAAGGAACAGTTAATGTCATTACAATTTTATTTATTCTTTAATTGTAACTATGTGGAACTTAAACTGGTCCTAAGAACATGGAACATACATAGGTACGTGTTTAAACATGGATGCATATCCAGATACAACTCCAAATTACATGTGGATCTACCCTCTTCTTGTAACAAATAATATTACCATCTATGACCTACAACAAGAATTTTAAATGGAATATGGATTATATAATAATGGAACATATTTATTATCTTTATTTGCATTATACATTGATATGTTGTTGTTTTCATAAATATGATGAAGCTGAAAGGCGATGATGCCAAATGTTAACATTAACAACAGGCGACAGTTTGAAAGCAACAACGTGACCACATGTTACCTTCTATATCAGCTGGATTGCCACACCCTTGGCACCGATGATAATAACGAATAGCGAAAATGGAACATTAATACAGATTAATGATGAATAATAACAAAATGTCGATATTTAATAAGAACGACAAACAATTGCCGACTTAACGGTCGAATGCTTAATTTAAAATTAAAGGGAGTTACAAAGGCATATCGGTTTAAAAAATGCCCTAAACTAGATGCTGCAAGTACTAATGACGAAGACTATATGTTATTGCGGAATTAAATAATGCTTAGAGAGTTAAATTTAAAGTTAACAAATTAGAAAGTAACTTACCCGCCTCATTAGCCTGCATTTATGTAACTTTTTCACTACGTTCCCGAATAAAATAGAAACAACAATAACAACTTAATTAAAACTAAAATCTATTTTCGTAAAAATAACACCAAAAAAATTCATAAGTGCACTTGGGTCGATACTAACATTATACTAAATACGCGAGTACACCATTTTGTTCAAGTCTCTGTCCGAATCCGAAGTGAAGGCGAAGTGCAACACGACAGTATCCGATAACTTCACTCTGAATTGTTGCCATCCCATGCAATGTTGCCATTTGCTAACACTCGTTAAATAAACACACTGCGCCATATAAAAATGCGCTATATTCAGTTCTATTTCCAAAAAAGGACTAAAAGTACAGTAATAAATAAAATTATATTATGAAAAATACATGTCTTTTAAGTATTGTATTCCGATACATGTTCATAAAAAGGAATTTAATTAAAAAATATATTACTATGTGTCGCTTGAACCAACGTTAAAAATAGCGCTGAAAGCGCTAACTTGGCGAGTACCAAGTATTTAAAATCCTTGTTTCAACGACCCCGATGTAACCAGATGTAAAATAATGATTATTCTACCTAATTACCACTACATTACATTTTTAAGTGATAAATAATGGTGTATGGGCATTGGTATACCAAATATACATATATGTTAAATCTTTAATGGTTAATATTCATATATGAACTGTAGCCGGTGAACGTTATCCTGCCCTTATAAAATAAAAATCTGGAACCCGATTGCAGCCTTATCTGCCGGGACCATTTTTTTATCTAAACTATTCTCAATTCATCAAAAAAAATCACCACCATCCGTGATTGTTTATAATCAAAAATTGTAGCTGAAACAATACCTAAATCACTAGAAAGTGTCTGTTTGATTTCCAGGAGTTTTCTGTTATGTCTTCGGAACTCAAGGTTGTTACGCAGCATGCCTTCGTAGGATGCATAGCAACCTATCGATGAAAATCGATTTGTCAGGTTCATTTAGCAGACTTCCTTACATACAAATTTCTAATTAGCATAATTATTTTTTCTCACAAGGTATCCCTAAATATAGTGACGTCATTGTTTTTGTCCTTTTCCGCGGCACGCTATAGCGTGTCTATAGGATTCTCTGTCTACGGTTTTAATAGTAAATTTGCTGTTTTCACATTGATATCCTTGCAAATATTTTTTGATAACTACTATGTAATAAAACGTATTACGAGTATTACATACTAAATCCGAACTAACCGATTGCTACTCATTTGAAGCCACAGAAAGGCACATAAGAAATTTAATAAAAACATGTATGATTTAAAAAAAATGATTATGAAAATACTTAAGATGAGGCAATTGAAAATGAAAGTGGAAAATAATTTTACTTTGATTTATGATTTTTTTATTGCATATTATTATGTTGTGATTATTAACATAACAATGTATGTGAGTCCTAGTAACTAAGAACCCGGTTATTTTGTTATTAATATTGGATATTGCTTTAATTATATGACGAAAGTATGAAATCTGCCTTTTTTTTACTTTACCTACTGTTTTCTCCTATTTTTTTTAATGGCGATCTGGTGTTTTTTAGCTTTTTTGGGTTGGCAACACTGACCTGGACTGCCACCACAGAGTACTTTATATATACTGGTATAGAGTCAACAGTCACAATGTATATACTATCGCACTCTATCGGTATACGACACTATTCAACGACAAAAACCGTCCAGGGAGTTTAGTATTATTTTGATTTTTATATTAGACTTTTGGAAATTGCGGAAGTTAATAATTTAACTCCTACAATTCCCAAAAGCCTTTCCAAAAAATGTTTATTTGTTAGTAAATAAAACAACAATTTAGCGGTAGCGTGATTTATTATGTTTCCTTTTATTAAAATATTCAAAGGCATACATTTTCATAACATCATTTTTATCCACATCTAATCTGGTGCGTTAAGATGTTTTACTTACAAGTTTTACCGCATCTGGGCAAACAACAACCTCTTTCAGAAGAAGCCATAATCCAAGTCCTCAGAGAACAAATCCTCAGGCAAATCAGTGTTCAGGGTACATGCGTAAGTCCAACGTGATCACAGTACACTAGTAAACATGATAAGCGAAGTCTTCGGAGTCCAGCCATCAAACAAAGTTATCGAAAAATAATCAAAACACAAACAAAGTACATACATTCACGAGTGTAACTCGTATCGATCGGAATGTCTTTTTGGTTTTGACATAATTGACATCTTTGAAATAAGTTTTTGGTAAATCGACAATTCATCAAAAATCCAGTAATTAAAGTTAAAAAGAGCTTTATAATATGAAAAAGGTGAGGAATAGAATTTATACACTTTAAAATATATTTATTAGCTAACATGGCTTGCAAAAACATAAAAACATATCAAATATTTCTTAAACAAGTATTAAGACAACTGCGTATAACGAAACATATTATTTTCTTTCATTTGGTGTTCAATTTGAGAACAGTGACATCTACTGCAATACGTACCTTCTAATAGAACGGAAAAAATCTCTAAGAAAAAATAATTGTACTGACTGTTAAGACACTGACTGCCACTTTGACTTCTAGCGATGCGCAAACTAATTCACCATTGAGATCAGTGATTTATAAATTTTTTCCCTTGAAAGATTTAAATCACTCTAAATCTTGGGTTTCGAATGACATAATTCATTCAGTTGATCGGTTTTAAGCTTTAAAGTAACGCCAGAGAGTCTAATTTACTGTGTATCATCATTGTATTTCTTAGAGTGCGCATGTTATCTCATTTCAATTCACAATATCCTTTTTTTTTTTTTTTTTTTATACAGGGGAAATCCGTTTGAGGATCGTAGGCCGCGCGAGGGGGAAAGATCGCGGCCCGTATGTGGGATTCGCCAGGTCGGGGTGGCACTAGCGCCCCACGATGGGATGTGGAGAGCAATTGCCACACCACGGTTAGGGATACCCACTAAAACCCCTGTCCGATCCCGAGCGTCCTTTGTCCGGGCTGTGGGCTCGCTCGCGCATTCACCACCAGCCCGGACGGACGACGGCCGGCCCCTTTGCGGGCTGGCCTCACCATTTAGTGGCCGGAGATCTGGGTCTCTCCGGCTCCTCTTCCTCACCGAGCGAGGTGAGAGGGGGCGCGCGGATCGGCGCACGACCCTCCTCTCCGGCCTTAATGTGCGGGCGGATCCGGTTTCCCCGCCGGTCGCCCGCACGGCCGTAGCCTACGGCGGCTGGAGATCGTTGTGCACGATCCTCCGATGCCGCCGTCGGCTCTGGCGAGAGGGGAGCGTGGTGGTCTGCTCCCTCTCCCGCTCCGCCGCCTCCTTCGCGGACATGACGGTCTCGCAGAAGGAGGCGGCTGCGTCCCACGCGTCGGCGCTCCCAACCATGGCCCTCACCACGGCCGGGAGGGACAAATCCGCCCCGATGGCCGCGACGAGATCTCGGCGCTACTCGTCCCAGGCTGGACACACCTGGAGGGTGTGCAGCGCCGTGTCCTCGTCGCCGCCGACGCAGTGGTGGCACCCTGACGATTGTTCGCGCCTTATTTGACACAGGTACCTCCCGAAGCATCCGTGCCCCGAGAGGACCTGCGTCAGGCGGAACGTTAGGGTGCCGTGACGCCTCTGCAGCCATTCTGGCATAATCGGCCTCACCGCTTGAATTCACAATATCCTGTATCTACTGTCTCAAACTACATCCAAGTATCTGATTTGTTAGTTTTCATAATTCCATGTGACTAAAATCAATCTTAACGTAGTAAGTTAAAGATGTATTTTTGAAATCAAAGATTTAAAGAGTGATTTCGAATTTTGAAAGATTATAGTGATTATACCACGGCCGTTTCAGTCCATACAATTTTCTGTTCAGTACTTTGCAATGTTAGAAACAAGATTAATTTTCATTCACTCCCATTTCTCCTCCCGTCCATTTTATGTCAATTTCATAATTTGACGTTTGGCCGATCTTTTAACCACTATACGTAGTATCCATATTAGTTTGTGGACTATAAGTACGACCCTTTTAGACATAGAAACTAACACTAACGCAGACAAAACAGAGGCATTACACTATAGCTAATAATATTAACTATGACTAAATTTAACGGGAAACTGCTAAGGATGGAGATACAAGAATTTCTCTTCATTTCGTTTTTATTTGCTAAGGCCGAAGATGAAGGTTTGAAAAAGTGAGGAAACAATCTTTGTACTTAATTTAAAATATTTGTGATAAATAAAATTATTTTTTATTACTAAAGCAAAAACATAATCAAAATCTAGACGGCACAGAGTTAAAAATTATACAAATATGTCATCAATAAACCCTTGTTCCAATACCACTGCAAAATTTACAAAAGGGGAAAAATGTATTTTTGCACATTTAATCATAACATTTGTGTCAATATTAATAATATTAATCATTTATTTTATACATCTATGTATTGTGAAACATTCTGGTGAAGAAATAGTTCGTGTGTCCAGGAAATCATTTCGGAATCAAAGTAAGTATGAAAGTTTATGAAAGAAAAGTTTGATAATGCTGAAGTTTAAAGGCCAGGGACGAGAAACAAATCGGGAAGTGATTTATGAACGAGTTGGACGCTCGTTTTGAGGGGTCTTGTATATAATTTTAAAAAAAGCAATAGCTTTTTTTTTAATTATAGCCCGCGATAAAACGTATGCAATAGTGTACCTTTTATCGCGGGCTTTGAGCGCGGCGACCGAAACAAGAAATTCCGTAACGAAAATAAAACCTAACACATTGTCGAAATGTTCCATACACGTTGTTAGAGATATAGAATAGAACTATGGCGGGTAGATGTAAAGAGGACCAACCATCTCAGGGTATAAAAGAAGCTTTTGGCGGAAACTGAAAATACGTAAAATTACTCTAAAATAAACAATAGTTGTAGATAGTAATTATGTATTCTAATGAGAAATGTGAACTATATAGTCAAATATGGCCCATCGAGTTTTCACAAGAACTCCGTTGAATGTACAATACAACTACGTTACTACGAGTATACGAAGAAACACATACGTCAGAATTGGCTATAACGACTAAAGATTCCTTTGTTGGCTTTTGTGGCAAATTCTACTACTACTAAGCGTATCAAAGAGTCCGTTGAAAGGCAGACAATTTAACTGGCGTCGTGGTAGCTAGAGAAAAGGTTGTGTCTTGGACGGCGGCGACACTCTTGGCAGGCGAGCTGCCCTGGCCTCTCCAGGCAGACGTCCTGTCCAGGGTTCGTCGTACCCAGCAGGATGCCCTAGCTAGAGGACTGACCTTCTGTCATGTCGAGATAGAGACGGTCAGGAAGCGGGAAACCGCTTCCTGCCTCGTCGACTGGTCTCGTGACCTCGAACACCCTGCGGCCGGCGGCTTTACGGTGGACGCAATCAGGCCACAACTGGAGGAATGGGTTAACCGCACTAGCGGCACCCTCACCTTCAGGACGACGCAGATACTGACCGGACACGGTTGCTTCGACCAGTATCTGTTTCGCATTGTGGGCTGCTTGCCTTCTCCGGATTGCCGACAGTGTGGCGCGCCCGATACGGCGTTTCATACGCTTGTCGAGTGCGCTGCCTGGGCGCCGCAGCGTTTCGAGCTCGAGACAAAGTTAGGAGCCGTCGCATCGCTCGGCGATTTGGTAACGGCCATGTTGCAGAGCGACGACCGCTGGGATACTGCGGTTTCTTTTTGTGAGGCAGTTATGTCTCTGAAAGAGGCCGCAGAGAGGGATAGGGAGCGAAGTCCTAGGGCGCGTGCTACGGTCTCTTCTCGAGGTCGCCGGCCTTCAGCCGGCACCCGGAGAGGCAGGTACGCGCATTACTTCCCTCCCTGAGTTAGGATCCGGAACGATGGGGGCCCTTAGCTACTAGGTCAGCAAGGGATTTTACAACTACCCCCGTTCCGTAGTGGAGTGTGTTCTCCCGGGGCACACTTCAGCACTTTATGCGCTGGATCGACTGCTGAGTAACTATGTTCTACATCTCAGTCTTTCCTTCACATCAAAGCGCAGGGCCGCGAAGGGAGGAGGGGTTTTTTAGTGGGTATTGAGGTTGCTCGCCCGTGCGGCATCGCTCGGAGTCTCCACACTCCTCTGTGTAATCCATAGCGGACGAAGCGCAAGTAGAGCATACAATTGCTAGCGTTATCGCCCCCCGTGGATTCGTGCCGTTTCCTAGTGACGGCCCAGAGAGTGCGTAAATCGGTTAGTCATTTTTCCCCGCCTCAAAAAAAAAAAAAAAAAAAAAAAAAAAAAAAAAAAAAGCTAGAGAAAAGGTTGAGACAGTAATGTCTCTCAAGGAGGCCGCAGAACGCGACAGGGAGAGAAGTCCTACTGCGCGTGCGTATGCGTCTACTCGAGGTCGCCGGCCTTCAGCTGGCACCCGGAGAGGCAGTACGCGCATTACTTCCCTACCTGAGTTAGGTTCCGTTGCGGCGGGCCTTTAGCTTGCTAGGAAAGCAAAGGATCATCGACCCCCGTTTAACGAAGTGGGGTGTGTTCTCCCCGGGCACATCCCATGCACTTTATTGCGCTGGATCGGCTGGGTGTAACTATGTTCTAAATCTCAGCTTTTTCTACACAACAAAGTGTAGAGTCAACAGGGAGGAGGGGGTTTTTAGTGGGTATGGGGGTTGCTACCCGTGCAGCTTCCTTTGAGTCTTTCCACACTAGCTGAGTCGATCGCGGGTGGATTACTGCTAAAGCATACTATTGCTGCAGTGATACCGCCCCCGACCGACGTGTGTCGTTTCCTGGCAACCCAGTCTATGCGTAAATCGGTAGCATTTTCTCTCGATTCAAAAAAAAGCTAGAGAAAAGGTCTAAAAAATTGCGCCAAAAAATATTACAGTAGGATTGTTATAAATATATTTAATTTTATAAAACATATAAATGACTATATTTTGGTTTGTTTTTTTATGGTTACCTGCTTAGTACCGACTTCAAAATGTCGTAGAAATTTTTTATTTTTGCTTTTTAGTTACTCTAGAATTCGGTTTTATTTTTACGTTTTGGTTACGGAAATAGTTGAGAAAAAACCAATGAAACACCTTGTACTTGCCTAGAATATATAAGGGCTACCATCGATTTTCCGGGAATCATCAGATCCTGACTTGGTGACAATTTGAAGAGTATATTCTTTCGATTAAAAAATAATTATGATAATCGGTCCACAATTGATGGAGTTATCGCGTAACAAACAGACAAAAAAATACACTCAAATACCTCCTTTTTTAGAAGTCGATGAAAAAAATACTAAAACATAAGTACTTTTTATCATTATCAAAACAGTTACGGGACCCTACAAATATGGGTTTTGTCCAAACGACACAAAATATGGCCTCGTGATTTACTTTTAGCCAGTGGATTGTTATAAATACAAAGTTTCTCTTCGAAATGCCATAGGTACTAAATTTAGCTTCGGTTTATTTATGTCTACAAAAGTCTTTGACCTTTTTGAAAAGTTTTAATTAGCTTGCAATTGTTTCTTCTTGTTATTTGCCAGTTTTATTGCCTAGAGCAGGTAAACAGGAAATCGACCCAAATGATGGAAAAAGGTCACGGGCGCCATGGACTTTTAAACACCACAGTCGACGTTCTTAAAACTTCAGTGAGAAGTTCTCTCCAGTCACGTTTTACGCGTTGTAAAGTTTCAAAAAAACCATCACGTTGTTTTGTACGCTTGGTAAACTCTCAAAAAAACTATCAGGTTGTTTTGTACGCGTCGTAAACTCCCAAGAAAACAATCATGTTGTTTTGTACGCGTTGTAAACTCTCGAGAAAACCATCATGATGTTTTGTACGCTTCTTAAACTCTTACGAAAACCATTACGTTGTTTTGTAGGCGTTGTAAACTCTCGAGAAAACCATCATGTTGTTTTGTACGCGTTGTAAACTCTCGAGGAAACCATCACGTTGTTAAGCGTAGCTACTCTAGGAAATAGGGACGAATATCTTTTGAAGTGAAACTTCTTTAGAATCGTTGTGAATTAAAACTCGCTGAAATGAAAAAGCGACACTAAAAGAGATTAACAAATAAACATATAGGACTAAACCTACCAGAGGATGAGATACAAGTTTTACATTGTGCAGAACAGATTAGAGAGTCAATAAGACCAATGATTGGATACAGGTCCAATTAGGACCGAAATAAAACTGATAATAATATTTTTTAAACTAAAACAGTGAAAATTTGAAAGTGATGCTTAAGAAGTTTATTTTGAAATATAAATGTTCATGGATGTAGGCCAAAGGAATCATATTTACTAATGGTCACCCAGTGGTCGAGATTCGACCATAATTTATTTAAATTATAAGTTTGAACATCATCAAGGCTCTGTTGTCAAAGAATATACTTCTATAATCACTGCTTTCGCTAGTATGATAACTGGCGGTTCCCTAACGCTTCTCCATGCCGGACCCAGGATTGTTCATTAGGACTCTATCTATAATATCCACATAAATAACGAGCCAAAGTCGAACATGGCTGAGTTTAGCTAATAATCTAAACCTGTTTTTATAGGTACTCTGGTAAAAGATATTTCGGTAAAACAACTGGTTGGAGTCATATATTTGAATGTTAAACCTTCGAAGTTAGTGTGTAATTCACTGTTGCTGAGGGCGAACTGGTCTATTGCCCCAGCTCACTGCATCGCAGCGCGTTCTGATCCAGACCTGTCGTATTATTTACTCATTTGGAGGGTTAAGTATGTATTTGGTGAATCGGGAGCCACCGGTTAGTATCTTGCAATTCACTAAGGTGAGGGGGTTTCATTAGTGGTAAACGTGCGTGAGCGTGATACCAAAAGCGGATATGATTGGCCGATACTAATCATTCCGTCAGATATCGCACTACGAGTATGGGTCACTATCGCAATGTATATATGTATACGTTCAATGACTAAAGTCACTTTGTCTTCGTGAATTACAATAACTCGTTTCAAAATAAATCTAAAATGAGATTTCAATTATTTTTTACTAAGGTTTTCCTTACAATTGCCACATGTATTCCGCGGAAGTTATCTCATTTGCGGGATATATAGAAATAGATTTTATACTATTTTGAAAGCAAGCATTCGGACAGGTTATATTGCATTAAAATTTTAAGTTGGTGCAATTTGCTCCGGGAATAGTTCAAGTCATCCCGTGTAAAGCAGTTCATATTCCTGGATAAAAGTAACATTCCTAGTGTTGAAACTACTACTTATTTATATTCAACTTCAACAAAACGGTGGAGTGCTTTTTGGGTGAAAGCTCAACAGAAAGACAGTTTAATCTTACATTTATAATAGTAGTAGAGGTTATTCTTAGCCATTGTAACTTGGTGCACACTTTCAAATGACCTAAGTTAGAAATTTGGCTTGGAAACATGGACAAATTAAACAGTATCTGACCTTATTTGTCCATTATTTCAATTGATACCTGCTGCCGGTGACTATAGTAGATACCTTCACATCGATTTCTCCGATGTGTGAAAGTCGCAAATCCGCTTTGGAAAACTGTGATGAGTATACTCCCCTTTCTCCTAAACATCGGGAGATATATATTTCAGAACAATACCATGTATGTAGTTGTTTAATTTTTTTCATTTGACGAACTTATAAAAAATAATTCCTTCAGAAACTGGTGTGAAAAGAAGTATTGTGCATAATCATTTTGATAAGGATGACTGCCGAAATAACATAGGTCTTCTGGAGCATACTAAACCTGTAATGACATTAGAATACCTGGGTATGTTAAAAAGTTTCTTGTACTTTTGTAAGTATTTAGTTGAGAGATTAGTTTGCTAGTAGATACATTTTTAAGATTTGACGCCGTTCCCGCTTCAATATTCAACCGAGATAATATTGTTAAGTCCTAGATGCTGACAAAGACAAATTCACACCTGCAGAAACACATTTTATTACCTTTCGGCATTTGGACTTCTTTTGTTTACTTCATGTTTAAAATTTGTGATGAATAAAACAGCCCATTGTGTATTGTAAGCTTTTAAGGGCTTATTGTTGTGATTACTGCCAGGTGTCTCGGGTTTAAAATACAAGCTGATTCTAAGAGATTCGGTCCACGCGACCGGGCAGACATATTGAATCTATACAGTATAAAGCAATTCCCAAATTGAAAGATGAGGCAGTCAAGCGATAACCACGTGCGAAGCAAGACTTGTGTACATTCGGTAATTTATTTACTATTTAGTAATCTATTTAATGACGGACTTGGCGCGTGTTATTGAATCGTGCATTAAGTTGGGACCGGTTGTTTTCAGTTATATTTGTACCTGTGCTATACGTGTTTATATACTTCTAATAACCTCTACAGTAATTCTAACGGCGTTTTGATTCCGAGTCCTGCAACTCGCAACAACTAGTGAGTGATATAAGTGAAAAAGTGAATACAATCGAACATTGTTTTTGCTTTCAGTGTTAAACAATAATGTGAACGTAGGGACATTGGAGCAGCAAAAAAAATTGGTTTTGGTCACATGGAAAGCTCTTCCGAAAAATGGTATTGTTAAAAAATTATATATATATATATTTTTGTACTCAATTTAATAATAACCTTTTTAATATTTATTGGAACAATAATAATAGACCTTAAACAGACAGACAGCGGGACCCGGGCCTCCCCCCCAGGGGGTGCCGTCCTGGACTCCCCTCCGTCCAGGAAGCGGTACAAGGGGATGCGTCCCCGGGGCCCCGAGCGGCCACTGTCACACTCCCCCCTTCACTCCGTGACAGTGGTGTCCCACCTTTCCGCCTCCTCATCCTAAAAGCCTTCCCTTCCTTCCAAACCTCCTCCCAAAACACTCTTCCCTTCCGAAGCTAGGTGACCTCCCCCGACTCCGACCGCTGACGCTGCTGTATGCACGAGGCGGCGGGGAAAAGGGGAGGAAGGAGAGGGAGGGGTGATGGCGCAGGAGCAATCCTAGCAGCCTCCCCCTCCCCCTATCGCGAAGCCCCCCCCCCACCGCTGACGCTGCTGAGAGCGCGAAGCGGCGAGGGGGGGAGGAAGGAGAGGGGGGGGTGAAGGCGCAGGAGCAATCCTCGCAGCCTCCCCCGCCGAAGGAGGATAGCGCCCGTGACTCCTGGCAGCCATGGGTGGGCGGCAGCGGGCGTCGAGGTCTGGGGGATCAACATGACCTCTGCCCGCACTGATGCCGCGAGAGGTAGCCGCGCGTCCCTCTCAGGGCCGGGGAAACGTCACTCCCCGGCCCGCACACAGGAGAGGCCGCCTCTGTTTACGAGGCGGCCAGCCGCTGCCGGGGTTGCGGGTTAAGCTCGCGCATGTACCGTGACCCCGGCGCTAGGCGGAAGAAGGCTCCCATGAGGTTTTAGTGGGTATACCGGCGCCGGTCGTATTGATTAATCGGCGTCGGGGAGCCCCACATACCGGCCGCGCATGATCCCCCGCGCGACTGACGATGCGACAACGCATTTCCCCATGTAAAAAAAAAGGGACCCGGGCGTCCCCATTGTAGGGAAACGGACAGTATACCCGCCACGTTTGTCCGAGGCGACTTGGCAGTTTTACACATCGGGTGTCTCAATAGACATAGACATAGACAACACTTTATGGTTCACCAAAACAAAAATTATAAAAAAGGCACAACAAGACAATAGTTACTTGGTAAAACAAAAGGCGGCCTTAACGCTAAAAGCGATCTCTTCCAGGCAACCTGTCTTAAAAGAATTCTTAAATTATCTATTATCTTGTATGTCTTGGAAGACCACGGGCCATAAAAATAGCCCGGACTTTTGGAGGGCTTGCGCGGGGCCACGGGGAGGCCAACACGTAGAGGCCCCTTGACAAGTTAAATGGAAATGTGGCGTGACACTGACATTATCTATAATTATTATTATAATGCGATAAAGGAAAAAATAAATAAAAATTACATACATGGATAGCAGATAACAGTCAAAAGTATAATAAACTATAGGCTAAGATCCCGCTATACAACGTCCTTGACTGAGTGCTAATTTGATGAAACATATTTTATGTATAATTAAAGGTGTCAATAAATATATTGCATATGGGTTGCCTAAAAAATTCAGTCCAGTATATGATTAATTAATAATTTAAAAAAAAACATTTCACCGGTTTGTTATAAAACAAATTCTATACCAATCGAAAGTATGAAGCCCATAGAACATGCAAATGTTAGGTTGCCTTTTCTTTGCCGGTCACAACTCTCGGGTAGCCAGGTATAAACAGGTAAATCGATACTAGCATTTTGCACCGGTACCTGATTATTGAATTAAAATTAAATGAAAATAAAGATTATTTCATTATGAACACGGTGTATAGGGTTGCCTGCGAAAAATCAGTCCCGAATTCCGGTTGTCGAATTTTGAAAAGTGAAATATTGCTGGGAGAGAATATATGTGGCTCAACAAAGGTCCCAACCAACTATATCCTATGCGATAGAAGAGGACACAGCATAGCAGCTGATTGTAGTCCGTCCATTTAAAGAAAGGAATTATACCTGACCAGTATATCATACCATACTGACCAGAATATGAAAAGGATTATACCTGGCTACCCAAGAGTTGTAACCGGAAAAGAATAGGCAACCTAACATTTGCATATTCTATGGGCTACATACTTTCGATTGGTATAGAATTTGTTTAATAAACAAACCGGTGAAATGTTAATTTTTTTTAAATTATTAATTAATCATATACTGGGCTGAAATTTTTTAGGCAACTCATATGCAATATATTTATTGACAAATTAAATTAAATATAAAATAGTTTTCATCAAATAAGCATCTCGGTGAAGGTCGTTGTATAGCGGGATCCTATACATTAGTATTATTAAATAAACTAGCACATTTTTGTGTAAGACGAACATAATGATTCCTAACCGAATCTCAATGTGCAGGTTGCATCACGATGTTTCCTTCACCGTTGTTAGCACGTGGTAATTGTAACAAATATGCACATTAAGCCGGAAAACTGCCTAAGCGGTGCATGCGTTCTGGCCAGGATGGAACCCGTGCCCTTTGAGATTAGGACGCGTGCACTAGCCATTATTACGCTACCACGACTTTTATTTATCAGAATGTCGAAAGTTATTTTATTGTTATTGTATGATGCATGATGCTATTCTACCGTATTATTTTAGGTGATTTTTTTGTCAAAACTGTACTAATTATCACCTATATGGATTCTCATAGTTGTTCGAATTATCTTTACCCCATTATTGACCAAGTAAGAGGCTACGAATTTTGCGCTAAAATAAAAGCATCAAGTGAAGTTTTTATACGTAAGTATAACAATATGACGAATCTTTATTACATTATTACAGAACTTAATATAAAAAAGTGGATTGCCACGTCTGTCTATATCCACTAACTATGCTATACTACTATACATATGTATCCGTGCAGGGTTGTAAGGGGCGAAAAAACAACCCACAGCCAGGTGGTAGTGGTGGTGGTATTTTGTCTACTGAATGGTGATGGCGACCACCCCTGGTGTAGAATATGGCGTAATAACAACCTTGTGTTGTGTTCTGGCAATAGTGACTAGGTTCCAGTTTCCCTTAAGAGAGCAGCAGCGCATTTGTAGCACCTTTGGTAGTGTACAAATGTCCATAGGCGATGGATGAGCTTTCCATCAAGTGGGCCGTCTTTCTACCTGCTGAACTTCTGCAATAAAAAAATAACTCCTTCTAAACTACAGAACTGATTTTTAAGCGGTTTCCCCATAGTTGAATGATTTTTCATTAAAGGTTTATACATAGATAGGTACATATTTTGTTTTATCATTACGCCTGCTTACCATAAGGGTAGACAGAGACGATGGATTTCCACTTACTTCGATCTTGACGATCTTCATACATACATGTTTATTGTATTAATGGCTTTTTACCTGGCCATTCTTTAAGGATATTTGATCGTGGTAAGTACGTCACCGTCTATGATAACCAACTTTACCGTTCATACTGTCGTCATAGACTCCTTTTATCACTTTTCATCTAAGTATTATCTTTACATGTCCAAAGGTTTTAAGTGTATATGCATAAAAAATCTAATTAAGTTTTTATACATACATACATAACTTCACGCTAGGTCCCTTGCGGGGTAGGCACGAACAACAGAGCGCCATTTAGGCTTATTCTTACACACCCCACTTGCTATTATATTGCTATATTTGTTGTTCTATTTATATTTAAGTACTTTTTTAAAGTTTTATACAGAATTATGTTACAAAATACAAAGTTGTAGCAAACAGTGCATATTCAATAATAAAGACCGCAATAAAAGGATAGAAACTACTATAAATAGGGGGGGGGGGAGGGGTAACCGCTGAGCTGTAGTTGGCGGACGGAGGCCGCATGCGTGTCCCCCTTTCTCAATCTCTCGGCGGCCTCCTTCTGTGATTTGACCACCATGTAAGCCTACTCCCAGCTGCAGCCAGATAGTAATTGATCTTGGACTGTCGCCAAACAATAGAGTAACTGATTATAGCAAGCTGCTAACACCCTTGGCGATGCATATCTCCATATCCACATTACATCAGGTTAGGTGCAGTATTAGTCGTAAGTTAATAAGTACTACATTTTGAGTATTTTTAGATCATGGAGCAGTACTGCTTTCGAACAATTATGTTCTTGGATATTTCTCATGGAGTGACAGAAGAGGCCACGGTGTTCCGCTTGTTATTTTAAAAATTGAAGCTTTTAAGGAATGGTTGGATGATATAATACGTATTTAAAACGAAACTTTTTGAGATTTTTGTGTACTTTATATTCATATTACTGAAAAATAGTGTGTGTGTACTTATGTACACGCGTTAGAAGTTATACTTGTTTGGCGTAACAACATAAAAATCTTTTCAAAAATTTTATCTTTCGCCTTATTTTACGTTTGTAGAAAAAACGACACTAACAATAGAAAAACCAAAATGTTGACTATAGCTAACTTCAGGGTAGCGGTTTTTCGTGACAGTGTGTGTGCGCATCGTAAAAATTTACTCTCATCATTTTTCCCTAAGGCGCCAAAATAAGTACAACTTCAATGGTATTAAATATTTTTCTAAAAGTATTCTTCATATTAATATAATCAAGTTGACTATTACCATTATTATTTCATAGTATTAGATTACATAATAGATTCAATTAATAGTTAAAAGTACATTATCTTATATATATAAAAGAAAGTCGTGTTAGTTACACTATTTATAACTCAAGAACGGCTGTACCGATTTGGCTGAAAATCGGTGGGGAGCTAGCTTAGAAGTTAAAACCAGGAGACGGACATAGGCTACTTTTTATCCCGGCGGAACCGGTAAGTGGCGCTGTGATCGGGTTCTAGAAACCTCCCGATTTTGGCGATTTTGTTTTGTGTGTTTGAGTGGATTCTCGGATGGTTTAGATTCACAATTAGAACCGGTAGGTGGCGCTGAGATCGGGTTCTAGAATCCTCCTAATCACCTGGACCAGACCCGGTAGATGGCATTGGGATCGTATTCTCGATTTTTATTATTTCAGAGCAGGAAAAAGTCTGCCAGGGCTTCTAGTAGGAAATAAAACTAAATCTTAAATAATATTTTTTTTTAATTATCAGCAGACATACACATATTGTATATCCCCAGGCTAAGCGAGTTACTCTTGTGTTATGGGTAATACACAACGGACCACTCTTGGGCCGATTCCAAACACCCAGACCATAGTAAATAACAGAAAGTTCGTTTTTAAAATTTACTATGCCAGGAATTGAACCCAGAGTTACTGGGTTCCAGCGAGTTCGGAGTGTTAAGACTTAGCCCGCTCAATCACAGAGATCGTCAAAACATTACAGATTATTTACAATATCACTGCCGGAAGGAGGCGTGTCCAGGAGACTGGCTGTTTTACCTTTTTAAACAACATTACTAATTATTTGTCCAACAATTTAATACGTAGTTATATTCATTAATACTTTCAATAAATTGAACGATGCGACGGCCGCTTGTGTGGGACGTGACCTGCATCGACACTCTGGCAACGTCACATTTTATAGTTTAATGTATATTGTTTGGAAAAAGAAAGGAATTTACAAAACCATTAAAATGATTTCATAAAAATTTGTTTGAACAATATGCGTTGATTACTATAATTTTGAACTATTTTTAATTACATGGTTTTTATTTTTTATCTCCCATTATATTAATATACACGGTGATTTTTCAGTTGTTAAAAAACAACAGCAGTTTATTTTTTCGTGTTTACAGAACCCTATTTTCCGCTCCTATTCATTTCTTTAACCAGTATATATATTTAAACGGTTTCATAAACATTGCAGTTACTTTAAAAATCCCGCCAAAACCAAACATCAAACTTATTTTTTTTTAATTTTGACTGCGTCAAAACAGGGCTGCCTTTGTCATTGAATTAATATTATGATTGGCAACATCGAATTAAAAATAGTTGAATCTCTATAAGGTATGTACAGATTGGACCGACGATATTTAACAAATAATATTTGGTGTTCGTTGACCAGTGAAGGCCAACGGAAGTATTTTTTGCGGCGCAATGTTGTTGTTTTAGCAAACGTTCGTTGGTACTCAAATCTACCACAGAATACCTGCCAACTCTTTCCAATTGATTTGGCATTTTCACGTCTATTAAGTAATATTTTATTATTAAATAAATTTTCTAGTAAGATAGAAAGCTATTTTTTTATTTACTAATTGGAGCCAAATTGAAATTCATCGTGATTATTTTATCATTTTTGATTATGTAAATTATCGTTGTTATAAAGAAAATTAATGATAAATACTCTGACCAACTTTATTTTACTTTTGACATATCGATATCAATGAGAAAAGCGTTAGCGATTTCATTTTATACTTATAAAAATTGTTTCCTTGTTAATACACTTTAAACAATTTAGTGCTCGTACATCCTTTAAAAATACTGTATTGCGTTAGAAGAACCCATCATACGTATATAACGTATTTAAAAGGTTAAAAAAGACAATAAATTGACTTTATATTCTTAGTCGTATTAGAAAAAAAATGTGTATTGGTAAAAAAATAACAATAGAAAGAAATATGAAATAAAAACTTTGTTTGTGTCCGAAGACTTGAGTGTTTAACTAAAGGTTCATTTTCAAGGGGCTAAAAGAATTTGGTTATTTGGAGTCAGTCACACTTATATTTTAAATTGCGTAAAACATGGTATCATCAAGTTGGCCACAAAGGCAGCCAAAGGACTTGGTATGGACCAAGTCCTTTGGCTTGTCAGTTGTTTCCAATGGGAAACACCATGTACAAATTGAGTTTAGCTCCATAAAGAGCATATTGTTTAATAATTTTGTAGGATAGTTTTTCATTCTGATGTTTCCTGAGAACCAATTGTTTGGTTTTGATTTTATACAGCCTAGTCTGGACTGGCATTTATATACTACTACCATGGAAAAAGGAATCTACCATGATACTACTTAATTATATTAAAATAAAATATATGATTACAATGGATGCGTCAAAACAAGCAGCAAAGATAAATTATTAAAAAAAACAACGAGGACAGCGAAACGTATCATTATAGTTTAAACCAATAAAGGCCAGCGAAACACCTGAGTCGGTTCAATGTGTACCCGCCACCATACCGCCATGAAGGGCATAATATCGTTTGTTTAATATTTGTCTTTATAGGATGATTTTTTTGCTCTGATGTGAAGATCATATAGTTATATTTTATGTTTGTAAAGTTTCTTGCAGCCGAATCTGGACGGGACATTTGTAGACTTGTACATAATTATGTTGAAAGAGTTTTTATTATTAACATGGGTGCACCAAAGATAAATTATTTATAAAAAAAACTATGGACTCAAACTTTTCGCTTGCCATAAAATAGAGAAAAATCAAATATAATTACCTATTAAATTAACGCCTTTAGTCAAAAAAATAAGCACAAAATTTAAAATTCCGCCTTTATTATTTTTTAAGCAGCACATTCAGTTTATAATTATTTATTCATATATTTTTCGTAATCTCAAAATATCTACTAGATCAAAGTCGAGATTAATGTTGACATTCAATATGGCGGTATGTCGTCAGTGCTATGCTGTGTCGTGGTGAGATTTGTTAATTTGATGGTTTATGTATATATTTGCTTCGAAATTCACTCGGTCATCGTCGGCAATAATTATTAGCGCTAGTGCATTTTGTGTGTGATATGCATTTTGCCTTAATGATAGTATTTAGAAGTGCAAGGGCCTGTCCAACGGCGGTGTAATTTGTGCAAATCGGTGTGTCGGCCGCCCGATACCTACATAGATAGCAATAATAAAATGTAGAACTATTATCCGACGCGATGCTTTGTTACAATCCGGCGTTATTGTAATTATTTAACATCGGTTAGCGAATCACTGTTACGTTATTATGTTTTGAGTGGCTAATGAGGGTGTTTATTACAGCTTGTGAATATCGGGTCAGAAGCTTGTAGGTAGCAACACATTTTCACGAATACTCCAACCGAACCGACCCAATGCCTCACGGAGCTCCGACTCAGCTAGCATTGAAGACATCTGAGGATCTATCATAACTATCTCATAAGTACCTAGTTTTATTTTGCAACAACAGTGATTTTGGTGTGTAAATTGTGACTGCGTTTTAAAGACTCAGGTGTTATTGTAGAACACAAAGACTTAGAAAATGTGATTTGATTTAAAAATTTGTAACGGCTATTTAATACTTTTAACACCACACATATTTCTGTGATATATTGGTACATAATACTGAGATTTTGGACCCTTATACAAAGAAGAGAATAAGCAATAAATAATGTCAAGCAATCCTCAGTGGAAGTTGTTCCAGCCGCCAGATTCACATTCATCCTCCCTGCACGACATTCTGGACCTACAGCACTCCAATATGCAGCACAAGTCAGGCTATCGTAATGGTAAGTTGCAATCATTGCTATAACTTAATATATATTCATGACTATGTGCTAAATACTTCTCGAAATTGATTGAATGATAGTATATCATTGTTTATAGAATAGGATAGTTGTCAAATTAACTGACATATTTTATGAACTTCAAACTATGGTCATTTCAAATATGATTTTATTGCGGACACATTCAATAGAATGTGACTTGTAGCAATGTCTTACTTGACCTATGATTTAGATCATCCATTCCCAAAGTGGGCGATAATGCCCCTTTGTGGGCGCTGCAGGCCTAAAAGGGGGCGCTAAGAGACCTAGAAAAAGCAGGCAGGTGTAGCTTGTAAGAGTTAGCTTGAGAGCTTAGCACTGTTGTGTACTACCTACTGTGCTTATGTCTCAAGTTAAATATTGAGGGCTATAAAAGTCTCATTTAGAGTGAATGTTTAATCTCTGCTAATATAGCTCACAATAACCAGTTAATTTAATTTGATGATATAGTGGTTTTTAAGTAGGTGAAAAAATGGGGGCACTAAAAAATAATTTATTCTCAAAGTGGGCAGTATACAAAATAAGTTTGGGAACCACTGATTTAGATGAAGGATATTACATCCTTTTATAGAAATATTTATATTTATTATTATATAGAAATAAATGAATAATTCTTTATATTTTTTGTAGGTAGTACACATAATTGGAAGGTACACCGCTGACATAGAAAGAAGAGTAAATTTGGGGATTAGTGTGAATGGAGCGTTAGGTAAACTTCTAGGCGCTAAGAACCTCAGCCAGAAGGTCCAGCTTACCATACACAACGCGGTTCTGGTACCTACACTCGCATATGGAACGAGAGTTGGGTATGGAATAGAGAGCATGAAAGTAGAGTAAACGCGGTCGAGATGCGAGCACTGCGCAAAATCTGTGGAGTGACGCTTGCGGACCGCGTTCGTAATACCAAAGTAAGAAAGAGAGTTGGTCTGAAAGAGAGTGTAGGGGTGAAGGTAAGGAAGGAATGCTCTGGTGGTTCGGTCATGTGGAAAGAATGTATGATGAAAGAATGACTAAACAGATATACAATGCAAAAGTGGATGGATGCAGAAGTCACGGAAGGCCACGACACACCTTCCATGATCAAATTGATCATGTGTTAGCAGAAGGTGATGTTAGGAGCCTTAAGAACAGACGAGCGTGCATGACAAGAGCTATGAATGTCAAAGAAGCAAGTGAGGTGTGAAGAATGGGCCTGTGTGGCGCTCTGTTGTTCATGCCTACCCCGCAAGGGACCTGGCGTGAAGTTATGTATGTATGTATTACTCATAATAAAACGACATTATGGTTAAATTCACATTGTTTTACTCTTTATTTACATAATTTTCAAATTTGTCTATAGTGTTACATGCATTAGTTAAAATTACTAAGGGCACCGAGAGTAGTGCAAAGTATGCCCTTAGCATGTAACATGAAAATTACATAATAAACAGAAAAACATTGTTAATTTAGATATAATGTCACTTTGAAACAGTAAGAATTATTCATTTATTTGTATATAATTAAAATTTGTATTGAATTCATAGGTCAAGTGTAAAATATTATGTTGTATGGGATGTTTAACCCATACCATCATATTCGAGATAAATAAAATAGGTTTTTGTACAAGAATAACAAGTTTTGATATCATAAGTTAAATCCTGTTTTAATTATATTATTGGTACACAGTTATTAATGATATATTAAAAAGAAGATAAATATTATGCTGTTTTAGCATTAGCTTTTTTATAATTAAATTGTTTTAGAATACAGTAGTAATAGTATTGTCACAATACTGGCTCCCTTCTAGCAAACGCAGCACTCGCAAAATGGTGGTTTCGAGATAAATGTGGCAAACAAAGTTTTAGATATCTAAACTACATCTATACTAATATTATAAAGAGACAAGGTTTGTATTTTTGTAAAGAATAAATTCAAAAACTACTGGACCAATTCAAAAAGTTCTTTCCCCATTAGAATGCTACATTATCCCAGATTAATATAGGCTGTACTTTTTACTAGAAAAAGTTAGGGATCCCCACTAAAACTTCTAATATTGTAACCCAAGGCATAAAAGAATTAGTGTTTAAGTGGGTCCCGGGATGGTTTATATAGACAATGATTGCTTTTTTAAAATATTATTAGAATTTTTTAATGTAGTATATGTTAATACAAGGTTTAACAAAGTAATTTATATGAATGATTTCTTAATTACACTTGCTTGATGATAAAAAGTCTGTTATAGGAAATGTTTTGCTAAAGTGCAGTTTACCAGCACCTAGATTGAAGGAGTTGGTAAGGCTTGGAAACCCATTGAACCAGTTGCAGCCTCAGTACATAGTACACAAACTTTTTTCGCTTTTGTTGTCACTTTAAGCTGGATTGACAGGGTTTAAAAGCCGGTTATCTATAAATAAAAGAAAATTGTCTTACTTGCACTATTTATAACTCAAGAACGGCTGTAACGATTTCACTGAAAATTGGTGGGGAGTTTGTTAGCTTAGAACCAGGAGACGGACATAGGATACTTTTTATCCCGTTGGAACACCGGTTCCATTTCAGGTGGTGCTGAGATCGGGTTCTAGCCATATAATCAGTTATAACCGGTTCTATACTTTGGCCATTGGGCAATAGATGTGAATCTATATTTATGAAATTGAAGTATCTCTGCGAAATGAAAATAAATTCCAAAAATTAAGTGAAAATTCCTATTTATATGATTCACAGTATTTTCCATTCATAAATTATTGTTTGAGGATTTTTTGTACTTAGTCTGTTGTTTGTTTTAGTTTCTTAAATTAGTCACAAAGGATGTCTTTGATAAATTTAAGGATTAAAACAGTAATTTTAACTTAAATTTCAATTTATACTCATTTCAATATCTTGTAGGGTTCAGATCATATGGACATAAAGTTGAATGTCCTATTATTATGCTTTACTTACCATTCATTCGTCCTACTATTATTTATGTTGGCTTTATATAGAAATTTATGTCAAATTTCTACTAACAGCAATTGAATGAATAGTGAGATATAGAAATCAGCCATAGGCCCTGAAATAAGGTTGAATTATTTTATTGAATTATTATTGAATAATTTACTCTTCCTTGAAGTTAATTTTTTTCTCATTTATAGTTAAGTTTTGTTTACTTGAGTAGGAAGTCATGTATGTCTCTCAAGAGTTGTGTTACATAAAACACCTACATAAAGACTACAAACAGACACCATCACAATTTATTATGTCTGTTTGTAGTCATTTTTAACTAAACTTAGTGTGTAGAAAGGTTCTGTTTATATTGCTAAAGTTGCAGCATGTTGTAATATTTCTGTCTGATCTGCTAGTATAGGTCTTGTTGGAATTAGTGTAATTATTGTGAGCCATCTAATTGACTATTATGAATCCCTATTGTGTTTATGAGAGAGCAAGTGGCTACAGTGTATCTTATCTCTTCTATCATCATTAGTTTTGGTAGCTGTTCAGTGGAACCTGGTGCCTTTAAGGATGTAGTGCACATTTTAATTATGATATGAATGACAATAATTGAAATAATAATACAACATCCATGTTTTGGAAATGAAAGTTAATATTTTATACAAGATATTATATAAAATGTTATATTTAAAGTTTTACATGTAATAAAACAAGTCAAACAGTAAAATTCTATCTTGTCTACCGAATGCAAATAGAATGTAGTGAATTTATATTCTACGTACAATTGAGAGATTTTAAATTATAATCTAAAGTTCTAAACAATTACCACATCATACTAGAGATAAATATTGTTACATATTATGGTAATTATGGTAAATTATAGAAAACTACCTAAGTTTCCTTAATTGAATAATAATGTCATATTTTTATTTTATTCGATGATTAGTGCCTGTTTTGTTTAGAGTAAGTAGTTCTTTAAAATTTAACATACTCATAATTTTATTATTATTTATCTTTAATATGTGGTAATTGTGTACAGATTATAATCCAAAATCTCAATTTTATACAGTTGGTATTATTTTATTTTCATGTTGGCATACACTAGAGTGTTCCATTTATTTTATTACATGTAAAACTTTAAGTATAATATTTTATACAATTTCTTATCCTAACTCATATTATAAATGTGTTTGTTACGCTTTCACATGAAAACTACTCAACCAATCATTATGAAACTTTGTACACAAATTCTTGGAGGTAGAATAAGTAACATAGGATACTTTTTATGAAAAAAAATCTATGCAGACGAAGTCGCGGGCGGAAGCTAGTATAAAATATTATCTAAAATTTCCAAACAATAATGTATTAAATTATTTTCAGTAAGTGGATGAAATGTCTTAAAACCATAAGGTTCTTTTATTATAAATATGTGACCAATTGTGGTTCTTTTATCACCGTAAACCCTTCTGAGTTGTTGCAAGTATTACAGTAGACCTAGGGCTCTGAGACGGACGCATTGATTGCAACTGAGATTTAGCTCTAGATTGAGGATAGTAAATCATAAACTACCTTTTCAATGTATGCAATCATCTTCATCTGGGTGCCACTTTGTCTGGTTCAATTGCTATTCTTTTATGCATAACACAAGCATTATTTGCTTTGTTCAGCTTAAATATACAAAGTATTTTCGTTGGCAGGTCTTAAAGATATAAGTAATTGTCTGTTATGCATGATCATGACATACTGAGGTCTTTTGTCACACATATAGTGTAATTTGGTTGTGGTAAGTTTTTATCTATTAATATATCTGAGTAGTCCGTTGTGTATTACCCGTAACACAAGCACAAGTAGCTTGATTTGGGGATATAACTATTTATTTCTCTTATTCATAGTTCTAATTTCACATTGATTTCATACAAATAACGTTTATTTCTTATTAATGGTAATATAAAATTATGAAGAGTAAATTACAGAAGTGTTATTGCCAGTTTGGCAATAACACTTCTTGGTTTACATTCAAGTTGTACTCTGAACTTACAGTAAAGATTATTTTTATTATATATTTATTATTAATGACTTTAGGATTTTATTTCTTTCTAGTTATAATTTCTCTATATTAATACTTTTACAGCAAAAATAGTACCAAAAACTTTGAAATTAATCTGAAATTTTCGACTGAGTAGCATTAACTATTCATCATATAAGCACTCTCAATGTGGCTTTAAAAGTGCTACAAACCAATTGCAAAATTAAATAATTATTGATATGTATACAAATGTAAATGCTAAAGTTTGGATGGATGTTTGTAAGTAAATCAAGTCAGTATGCCTAAACAGATATCGATGAAATTTGGCACAGAGAGATTTATTTATCAAAGAAAAATGTACGGACCCCGTGAGATAACATTAACGCCAGCGAAACCTTCGGTCACAGCTAGTATAAAGTGTGTATGTATGAATCAAAATTAACATACATTATATGAGATATAGATAGAAACGAGGTGCAAAAGGTAAAGTTACTGTAAATAATAAAAGAAATACAAATTATTCATATTATAATAGGATATGCGGCGGCTTCGCCCACGCTTGACTTGAAATTCCCGCGGGATTTCCGGGACACAGAGTACCGCCGCATTGAAAAAACAATATAAGCTATCGTTTTAATGAAAACTGTATCGAAATAAGCTAATTTTTATGCCTGGGGAAAATTCCAGCGACATTCCCGGGACAATAAATATAACACATTTTATTACATAAAATTTGCTATGGATTAGTGAGAAAATCGCATTTGTAGTATATTTTTTTAATATGAACATTTTAAATCATTTCTAAAAAAATCCCATGGGGTTCCGAGATAAAAAGTAGCGCTGGTCTTGTCTAAGAATTTAGTGTATCAGTGAAAACCGCATGGAAATCGGCCCAGTAGCTTATACATGAATCCCGAACAAACAGACAAGCAATTAAAAGAAATCGCATCTCGTTCTTCATCTTTTATATAGTCTATTCCAGTTGTTTTTTTAATAGCTTTAACGTACAGACACGGCATGTTTTGATTTCTATAATATAGATGATGCTAGGTTTCAAACAAACAATATGATTCTAGGATATCAAATTCATTAAGGTAGTCAGTTTTACGTCATACTAACCATTGCTTAGCTTGCGGTATAGGAAGGGGACAGGGTTCGCTGTAGTCTGTTGTTAAAACACTTGTGGGCTGAGACTGCCTGAGACGGGACTCATTCCTGAGTTTGTAGCCAATCAGTGAGGTCGCGTTAACTAACAAAAATGTTAGGATACTATTCGTATTATGAAGGTGAGTGTATTATAACTATGATAGATTAATTATTTTAAACAAGTATTATATATTTGCATCGTTTAAAGCGGCAAACAGTTTATATTAGTTATATATTTTTATGATTTTAGCTTCATCTAAAAATGTTTTAAATGCAGTTGATATAGATTTGTAGTGAGTGAATTTAATATAGATATACCAGTCTCGTAAAAATGAAGTGAAATATTTATTCTTGCACAATGAAGAAAAGTATGCAGTAATATTTTACCATAGTTTTAACGACGTGCAAGCTATCGTTTTAACAGTTTTAATTTATTTATGTGCGTATTTATAATTCATAATGTGAATAATATTTATTACTAGCTGTCCCGACAGACGTCGTCCTGCCCGGTAAAAAATAGGGGTTGATCGTAGAGGGTTGAAAATCTAGGGTTGTATGTATTTTTGTATGTTGTATCATAAAAAAATAGAAATTAAAAATTTTGTCTAAAAAATAAATAAAAAAATTTAGGGGTGGACTACCCCTAACATTTAGGGGGATGAAAAATAGATGTTGGCCGATTCTCATAGATACCGGATAAGCACAAAAAATTTCATCAAAATCGGCAAGCCGTTTCGGAGGAGTATGGCAACGAAAACTGTGACACGAGAATTTTATATATTAGAAGATTATCAATACAATATATCATTCCGACCTGTGTATGTCGAATAATTATTTAGTGACATTTTATTACAAGATTATCAAGGAATTCGTATTTGGAATAATGTACTCGTAATTCGTCTGTTAGTAATATTTTTAGTCTTATTATTACATACTGAGAAATAATATCATGAACGCTTGTCTCGGATAAGGCTGTATTGTATACATTAACACATGAATTTGATTATCTTTTTCTTACATGTTCATGTCGCGATGGTTTTATTTTAAATAGATGCGGATTTATTTTAGTGAACAGTGCAATCTCATATCTACTTGAATTTTTTTAAGTGGGCCTTCAAGACTAAAGTCTAATCTATACGGAATAGCGGAAAGCACTCGAAACAGTCGCGGGTTCGATTTTGTGACGGAAAGTGGTATTTTTTAGATTTTTGAAAAATCTATTAATCTAGACGGGAATCGAATCGGGTGATTCTGAAAAAGAAAATCTTTTTCAAATTCAAATTGAAATGTTTTTATTGAAAATAATTTCCACTAGAATACACTTTTTAATGTCATTAAACCTTGTAATTTAAGTCAGAATTGAAATCTAGTTACCTACTTATTGTATGTACACCACTTCGTAACATGTTATTGCTGTTTAAAAGAGAAGAAGCGGCAATAAACTCCTCAGAAATATTAAAAGCTATATTTTTTATCATAATTATGTGTATATTTTAGCCTTTTTTTAATACATATATATTTTTTTAAATCTCTCTTAAATGCTCATGTTAAAATTTTTTAAAAATCTCGTCTTTTCCACACTTTTAACGCGACCAGCATTTAAAGCTACGTCAAATATTTTTTGTTTTTTTTATCCATTTTTGTATTTGAATGAGTCGGTACCACATAAATAAAAAAATAACTACAAAATTTCGGTTACTAGAAAAAAAAATGCTTTTTAGATTTAAGTCCATTTGTGTGTATAAAAGTGAACGAGCCAGTTTAGATGTTTGTTTTTTCGTCACTGCCTTGGAAATAAACTGATTTTGATGATACCGTTTTCTATGTTATTTCCATAGTCTGGTTGAATATAGAATAAATTTTAGTTTAGGATAGCCACTTTTCCATTATAGGGACCCGTTTTTCGCAGTGAAGCGGTATTCTAAATAAAACATGAGCAAAAATTCATCACTAAATGTTCAACTATTACAGAAAGGTGACCACAGCTTGCGCAGTATTTATGTAAAAATCACAAAATTTTAAATCAATTTATGTGATTTATTCAATTTATATGTCTGTCCATGAACACTTACGTCTGTTTTTCGATTTATACCTGATAAAAAGTTCCAAGAAGACTTTTGTATAATATTACCATAACATATTGTTTACTGTATGTATTGTATGAGACTAACAGCCTGTTCTGATTTTTTTTATAGCTTATTAATGAAGGCCTTTTTATGACTTAAATCTATTTATATGGACAGTGACAGTACAAATAAATAAATAAAAATAATTCACTATATATTTAGTATTATTGGCCTCAAGTTATTTATTGTAATTACTAATTAGTATTATTAAAATGTTCAATATTATTGCAATTTAGCATCGGCAATAATATTGTGCGTGTGCGGGTAGCCGTAGAGTTTGTATTGTTTCATCTTTACATCGTATTACAGGTCGCTTTCTGCGTCTGTCCGTTTATCTGTCTATATATCTTCTAACACCTAAACTGCGCAATCGTGTTTTATGCGGTTATCACCATCAGTTAGATATTTTGTGAAGGAAGTTTTATATATTATATACCAACTTTAAGTAGCAGTAACTTTATGTAAGTAAAATAGAGCTATCCACCAGTGTTTGACCCGTGGCTTGTCCGCGGGGAAAAGTAGTAGCTTAGTAACAACTTATTCCAACGTAAGATCGAAGTGTGGCCGGACATTGAGCGCGTAACACACTACAGGACGGTAAGACTTCCGTATCTGAAGCGCATGACTTTAAATATCGCTCTCTATGTAATGCAATGAACTAGTACAAATAGCGCAAATATCGCAAGACAGTGACAATATTGTCTGATTATACAAATATACCTGCAGACAACATCTGCAGATATAAATGTGGCATAGGATTTTACCTGGAGATAAATACAGGTGGTTGCGCGCCGGCCCAGTTTGCGCTGAAATCATGGATCAAAACAAAGTCGCCTGCCTTTGAGTTTCGAAAATACATTGAAAATTTATTTTCTGACAGATCCTCATAAATATTAAATTCACCTCGGTCCTTTTTAAGCTTTGTAAGTCGGTATGTCAATGCCAATACTACACGCGCATCAAATTCAAAATCAGAGTCCTCGATATGCTTTCGATCAAATCCAGAACCAATATACGCCAATTCATTGTAACACTCTGTATAAACCATCCGTACGACTAAAGTAGTCTAGTTAGTTTGTAGAACTTCGAAGGAATGTATCATTTCGTAAATTATTGTAACTGCGTATGAATGAATGAAATCTCTTTGTTGTTCACCATAACTTAAACCTAGATATTTAATATAAACATATTTCAATTAGAACAATGGGCGGCCTTATCGCTTATAGCGATCTCTTCCAGAACCCGGTGTCCAAGGAGATATTACAATAAAATTAAATAATATTTGGTGGTTTAACAAAATTCAATCGTAATTGAAGAAAAAACCAAATAATTACAATAATAAAGATATACATAATGAAATATATTAAAATAATATAAATTACATATGAATAATAATAGAACTTACATGCGAATAATAATAGAATTCCATTTACTGCAACAAATTTTATTTAACGGACAAATAATGGTCAATGATCAAGTGTTTGAATTTACCAATGGATGTAGCTTGCGTAGTGTGTGGTGTGTACTGAGTCATTAAAATTTCAATTAGTTTATTTAAAAGTTATGTAATAAACAAATGAAATTCGCAAAATAATTTTTTGTGAAATTATAGATATTTTACTATAATCGCTGAACATTTCGTTATCTTGAATAACTTAAAAAAAAAAATTATAATTTAAAGTACCTACCGAAAATTTTTATTGTATTTTTTTTTTGTTAATTACAAAATTTTCAAAAACTTTTGAGGGATGATATTTAGGTATGTCTACTTTCGATAATTATATTTTAATAAGTTATCTACCATCAAGTGGTAAAGGGGGGAGGGTCCATTTGACGTGATCTGACCCTGGTGCTTTCAACTAATTAAGTTTATATATGTAAATAAAAAAATATCGTATGCGTAGTGTACAGGATGAGCCCGTGATGTATGCTCTTCGCAAATGATATTGTCCGGGTAGATGAAGACGGGGTAGAATGGTTAAAAATCAGCAGAACCAAAGCCTGTATTGCGATTAGCGCGGGACCACTAGTGCTGTGCCTCTTAAACTACAATCAGTCACTTACTTATTTACTCTTTTGGCTCAGCGACCCAAAGTGAGTCTTGGCCTCCGAAATGAGAGCATGCCACTTTTTTCGATCCTGTGCAGTTTCTTGCCAATTAATGGCTCCTGTCTCCGACAGGTCAGCCTCTACTCTGTCCTTCCAGCGATATTTAGGACGGCCCACCGGACGCCGACCTACCGGCCATCCCAAATATGCTATGCTGCAATCAGTCACACTACTATATAACCCCAAATTCAGTTACCTTGGTTCACTACTGCAGAGTAAATGCTTCAGATCATTTCTCTAATCAAATGTCGAGAAGACTATAACATCGAAATAATTGAAACCCACCAATCCGCTTTAGATAGACAAGTCGAGTAACTCTGTGTTTGTTATTAAATATAAAACATATTAAGTATAATTAATAAACTACCGGAAATCAGTCTGCACAGTAAGCATATATATTGTTACCGTGTAGAACATTCAATAAGTACGCGTGTTGAGTGTTTCCCTGAATATTGTTTATATATCACGTCTTTACTATCATAATTACTGCAATGAATATATAAAGTTTGAGTTTATATTCAAAGTTGAACGGAATAAGATTTTTTCTGCTAACATTTTATCGTATTTTAGTACAATAAAGCAAACTTATTTTACTAATAACTCCTTAAGATTATTAGTAGAATATTCAGCTTAGCTCACCGGCGTCTTTGAATGAGGTGCTCGGAAGGCTATATAGTTGTCTTACCTTGATTTACCGCCATACTGATCCAATGTTCAAGTTACCATCTGTTCTGAGCATTTTATTAAAAGTTGACTAGGCGTTTGAGAGCGGGTTATGACGATAAGACCTCACGGCCCATGCGTCTCAATAGCAAACGGAACTACCCGGAGGGCAACGGGTGTGAGGCGCTCCGGCAAAGGGACCTGGGGGACGTAAGACGATTGAGTTCGATAAACAAGTCATTAATGAACATCGACATGGTTATACAAGATCTGACTAACGATACTCAACACGCCTATGTATTACATTAAATAAAAATCAATTCATTTAAATGTACCAAACCAACGTAGTGCCGTATAGAGTACATCTTTCTGTCAAATTTCATAAATATAAACCAAGTGGTTTTTGGGACAAAGAACCTTAAAAAAATGAAATATAAAAATCAATGGTAATTTTTTTTAATTGTTTGGGTGTAAGCTAATTTTAGCACCCTGACCCCCACTTTAAGACAGCAATACAAACAAGTAACTTATAAAGGCAGGCTGTGTGGCAATCAATATATTGAGTAGCCAATATTAGCATCCAGTCTATTTTAACGATAATAAGCCATCATACATACATACATACATAACTTCACGCTAGGTCCCTTGCGGGGTAGGCACGAACAACAGAGCGCCATTTAGGCTTATTCTTACACACCTCACTTGCTTCTTTGACATTCATAGCCATCATACAGCAGACTGGTTACCGATTTATAGCAGGTGGTCTGCCTAAGATTTGTGTACTTACGCCGCTTCAGTGATTTAGATATAATTATAAGATTTTTAATATTGCATTTCCAAGAAATGCTGCCATGAATGAGACTGCCACATACGCGGCCCCTTGTCAATAACGAGTTGTATTTCCGTTGTCCATAGGTACATACAGCAGCGAGTACCCGAGTTCGCCTAGAGACAACTTCAACAGTGCATCAAAGGCGGGCGGCGGTGGTAATCGGTTCTCAATGGGATATAACATAGACAGTTGCCCAATGGGCGACAATGTATACTCCTCTGGATCGACAAACAGTACGTCGCAGTACGATTCCATGAATCACCCACCTATTAGAGAGACAGGAATAATTGAAAAATTACTCCACTCATACGGATTTATACAGTGTTGTGAGAGACAGGCCCGGCTGTTCTTTCATTTCAGTCAATTTAGCGGCAACACGGAACATTTGAAAATAGGTGACCCCGTCGAGTTCGAAATGACCTACGACAGGCGTACTGGGAAACCTATTGCGTCCACCGTCACTAAGATAGCACCAGAAGTGGTAAGCTTTTGATTGTTATTGAATCCTCTAGACGTTTACTATCGTCACTGTTTGTGTACTTTTTACTTAGGTTTTAATTGTTTCTAAAGCCTCTAGCTAGCTCTCTACATTTGCAATTGGTATTACTCGTGTACTTTTTATATAAATACCATTAAGTAAAATTGAAGTGTCTTGTTTGAGATTTCAAAATATAAATCAGACTTTTGGTAAAAAATATTATTTTTATCTGTATTTGAGTACAATAAAACTAATACTAGATTGCACTTTTTCTCTACAATTCAATTTTATATTTTCTATTCATATAACTGGTAAGGAAAACGTGATGCAACTTGAACATTTATATAAGAGATGTCTCGAATATAAATAGATAAATGACACTTTATTGCTCACCAAAATAAACAAGTACAAAAACAAAATGCATAATTACAATACTTCTTGGCAAAACAACAGGCGGCCTTATGGCTAAAAGCGATATCTTCCAGGCAACCTAGCTTAAAAGAAATTCTTAACTCATCTGGCGGTGTAGGTGGATCAAAAAAAGGACTGTACAATTTAAATATACATAATAACACTAATTTATATGTATTAGGCTAGTATTCGGTTAGTTCGGCCACTTTATTAACTATTCGGTATTTGGCCGAATACCAAATTGCAAAAACACACTTATCGATCAAACTTGTATATAGATATTTCCATCAAAATTGATAGTAAGACTACGTTTTAACAGTGTTAAATACGATTTTATTTTATTGTGTTTGGCCAATTTTTCAAATGTTAGCATTAATAAAAATCATTTAAAATCGCGCTTAAAACCGTTAAAACATTGTTTTACTAACTTAACATTTGCGACGTTAACAACGACGCTAGAAAATACTCATGAATTATTGCTCCAATACTAATAGACCGAGATCCCGCTGCAAGATTACTACGTTCATGTGTTATTTAATTAAAATCTAGTTTTTATATATAATACTAGCTGTCCCGGCAGACGTCGTCCGGACCGGTAAAAAATAGGGGTTGATCGTAGAGGGTTGAAAATCTAGGGTTATATGTATTTTTGTATCGTAAAAAAATAGAAATTAAAAATTTTGTCTAAAAAATAAAATTTAGGGGTGGACTACCCCTAACATTTAGGGGGATGAAAATAGATGTTGGCTGATTCTCATAGATACCGGATAAGCACAAAAAATTTCATCAAAATCGGTCAAGCCGTTTCGGAGGAGTATGGCAACGAAAACTGTGACACGAGAATTTTATATATTAGATATGGGGGAATACATAATTGCTAGGCCTTTATTTATCTATTATAGCTAGATTTTAATTAAATAACACATGAACGTGGTAATCTTGCAGCCGGATCTCGGTCTATATAACCTGCTACATGGGAATTGCTTGTATCGCACGCCGAATATTTGGTAGCCGAATATTCGGCGTTACACCTGAAAACGTGGCTGTATATTTGGTATTCGGCCAAACCACTGTTCGTGATATCTCTAATTTAGATAACCGATATTTCAATTCCACCAACTCCCCCTGGACAAGCGTGGGAGTATACTGTCAGTTCATCTTGCTTTAATAATAGGGAATCTCGAACCTGGCAGTGGAATGATTATACGTTGGCCTAATTTCTTTTTTTTGGAGTACAGCAGACGCTGATGACCTACTAATTGAAAAATGGTTACCAACGCCTGTGCACATTTGCAACACCAGAACTGCTACCAACCTCGAAGGGAGGACTGGAATCTGGCCACTACTAATATCAGAACACAATTAAAGATTGTTATGTCAACATGCCATAGATCAGGGATCGTAGTTATCGAGCCGGGCAAATACCCTACACTTGACCGTGGGTTGTTTTTTCGTCTCTTACGACAGGCTACCCGGCTGTAGAAATTTATATTTCTCCAACCCTGCAGAAACATCGAAACATTACATTCAAATGAGTATGATTGGATTTTTGCTAATGTAGGTTCTTAGTGAAGCAAGAGTAACTGGCACTGTCACGACTGAGGTAAAGGGAGAAGGTTCCGGCGACAATACTGGACGAATCTCTTACGAGAACCGCGGTGAATGTTTCTTCTTGCCTTATACTAAAGACGATGTCGAGGGTAACGTGACGCTGCATACGGGCGACGCCGTCAGCTTTCAAATTGCAACAAATCAAAGGTTAGTGAGTTTTGGTAGCTAATACCATAGTTATAGGGGTTCTCACTCACCTGCAAATGCCGTCGAGACGAGAGCGCGAGTGTACCGGGCGCGCTCACCTCTCTTCCGTAAACCTGGAAGATGCCGGGGGATAATAATGCTGCCTGGGGCGGAAGAAATTTTAGCTGTCCTTATATTTACGTGTTTCAATTTAATGCATACTATATCTACACTAATATTATAAAGAGGTAAAGTTTGTGTGTTTGTGATGTTGTATAGGGTAATTTCTGGATCTCCTGAACCGATTTTGAAAATTCTTTTTCTTTTGTGTTGCCAGCAGTTGCTACAAAATATATATTTAAAAAAGGGGATTCTCCGAATTCGTCGCAGAATAAGTAATGAAAAATTCCGTGCTCTTTTCAACCGCTCCGAATTTGTAGTTGCGATAAAAATATGAAATGGTTAATATTTGAACTATTTCATATTTTTATTTATTTATTGTGAAATTTTGCCGCCTCCTAATAAGTGCCGCCTCCACTACGCTACGCCACTGTTGCCTGGGCACGCGGAGTTGGGACTCCCGCTTTCCCGTAGTCCTGGCATAAAGCGCTTGACGGAACATCTAGGGGCTTTAGTGGGTATTCCTAACTGGTGAGTGGTAACAGCATGGCACCAGTTCTGATTGGGCATGCTAGTTTCACCCCGACCTGGTGAATCCCACTTACCAGTCGCGAATTATCCTCTAAATTTATGTGCTTGTCGCGGCTCATGGTCCTCAATCGGATTTCCCCTGGTTAAAAAAACAGTTAATACCATAGTATCAATTCATTTGTCTTACTGTTCTTATGAAGGACAAAAGACAAACTTGAAAGAAGGAGGCTTGAACTGAAAGAGTTCGGCATAGATAAATGTTTCTAAAATCGATTAATCCGGCGCTGGTGTAGGCAAAGACAATCTTCATATGGTAAGTTCACTCGGTTTATAACCGCTTAGAGCTGGAAGAGATTGAGTGAAATGTGCCGAGTTGTTTGGACTCTAATTTATATGTTTTTTGATGGACTTTGATATTTTTTAATACAGCGTTTGTTCTTTTTATATCTACCCTCTAAAATTATTATTAAAAATCGTCGGACTCTGTACACGTAATGTTAATTATAAACCAATGCTAATGGTAATATATTTAAGTATCTTGTTCAAGTCCTTGCCAGCAGGCATGCTGCGATTAGACATAGAAAAAAAAGGAAAAAAAGCTATTTGGAGAAGTAGCGACGTACTTATATTAACATCTGACTGATAATCAAAATAATATTCAAGTGTAATCCAAATGAAATACCAAATTTAAAAAAAAATTGTTTGTCCGATTTGGGGTCTTATAGAAACCACTCCTTTAGAATACGTATCAATCGCATGACTGTGTTACTTCGAAAACTACTCAAAGCATGTGTGTATTACTTATATTCAACAAAGAATATAATGTATTGAATTTAGAGTAATACAGTGTTTGTGTAGCCACAACTAGGTACACCTGGGGCGGCGGCGTCTATTATATTGTAATCTAGTCAGACTTCATAAACACATCGCAAACACAAAGCCAATATTCTATATATAGTCTTGGCTTTTAGCTTGAAGATTAGGTTTCATATTTTTAGTGTCTGATACCTAAATACAAAGAAGAACCCTTATTGTTTGTTATTATTCACAGCTCTTAAGCATGCTGAGATTTGACATGTGTCATTCCTGTAGATATCTGTTGTCTACTACAATCTAGTGGCTAATTAGGATAACATTTTTCTTAATATTGAAGATTTATGTCGAGCGAGGTATCAAATGAAAGAAAGAAAGACATTAACTTAGGACAAAAACAATACAGAGTGTTATCAAACAATAAAATAATAAAAAACAGAATAAATCCTAAAATTGGACCCAGTCTCAGCATATACTGACCAGTTAAGACCAGCGCTGTTTTTCCGCCTGGGATCAGCAAGTGAAGTCACGAAGGACAATACAACACACATAATACATAATGTACAATGCAGTTAAATAATGATAAAACTAAAACGTATTTAAAGACAACATATAAAAAATATACAATTAAAAATACACATAATAATTAATAATAAAATAATTGTACCGATCACGGAATGAAGGAGAGCTCACTTCAAAAATATTCTATTTTACTTAGAGAGACTCCTGAGCTCAGCAGTGTTTTAGACATTACGCTTGTCGTATTTGTATATTCAGCGTACTACCTACTTTACAATTTCTGTTTATGATCTGTTTGTTATTATGAGTGTATTTATGCCTCACTCTATTCTATCCTGTCTGCTGTCTAGTTTGTTTTTCGATTTATAATTAAAGATGTGCAAAAACAAACATGGGCTCTGTAATAGTTCGAACCGTACTTCATATAGACTGGTATTTTGAATTTCAATGTAATTTTCTACCTCAAACTTTGTCGTGTAAAAATTTGTGAAAGAAACACAAAGTCTTAGTTAACCATTGTTTTGTTTATTACGTTTTCTATTTGTTTCTGGAGTTTACAAGCCGAAAATTGTGGGAAATCAGAAGTGTTCCCCTTTGATACATATACGTGCAAATATCGCGCCGTCTAGGAATGTAATTATTAAGTGTAGTTGAAACTCGAATTTCAAAATTTATATTTTGGACATCAAAATTGTTTCAAATTCCAATGTGTTACAAGATGAAAATTGTAATAGCTGATAACTATTTGCTCAAACACGGAATAGAAAATAAAGTAAGATGCCCAAAATGATTTCCCCAAAAGGAATAAAGATATATGAAAAATAAAAGAAATGAATACCCTCTGCCTCGTGCAATGGCGAGGCGATTACAAAAAAACTACCCACGGCCTTGGTTACCCGGCAGACTGAAATCGAGTAAGCAAAAACCTTACTCGTTTCCAAAGTTAGACTTTATAAGACTTCATACGACTGCATATTTATTTCTTATTAATAGAGTAACTTGCATACGGGTGCTTGTTGCTAATCAATTTTATTGGCCTTGGTATTATAAAGCAACAATGTTGCAGGGGCACTTTGGGCGCGTGTCATGTGCGCTTCGAGAATCCCGTACACCCGGTGAAGTATCACGGCGTGGTGTGTTCAATGAAGGAGAATTTTGGTTTTATCGAAAGAGCAGATGTTGTCAAGGAGATATTCTTTCATTACTCCGAAGCGAAAATTAAAGAGGAATTGGTATTAGGTGATGACGTCGAATTTAATATTCAAACAAGAAATGTGAGTATATATCGATTATGAATCTATATTATTATAAATTTCTAAACATGCCGTGTCTGTACATTGAAGCTGTTTAAAAAAGAAACAACTGAAATAGACTATACAAAGATGCAATTGTTTTAAACAGAAATGTAAAAAAAATTGCATCTATGACTTGGTTTAGGTTGGTTTTAACTGTTTGTTCGGAGTTCACCTTAAATCTACTGGGCCGATTTCGATGTGGTTTTCACTGATCGCCGGATAATTCTCATAGCAAATTTAATGCAATAAAATGTGTGACATTTCTTATCACGAGAATCTCAGAGGAATTATTCTATTATTCATAGAAATATATAAATTATCATTCGAAAAGCACGTAACTTTACTACAATCAATCAAATCAGTCAACGTTTACACATTGATTGCATTAAAATAAGATGCGGTCAAAGGCGTACTCTAATGTTTAATTAATGTATGAAAAAAGGACATTTTCATGAAAATTGAAGTGGTTTATTTATTTTCAAACTCCCGTTTCTACCTGAATAATAATAATAAAATTAATATTATTAAATAATAATGAATAATGAGCTTTGAAAATTGTACATACTCCACGTTTTCACAAATCTTCAAAGACCTATATCCTATGAATCAGACTTTCCACTGTAAAAATGTTGTGTATCTGTGTCGAGGGTATGGAAAGGTCTAACGTGCTCCAATATAACTGAAATCGGAAACTTGAATTTTTCTTTGTGGTCGGTTTCACGTGAAATGCCCCAAATGTCAAGTATCCGATGCAGCGCAAAAGAGGTGGACACGGTTAAAGAAATAAATTTATACATTTAAATTTCTCATTGACACACGGTGAAAATGTAACATAATTTTCTGTTTTTTTGGTGATGAAGGGTAAAGAAGTGGCGTGTAACATTACGAAGCTGCCGAGTGGATCTGTCGTCTTTGAGGATGTTTGTCCGGAGATCATGCGTGGCCAAGTGCTAAAGCCACTTGACCGCGGTCAAACGCTCCGAACACCTCAGAACGACCCGCTCCCTGGAAGGATCAGATACAGGGCCTCTGATCACTCTGAAGTCGAGGTATGTATTTAGTCTACTTGTCTAATTGAAATAGGACCGTATGGATGACACATGCTTATAATGTTATTTGTAGCCTTATATTTAAACTGTCTTTCCTACGAAATAAATTAGTTTTTAGTTATATAAAAAATATATTTAATTCTGTTACTATGTAATACTAATGTATATAACCTTTAGAAACACGATGTTTATTTAATGGGCCTTACTTATAATAATGTCGTTAAGAAAGGATTAGCCATCTCTTAAATAAGAGACTCTTAAGCCCCGAATCATTGGGTGATTTAAATAAATCTTGCCTCTTAGCAGTCACTTAAAGTCTACGTCTCGATGTTAGTTATTTTTGATAGTTATTTATAAATTACTTTATCACCTTTTATCCTTCAGAGGATGGGTAAGATTTCCAGTAATCAGCTGCTGAGCAGTTTCTTAAAATTTAACAAACTATTATAAGTAAGGCCAAATGTCTATCAATTAAAATTTCAATCTTTATTCCATAATTATGTCTCTATTAAAATAATTTCTCCCATACATACAATCCTGTTGGACCCTTAACCAATAAGTTTTACATTTAAAATACATTTCTCATTACGACCTCAAATATATATAGGGCTTGAGGTGATATAAAAAAAAAATATCATAATATTACAAACAAAACTTAATTACGTTCATGAAGTTGGCGCAAGTGATTGCGTATAACACAATTATTATAAGGTTTACCGGGTTTCTAGGCTAGATACAGAGCTGAGAGGAGTGTTGCGCTCTCGTTCGTCTCGGATATTCGCAATCGTATGCCATCTCTTTCGCGCTACACTGTCAGTTCAAACATCAACATTTGATTGGAACGAGCAAATTAACAAAGATAACTTCTCTGTGTACGTTTTTTACTGTATAGGCTGAAAGGTTATGGAATGCATTGACCATGAGCATCAGAAGTGCAAAGTCACTTACATCTTTTAATAAACTTCTCAAAGATTATTATCAAATATTAATTCATGTATGTGTATGTAACTCTACACATATTTCTATATAATTATGTATTTGTATTTTTATTTACTATTACTATATGTATATACGATTGTATATATTTCAAACTATGCGCACTGAATACCGACGCCATTATTAGAATTGCGAAATTATTTCCGGAAGGTTGTCTGGAAGAAATAGTTGTTAACGATAAGACCGCCGATTGTAGTAGATAGAAGGTGATTGTTAACTCATGTGTATTATTTTTTATATTCTATTCTATATTTCTATCTCACTCTATTCTACCTTCCCATACCAGAAATCTGCCTAATGTCTGTATTTATGTTTTATTTTGTTAATCATAGTATGATTTATTTTTCAATATGAAGTTAGAAACCTTGTTCAGAGAAAGCTTTTCCACTAATTACAATTAGAAGCGCTTTGCCAGGACTATAAAGAAAGTAAATTGCGAATGATTACCTTTCCCCCATACCCTAATTCGTTGTTGTTTACGTTCTAATTGAAATAACTCAATATTTTTCAATAGAAAATATAGGTTGTCGAATTAATTAAATACTTTATATCGCGTGTACTTTATGTCGATCTCGTTTTATTTGATATTAATTTTCTGATGTTTGAAATGATGTAGGAAAGTACTTAAATTTATCTGAAGATAAGTAAAATGCCACGTAAAGGTCAATTTTGATACGACAGTTAAACAACTTGGTGAAGAAGCCGTATATTGTGCATTGTAATTAGATTGTAAAAAGAAATATAATGCATTTTATTGTATTTCCTACAACTATGTAAGAAGAGTTAGATTACTTTATTATTATGGAATTTGCACACATACCTCATTTCATTTGATACTGTGTACTAAGCAAAACATTATCTATTTTATTACATTATTAAATGTATAATCACGGAAACTTAATGCTAGGCTACCTATGCGACTTTTTAACCGACTTCAAAAAAAGGAGGCGGTTCACCGATTACTCCGAGATTTATTATCCGATTTACGTGATTCTTTTTGTGTTCGACGCGGAATAGCTTTGGTCCCCTAAAAATTTGACACAGTTTGGTCTAGTAGTTTTCATTTTAAGAACATTTTTTTGTTCCTGTTTCTTGGGACCTATATTTTTTAAGGAGCGCGGCACCTTCCGTAGGTTATCCATACATAGATAGACACTAAAAGTAACAAATAAAATAAAAAACTTCGTTTCAAAAACCGACTTTAAAAACTAAAAAAGTATAAAATAACTTATTTCTAAAGCTATGTATTATTATTAATATATATTATCTAAAATATCTTGAAGTCGGTGCAAAGTGATATAACATAAAAATTACTAAGCAGAAATCTGTTGAATGCAAATCGTCATGGAGGTTAGTTTAAAGAGTAGGCGAGATCGGATAGGCTTATGTTTCTATTTTCAAAATATTATGTGGCGCACTCTATTTTTTTCCATGTATAGGTTCGCGTTTGATCATTATCTCGCTCGATATGAGCGGAGATATGGCCTAAGATCGAGCACGCTTACATAAAAGGTATCTATTCACATGAGACTTAAAGTCACCCAGGTTGTAGGTTTCGGGCAAAACAGACTCCGGCAGTGTGTTATTGTTGACACACTAAATCTTAAGCTTTCATAATGCCCGATCGACTCTTCAGTCTGTTGATCAGAGGGCCTAATTTCAAATGCCTGACCGAATGTTCAACTGATGCTAAGAGTGGGCTTAAAGCAGTTGCTTTTGTAGATGTCTTACTTGTCATGTGAAGAACATGAAAAGTATCGAAATAAAGTGGAACTCATGCTATGGCTTTTGGCGACCACGATGTTTAGGCACGCGTCAATTTTAATCAGCGATAGTTCAAAGGCACCTCGGACAACGAATAGTAACGTGTAGCCTAGCCAGCCTTATGGTAAATAATTTACCCATTGTCTTCGATGACCTAGTCTAAATATTCTACTTATTTATAGACTTAACGGTATATATAGATAGAATACAATATAACTAAGTTCTCTTTATTGGACCGAAGTTCTTTATCTGTTTATATATATTGTAACGGGTTGTAGGACTCGAATTAAAATCCGTTAGAATTACTATAGAATTCTTAGAACTATACAAACACGTATAACATAGGTACAAATATAATAACATGCGCAAAGTCCGACACTAAATAGATTACCGAATGTAGTACATACGTCTTGCTCCGCTGTGCTTATCGCTCGACTGCCTCACCCCTCCGTTGGGGCATTGCTTTATTACAAATACAATATGTCTGTAGACTGAATTTCTAAAAATCACACCTGGCTAATGACTACCATAAAGATTACAATACAAAATGGGCTAATTTTCCAATCACAAATTTTAAACACAAAGTAAACAAAAAAAGACGGTCATAAAAGCTCTTCAATGTTATTAGCTCAAACACCGACGGGTAATAAATGTGCTTTGTTTATAGCTGTGCAGGTGGCCCAAATTGTAACAATATTGTAATACGATTTCGAACTTGAATGTAATAAAAAAAAAAAAAAGATCTATAATAACATTGGTGTAATGGATGTTAAAACAGGTCTCATAATTGCCCTTATTACTATGCAATTTCTTGGATGGTCTCCGATGGCCTTCGACGGCCTTCAATGGTCTGCAAAACTTCGTTTCAACCAGGTGCTCCTTCAATTACATGTATGAGGTCATCTGTGATTTTTATTTTATTCGTGATTTCCATATAGTACTATCTACTGTACTATATTGTATAGTATATTGATTGCAAATATTCTTATTAGATTTCATAAACATAATAGTTTTCGGTAAATATGACAGGGGCAGACAATAAAAGACAGACAGACAGACTGACAATAACAATAAGAGTTACGTTTTTACCAAAGATGCTGTATGTTCCTTCAAGGTTATGAACAAGAGATACTAAATCAGTTCGACACATACTAGCTTAGATATATAAACATTCACATTTGCTAGTTATTTTACACAGCTTCGATTATCATCGAACATTAATTTTATAGACGGTGCTTGTCAACGGCAAGCGGACGTACTATATTTGATTATAGAGTTTGTGGGACGGCCGCTTAATTTGCGCGAGTGTACCGGCAATTGATTGCATTTGCGGGGTTTTAACAGCAAACTGTTGATGCAGAATATAAGCGTATTTCAATTACGCCTTATTTGTTAGCTCGTTCGAACTTTATGTTCATATCGTCCTGACCTTGCAAAATATATAATAAGAGTCGATAAACGTCAGACTGCTGGGCTCGGACCTCCCCCTATAGGGGAAACTTACAGTGTACCAGTGTACCCGCCACGCTTGTCCATGGTGGCTTGGCAGGTTTGATTTTGGCATCGATTATCTCGATGTGCAGGTTTTATCACCGTTGTTAGCACGCGGTAATTGTTAATATTATTCAGGTCAGGTTAGGTCAGAAAACTGCCTAAGTGGTGCATTTGTTCCGGCCAGGATCGAACCTTCGCCCTTTGAACATGGGACGCGTGCGCTAGCCATTACGCTACCACGACTACAAATTATTGAAATGAAACCATTCATATATAAATATATATATTCCTAAAGTACATATATGATATTAATTATATAGTAACTCTTTTAAGGTTTGGCATACTATAGTAAATTAACATAACATTATTATTATAATGGATTAGTAATTGTTTGATCTTAATTTAATCTGTGCTGTGATAATAATTAAACCCGTGTCACAAACAGTAAGGGCGTCTTCAACTAACAATACGCGTTTCTTTGAATAGAACCCTTTAAAGTGATCAAAGATTAATAGATCTAAATAACAACATCAGCTTATATTATTGTTTAATTATTATACATACAGCCAGGTGGTAGGGCATTTGCCCGACTGGATGGCGACCACCCCTGGTCTAGAGTATGCCGCCATAATAACTCTGTGTTGTGTTCCGGCATTAGTGACCAGGTTCCAGGCTCCCTCCCTAAAGAGCAGCAGCGCATTCGTAGCACCTTTGGTGTTGCAAATGTCCATAGGCGATGGTAACCGCTGTCCATCAAGCGGGCCGTCTGCCTGTCTGCTGATCTCCTGCAATAAAAAAAAAAAAAAACAAAACAGTTGTCAATTATTACTTAAATCTTATAGTCTAATTATGCATATTAGTTTAATTACCTTAAATACGTAAAGTATTCAGTGAAATCTCTAGAGCCGTTTTTAACTCAAAAAACATGGAACTTTCAGACGAAAAAACAAGCTCAAATATTGCGATGCTGGCAGACAGGCATATGGCTCAGCTCATCGACAGTGGTTACCGTCCTCTATAGACGTTTGCATGGAATGGGGAGATAAATTGGATTAGGCGAGGTGTGCGCCATCAGAAATCTCGCTCCGCGCAGGAACGGAAAGAGAATACTAATTCCAGTGTTCAGGCGGTCTGTCGTAAAACGAGTCACCTAGATGTTAGGGCATATGCTCGAATGGATGGCCCTGTTCGGGCATCAGTGGTCAGGCTCCAGTTTCCCCTTCGAGGCCGGCATCACAGTTGAGTTGTCAGCCTGTCTGTTGTTCTTCAGCAATAAAAAAAACAGCCACGGATTCATCACTCGCGGCCCTACTAAAATTAGTTTGATAGGTGCCAAAAGTGGCCTATTAAAACGGCTCAATAGTAGTGTTACATACCGACAAAGACCGCACACCTGCATGTTGTTAAAACGAATTCTTTTATTTACTTTGTGTTTAAACTTTAAAAACATCTATTGTTAACGTACTTATTTTATGGCTGTAATTAGTGTCGAACGAATGAATCCTTGTTTTTATTGCATTGCGTCGAGGCTTCCCAGATGTGTGTGAACGGGGCCCCTATGTCGGTATTAAACAGTTTAGTATAAAACAATGCCCGGGCGGAAGGGTGGGACAGTCAAGCGAGGATTACGATAAGAGCAAGACGTACATTCGATAATCGCTTATCATATTATAGTGACGGACTTTGCGTGTGTTTGAATTGCATGGAATCGTGCAATGTGAACTGGTTGCATCCAGTTTCATTTTGTACTTGTTTTATACGTGTTTGTACAGTTCTAATAAACTCTATAGTAATTCCAACGGCATTTATTTTAATTCGAGTTCTGTAACTCGTAACAATATTATTATGTATAGTTTTCAGTCACGAATCTCCTAAAATCAGTTTGATAGATGCCAAATGTGGCTTATTAAAAGGAGTGAATAGTAATTTTGGCATATTAATAATCTAAGAGTTTTTAGCCACGGATGAACAGAACATGGGATACTTTTACGGATTGCGGATGTCCTAGTTTATGTAAGCAAGACCACGTGGCGAATATTAGTGCGGAATAATGTGACTTATTGAGACCTACCATTTCGAATTGCATTTCAATATTGCTTCTCTTCATAATCCCACAGGGTTGCACGTGTACAGTTAATGATATATTGATTACAAGTAAAATACATAATAAAATGTACTTAGTTGCCACTTGCTAGGTGGTCATATTAAACTTATTAAGTTTGATAAACAATCGCTGGCTTTAGAGGATTTCGTGATATGTTTACAGGTTTCAGTTCGAAGTTTACGTTTGTTTACTTCTGTAGTTATAATCTCAATGTAAAGTTATATTTTGTAATATATGTATATATATATACATCTCGGAGAAGGCCTCGTTCTCATGACATCTTCTTTAGTTATTGCAGGTTTAGTGGGCGTCATCAGGGTAAAATGCGAGCATAAAACACAATGGCCACGGTTTATTACACTTTTAATTTTGATTTACACGATATTTTGACATAGTTTAGACCGAGCAGCGGGTTCAGAGCACCGCTCATACTTCCAAATTCAATACTTTCTTTAAAATTCACCAACCAAATGTGCCACAAAAACTGCTCCGTCTACCGAAGTAGATACTACTACTAACGTCTAATAGAGGGCATCTGATCCCGCTCCGAGCCATATGCTCTGCCCTGATTGGTCGTGTATTAAATTACAATATTCATAAATTTTATTAGGTTAGAACGATCTTTAAGTTATAGAAACATTTAACAAATCAAATTAAATTAAATTAAAAATTTTAGAACTAATTAAAATGTAAACAAATGATATTGTGCGTTATACATCCAAATAACAATCAATCCAATTCATAGCTTCTCTCCGATACACACATATATATATATGAAGAATAAATAATTAAAATAATTTAGTGGCAACACTTGTTAACGCTGTTCTTAGGACACCTTTAACTTTGCCTTGCTATTTTACACCTGGGAAAATGTCAGCGACTGTGTCACGCAGATGTAGCCAAGGGCCTAATGCGTTATTTGACACCCGATGTTGTTCATGACATTAAAAATTGACAGATAATTACTATACGTAGACTAATGTAGCTAATGTATTTTTTACTCTGTAAGTAAGCCACTAACGCAGATGAAGCAGGGGCAGTAAAGAAATTGTAAACATTGCCGTAAGGGTGCGGTCCCACTTTGTCGTGACGACAGATAATCGTTAGTTTTAAGTGTCGTGTATTATATGTTTAAATGGAGGTTTTCACAAATAGAACGACACGATTAACTGTCGTCTACGTCATTTTTTGCAGTGACGACAGATTGTCATGACAGTGGGAACGGCTAGCATGACAGTCGTAAAACGATAAAAAAATCGTTACGACTAAATCGTGACGGCAAAACTATCGTAGCCACGATATATTCTTTTCAAAAAGTAATACATTATTAAAATTTCGTCTTCTTCCATTGAACTCAAGAGCATAAACGCACTACTGATCTCTAAGAGAACTTAGAGCCGACTGTAGATTTGTAGCTTGCTAATCATGTGTAACGAAAAAGCGACTGCCGTGAAACGATAAAATGTCGTCGCGATCCAATGGGAACAGCTAGAGACGACAGTCCTCCAACGATAAATTAATCGTTACGACATTGTGGGAACGCGCCCTTATATAATAGGATTAAGAAGTTCCCGCACGTTCAATCTGTAATAAAAATATGAAATTGAAAAGCGGCTCCTTGCTGTAAAGCGGTTGTTTGAACACGATTTATATTTTTACTGGCTGTGCCCGAGACTTCGTCCGCGTGGAATTTGTACTCTTTCTCCGTTACTGCACGGTTAAAAACCTCATTTCACACAAATACGTCTTTATTTCTTTTATATTCATTCGTATACATCGTCAGTCAGTTTGCTTCAGTAAGAGTCTAACCTTAAAAAATAATTGTATCGAAACGAATGATTTTCTGCTTTTAAAATACATTGTAGATTCACAGACAAGAAATGCGTTTCGATAAAATTAGCTTTCGAAGGTCAATAATTAGATATCCACTAAAATTCAGTTTCCAAGATAAGTCAAATTATTGAAGCAAATAGGCGATATAAAAGTCCGTTCTGATGAAAGCGTAGGTAGCTCCTTTATGTGATATTTTGTTTATTAAGAGAACGTAAAGACGTTTATACATTTGCATTGGTAGTCAGTTTTGCAAGTAAGAAATCAAATCATTGTTTGGAGAAACTACCTAATTGACAACTTATTAGTTAAGTCAGAAAAATACCTGGCCAAAGGCTGATAAGAATTTAACCCGCCATTTTAGCAAGTTAACTACTTACTTCATGCTATCTAATGGCCTTACTTATAATCGTTTGTTAAATTTTAAGTAACTTCTCACCAACTGATTAGTGAAAACGCTACCCATGAACTCCTCTTTAGTCGAATATTTTAGGTATAACCTACGTCAATAATTCAAATTTCGTTTGTCCATGCTCCTCTTAGGAAAACAACAGGTAATACACGTTCATAAGTGAAAAAAAAAGATATTTATTGATTAGGGACTGATTCTGATTCTCTTACTTAAGATATACCTAATCTTTTCTTAACGAAATTATTATAAGTAAGGCCGTAACACGCATAAAACGTATAGAAGCTGCATCTTTCATGGCTATACTATAACAGATAGGCATAAAATATAATTAAGTTTTACGGTTTTGAGCGCGGTAATTTATTTGATTGTTATTATTCCGACATTTCGGCCACTTTTCACCTAACAAGTTATTAAAGAACAAGTTGGGGGTAGGCTAAATAACATTTTATCAATACTCATTGACACTTGACATCTCTTCCCTATATATAATAATTAATGTCAAAGACTTATACTTCTGTAATCACAGATTTCGCCAAGGTAAGGTACACTGTTAATTTGACTTGAACAATAAACAAAAGAGTATATTTGCCTGTGTGTGCCGAATACATGGTAGTGTGTGTAATGTTTTTTTTAATTGATTTAATGTATTTTCCTGCATAATGAAAAATAGTATTCGTCGCTCCTTCTGTATAACTATGCTATCTATACTTATATTATAAAGCTGAAGAGTTTGTTTGAACGCGCTAATCTCAGGAACCGCTGGTCCAATTTGAAAAATTCTTTCAGTGTTGGATAGTACATTTATCGAGGAAGGCTATAGGCTATATATATCATCACGTGAAGAGTAATGTTTCAACATCGGGGTGTTTTGTAAACAATTTTCATGCGGACGACGTCGCGGGCACAGCTAGCAAAGTATAAGTGTGCGAAATTTGATACTCCTCCGTCCGCGCACTTTTCGTAAAAAGGGGTACAAAGTTTTTCCTTCACGAATTAATATACAGACACTAATCGCAAAAACTTAGAAAAAACGACGGGCATAATTTATAGAAATTATATTTTCAGGGTCTGCTAATCCGCGTAGCTCATGGAGGCTACGCGGATTGGCAGATTACGAAATAAATACTTTCTTGAGGTTTGTTTTGTCGCACAAGGCGACCTGTAAAAATAACAAATTACGACTTATTGCCGGTCCCTATATCTTAATATTCATTCACTTGCTTTACCATCGGTTGAATTTTGACATTACTCTTGTAAGGTATAGGAACCGGCCATTACTCAGCAAAACTTAAGTGAGAGTATTGATTATTTAATTTATTTCTATAACACCCACTTAGGCAATGGTACAGGGTGTGGAAAGTATTCGTTGTCGACAAAGAAAATCTATAAGCAGCACTTCTAAGAAATAGGGGCGTTCAATGCCGTTTAATTGTGCCGCTGAGTGTATAGCCATGGTATCTGGAAACCGAAACAGTTCACCCACATCTCAAGATCGATGATATTAGTTGGAAACGTGACAGAGAGCATGCGCGTAGTGTTTTATATAATATTAGGATATGCCCGCAACTTTGTCCATGCTTGACTTGAAATTCCCGCGGGTCTCCCGGGACACGGAGCCCCGCGGCATATAAACTAAATGATGTAAGCTATCGTTTTAGTGATAACTGTGTGGGAGTAAGCAAATTTCCATGCAACCGACCAACTTCAACTTCCCGAGGGAATCCACATATTTGCTATCGGCCACTGAAAAATCACATTGTTTTTCTTTAATCTGTCCATTTTAAATCATTACCAGAAAAAAAAATCCGCGGACTTCCTGAGATGAAAATTAGCGTAGACTTTAGGAATTGGATGTCGATGTGATGAAGCGAAAACCGCATTCAAATTGGCCCAGTGGTTTTTACGTGAATCCCTAACAAACAGACAACCAAATAAGAAATCTAAAAATAGTTGCATCGTGTTCTCCATCGTATATATATAAGTAGTCAATTCCGTTGATATTTTTTTAAATAACTTCAATGTACAGACACAGCTGGCCTTACTTATAATCGTTTGTTAAATTTTAAGAACTTTCTCAGCAACTGCTTAATGAAAATCTTACCCATAAACTCCTCTTAAGGATAAGAGGTGGTGGTAAAGTAACTCATAAATAACTGTAAAAAATAACTAACATTGAGAGGTTAAGTGACTGCTAAGAGGCAAGATGGCAAGTTTTATTTGAAACAGCCATTGATTAGGGGCTTAAGATCCTCTCATTTAAGAGATGGCTAATCCTTTCTTAACTTATTATGAGTAAGTTAGAATTTGATAATATCATACATGAATCTGTACCTGAACGGGTTGCTTCGATTATAGGCAAATCGACTTTCCGATAATGTGAATTAAGCCTTTAACACATTATGCACATACGTTAAGATTTCTGTATCTGAGCGCATATCTTTCAATATTTGCTCTCTATGCGATTCAATGAACTAATACACAGAGCGCAGGTAATTTATGTTATCGTATAAAGTATCTGTAGGCATCGACCAGCATTGTGAGATGTAAGCATTATTATCTGCTTATACATTATACAAATATATACAGGTATAGGTAATTTACATTATTGTAATCTATTTAATTATGTTTATAGCTATTTTATTTAGTTTTATCTTTAATTATATTTAATTAGTTTTAATTTAATTAAACCACCAAATATTATTTAATTTTTCTTGTAATGTCTCCTTGGATACCGGGTTGCCTGGAAGAGATCGCTATAAGCGATAAGGCCGCCCATTGTTCTAATAGAAATGTATTCATATTAGATATGTAGGTTTAAGTTATGATGACCAATAAAGAGTTTTCATTCATTCATTCATGTATCTACAGACAGCTACATATATAAAATTAGCATGGGATTTTACCTTTAGTTGAATGCAGGTGTTTGCGAGCCTAGCACTAACAAACTGAGACAAGGTGGAATAAGGGGGAGGGTAATCGTGATGGTATCTTGGTTCGAAGCGGGACAGATGATAGCAATGCCACAGGATAGTCTTATCTACGTGTATGGAGCGGGTAACATCTAGTAAATTATAAGTATAAATTGCTTACTTTCAGTAAAGAGCAAGTTGTTCTCCGGAATAAATTAATTAGTATACTTTTTTACATATTTGCTTTAATCATCTCATGAACCGCCATAAATTTCTGTCCTTGGGATACGAATATATATTGTAAATTTGTTAAATTCACTTCGTTACTCTTTGAGTTTTTTTATGTCGCACCATTCAAATTCATCGCCTTATAGTCCTTGCTAATGCAACACGCACATCAAATTCAAAATCAGAGTCTTCTCCAGACGAATAACACCCTATACAAACAATCAGCACGAACAAACTGGTCTAGAGTTTGAAGAATTTCGAGCGAATGTATCATTGCGTATATTGTATCTGCGTAGTGTGTGGTACTTTCAGCTGATTATGTCTTTATACTCAGATTAACTATAACCGTACTTGTGTATTGTACTAAAGGCTTTACAATTATATAAAACAAAGTAAAACCGCTGATCTTACAACTTCATGACAGTGCGACATGTTACCATCCTTGACGTCAAGCGAGAATTTCTTAATGTTACCATTGGTACCGGGACTCGTTGGAGGCGATATAAATAGGCATCTCGTTACAGTGTAGTGGATTTCCATAAAAACGTCGTAGGTATTAGCGTAGGTGTTTGACTTCTTGGAGTTGACAATGACGAAAAATATCCTGAGGGTACTTGCACCGATACGTATAACTAGCGTTTGTGTTACGTCGAAAGAAAGGGAGTGGATGCGTTACAATAAATTATAATATTTTACATATATTATAAAATTCTAGACATGCCGTGCCTGTACTTTGAAGGTATTAAATAAAACAATTGTTTATATAGATAAACGAAGAAGACGATACGATTTTATTAGATTTATTTTTTGTTTGTTGTATTGTGTTTTTGTTCGGGATTCACGTAAAAATACTGGGCCAATTTCAATGTGGCTCTGGCTGGTGGTGAGCATAAAAACGTATTGATTATTCCGACACAGTTTTTAATAAAACGATACTTTACATTCTTTTTCAAAATTCTGTGATACTTTGTGTCCCGGGAATCCCGCGGAGTCTAATCTATGAGTGTGCGACGTTACGTAAATTAATAAGTAACTCAGTGATTTTGACTGTGTCCGCTTCTCTGTTCGGTTTGGAATAGTTTTGCAGGCTGTATATTGTTTGTTTTTCCCAAAATATGGGGTTCCAATGTAAAGCGGAAAATTCTAAAGAATAAATGATATTTATAAAGGAGTCAAAAGAGGTTCAAAAGATGTAGATATCATAGAGTCATCGTTTCGTGCGAAGTGGTAAACACTGCTAGATGTTGATAAACCTTTGATGATTTTTATATAAAAATGTTTTTTGTGTCGAATTTTCAATGGAATTTATTTACATCCCTAGCAATTAATATCAGAATGAGGCACGGCGATTTCTTGTCGTTAGCTAAAGTCTTTGATCCCAAAGGTTTTTTTTTATCGGTCAAAATTTACAAGATAACGTATTATGCTCCCAGGAAACAAACAATGGCGCAGTGTATTTCTTTTGGTGATTGTTGAATCATCGTCGTCATCAAACATTTGCAGTCCACTGCTGGACGTAGGCCTCCCGTACTCATCCCTGTCCTCTAACTTCCTCATCCAGCGCCTTCCGGCGACCTTGCATAGATCGTCGGTCTATCGGTCTGGAGGGTGTCTGACACTACGTTTACCGAGACTCGGGTCTCCACTCTAGGACTTGACTGCCCCATCGGCCATCGGTCCGGCGGCAGACGTGACCTTTGTTGAGTAAACACTAATATTACCCCGGTGTCCTCTAATTGCCTAAGCAAAGTTCGCGGTATACAGGATTTATTCTAAAAGCACTCTTCGTTCGTTTTCGATTTAGAAGTTGTTTTGATTGTATTTTGTTATATTTTTAAGTAAATTATTTCTAAAATTTATTAATGGAAGAAGATATTTGTCCGAATGTATGGCCTCAGTAACTCAGGCGACGCCACGATCTGGTATAATATGGAGTCAACTGCATCTGGTCTTCCTATGGCCGCTATTGCAGATTCCTATTACGAATATAACAGGTGTCCAAATAACCTGGAACTTTTATGTCATGTATTGCATCCACCGGTACATCTAGACACATGTCAATAGCACAATGCGGTTTTCCATTATCGGGCGTTTCAGGGCGCGTGTTTGCGGGCAGACACCCCAATTTGCCGGGGGAACAACCTTGCCGATTAACAATACTGTTTCCCAACGAGACCGACGGCATACCTACGCACCCCGTTGCTGCGGTTTATGTCTGCTGCGGGCGGAGGTCGATAAAAGCGTTCCTGCTGACAATTGTTTTGTTAGACTAGCCTAGCTCGCGTCTGCATTCGATCTGGCCTGGGTTTTATATTCATGCATATTGTTACAACCTAGGTGCCGAAAAAATACAAATTCACACCTGCATACCTGTAGACATTTTATTACTTTCTTGACATTTGAACTTCTTTTGTTTACTTTATGTTCAAAATCTGAGATTAGAAACAGCCCATTGTGTATTGTAATCTTTTATGGCAGTCATTAGCCAGGTGTGATTCTAAGATATTCATTTCACGCGGTCGGGTAGACATGGCATCTGTGCAGTATACAACAATGCCCCAATTGAGAGAGGGGGCAGTCGAGCGATAACAACAAATTGAGCAAGACTTGTGTACATTCGGTAAACTTTAGTGACGGACTTTGCGAATCGTGCTTTACGTTTGGTCTGGTTGTGTTCAGTTATATTTATATCTGTGTTATAAGTGTTCGTATAGTTTTAATAAATTCTATAGTAATTTGTAACAATATTTTTCTTAATGCTGCAAGATGACGCAATGGAACAACATTTAAATTTAAGATAGTTTTGTTTTGACCTGTAAAAAAACATTCATGTCTGTTCAATCCCTTAAGAACTTATTCGAGATAAATTTTAAAACAAGTAGATAAATAAAGAATCCAAAAGCGATTAATTGCAAAATATAGATTTATATTAAAATTATAAAAAAAAATGTACTATTAGCATAAAATGTTCAGTTTCTGTCTGACATTAGTCACGTTTTCTGGACAGTTTTTAATGGAGCTTGAAGGGATTGAACTATTCTTTTTTTGATTGCACGGGTTTAGCATACAGATAGATAGTCCACCTGATGGCAAGCGGTTACCGTCGCCTATGGACAATTGCAACACCAAAGGTGCTACAAATGCGCTGCTGATCTCTTAAGGGACACTGGGACCTGGTCAATATTGCCGGAATACAACACAAGGTTGTTATCGCGCCATACTTTAGACCCGGGGTGGTAGCCATCCAGTTGGGCAAATACCCTTCCACCTGGGCAAAGTTGTAAGATATTGATGGGTATTAAGGAATAATTGTGTATTTTTCTTAATCACCTCATCTTTTAGTGTTTTTTCTAGATGCTGTCTGTTCAGCGTTCGTCAAATGACTAGGCCATTTAAAAAACATGAAAATCTAGTTACGCGAACTATGTAGAGCTATAAAAGCATGATAATATTGATAAAATAATATGCTTAGGTTTAATTAAAAAAATGACTGCGCGCAACACTTCGCTCGCGCGGCTCTTGGAATTTATATTCATACCTTCGAAACCTTGCAAGGTGTAGAAATGAGAGATTCATGTAAATTGAAAACAAATTTCATGTTTAACATTTTCAAGTAAAAGGCGACGCCTTTATATAGTCTATAAATATAGACTTAACGTCCTTTCATTTTAAATACATGTATTCTGTATGAGAATGTGATAAAGTTATAGAAATGGTAGGTAATAATAATATGTACAGTATTACCATTTCTATAATAAACATTAGGAGCCTTAAGAACAGAAGAGCGTGCATGACAAGAGCTATGAATGTCAAAGAAGCAGGTGAGGTGTGTAAGAATGGGCCTGTGTGGCGCTCTGTAGTTCGTGCCTACCCCGCAAGGGACCTGGCGTGAAGTTATGTATGTATGTATGTATAATAAACATTTATAAACATTATCTTACATACAAAAACATGCGTTTTAAAATGAAAAGAACTTACAAAACGAGTTACGAAACGTCGGTATAGTAAAAAACAAATAAATAAGCGCGCATAAAATCGTTAAAACATACTCTTTATTTATTATGTTTACTGGTCGCGAAAACTTAAGAAAATTTTCACAAATGGGAGTCAGTACCTCCCTTATTTATTGATTTTATTATTTTTCAATTGTACAGATTTTTATACAATAAACACGTTCCATTGACTGTTGGCCGGTTACTCTGTCTCACTATTTATTCAATTGCCTTAGCATTAGTTGAATTTTGACATGTGGACTTTGTGTTGAATTTTTTTGATATTTAGACAAGTCGGTAACGTATACGAATCGGTCAATTGACATACACAGACAGACGGACAGCCTGACATGACGATTGCGTAAGATTCCGTTTTTACCAAACCGGCTATTAACGATTCTTAAGAGGCGGCCATCGACAAGGTATCTCACTGTCATGATTTTTGCCACTCCCCCGTCCTTGTCATAGCTGATCACACTCATGACACTCCTCCCTCCCGTGTGTGACATCACACTATGTAATTTTATATCAAAAAAATATTAAACTAAAACAGCTGTTCTGTAATCTAATATATAAAATTCTCGTGTCACAGTTTTCGTTGCCATACTCCTCCGAAACGGCTTGACCGATTTTGATGAAATTTTTTGTGCTTATCCGGTATCTATGAGAATCGGCCAACATCTATTTTTCATCCCCCTAAATGTTAGGGGTAGTCCACCCCTAAATTTTATTTTTTATTTTTTAGACAAAATTTTTAATTTCTATTTTTTTATGATACAGCATTAAAAGATACATACAACCCTAAATTCCCAACCCTCTACGATCAACCCCTATTTTTTACCGGGCAGGACGACGTCTGCCGGGACAGCTAGTTAGCCTAAATATATAAGATTTTGAAATGTGACTTCACGAAATGTAAGCCCCTCCCACCATTTGTCACATAATGTCACTCTTCGTCACCCCTCTTAGCGTGTTATGTAATTTATGGATGACTTACAATACAATACAGTGCTTTTTATTGTACACGAACATTACATAATAAAAATATACAAAAAACTTACTTACTAAAAAGTAGCACAATTGGCGGCCTTATTGCTAAGTAATCTCTTACAGGCCACCTTTGAATGGACAAGATCTAATTATATAGATAGCGTTGGCGTGCAGTTTAAATAGATATTAATATAATAATAAAAGAATATTAACGTATATATTATAGTTATATACGTACTTAAACATAAAAAAACATTAAACTAGATAGAGTAGATTTAGCAGATCGGAAATCTGCCGGCAGAGCATTCCAGAGATGCACAGCCTGTTCTAAGTCGCAACTTCTGATGTTCGTAAAGACCTCGAATCACTGAAAGAACTGAAAACGTTCTTTAAGATAAGACGAGATCCCAGGAATCCGTGCAGGAACGGAGAAAGAATACAATTTCCTGCAGCCGGACGGCCTGTCGTAAGAGGCGACAAAACAACCCACAGCCAGGTGGTGTAAGGCATTTGCCCAACTGGATGGCTACCACCCGTGGTCTGAAGCATGTCGCCATAACAACCTTGAGTTGTGTTCCGGCATTAGTGACCAGATTCCTGTCTTCGTTAAGAGAGCAGCAGTGCATTTGCAGCACCTTTGGAGTTGCAAATGTCCATAAGCGATGGCAACCGCTTTCCATCAAGTGGGCCGTCTTGCTGTATGCTGTTCTCCTGCAATAAAAAAAGGATCAAACTACGTTAATTTATGATTCCAAAGAAAAGTAAGGAAGAAATCTTTGTTTTTAGGTGCCATTCGGTGATAAAGATCAAATCGGTGAGTTCACGCTGCGCCACGGCGACTGGGTGCAGTTCCAAGTGGCCATCGACAGGAGGGACCAACTTAAGCGCGCGACCAACATCACGCTGCTGGACGAATCGTTTTTTGTCTCCGGCGAACGGTATGTCTATAATAATAACATCCCACAGATGTCCCACTTCTTGGCTCGGGCCTCCTATTATAGGGTAACGGAGAGTATTCCCGCCACGCTTGTCCAAGGCGGCTTGGTAGGTTTGACACATCGAGTATCTCGATGTGCAGGCTGCATCACGATGTTTTCCTTCACCGTTGTTAGCACAGAAACTGCCTAAGAGATTATAGATAGAAAGATTAGAACCTGCTCCATTTGAGTTTGGGACGTGTGCGCTAGCCATTACGCTACCACAGCTATAAATGTATATATGTTGATATTATTACTTATAATCGTTACTTAAATTTAAAGAAACTGCTCAGCAACTGATTAATGAAAATCTTACCTATAAACTTCTGTCTAGTCGAATATTTTGGATACAACCTACGTTAATTATTCAAATTTCGTTTATCTGTGCTCCTCTGGGGTAAATAACAGGTAATACACGTTTATAAGTGAAAATAAAAGGTGTTCATTGATTAGGGTCCGATTCTGTTTCACTTACTTAGGAGATGCCTGATCGTTTCTTAATGGGATTATCATAAGTGAGTCCGTTAATGTTTAAAATTCTCGTGTCTTAGTGTATGTAACAAAACTACTCCGAAACGGCTTGACCGATTCTTATGAAATTTTGTGTGTATATTTATTAAATTTGAGAATAGGATGTAAACTGTTTTTCATATCCCTAAGTGATAAGGGTGATCATCACATATTGATATATAGATTTATAATTTTGTCCGATTACAGGAGGGAAAGGGGCAAGGTGTGCTCACTGCGCGATGGCTTCGGCTTCGTCCGTTGCGCCGACATTGATCAAGTTATGTTCTTCCTCTTCACAGAAGTTATGCGTCTCGGCCAGAAGCTCAGTGTTGGCGACGAGGTCAGTTATTGTTACCTGCATATGTATTGTGTATTTTGGCATATTTTATTCATACAGATGCAGTGCTTTTTGACACATATGAGGACTTAGTGCTGGTGCGTTTTTACCAAAAATGTTAATTCAGGACACCTTACGTTTTAAGAAAATAAAGCTGGTGCCTAGGGCTTTTGATACCGCGGTTTAGCCGCGAGGCAACCTCTAGTAAATATATGCGAGTATATTAACGGCGAGTGTTCAGGTTTGGTTTCCATGTCAATAAATCAATTGTTTGTACCTCGCCCACTCTATTAACTTATCAGAGCACTTGTAATCATCTAAAAGGTATTACTAATAGATTCAAAATAAAAAACATCACAATTCCTTTCAGTCAGCAGATGAAGGCGTCCTCCCACTTTATCCTTCAAGATTAAGTATGTAAAGTGAAATGATATTTTAGGCGTGATAATTAACAGGCTAGATATACCCACATCCGATATTACTTTAGGAAATTTTCACAATCATATCTTTAGTATTTAACAAATATCACAAATGTGTAAAATCCGTTCTTAGCTGACCTTTACACGGCGAGAGGCAGGTCCATGTCAAATTTCAAGTCTATATAACGTATTATAGTTCCTGAGATATCGTGAGAGATGAGTGACTCATATACTATATATGTATATATAAGACCATGAGTTATTTTCTTGTTGAAGCATAACACAATTTGATTCATCTAAAAATAGAGTTTTATTTATTAAATTTTTTTACTTATTAAAGTTTTATAATTCTCCCTCTTGTGGCTGCACTGCTAGGTACATACTCAAATGTCAGTGTATGTGCAAACGTCATCACAAAGCTTATATATATATATATATATATATATATATATATATGCAACAAACTGCGACATATATATGACTAGAGTTTACTTGCGGTGGATAAAAACTATCCTATGTCCATCCTCGGCATGGAATATATAAATATACTCAGTTTCAGCCAAATCGGTCCAGTGGTTTACTGTGACTTTGCACTAATAATATTAATAGGAATTTTGATATTTTCAGGTCGAGTTTACTGTTGATCCGATAACGTTCTCCAACATGAATGCCCGCCAAACGGCGACCCGTATCCAGCACTTGGCCCCGGGCTCCGTGCAGTTTGAGGTGCTGGTGGAGCAGGGGGTCCGTGGGGTCGTCGCCAAGGAGGCCCAGACCCAGTCGTCGACGTCGGCCAGCCCTGTGAGTTAATTACATACATACATACATAACTTCACGCCAGGTCCATTCCGGGGTAGGCAGGAACAACAGAGCGCCATTCAGGCTTATTTTTACACACCTCACTTGCTTCTTTGACATTCATAGTTCTTGTCATGCACGCTCCTCTGTTCTTAAGGCTCCTGACATTAATGAGTTAATTGCCGCTTATATTTATTCGCGAACACATAAACCGCTTCGAACTGTCATGGTAGAGTTCAGCTATGCAATTGTCCTAACGATGCACAAAATAATTTTACATTTCAGCCCGAAAAAACTATTGCATTTCTTATAGATGATAATTTTTGAAGTGATAACTTCTTATGGGAGGGTAAATCGCTTCGTTACGTAACGCGCTACGCCGCCAGTCTGTATGGCTTTCGTTTCTTGCGCAAGTTATCACTTCTGTCGGGCGTCCCGAGACGCACACCGTCTTTTTATTTATTTATATCTATAGACTTGAAAAATGATTGGTCTCCCATTAACTTTCATCCCCTATTTCAACACGTTCTAGTTTTATTTATCTATCTGCCGTCTATCTATCTGAAAACTACATCAATGAAAAAGAATGTCAAAAATGATCAAAATTAAAACGGAACAGACGGACAGATTTACTTTGACATTTATGTTATTAATTGAGATTATTTAGTTGCCAATGCTATTTAAAATTATGTTTATTTCAGCAACAAGATATTAACGGTTTGATCAATTGTCAAGTTAGTCAAGTAAAAAAGCCGGTGCCATTCGCCGCTAAGAATTGCGAGGCGAAAATGCTGCCACGTGTCGGTGATGTCGTCACCTTCGATCTCTATCAGGTGGGTTTTTAAAACAGCCTTTATGTTTTCAGAAATATTTTATTTATCTACCTTTTTTTTTTACTAATGACCTAATTTTTGACCGCCCAAACAACTTCCGCTCGCGGAGAATTTACCGCGGGATAGAAAATATTACACATTTTATAACATAAAAATATTTATCGATCAGTGAAAAAACACATTGAAATTCGATTTCTTTTTAAATCTGACCATTTTGATTACAACTTTAGTGTACAGACACGGTATGTTTAGAACTTTATATTATTATAGATTAGTAGAAGTAGAAGAGCAAAAGATGTATGGCATGATCGTTGCAAATGAAGATCTGCAGTCTGCCTATCACAGTTTAATTATAGTAAATGTTCATATAATTAAACTCAAACAAACATGGTATAACCAGAGTCCATAGTTGTCGCATCAAAAAAATGTCTACCTGTCTGAATCTGTAAGAATGGGAAACGGGCGTGTTAATATGTATGTTTCATTTCCCGGCTATAATAAAAAAATGTTTAAATTATGACGTATTATGACTTTTAATGTACGTATTATTTTCGTAAAGGCGATCTCTCACCGCGAGCATTCGCATGTAATCTAATATTTATGATTAGATTTGGAGCATTTAGTTGATTCCATAATGTCACACGAAGCAGTCGTTGTATTACGAGTTGTATCAAAATATTACAGATTGTATCATTATAGGTTGCGCACTGTAATGCTTAGGTTTGTTTTCTCACTGATGTAATGCTCGAATCTGTAACATTACAGGTTGCGCATTGTAATGCTCAGTTGTACCCCCTCACCAATATTATTATCGGTTCTGTATCATCATAGGTTGCGCACTGTAATGCTTAGTCTTTTCTCACTGATTAATGCTCGATTCTGTAACATTACAGGTTGCGCATTGTACTGCTAAGTTGTACCCCCCCTCACTGATATTATTATCGATTCTGTAACATTACAGGTTGCGCATTGTACTGCTAAGTTGTACCCCCCCTCACTGATATTATTATCGATTCTGTAACATTACAGGTTGCGCAATGTACTGCTCAGTTGTACCCCCCCCTCACTGATATTATTATCGATTCTGTAACATTACAGGTTGCGCATTGTAATGCTAAATTGTACCCCCTTACCGATATTAAAATCGATTCTGTAATATTACAGGTTTCGCACTGTAATGATTAGGTTTCCTTTGTCACTGATGTAATGCTCGAATCTGTAACATTACAGGTTGCGCACAGTAATGCTAAGGTCTCCGTTTCTCACCGATGTAATGCTCGAATCTGTGACACAGTGAGTACGCAACCTGTAGGTAGCATACTGTAATGCTCGATTCCCGTCATTCACTGATGTAATGTTCGGATTTGTAACTTTACAGGCGAATGCTCGCGGTGAGGGAGTACCTTAAAGGAACCCTTCATGAGCGGGTCCAACTTGCACACGGCCACTTATAAAATATAATCCGCACATCAGAATACCGAGCGCCAACGTCATTACTAGTTTTTTTGAAGGTTAAATACCTTTTAAGATAAGACATTATCGAAACAAAGAGGTGATATATTTTGGTGTCGCGTTTGGCAAAAAGTATATATTTTTCTTATTTTTTTTATATTAACTTTTCAGACAAAGAGGAATAAAGAGTATTTCGCAATGGCAGTTCAGGTCCAGCACAGCCTTACGAATGGCAGCTCGAGTAACGGCGCGGGCAGCAGCCGGACGGTTGTTATGCAAGGCTTCGTAGCCGCCTTGAAAGATGGATTCGGATTTATCGAAACGGCTGATCACACCAAGGAAGTCTTCTTTCATTTTAGGTGCGTGCTTATTTATAATAAATTCTTTTGAAAAAAAAACAAACACGGTTTTTGTTATATGTAACTGTGACGATAGATTTCATTAACCTGACAATTGATTTCAAAATAATTCGATAAACTATTTTAATAAGAAACATAAACTATAATAAAACTTAAAGTTAATTTTAAAAATGAATAAAATAAACTATACTATAATTAAAATATAACAAAAATCTGATAAAATATCTTTACATGAATATAAGCTATGATATTTTATACTATTATTTGCATAGTTTAATTTAATTTTGTTTTGTTTCTTTGGCGAAATTGTTTTATTTTTTTCTGAAAACAAAAAGTTGAATTATATTTTTCTTTTGTTTTTACTTATGTTGTTTTGTCTTTTTTGTGCATTGCGAATGTTTGTTGTATGCAACAGTTACAGAAAAGCGAATGTTATTGCTTAATAACTATATAGATGATTTCCTCTATATTGTTATTTTATTTAAAACAAATAATTGAGTACGCGCTTTGCGACGTGTTATAGCTATTCTGCAGTTGTAGCGAATAATTTGTTACATTTTTTGTTGAACAGTCTTTTGGCATTAAGAATTTTTTTATTTATTATATATCATATCTTTTCAGTGAACTTTGAGTTCTTACTTGATTGAATCTGTTTGATTTTTTGAAATGAAAATATGTTGTTCTCATTGTTGTGATAGAAGTAAGTAAGAAAATAGTATTTAGAACCACATACTATTAAAATGCACTTATGCCTATTAATATTATAAATGTGAAAGTAACTCTGTCTGTTTGTCTGTCTGTTCTATTTTCACGAAAAATCTACTGGGCCGATTTGGCTGAAACTCGGTATAAATATATTTTCGATGCCGAGGCTGAATATAGAATACCAATCCAATTTTCCAGGATGAACAATCCTGAAAATTTGGATAGTTTCCGGGATAAAAAAATATTTATCTGTTTGTTATGCTTTTACGGATAAATTATTGGACTGATTTGCCTGAAAATCGGGTATATATGTAATTTTAACACCGTGGACAAGGGATAGTTTTCATACCGGATAATGGGATAAGTTTTGGGATAGATTTATGTAAACGTTATCCCTGAAAGGAGGATAGAATATAGGATAGATATTTTTGTGATTTTCCATTTCGTAAAATTCGATCGATTTCGTCAATTTGGTCGAACGCGTCGATTCGGGCTATTTCATCGATGTCGTCGATTTGGTAATTTTGGTCATTTTAGTGTACATATGTAGAAAATATGTGGAAAATGGGCATAGACACTGTTCATCCAAGAGATGGAATAATTTGCGAAATATAATGAAGTTTATAATTGAAAAATAAAATCATTGATTAGGGACTGATTCTGATTGCGTTATTTAAGAGATGCCTAATCGTTTCTCAACGAGATTATAAGTAAGGCCGAGAGTAAACAAAAGAAGTCCAAATGCCGAAAGGTAATTGAAGACATGAGTGGATGAAGGTGATAAGTCGCATAATTCCAATTCTGAGTGAATCGAGATAAAAGTTTTACTTTTATTTGAAACTGAACTGAACTTAACACCTTTTTTAACTTTTATTTTTTTAAATATGCCTTATATCTATGGTCTAAGGTCTGTAGTCATTTGGTATCGACTTATAACATTCATCTACGCAAAAAAAAGCAAAAAACCGAATATGCGACATATCACCTTCGTCCACTCACGTCTTGTCTTCAATTGTTTTTGTCCGCGTGTAGGTCGTGACGACATTTGTTTGTTTGTGTGTGTCGTGCAGCTACTTGGACGGTGGCCCGGAGTCGCTGGAGCTGGGCTCCGAGGTGGAGTACACCCTGGGCCGCGCGACGAGCTCGGGCGGCGGGTGCGCGAGCGCGGAGTTCGTGCGCGCGCTGCCCCGCGGCACGGTGCCTCTCGCGAAGCCGCTCGACGCGACGCTCAACGGCACCGTCACCAGGACCCTGAGGGCCCTCAATCCGGACCAGGCGCAGTATTCCGGTAATTGTACTGCGTGTGTCCGTGTACATGAGTCTAATTATAATTTAGATTTAAACAATATTTTGACACAGTTTAGACTGAGCAGCGGGTTCAGGGTACCGATCATACTTCTAACTTCAACACTTTCTTTATAATTCTCAACGGTCCAACTCGACCCGTTGCCATCACTCGAATGTGTCCCAAAAAACTCCTCCGTTTACTAAGGTAGATACTACTCAAGTACAGATGGCGTCTTGACCCCGTTCCGAGCCATATGCTCTGCTCTGATTATTAGGTTAGGGCGATCTCTAAGTTATAGAAACATTTAAGAAATAAAATCAAATAAAATTAATTTTTTTTAAAGTAATTAAAATATAAACAAATAATATTGTGCGTTATACATCCAAATAACAATCAATCTGATTCATAGCTCCCTCCGACATATATATATATATATATATATATATATATATTAATATTAGTTTGTAAAAGATAAAATCCACAAATAGTTAATAGGTCCCAAATCACAGTCAGTTCGGAACTTTCCTAAAACGCTGACCGCATTACCACGTTGTATCGCAACGCTTTTGCGTTGCCCAAAAATCCCAAAATATAGTCCACGTTTTGGTTTCGTGAGACATCTATCAACCGTTTTGACACGAGTACTAACTAGCGAAAGCCGTATCGAAATCGGCTTAATAGTTTATACGTGAATTCTGAACAAACGAATAAAAAATCTAAAAAAATATTTCACTGTTTTTATTTATTTTTAATTTATTTGACAGCAGCGCCACCTACCGGGTCCAATTGTGAACCAACTCGGAAACCTTCTCCGGCTCATGCACCACAACTTTGCTAAACATCATCATATGATCAAATGTATAGTTTGCGATTCCTTAAAGGACATACAGACAAACATTCATTTTTATATATAAGAAGAAGAATACAAAAAGAAGAAATAACGACAATGGTTTTTATGCGTTTTCAGGCATGATACAAGTAGAAGGGGGTACAAACTATGAGTTTGGAATAATGGGTTTGGCGTCCAAAAGGGAGATCTTGCAAGTGGGTGATCCGGTTACATTTCAAGCGGATACGGAAGGCAGGGCTACCAACATAGTCCCTATAAGGAGGAAACGACGTGCCACCGTCGATGCTATCAAAGGTGACTCTTACACTGTATTCTATAGTATCTTCTGTAATCAATACATGCCAAGCATGACCTGCAACATTAATTAAAATTATTAAGAACATAGTAAGTAACGTAGTGTAGGTAGCCACTTAATTTTCAACAATAAGAAAACATTTTTATTGTGCGTGTGCACCCGGGTGATGTTCATGTATGCAGAATATCAAACTTGTGCCACCGGGTGTACTCGACTCGTAAGTCAAAAATATTTGTAAAGGATTAAGGCTGGGCAATTTCGTAGTGTGTGATGTGAGTTGCTTACTTTATTTGCTCGCTCTGATATCGCTTTCTATTGGGAATGGATGAATGAAAACACTTCATTATTAAACGAAAATTAGAACTAACTTCTTAAAACTAAGTACAGTAAATGTTGGACAAAAGACGGCCTTATCGCTCAAAGCGTTCTCTTGCAGGCGACCCTTAACCCGACTATATTAAGACAACAGTGGCGGCGAAGACAATAAATAATATGAAACATTAGGAAATTAGTTTTAAAATATAATTTCGTGTTGTGTGTCGTGTGTGTACCAAGTTGTGTGCCGAAATAAAGTACAGTAAGGGCGCGTTCCCACTTTGTCGTGACGTCAGATAATCGTGTAGTTTTAAGTGTCGTGGCTTATGTTTAAATGGAGGTGTTAACGCATAGAACGACAAGATTTACTGTCGTCTTCGACTTCTATTTGCAGTGACGATAGATTGTCATGACAGTGGGAACGGCTATCACGACAGTCGTAAAACGATAAAAAAATTGTTACGAGTAAATCGTGAAGGCAAATTATCGTAGCCACGATAAAAATATCGTCTCGTGGATTTACACGTGTTTTCCTTTCCCCTCGCTAATGATGTGTAAACGACAAAGCGACTGCCGTGAAACGATAAAATGTCGTTGCGATCCAATGGGAACAGCTATATACGTTAGTCGCTAAACGATAAAAAAAATTGACGATAATCGTTATAATGGGAACTAAATAAAATAGAATAAATTAATCGTTACTATATAGTGGGAACGCGCCCTAAACCGTAAATGCCCTACTGGTGACCCCCGATTAACAAGCACGCATCTTCAGCAAACTCACTGTGCCTTGAGCATATAACGTAGTACACTCCCGTTCAGTTTACCGGCAACATCTGCCCGCTACGCAACATATGTTTAACCTATAAAAAAATACAACCCCCCATACAAAACGAACCGTCTTGTATGGGGGACAAGTTGAAAAAGTAGCACAGTCTGCATTATCAGTGCAGGAACAGAGCATAAGACAACAAGGGCAACCTTGATTTCTGTTCCGGCATCAGTGACCCGGTTCCAGTCTCCGAGAGCAGCAGCGCCTTTGGTGTTCCCGTCATGTGCGCCGTCTGCCTGTCTGCTAAATTCATCCAATAAAAAAATTGCCTTAGAAAGCTAGTTTCGAGTAGACTTTGTATTTGCTAGTTTTCTTATAATTGTGGATGAATATCAGGTGGTTTCGGCTTCTTATCAATGGAGGGCGAGGACAGCCGGCGTTTGTTCTTCCACATGTCCGAGGTGCGCGGCAACACGTCCGACCTGCAGCCGGGCGACATGGTCGAGTTCGTGATGCTCACCAACTCGAGGAACGGCAAGTCGTCCGCTTGCAATGTCGTCAAAATCGGGTGAGATTGCCCATACATGTAGTGTTAAACCTCTGTAGTGTCGTGTGAACCGATGGTGTACAGTATTACACAATCTCTCGAACAGTTTCTGATGTGTAAATAATCTATATTGAACTTTATTCGCAAGGATTGAAGGCAGAATGTTGCTTGCTATGATGCATACACTGTCCTGCTTACACGATTGTCGCGTGTACACCAAATTACAATACAATACAATTGAAGCTTTTTAAGTATCCCATGGGAACTCTTTAATTTTTCGGGATTAAAAGTATCCTATATGTTGACCAGGAATGTAAGCTGTAACCATACAACATTTCATTTAAATCGGTCCAGTCGTTTCGGAGATTAGCCGGCACAGATAGACAGACAAACAGAAACAAAAAATTGAAAAAAAATATCTAAATTAGTTCTATTTCACTTCTTACATCCCCCCTGACTCGGTTTTTAGCATTTTTTTCATTGCACGAAATTTGACCTCTACAATTTTATTATATCTATAGATCATATATGGGCAGACACCGGCCCGCTGTAAGATATGATCCACCGCCGAGACATTTTTAAAAAACCCAATTAAGAAATATTACATTAAGTATTTATATTCACGGCAGTGACAGTGAGGCCCTGTGTTTCGGTGTTTTTAACTTTCGTAGTTTGTAACAATTGCAAATTTAACGATTTAATTATAATGTACCAATTTTTTTAATTTCATTTTGTTATTCTAATAAATTGTACTATAATAACATTGTCGTATTATTTCATGTCTAATATCTGTCGCAAAATTATTATCACTACTTTAAAATGCACTCGGTACTTTTAAACGCGGCCCGCGAACGTATTTGCACGCTAAAGTTTGGCCCTCAACATGTCAAAGGTTGCCTATACGGCCGGCGTATCTTGGCGAATGTGAACATAGGCTCTGCGAACTTTAGCGCATGTAAACTCGTGAAGAAAATATAGTGACCAACTAGTAAAGCAATGAAAAAATACAGGGATGAAGGGCGATCAAATGTATTCACTGACGAGTCGTGTCGCCCACTCATCACACGAGTGTACATGTTCTAAAGTTCGCAGAGCCTATGTTCACATTTGCCAAGATACGCCGGCCGTATTATAATATGTTATTATGGAGCAAATAAAAAGGGCTTTTTTTTATTTGATTGAATTGCGCAGGAGCAAGCCGAAGGCGGGTGCGAAGCCGCGCACCGAGCGCCCGGACCGGCTGCTGGCGCTCGTGCGTGGCAACTCGGGCGATGCCGCGAGCGGGCCGCGCGTGTTCGTCGTGCGCCCGCCGCGCGGCCCGGACGGCAGCCGCGGCTTCCGCCCGCGGCGCCCCATCGCAGGTATAAAGACATATAGAATAGAATAGAACAGAAGACACTTTATTGTTCACCACATACACATAAAAAACACACACGCACACGCACGTATATATAACTGGGAGAAGGCCTCGTTCTCGTGATATGTTCTTTATAGATTGCAGGTTTAGTGGGCGTCAACAGGATAAAATGCCTGCATTAAACACAATGGCCACGGTTTATACACTTTTAATTTAGATTTAAAACACATTTTAACATAGTTTAGACTTAGACCGAGCAGCGGGTTCAGGGCACCGCACATAATTCCAAGCTTCAATACTTTCTTTTCAATACTCAATGGTCCAACTCGACCTATTGCCATGAACCAAATGTGTCACAAAAACTCCTCCGTCTTCCGAAGTAGGTACTACTCAAGTATAGAGGGCGTCTGACCCCGCTCCGAGCCATATGCTCTGCTCTGATTGGTCGTTTATTAAATTACAATATTCTTAACTTTTATTAGGTTAGGACGATCTTTAAGTTATAGAAGCATTTAACAAATCATATAAAATTAAATTAAGAATTTCAAAAGTAGTTAAAATGTAAACAAATAATATTGTGCGTTATAAATCCAAACAACAATCATCCGATTTATAGCTTCCCTCCGACATATACATATATACTCTCTCGAATGTGCAAACACAATAGCGTATAGGTTAGAACACGCACGGCTTGCTGAATACACACGCATTGATAACGCCGCACGGCTTACAACTATAGCAAAAAGTGTTGTTACAACTTTTGGTCTTATTTTTTCCGTCTAGCCCCCTTGCGCAACGCGCGATAAGGAACTTCGTTCCAATAAACGATTAAATTAATAGTATTTGCATAAAAGAGTAAAAGTGGGAGCTATGGACGGCTTTATCGCTTTACAGCGATCCCTTCCAGACAACCCGGGCTACGGACTTGATGAAATCTAAAACAGCTTAAAGTCGGTACTTAGTAATTATCAAAATAGAGTAATTTATGTTTTATTTTGCACCGATTACAAGATGTTTTAGATAATATATATTAATAATAATAAATTTAGAAATAAGTAATTTTAAACTTTTTAGTATTTGAAGTTCGATTTTTTTAGGTATTTCATTTTAATGCATACAATATCTGTATCTATACTAGCATTATGAAGAGGTAAAGTTTGTGTTTTTGTGACGTTGTAGGGGGGGGGGGGGGGGTTTAATCTCTGGATCTATTGAAACTAGTGTTGTTTTATTCACAATTTTGCCCCTTGAGTAAAACTGCGCTTTTGTCTGGACGCCCATTTGTTATGAAGCCCTCGATATCATTTACGCTTGTCTCAGTTTTACACAGTTGATAAATAAACATTTTCCGTTTGTTTTCAGATCTGTTAGCCGAGTTGAACATTAAACCCTGAACGGATAACAAAGTGTATAAGTAACACCCAAAAATGGTTGGTTTTTTCGATTCAAATTGTTTAATTGTAATAATGAGAGACTGATTCCTTTTTTTAGCAGCATTTAGAAAATTGTTTTGTTATTTCGTGTTTCTAGGTGAACTTTATTGGTTAAAGGAAAAAAACTGAATTATTGTCAGCCACTACAAACCATAATTATGCTAAACGCTTACTTGGGTCGTTAAGCGGAGAACATATCACGGAACTCAGCCGAGTTTAAATGCTTATTTTAGATGTTTGATTTTTTTTATATATATATTAAGAGAGGTTCTTTTTTGCATTATCCACGTTGTTCAAAATTCCGTTTGTATCATTCCCCGTGTGTCTATTATTTCTGTTGATCTCTGCGATTGAGCCTATTGTATGTGCTAGAGCTGTTACTGTGTTGATATTTGAACATCATTGTCGGCGATATATCGATGAAAAGGTCGCTTCGGTTTTCTATTAATTTCATATATGGGAAACTGTATCGTTATTGGCGACCAAATTCAAAATGTTAAGGAACCTTAATATATTTTTATATATTTATATAATAGAGTGTAATATTTTATATAATAGAGTGGCAGAAAAAGGACAGCTCAAAAACATTTTTTTAGAGGTCATTCGAAATATTTTTAGATTTCAAAAACCGCCAAAAACCGTTTTTTTTCTCTCTCGTTACGGTTAATACTTTAGATTTTTTCGAGCAAGTGATGCACTTGTAAATTTCAAAAAATTATGACCGACCTTTACAAAATTCCAATTTTGAACTGAAACTCAGAAACATGGTCTTTAGTAATTTTTGAAATGTTAAAAAATTTGGAGCATCCTCTTAACAATTTTTTTTAGCTGTCCTTTGGAGGTTGTTCGTAAAACATCAAAAATCAACGTTTTTTTTTCACTGGAGACTCAAAATAAAAGTCGGTTTTTTTGCGCCACTTTACTGTATAATGATAACAATAATATCTTGAAGAAATCGTTGGGCGGGGTGTCAACATTGGTATAGTTTCTCTTATTGGTTAATTTAATTTGAAAATTGAAAGTTCGCAAAAATTCGTGCACAGCGCTAATATATATTATTACCCCTAGACATGCTGCTGTCGTTTTATCTTTGCGTCTGTTCGATTGGCGCTAATTTTCAACATAACGTAACGTACAGTCGTACATTTAATAAGACAAAGAAATAACTCAAAAATAGTGAGTTTGGAAATTACATTATAAAACGTAAGTTTGTCATAAATAATGAATTCATTCCAACTGCCGCTCAATTTGTCCATTGGGATCTTTTTTCTATTAACTATTGTGGCGAATGAAGCAAATATTATGTTTTAAAAAATGAAATGATAGATCGCTTCATAAATGATAGATGATATTTATTTTTCATATAGTTTTATTTGTAAAGTGAAATTATTTGATATTTATTTTGATCAAAAAGAATACGTGAGTCGTTGGTGTTACTCATTTAAGTGCGACTTAGTTCTAGTCGTCTTAAGTATTTGTCCAATTTTTAATCATAAAATGATATAAGTATGAATTAGTGCGAGTCTTTATTTAATAAATATTTTTGTACTCATTATCAACGAACTTGAAATAATATATAACATATTTTCAAATTCAAATTCAAAAGTTTTGTTTCGAATAATTTTCACTGGAGAACATATTTTGAAGGTCATACATATAAGTTAAAAAAATATTTTTGCTTCCTAGTCTATGTACACCTATATATTAATACGTGAAGCAAAAACTTGTACGCCTTTTCACAAAAATTGCGCGGAAGGAGGAGTATGAAATTATCCACACTTATAGAGAAGATGCGACTGTTTTTTTTTATTATGTATAAAAAAAATCAATCAATAAAAAAACATACATCCTACCATGTATTTGACATACACACGTTTCCTTTTTGTTTATTGTTGCCTTGGCGTAATCTGTGTGTATAGAAGTATATATAGTCTATGATATTAATTGTTATGGTCGAATTTCGACCACGGGCGATCACTAGTGTTGATAAATAAATGGTCCTACTTATGCAAAATGGAACCAACCCGCATACAAATATTGCATACAAAAAAATTGTCTATATTTTGGAAAAAAATTAGAATATTGTACTGTTGTTTTGTCCCATATATTCAAGTACAATTTTAATGGAAATAACTTCATATCGAATTACCATGGGCCATGGATTTTGTTAGTTTATTATACTCTTGGTATTTTGTGGGTTAGCTACTTTGTGATAAAAATGTTTTATTCTGTAAATGTTGTCAGATCGTTTGATTCTCATTGAGTGAATAGAAGGTGCATTTTGAAAGCCTTCTGCATCTTTAACCCAGTTTTGGCATGTTTGTGGATTGGTTCTGTTTTGCATAAGTAGGTTCAAATAAGAACTCGTAACAGGTCACTACTTTAAATGCTTATTACCAAGAAAAAACAAATTTTGAGATATTTCTTTGTTTTATTAAGCGTGCGACGTGTGACAGGTGTCAGCATAAAACGTAGACAAACTGTATGACGGTTTGCCAAGTTCACTGGCGACGTGTTGCGTTGGCCGACGACACATAGCGTATGAGGTTCGCGTGCGTATATAGCCCACCCTCGTTTTGTTAAAATATCTCCTATATTAAATCATTTTATCGATCAAAAATCGTCTGTAAATATGTTTTAGTTATTGTATATTTGTGTGAAAGTTCATATTGTGTGATCAGGTGTGAGTATTTGATTAATAATTTGTCTATGTGCTTTGTGGATTTGGCCCTCCCTCCCCCTTAAACATGCTTAACCGGCGCGGAAGGGTTTGTTTGTTATGTTTAAGTAGATCAGATCTCTATACGGAAAATTCTGTGATTTATACAAATTTCATGTGCAATAAAGATATTAATTGTTTGAAAGTTGAATAATATAGTCCTCATAGGGCGATCCTAGTCTATTAGTATTATATGAATCCCTTTAAATAGATGACGCGGCCTTCATTTGGTATGTGTCGTATGCCGTTAACAAAACGTAAGGTGTTAAGGTGGAAGAAGCGTACTGTTAGGCTACGTTCCACAAGAGGCTCACGACGACCACGTTCACGATTTCTCCCTTTCCACTTGCTTGCGGACATTACAATCATAAACTCTAGTGGAATAGATTACGGAGCGTTGATGTCACAAACGACGATATACACAAATGTCTTTGGTTGATTTGAAAATCGGGCCATTTTCGATGTCACTCGATAGAGAGAATTAATGCTCTGTGATCGTCTCGTAGTGAACACTGATCAAAAATGATGAAGTTATTAGTGACCTTTTCGTCACGACCCTGGTCGCCAAGTGGAATGGCAGACGGAGTATTATGAGCGTTGTGAGCTACTAATAGAACGCGGAATTAATGACATTATCGCTGTTTCAAAATGTTTCTTTACCAGATGTCGCTAATATCAAACATTGATTCAGTCCAAATGTGACATTAAATAGAAAGCCTTGAGCTTTCAATAAATTTATTGGTCTGAAAATTATGTTTTGAATAATTAAATGTTGCTTGAGAGTTATGAGGCTCTTTCTAATGTCAAGATGTTAGAGAAAGTTTTAACAGATGGTTCAAAGAAACATTTTTGATGGGAAAATGTCGTGCTGAGTATCCTTCTTTCATGATATAAGATATATAGCAATAATCCCATACACCTAAGCGTGAAAGAGACATTTATACTTAAAAAATATACTTCTATTCTCGTGACAGTAATTGTCACAATGACACGAGTACTGAGGCAGCGTGAATGACATTTACAGAGTAAGAAATAAAGCAATAAAATTATTATACTTGTGATTCGTCAGAAATAATAGAAACATGAAATATTTTTTGTTGCATTCGCACTCGTGTATATAATGTACTTCTTTGTATGAATAGAAGAGTTGTTGCTCAGTTTCTATTCTTGCATGGTTTGCAATAGCAAAATTTCATTATTGGGACGTCTCAATGACAGCTGTCACAGAAGTCACTATCCGCACTTTGCAAAGAGCATGGAATTGTATGACTTTTGGCCGGTTCCTACATCTTAGTGCTATTCATTCACTCGCCTTACCATCGGTTGAATTTTGCCAATAACACGTATGAAGCTTATGTGAAATTTTGACCGATAGTAAGGCAACGGTCGGCGAGGGGTAGGAACCGGCCGTTACACGTTTGATTTGATAAAAATACGCAATGTACTGGAAATAAAAACCAAAGACTGAATAAAAATTATTTATGAAAATAATAAATATTGGTATTGTATTATTTGATTGGAAGTATGTTGCAATGTGCATTGTGATTTGTTCGTGGCTACCTTCAGACGGCTTAAATGATTTCGTACTTTTTTAAAGTGATCATATATTTATGTTTGTCGTTATTACTAAATGAATAAGTGTTTGTCACTGTCAACTGTTTAAACCATGATTATTAGTTGTGTAACTTTTTAAAGATTAATTTTATTCTTTCTACATTCGCTATTACTAGATAAAGATTGAAGCGTAATGTAAAATAAATCTAATGTCGTTCAAAAGTCGTCAATATTAATGGTTACATATAGTAAGGTGGAAAAATTGAAAGACAATAATCTCAGATTATGTATTCTTATTAAGGATTTTTATCGTACACCTTTTTTTTTGGATAATATATTGCAAATATTCCAAGTGGTTGTTCAGTGTCTACCGCAGAATAACTTTCTTGTAAGTAACTTCAGTTAGTCAGTAGTCTGTAGTTAAGCTGTGAACTTGAAAAACCTAGTAAATGGCTCGCAATAAATTCGACAAAGAATTTGAGATACGTCACGCATTATAACGACAAGTCACTTCGAAACAATTGTTAACTTGTTAGAAGTGATAACGTAATTTTTAAATATTTTGACAAGCTTAGCAAAGCAAGCGCTTAGCGAGACGAAACAATGTAGTATATAATTTAAAAAACAAATGTCCGATGCTGGGTTTTTAAAATGGCACAGCTGAGTGGTTGGTATGTAAAATTATAATGGTTTTTATATAGCTGCTGGACGTAGTTATTCTCGAGTTTCCTCTTATTAGTCCTCCACTTTCCATATTTACCTCCTACGTTAATCTTTCACAGATTCATATTACCGGATCAAAATAACTTGGTATCTTTATGTAATGTCCTAAAGTTACCAACAGAACTAGACACGTGTCAATGTCATGATACGGTTCTCAAAGAGTGGCTGCTTTAAGGCCCCATGAAGTATTGCGATGAATTTCTTATTTTACTTAAATGACAGATTTATAATTATATGGTTGTAGGAGCAGCCATTGAGTTTGGTAGTTGTCGCTTATGCGCCTTGATTATGATTTGAAGACTCCAGGGAATAAGACGAACTTGTCAAGCAATATCGTTCTTGAGTTTGAAACCTTGTGCTTCGGAAACCCATAAGTTTCACAATTAAACAAAAATATAAGTTAAAAGGCTTAAAAAAAAACAAGCATAAAAATGTTAAAAACTATTAGGGATGGGCCGAACTTCGGCATTCGGCTGCAATTCGGTTTAAATTGCAGAAAATTCCGTGCCAGAAAAAGCACCGACTATTTTGATTGAAATTAATCGAAATTATATTAAAAATAACTGTAAAATAAAATTAGGCCTTTATATACTCATTTATTTTAATTTGGAACAAACCTTAACTTGCAATGTGATAAAAATTATATGAAATTAAATTAGGCCTTAATTGAAGGGTCTTGTAGATTTTTACATAATCAAATAGACAATAAATTAAAACAAAAATGAAATACTCTTACTAATGAAATACTCGTAACTAAAATTGACTATAGGCTATTGTGTAAAAAAATGCCAGATTCGGCATTATCAAGTCACAACGTGTCGTTCTCACGAAAGTTCGGCAAAATTTAGCCGAAGTTTGTATTCGGTTCGGACTACATTCGGCCCGTCCCTAAAAACTATCTTAAGTCAGATTAACCAGGGTAAAGTGACATATTATGTTACTGCATGCCTGTTTCTTCCCTGGACTTTTTAGGTATGCTGTGCTACTTTTACCCTGCATGGATTTTTTAAACGTCAAAACCCAAAGTTTAATTCCTGTTTTACACTGTTTGGTTTATTTTCGTATAAATTGAATTCCCTACAAAGTTGCATTCATTAGGTTCGAAACAAAAATGACAAGTTTGTCTATTTCCATGGAGCTTTCATTTGCATTCTGCGAATTTGTATCATAGTGTTTGGAACTGGTCTCTGGCAAATGAAATTCCAAAAAAATGTTTTAATAGTTTGTGACAATAATATTAGGCACATTTTAGTTAATAATAAAAATATATTTTGCTATAGTGTCATGGTCTAAGCATTGACCGGTCTAATTTACGGATGCTAAGGCATTCGGCAGATTAAATTCTATATACGAAGAGTCCGTTTATAATTGTGGTCTGGGTGTGGATTCGCATAACTTGATTTGTCAATACATAATGTGTGTTTTAAATTAATGACGGAAAACAATGGTTTATGAAGATAGTAACATGGGTATATGCTTACTGTAACTAATAGTTTGTAAAAATAACACCCGCTTACGGGTTCCTACTTACTATTGTTCGAAGGAGACAGGGAATTTTGGGCCAAAGGAATGTAATGAGTGATATGATATGGCTCAAATTTCCGATTTGGTTACTCCAGAAACAAAAAAGTAATTGTTTGTGGTGAACGTATTCAGTATGACTGTCACTGGAGTTGTAATAGGCTTGCGTGGATGGTCATTCATAGTGTTGCGTGGAGTTAAATCGATATAATTTCGAAATATTTAGACCCAAGTATTTTATTTTGTTCCAGGCTAGGCAAGTTTATGAATTATCGCCTACACCTGTTTAAAAAATGACTAATCTCTTCTTTTTACTTTTCTTCAGTCAGCGGTATACGTCCATCAAAATTATGGGAAAACCCTATGGAAATTTCCGAATGGTGTTTGCTAACTGAATCCTTCTACCGACTTTTTGGAAGTAATTCCTGTCCACTTAGGTAGTTTGTCATGAGAGACGTATTTTTTGTAAAATTTCGTGACTCGTGCCTCTTTGAATAACGGTGTCTGTTTGATATGATCCTTGAACATGACTGAGCTAGTTCATGCTCAAGCCGAGACCCACCCCTTGAGAGGACTTATTTGAGCTGTTCAACAGTGATTATTAACTCGATCGAAATGGTCGTTAAAGTTACAGAATCCTTAACGAAACGGACCTGATAGATATGCTAACCATTAATGTTGATGTCCCTTTCATTGTAGTCCAGTCTTATAGTTAATAACAATCCTTTGGCGGGAGGTTTTTTGTACAATATTTATTTTCTCCTAAACTCTGCTGTTATCTGTAATATTTATTCTGAATCCCTGTATATTACTACCCGAAGTTTAGTCTTCGAATTGACTTTTGCTCAGTGTGTGTCAATTTTTTACCACTAGTGAGGCAAATGGATGGGTAGTATAAGATACGGGAACCGACTGCTAATTTCAGTTTGATTTTATGTATGACAATATCACACTTCAAATCAAGCAATCAACGGCAATACCAGTGTTAATGCACTTGATGTTAAGTGAAATTATAGACTGACTTGAATACGAAGGAAGCAATATATAATGCACCCATGTGTTCATTTATGGGGAATTAATACAGGGCCAATATTCATATCCAGGTCTTTTTATATAAGGTTTCTGACTGAAGATGCAAATGCCGGAATTAAATGAGGCTGAAGATGCAAATGCCAGAATTTAATAAGGCGTAGTTTTATAAAGTTGACGATTCAAGTGTGTGTGGTATTGTTACATAGGGCACTATCACTATGTTACTATATTTTCATTTGCCTTACTACTCCTAGAAAATTTACATTACTTGTATGGAGGTTATGTAAAATTATAATCAGTGGTAAGGCAAATTAAATGATAGTAAGGTATAGGGACTCAGTATTAGTAAATAATAATAACGAGCCATCCGGCTTTAAAATGTTCACCTGAGTTGTATGTTAGATTTAAAGTTATCCTAAATGTATCCAAAGAACATAAAAACGGACATTTTGAACAAACGTAATGGTTTACGCTTTAAATGGGTCTACATTATTATTTTTGTTTTCCTATAATTGTAATGTACTCTCTTATAAATATTTAATAGTAATAGTAAACTGGATAATTGGTGTTGTAATGTACGAAGCTAAGCCCCGAATCAATCTGGGTCTAGGTATTATTTACTAGTCTTAAAATCATGCGCTGTTGTGTTGGAGGTGACTGATGCATAATTATATAGAAATGATGAGTTCACTCCAGACTTGAGTAAAATGAGACGAGTGCTCGAAGTTCACTGTTATGCACTTGTCTGAGTGTGGCGTTGAATTTGGCGAACCAGTTATATATTTGAAAAATAAATTATGAAAAACAAACAGTGCCTAAAAGAACCTCTGGATCAGAAAAGGTAAAAGATACCAAACGACAAATGTTATATTATTTAAGCCCTTCAGAACTCTGAACTTTGGAATGATCATGTGTTTATTTTTATTTTAGTTGTGTACAAACATCGGCTATATATTTCGAGGATTGTTTAGCCACGATCGTAGACACCTCAAGCAATAAACAGCTGATATTTAAATTATATTAATATATAGTTATGTGATTCATTCGATATATTTGACGGGAACGAATCCATTGTATTATGTGATTGGGCTATTCTAAATTAGTGTCTAATACGTGTATTTTAATGCGAAATCTATTATGGCAATGTCTTTGGTGCCGCAGTTGTATGTGATCGCATTGTGGATGTTCCGGGCCCGTGTGTACGCCCTTTGGCCAGTCGGCAAGATGTATTAAACCTGCGTTACACGGTTCAACTGAATTGATTATTCGACTGAGACGAAGCAATAAAAGATAACAACGAAATTCATTTATTCGAATTTTATATTTACACGAATGACTTTGATTGGTAGAAATTGAAAGGCAGAAGTGAACCGTGTAACATCAGATTCAATGAAACCATGCGTAAGAGAAGACAAGCAATTATAATTGCCCAGTAAAAGTGTAACTGTCCAAAAGCCCACATATTGTATATCTTCAAAGGATGCATAAATCTTTGCTCTATTGCGTTTTGATACAAGAAATCACTATTACAATATCAACTAATAACAGTATTGAAAACATATTCTTAAATCGTTTCAGTCAAAAAAATATTTTAATAAATTGATAGTGTGACGTTTTAACTAATTGGGTCTAAAAATATGTTTTAAATAAAAAAGATGGCTTGAATGAAGGTCTATGAAGGAAGGAAGCGGTCTATTTCTATATCAAAAGGCAAGACAAATAAAGACTTATGGTACACTCTGTAATATAACATTTACTGGCTCTGCGTTCGTCTTCCCTAGTATTATATCAAGCTAAAACGGGATTTTAATGTAACATCAAATAAATGTACAGGTTCGAAACTACGCCCGTTTCATAACGAAAGACAATGCGCGTAAAACTTAATTGCGTTTCGAGTGAAGTCAGTTCCGTGAGTTTGCGTAGGTCCAGTGTATTGTGCGAAAGAGATGGCATGCGAGACCGGATAACGACCGAGTGAGAGCGCAACCGTCGCCTCAGTTCTGTCTGTGAACTGTTTGTGTTCTACGCAGTGACCTGTACGAACTTCAAAAACGCATTAAGTTTTGCTCGTACTGTAATGTCTTGCCGGCTCGGAGAAGACTTGGAGTTACAGCCTTTATTACGTTATACCTGTGGCCTGACGCTAAAAGAGCTATTGTCTAAAATCATTATTTTTTGATAATGAACACTAGAACAATGTACCAGTATTTGTGGTTATTATTTGCATGTTATTATATATGGCAAAATTCTATTACTGATATTTGATTTTAGCACAAACGAATTTATTATTATTTTTAATAATCTGGTATTAAAAATTTATTATGAAAAGTACTTTGGTGCTTTTAGTATCAGGCTACATGTATTTATTTATCCTACCGAAACACAAGGATATGACCCGTCGTGTTTACATGCCAAGCCACCTCATAAAATAGTTTTGCAATAAACTAAATATATTAATAAACGATGTGATTATACCACGCCAAGATTTATTATTTATTATCTCACTATAATCATTTAATTAGCCTTTGTGACTTGTGGCTAACGTAGTGTTCCAAATGATTTGGATTCCTACAGGTTGGCAAGCACGCATCGCTTGTGAAGTTTTCTAACCTAAAGTGCAAATGGTTTGTATTTTGTTTCTACTACATTAAAGTGCGAAACAACGATCGTGATGAAAACGGGAACTCATCAAGTGATCGATGTGTGAAATCTGCCAATCTGCTTTAGACATGCGTGGCGAGTATAGTGTGCATGAGTCCAGCAGTGGAACATTTATGGGCTTATTGTCCTTTCGAATTATATAAACTAAACATGACAACTACTTTTCTAAACTGAGTATATATATATTGTGACGACCGAGAGTGGAACTGCCCAGCAGCATAAATCAGTTTTAGAACTTTTAGAAAGAACTAGAAATTTCTTGAAGGAAAAGACAAGGACGGATATATTTAGAAAAGGATAGACGATAAACGAAAGAAAGATATATAGATGTTACAAAGAGATGACGAAAGAAAGAAAGATAGATAGATGTTAGAAAGAGCTAGATGTATGGACGAAAGTTCCCGAACAGAAGGTTCGGGAAAGAAAAGACATAGATGGATAGGTTCTAGAAAATTCTTCCGGGTATATAAACAGCGTAAGGCGCGCCTACCGGGCAGTTTAGAGATGAGAGTTGAGTTTAAAGTTGAGTTCAGTCCAAGACGGTGAAACAACAAGTGCGATACTAAAGAGTTATAAGAGAAGGTTAATAGAAGACAGAGACGAATTAAGTGGTGAATTTAGTGACAAGTTTGGTGAACGGATACGTGAAGTAGGTGTGTAGCGTAGTTCGAGAGAGGAACCAGAGGCGAGCTATACGCGATAATATCGGCGACGGTATTCAGGGTGTGTTAACTTATCGTCGGGACTGCGCATCGTTGGTCGTGCGTATAGGGGCAACCCTGCAGAACACTACATGCGGCTGTGTAAGTCAATAAAAGCTCTTAGTCAAAAACTGGTGTTTTCTTCCAATTCATAAGAGCGTACCCCCGCTCGCACGTAACAATATATTGCCTCTTCCCTTTATGTTGGGTGCAGATAATAAAGTGAACTATTACCAAAGTTTATGTATTTTTCGGAGAGTGAAACCTGTAATTAGTCGTAACATATGTGTTTCGTCCTCTTGCTAACAAACTGAGAGTTGATATGGATACAAATATTAGAGAGATTGAATGAAAACAGAATGACAAAAAAAGGATATGACAGTAATGTGGCTGTTAGAGTCTGTGCCGGTAGACCGCGATGTACTCACCATAATCAAATGAAGATATTTTTGAAGAAAGTTCGGGTCAAAAGCATCTTAAACAAACGTGTCATTGAAACGAAAAGTGTTTGCCAAGGTCATAGCAATTGGAGATCCATCGTATCTGCCTACCTCAATGGGGAACATGCTTGACATTATATACAGGGTACAATTTAAATGCTCAAAAATATTTTTTGTCCCTTAGACTAAGCACCAAATAAAATATATTACTTCATATAAATTTAATTCACTCTATACCGAGGTGCCTAAAAAACAATGTTTTACGTTCCAAAATAAATATACACTCATCAGAATAATTGTACGTTTTGTATTTAAATTCTTTTTGCTTATCAAAATGGATAAATGACCACCAAATATTGTTTTACTAAAACACTAACATTGAAACCGAAAATTACAGTTCTAAATAGTTTAAGTGTAATCAAATTATCCAACCTGAATCCAAGAGTGGAAAAAATACATATTCAATTAATTATCGAAGTTTGAAATTCACGACAATGATCTGGTAATTTTGTCGCCGAGACGTTTTTTTACGTTTTTTGACGGGATTTATTTAGATAGGAGACTATGTATCCGAAAATTTAAATACGTGGAGTTTTAAACAGTCGGTTAGGTTAGGTTATGTGTAGACCAAAGCGCCAGAACCGACTGGTAACCATTCACTATTTATCTTATATATAAGTGAAATATTAGTGAAAAACAACGCAATATTATATTTGGTATTAAAAATAATTGTACGTTCGACTATTTACTTTTTTGCCTCAGCAAAAAGTTACTAAATTGGAAGTGGAGAAACAAAATATTGGTAATATCGACTTAGCGATAATGTAAAACATTTGGTCTGAAATTAGCTTTAAAGGCGTTTATATATTTTTATGGCATAGCATTAAAAGGAAAATAGCTTCATTTCTACAATACTTCTGGAACACAATTTGGTGAGCATTTATCCATTCTGGTAGGTATTTCGAATTTATTGGTAGTAAAATAGGTGAATTTGGGGTAGGCGTTTAAACACAAGCCTTATATATATATCTATGACATCTAAGAGTTGCATTCAGTTTATTCACAAGTGTGTGAGAGTGCACTTCCTAACCAACATTAGATGGCAAAAAAAAATTGGCTATTTATATATGTTGTGGATGGTCTACTTGCACACATTGTTCGTCTATTGTAACTTAGCATGGGGTGGAGCGTCTGCCCCCCCCCCCCCCCGCCGCGGACGCTGCTGAGTGCGCGAGGTGGCGGGGGGAGGAGGAAGGAGAGGGAGGGGTGATGGCGCAGGAGTAATCCTTCGCAGCCTCCCCCTCCCGGCGGTAGCGGGCGTCGAGGTCTGGGGGATCCATATAGACCTCCGCCCGCACTAATGCCGCGAGAGGGCGCGAGAGGTAGCCGCGCGTCCCTCTCAGGGCCGGGGAAACACCATTCCCCGGTCCGCACACAGGAGAGGCCGCCTCTGCTTATGAGGCGGCCAGCCGCTGCCGGGGTCGCGGGTTAAGCTCGCGCACATACCGTGACCCCGGCGCTAGGCGGAAAGAAGGCTCCCATGGGGTTTTAGTGGGTATACCGGCAGCCGGTCGTATTGAACCGGCGTCGGGGAGCCCCACACACCGGCCGCGCATGATCCCCCGCGCGGCTGACGGTGTGGTAACGCATTTCCCCATGTTAAAAAAAAAAGGGGTGGAGCGTCTAAGACTGTAACACTAAAATTTAAAAAAAAACAAAGCAGTGCTGAAAGTTTTGGCGAAAAACAAAACAGTTGTATAAAGATATTGCATTGCTATCTGTTAGGAAACTTTTCATTTTCCAGCTTATTCTCAAATCACATAACTAACTAGAGTTTGATTTTACCCTTTCTTCTCGGAAAAGGAGATACGATAAGGCCTGCCATATTGTACGCACAAGAACTACCCTGGACTGGAAACACTCATATGCATTCAGAAGGCACATGTCTAAGAGCTATAATTATATTGTTTAACAACATAGATGAGGGGTATCTTGATTTACTCAAAAACAGGTCTGGTTCCTAGTTTGCGAGTCAAAGGTATATATCTTGTTTTAAATTCCATAGTCGTATTTTAAAATAACACATCTTTACTGTTTCCTAATTATCTTTCTATAGCGTCTCTTCTTTTGTCAAATTGTAAAGCACTAAGGGCTATTAGACTAACTTAATAGATTTAGAATGTATGTATGGATGTATAGATGTGTGGACATCTATACATCCATACATACATTCTTACAAACTTTTGCGTTTATAATATTTATAAGATTAATAATAATAATTTCAGCCGATAGTCTACGCTGTAAAATGGTTATAAATTTGAGACTAAGAGGAAAAAGACTAAGGTGATATGAGCATGCAATGAGGAAGGATGAAAGTCATCACAAAAAAAATGTTACGCTGGAAGAGCGATGAATACATGCGTAGAATACAGAAGAGATGAATTGATTGTATGTTGGATGACTCATACATACATACATACATAACTTCACGCCAGGTCCCTTGCGGGGTAGGCACGAACAACAGAGTGCCATATAGGCTTATTCTCACACACCTCACTTGCTTCTTTGACATTCATAGCTCTTGTCATGCACGCTCGTCTATTCTTAAGGCTCCTGACATCACTGGGTGACTCATGACATGATGATATATGGTTTGACAGAGGACATGTGCTAAGATATAGGAGTATGGAGGGAAAATACATATTGCCCCAATCCCAAATGATTGGGATAAGGTCATAAGGAAAAGTAAATTAAGAGTCCAAGCCGTAAGATCACCTGTACTCTTAATTTCCGTCAGTGTACAAAAACTTAAAATAATAGAATCTGTATACTTTTTATTGTTTATTATAAAAGATACAAAATAAACATAATCGTCGTAGTAATCGTAGTAATTCCCGCGACGGCAAAGGTTATCGCTCTTGGAGATCACACAATTCACTTTTAAGGTTATAATAAAAATGTTTGCGTTTTAATTTGTCTAGAAAGAAATTTCTAGACAAAAGCTCCTAATATACTTATATTGTGTATATTTTAACAAAAAGCAATTACTTTAAAGAAGGTACAGGTGGGTATAAGCGTGTGCTCACATGACCCCAACGATTAAAATTAATTCTTCTTTATTAATGGCATTTGTTAATTATTTTTTACAAACTGTTATGTGATCATACGCTAGTTACTTAAGATATAACAGCATCAGCTAACACCAATACCATCATACACTTACCCACATGTACACATACATACACTTGTTGTCATGAAAACATTTTGGTTAGTTGTAATACTGTGAAGACATGAGTGGATGAAGATTTTTATGTAGGTAAAACGAAGGTCTGATCCGGTTACAAATGATATTAAACTTTAAAACAAGCCATGAAGGATTCTCTACGAAGACAAATTGATAATTAAACCTTAATGGTTATGTCCCCTTCATCAACTCGTATCTTCAATTATTACATTCTTTTGTATTATACAGTCGCGTGGTTTCCTATATATCTATTATTAAAAAATATACTAGAATACAACGTTTAATTGAATTTATGTAGAGTTCTATTTAATTTTATATAAAGTAATAATAAAATTGTTGTGTCGCTTTTCGTTTAATTACATGTTGCTCATTGTATTCGATATCAAATTTGCTGTTTTTAAACAAACAAGACTCGCAATTGACCCGGAACATAAATATGATAAAAACTTGCCAAATTACTGTGTTGAGTATGCTTATATAACGAACCTTTTTGATCCTACGGAAAAGTACTTTGTCTGTTTGACATATCTTACATCAGTACATAATATTCTGTGTGTGAGAAGCGTTTTATCTTAGAGCCAGCCATAAAGGAATTTAAAATATTGAACATTTTATTTTAACTTTAAAATGTATGACTTTAATATTTGACTGATTTCAGTTTCAAAAAATGTGTTTTAAATTTTAAATAATAAGATGTTAATTTAAAGTTGTAGTTAAGACTGAGATCCGCCCGTGACTTCGTCCACGTTGGATGGGTATCAAAAATCAAAGTTGTCTTACACAGAAGAAGAAGAAAGAATAAGCTGATTTTCTGACCAGGTTATTTTAAACCATTCCCAAGAAAATCCCCGCGGGATTCCCGGGATCAAAAGTACCACAGATTTTAAGTCCAGGAATTTGCTGTCAGTCAACGAGAATCGGATCGAAATCGGTCCAATAGTTTTTTAGGGAGTCCTGAACAAATGAGCAAACACAAAAAATATGAAAAACAAAATACTACACAAAACATTACACATATACACAATACAAACAAACACAAAATTTATTACACATTATTCACATACATAAAATTATATTATATATGAAGTCCATAAATATTAAATATAAGTATATATCGACACGACTTAACCTTACGACCTTTGGTCGTATAATATGGGTGAGTTTGTGCATGAAAGTGTGTGTATGTATGTGTGTTATGTAATACATCTATAGGGTTCTAGACTTTGTGACGTGGCATTTATAGGAAGGGTCCCAGAATATGTTACCTAGCGTGACGAAGGTGGTAAAAGACAAAAATTATCGTAATACATTTCTGTAATCAATAACATTGAAAAATTTAATAACATGATAATAACAATGTAATATAATGGCCAGGCAACATTATAAACTGCCTGTAAAGGACAAACTATCGTTCATATAAACAGCACAACATCTTTTCTGTCTTTAAATTATATATGCATGTGGCAGTCTATGCAATAAATTATTTTCATTTATTTTAATCAACAAAATCAATCTATGTCGTCTTATTTGTGGACTCGGCCTAATTATTTTACGATAACAACTAATTATTAATAAATGCTTAAAATAATAGCGTTTCTCAAGACTTGGACGGAGACGGGTCTGTGTATACTATCCAGATTCGTGTTTCCATCAGATTCATTTGACACCACCTCCATTCTACTAATAAAAATATTAGAGCTGATTTTTTCACAAGCCCGACTTATAGACAGCGCTCTGTGAGCTCATTTAAAAAGTCCTTTGGGTTAATTAATGTACACAAATAGAAGAGTGACTAGAGTTATACCGCAGGTTTTCTCGAGTTAAATTACTCCTTACTATACTGGGTCGTTAATAAAGTCCAATGATAGTATTGAGGTTATATAAGACAAAAATGTTTACAATATTGACTGGTATTTCCGGAGGCAAATAAACAGACAAAATATATATATAATAGTTTTTAAAACCTGGCATGAATTTATTGTCTAATGAAAACGCAAATGTCATACTTATCCCGTCACCGCACTGTCTCATAATCTCTGACGCTTAACTAAGTTATTACACGCTTCACTTTTCCTTTAATTTGGATGAAGCAACCAAAGTGATTCAAATTCAAGATTTGTGAATATCTTTATCAACGTTCCCTTGCATTTCTGTGAATCAAGTTGGTTGTACCGTGTAATTCTGCTTTTAGTAAAGGGTTGCTAATACGATGTGATCGAAAGCGCGCATTCAGATTTACACATAGAATATGAACAGTTAAATTACATAATTAGAAACCTTAAGAAAACTCTAAGTTCATATTCATAGCACTTTGTAGGCTATATAAACATTGAAGTTATTGAATATACCTATTTAGTTTTGGCCATGTCTTAATTAAATTGGAATAAGTACAACTATCATTATATATGTTAAAATCCCATCGGTTGCGAGCGACTGTAGATACCTCACGGCGGAGGAGAAAAGAGGTTTGCAGGCGGCAGGGAAGCTTATACCCTAGATGCGGTTGTCCCGTGACTATGGAATAACACGAAATCTCCATATTAACAAAGTCGACCTTGCGGCAGTTTTCTACGTCTAGCGGGACACGCTACCTCATGTTCCCTCGACAGTCGACTTGTCGACCCTGCTATATGTTATCTATACCGTCACCCTCGTAGCAAAATTAAACAAGTAATAAATTCAAAATATCAAAAATTGGCGACTATGTATTTTGGTATTAAATATATATTGACAGTTTTTGAACCGTATTTTTTTTATTGTATATTTTACATGTTGTAAAATGAAAGCTAGAATTATTTCTTATATTTATTTTTTTACAAAGATTAAGCCGCGTTTCTAAGACAAATTTGCTCCCGCGACTTTTCTAGTTTTACTATGGGGATCGTTTTATTACCAAATAAAAACATTTCATCAAATTTAGCTTTTTATCTGAAATATTTTTCGGGTTTGAAAGAAACACCTATTTTTTTAATAGTAAAATTGCAAATCAATAACATGGTGATTTTTTACCAATACTTCAGCGTAAAAGGCATGACAAGAAAAACAAGTCTCGCATTCAAATCGGTTCAAACTGATTTATTGCACGATATTCGCATGAAATTGTAAAAATGTTATACGATTTCTAGTTTAAACAAGTCGAGAGATCGTAGGCAAATATCTCATTGCAATTTGTGTCGCAGTGTAAACAAAACTCTTGGTGATAATAATTACCTTACGGTTATGATACGACATACTCGTAGGCGAGTTTTGTTTTTTTGTTAAATGTAAATATGTCAACACGATTATTTCCTAAAGAGTATCGCCTATAAAAACAGTATACATCCTCTCGCCCCAAAACTCACAAGTTTGTGCACTAGGCTAGAGAGTCTATATGTAGATACGCATAAATGGCCCTAACGGTTATTGTAAGTATCTCTGTTGCCCTCACTCATCTGAACCTCCACTTTTTGCATCTTCCATCTCACTGTGCCTATGGGACTTTACATACAAATGAGTCGGCCTATTGAAGTAGCGTATAACCTTTGATAGCAATTATGGACGGATAGTAGGAAATAGGTAAAATTTTAAAAACGATAAAAGACCAAGCTATCTTTACAGACCTTGAGTCTGGTAGAAACTACGCTTCGATAGACATCGTTTTATGAATTAACACCCCATAGTAGATTTATATAGTTCTTATTCTAGAATCTATTTCTTAATGTATTTCTTAAACATAATTTAATTTAATGTTAAAGGTAGAATATATGAAGGGTAAGTTAGGTAAGTTTTGAACAACCAATTATTATAGACAGTAATTTTAGAATAAATAAAATTTAAACAATATATTTGTATAAGTATATTTTTTTACAAATATAAGTTTTTATAACATTAATCGAGTTATATAACCAAATCACGATTTAAACTTACGTTGAAGTGAAGTTAATATAAAAGTTAACTTAATTTTATGCTCACATTGGTTCGGCGATGCCGCGGTGACAATATTTTCATTATAACCATTGATTAAGGAGAACATTAAACATTACAATCGTCCAGTAGAAAAACATAATTCTTGGTAAGTTTCTAAACGTTGCATAAGGGGCCATCTACAAATTACGTCACACGAATTCTATGATTTTTTGACCCCCCACTTACTCTTCTACACTAATTTTATTCTAAGTATAATCTACATTAAATTATTGAAATCAATAACTCATTACTAAGTAAGGTTTTCGTTCAGTTTAACATTATGCTTTATTTTGTCCTCAGGTTTTAGAAATCGAGCACCGTTCAAAATTATCCCTTCCTCTTTTGTCTCTTAACCTTTTATTTGCTTTTTAATAATCACCTGTCGCTTTTACTTTGATATTGGTAAAATCAATGCCAAGTGCGTTGGAGCTACAATTTAAAAAAAGTTAAGTGTCCCCCACTGTTCTTGTCACAGATGGTCACACTCGTGAGATTCCTCCCTCCCTAGTGTGCGATCACATATTTTGCAATTTACATCAAGAAATTACTATTATTACAACGCAGTTTCGTAAATAGTTTCATTTCCATTAAACACTGCTTCTACAGATATGGAGTTAGAAATATTATGAAGTTTTTTGTTAACACTTCAAATTTCGTGTTCTTAATCTTATTTTAGGCTTTGAAAAGTGACGTCACTCAATTTAGGACCAATATAAGCTTGCCAACCATACTTTATAATGCTTTAAACTTTATTTCTAAATTTATAATTTTGCATAAAAATAAAGTATGTGAAAATACTCTGTTTCCAATATTTACTCTGATGTGTAAAATGGAATAGTGAAATATTATCGATCCAGCTTTCACTGAAAGAGTTTATTCAGTAATAATAAATCGAAAGGACGGGAAGAAAGGAATATGACATCTATAAATTTCATAAAAAAGAATTGTTTGTTTATTTAAATTTAAATTGGGAATGTAAGGATACCTTCCAAAATTGTAAGAATATTAAAAGTTTTTAGTGTGCTAGAAGCACACAAAAAAATATCCAACAAATAAAATTTTGAAAGATACTTTTTTCTTTCAAATACTTTATTTTGTTCCTATTGAAAAAAATGTAATACGTTATTTTTCTCAAAAGCAGTTGGCAGCTCTACTCTTACCCTTTGTCACACAATGTCACACTTTGTAGATCTCTAGCTCGTAAATACCACTCTCCCCAATTAACATGTGATATAATTCATTGATGGCTATTAACCAGATGGCGTACATGTGAAACTATATATTTTTCAAAACTAATAAGTTTGTTGCGCTCGCATATTTACGTACAGTTTTCACAGGCAAGCACAGACTACTAGCGCAGGAGATTTGCCGATGACAACCGCTCCCGCTTCCCACAATCGCGATCCGCAGTCGTCTAATTCCTAGTACTACTTGGACAAGCCCCGGTCCCAGTCGTAAGAAGCGGGAAGGGCGACCCTCGGCAAACCTGCACACGGCTTATAGCAAAGCAATCAATTCACAAACATTCATTTATAAAACAGTGTTCTTTGCTAGATTTTCAAATTGCAATACTTATTCACACTCGACATATTTGTCTTCCGTGATCACAGCTACTGAAAAGTAACCAATACGTCGGAGTAATAAGAATCAAATGAAATACCGCACTAAATACCGTTAAAACGTAGTTCTATTATGCGTAACTGATTCTTTCACGTTATCTAGCTTTTTATAGATGCGCATATACTGAGTGATTGCCATGAGTAATGTCATTCCATAATCATAACGGTCAACGAAATGTTTGTCATAGTTGGCTTTAGTACCAATGGTAGCATGGGTTATAAAAGAATACCCTCACAACCCTAAATAAATGCACTTAACCTAAAACATAAGAAACTTCATCAAACACGCTTTTGAAGTATCCAAAATGTGTAATCCACGCGCAACAGATAGCCACCTCACTGCAGTATGAGGAGGACAGAATGAATTAATGTGAAAAGTAGCGGCATATAAAATATGTAAAAAAGAAACTGTTTATGGGTGTTGTGTCCCAACACTAGATATAGTGTATGTACACATCACTAGCGCGTCCTCATTGATTCTGTTAATTTCCTGGCTTAAAGGCCTAGTTGCCAAGCCATAAATACATTAAAAAAGTCTGTTAATTTCAAATTGTAACAACTATGCATATTACAAGAATAATTAAAATAAAAGTTAAATGCAAACATGTGTAATTATTAAATTAAAATACAATGAATACAGAAAATAACAGAAAGACAGAGCGTCTTTCTACTAATTATCTGGTCGGCAAAAAATCACTCCAAACTGTACTGATTTTTTTATCATTTCGACACCTGAATATAAATATTGATTGATATTAAAATTCTTGTTTTAAATTAAGCGTTATTTTGCTTTACATACAAAAATTGTATTCAATTATTATGACAATAGCTGATTTAATTCATTCGAAAACATTTCATCTAAAGTATATGTCAAATCATTTAATTAATAAACTCATTTCAGTTTGTAGTTTTCTCCATTTTCATGTATTCTATTCTGATTTCATGGCAAACCGAGTAAAACAAATATGCAAGTAATTCTGACCATTTTCCGTTGAACCGTTTCCATATACTATGTAAATACATATATCCTGCTAGAATCTTTTATCACATTTATGAGATATGGCTTAAATATTTGCAGACAAGACATTTATTAACAGGACGGTATTTTGGAGATTGATAATAAAAAATAACACAAAAATAATGCGACAGGAGCATAATAAAAAAAAACGTGATAGCGAGAAAATAAAAGCAGATATAAATTAAGTATGTCAAATTGTGTGAATTTCTCGAGTTTTTTATTTAAAGGAGGATTTGTTTGCAGATCAGTGTTATCATTCAATTAGTTGCCTTTCAAATCTTGTCCCATGATTTGTACTACGTATAACTTTCAAAACTATGGGTTTTATGTAGAGATTTATTTCATTGCTAAATATGTCATATTTGTCATGTTCCTTGCTAGAGGTGGGTAGCTATGTTAATAGACAGCTAATTGTCGGGTGTTCGCAAAATAGCCACGGCTATGTTGTCTGGCACTACGCCAACTGGCTAATAGTGGTAGAATAAAACCAAAAACATACAAGTTGATGGTTTTGCAATTAGCCGTCGATTGTTGGTTGGCGAGTCATACACTCGCCGCTGGCATTCGCCAAAAAGCCATCAGTTGGTTTTTGACCGGCTAATGAACAGCTATTAGCTGGATAGCAAAGTTTTTGAAAGTTGGGATGGTTAACCACCGCTGTTCCTTGCGCGCGGGATATAGTAACCTATCAAGTTATTTTGAAGATGTCCCTTATCGATAAAGTATTTGGTTTGTAGCATAAAATCAATCGCAGCGCTATCAATTATTAATTTAAAGTAGAACGCCAAGTGGTATTTATCAACGACTATATCGGAAGACAACGTTGATTAGGTTCAAATTACTTGTATCGAGCCCAGATTAAGCAAAGGTTAAGAAAAGGCGTGGTTGCTGCCGTTTATTGTCTTATGAAATCATTTAGACCATATACGTTGTTTAGGGAAGGGGGATTAATGGGGCATGATGTTCCTCCTCTATAGCTTTAAAACCTCACACTGCCATCACCAAGTTAGCAGTTGGTTTTTTGGACCTATTTGCGATTCCCTCAGGTTGCAAGTTCGTCGATATGCATGTATATGCATTTGCATATAAGGTGTTTCACGCCGGCTAAGTAGGGTATGTGTGAATATGTGTGCGAGGGATATACTAACAGCAGACAGGCCTATTAGCTTCGCTTATTTCGTGAGGCCCCGGCATATGACCACAGGAGGAAGACAGTAGTGGATATTCCAGCAAAGCAGGCAGGGAGTCTCCAATGTCCCCGAGCAGTGTGGTGTTCGCAAACGGATTCACCTCGAAAAAAGAACATTTTATCACCACCTCTTCTTATGGTATGGTGGTAATATTTTTATGGCACACTTATCTTGACTCTCTAGCTATGACTGCCAATAAAAATGCAATGATATTTTGTTTTTTTCGGCAATTTTTGATTTGGTTTCAACAGATTCAAATTTTTCTCGTATAAAATATTTGAATTCGTTTTTCTTGTTTTCATATTTTACAAATAAATAGGCTTTTTGTCAACGCAGAAAATTAAATAAGAATTTCGACGTTTTAAACGAACCCTATTTGTAAAACTGGCTACAGATTGCAAGATTTATTAATTATTCCTATAGCTGGGTCAAATTGCAAATCCATATATCATTTGAAGTAATAATGTTTAATTTAAATCTTAAAAAAGGCGCTACGTTCTTATATGCAACTTTTGATATAACTATTTTATTAAGTAGGTACTTTCAATGTTATACTTCTAAATAACTAATCAAAAACATATTAATTACCAAAATTAAACAGACTAGCGCTATAATCAATTGATAAGAATAAAACTAAAATATAAACTATATTTAACATTGTAAATTATTCTCAATATTCCGCTTCAGTTGAATTTTCATACATAGCATGTATTTGGGTACAATTTTTACCACGATAAAGCTCATTGTGGTCATAATGTTCCCATGTTTGGATCTCTTTGTATAAATTCAAACCGGGGCTTTGAGTACTTCTTAAGTCCCTGGCGCCGACCACGTGGTAGTCAGGATGGAGTAGGCCGCTCTCAACTGCTAGAGCCAGCAATCGTTGGACATTTTCAACTTGAAGTGGTGTCACCTGAGTCACCCCTTCTCGATAATCGCCTGTATAGGGACAGATAATAGTATATTTATTAACAGTAGAATTTTATTGTACACATATTATCATGATTATAGCTCTTAAACCCCGATCGATGTGATACCACGCTCTAGCTATAACTGCCAATAAAAATTGTAATTCGAACAATCTTATAGATCCTATACTTTTAGAGGTTGTTTATCTTAAAATATCATATAGGAACACGTTGCTAGACTTTAGCCAAGAATACTGTTACGACCTAGAGACGCCGACAAAGACAAATTCACACCTGTATTCACACCTGTAGAAACACATTTTATTACCTTTCGGCATTTGGACTTCTTTCATTTACTTTAAGTTTAAAATTTGTGATTATAAAATAGCTCATTGTGTATTGGAATGTTTTATGGCAGTCATTAGCCAGGTGTGTCGGATATAAAGTACAAATTAATTCTAGGAAATTCGGTCCACGCGGCCGGGCAGACATATTGCATCTGTGCAGTATAAAGCAATGCTTCGATTGAGGGACGAGGCAGTCAAGTGATAACCACAAGCGAAGCAAGACGTGTGTACTACAATCGGGAATTATTAAGTGACGGACTTTGCGCGTGTTATGGAATTACGACCTTCTGTATTACGTTTGTACTTGTTATGTTCGATTATGTTTGCACCTGTATAGTTCTAATAAACTCTATAGTAATTCTAACGGCATTTTAATTCGAGTCTTGCGACTCGTAACAATACGATAAGTCTATGTTTTTTTGTTGTTTATTTGAAAGGCAAATCAATAATAAATGACTTTCAAAAATTTAGAGGAAGAAGTCTGAAGTCTAAGGTGGCATGGCCATCTAACGAGGAGGAATGAAAGTCATGTTAGTCAAAGACTGTCAAACAAGAATATTGACTGCTAAGAATACAATGGTGGACCAAAAAATGGATGGATGGATTGTGTGAAGGACACGCTAATTTGTGGTGTGACAGCAGGCGAACACTCATTTATGTTCAAATAAATGAGTGTGCAATGAAAACACACTGTGACGACCCCAAACAACAAAGAGAAGGTGAAAGAAAATAGAGAGAAAGAAGTACGACATTCTCATGTGAGTTAGACTTTATCATAGCATTATTTATCAGGCAATTTTATTAAATAAAAGCGACGGCATACAACATAAAACCGTGCGTTCGAGGTGATAAGATAATTCCTGCCATTATGACATTATCTGTTTGTCCCCACTTAATTGATGATTGGCTACTCATAAACATGAACATTACTCACATAACAATTTACTAGCACCGAGGAAATTTAATTCCTGTCCTTGTGAGATAAGGATAAATGGAAATGTTTTGATGCTAGTACCGTGGAGACTCAATTAACTGTACTGACTATTGTTATACAAGTAGTCGGAAAATCGAAAATCGGAATAGTTGAATTTATGAAGAAAACTGTTTTTTGTACATATTTAAGTATAGAATGAAGTTGTTAAGTACAGTAGTGACATGACGTAGCAAAATAAATATTGCAACTCTCTTCAGAGAATCTGCTCTGACCTACGGGGCCTAGACATAGATACTGATGGTATTATTGGCCCATAAGTTACAAGTCGCTCAACGGGCTATGGAGCGAGCTATATTTGTTGTTTCTTTTATGGATAATAATATATGATATAATAATAACAATATCCGTAAGAGAACCAATGTAACTTTCACAGCTCGCAAAATTGCAAGTTGAAGTGGCAGTGGGCGGGCCAGCGCTGGATGAGGAAATCAGGAGACAGGGATGAGTGGCGCTGATTTGGGATGGACTACGTCCAACAGAGGATTGAATGGTTGACGACGACTTCAGACAATAACATAAAGCTTGGCTAGTGATTGCGTAGGATGCAAATAGATAGTACCAGTTGTGACATGTCGGTCCACTCATAAGTAACTTGATCGCGATTACCAATACGGATAATCGCGAGTGCTTATGACTGAGGTGTCTTCACTGTAGATGGATTGTACGATTTAAAAAAGAGAAACATTGCAATGGAATTGGTCACGTGTTCAACGCAATCGAATGTCTTGGAAAGGTTTAATATACCAATGGTATTCTTTGACCTTTCCCTAGAATATAATTCTTCGACCTTTCCTTTTATTAAAAAAAAGGGTGCTTCTTGGGACGCCCGACAGAAGTGATAACTTAAACTAATCTAAGTTGAACTAGGTTGAAATTGTTTGTCCATTGAGAGAGGAGGAGCCCGTCTACCGCTGCCGTTGTGCACAGGCCACCGGCCCTCAAGATTCGTGCCGAGGACTATGTAGATCAAAATCAAAAATTATTGTCGTTATACTTACCAATGAAACCAATGCCAATCGTGCAGCTATTGTAGCCGTAAGTGTGTGCTCCCACCATGCCTAAGCCCCTTCCCTCGTATATCCTGCCTTCATTACCAACCATGAAGTTATACCTGACAACACAAACAACTCTTTATACCTATTACAAATTACCAATTGTTATAATCTCATTCATCAAAACTTTATCTGATTGATACTATATTTCCCTATTATGTTAGGCAGAATGATAAGCTTAGGCCAGTCTCTTTGATGACTAAGGTTGGCTACGTTACCTAATGGATCTCCAATCATTGGCAGATTCTAATCTTATAAAATTGATTCTATATATTCTAAGCTATCACAATTAACTGTGAATGATGTACTCTGGGGCCGATCTCAGACACCCAGATCATAGTAAATAACGGAGATTTTTTTTCCAATATTTACTATACCAGGAATCGAACCCGGAGCCTCTGCGTTGCAGTGAGGTAGGCCGGCAAAGGCTTAGCCCATTCAACCACAGAGCCGTCAACGTCTTATATCGTCGCAGACACAAGCGAGGTCTTATATATACTCTTTGAGCGAAGTCTTGGCTTACATAACGTGATGAACATTCTATCATTTCACTTTGGTGGAGGTTGCTGCTAAAGCGTAGCAACCTTCGTGTTACAATGTTATATTGAAATTGATGAAATATTTAATTTATTTGTGATGAAAATTTTAAACAACGTCTTGTTTATATTTTAACGAGAATATAAACTTTGCATGGCTGTTATAAAAATGAGCTTAGTGTTTATTTATGAGGAAAAATAAAAAAAAAAAAATTTGAAGAAATAGCGACATTTATGTTTATTAAAAAAAAACAAGGTCTCCGGACCTCGGGGGTTGTAGTAAAGGTAAGTATACCTCTCCCCCTCCCCATTTCACCACCCCGCTACTTAAAATTCGTGTACCGGAAAGCTATACATTTACCAAGAAAAGATATGTACTGTTGATTCTATGTAGATGGGTATTTTTATTTCATTTTTAAATTAAAATCATAAAATATTCGGCTCGTTTTAGTATTACGCCAAAAGGAAGGTTTGCACTGAAAAGCAGCGTTCCATTGAATATTATGTCGTCACATCAATGAGCTGAGCGCAAACCATTTTCTTAAGTTTAAAATTTAAATAAAAAAAACGATGTGACTATTTGTACGGGTACTGGACGAATAAATTATATGTATTCGTACAGTTATTCAATTATTTAAAAAAAAATTAAGAAAGAATTGGATGATTAGCTTGTTTTTTAATTAGGTTAGGTTAGGTTTTTTTTTAATGACATGTTTTAAAGAATTATTGAAAACATGAATATAAAAATAAATAAATAAATTCTAAAATGAGGGTGGGGTATAGATACACGGCACATTTATTTATTATGAACAAATCGGAACATTTTTAGTATAGGTCGTGGTTATTTTTTTCATAACCACCCAAAAATAATTTTCCGACACAAACACGATTAGTCCCTATGTGTACTGGCGCTGTACATTACGGAACAAGGTCTGCTTATATGTTACTACAAAGTATACGCGAGTATTTGCGTACTGCTCTTGTATGGATTGGAAGAACTTCGTAAAATACTTATTTTCAATCTTTAATTTGGTTAGGTTAGGTTTTTTTTTGGTCGAGCCTTTTTAAGAACATTTTCAGTACCCGTATTAATAATTATAAATTGTTCGTACAGTACCCGTATTAATAGACTCAGCCTAAAAAATAGTAACGTGTGCTTGCATGTATTGTATGTATTGTCTTATGTAGTTAAGTTTAATAATTTTTAAAGAATACTCACGGTATATCATAGCCTAAGTTGTTGAGGAAGTAGGACTGAAGATTTCGTAGCTCTGCAGCGCAGTTGATAAACCTGTGACATTCTGGACTCACGGTATGTTGGATGATGACAAGTCTTAAAGGTTCAAAGGGCTCCGTGGTTTGAGTATTGTTGGCCCAAGCTGCTAACCACATGTTTCTTGTTATGTTCCATTCGTGTGGTGCTGTTAAAAATGAGTATTAGGAAAAATATGATTAGTGACTTATATGTTCGTGTCAGCTATGCTTTATCTGACATATATGACATTAGTTATCAAGGGAATAAGTTCCGATAGACAGTGCCTATAAAAAGTTTTATTGTACCTTTAGTATACTAATTACCGGCATATGTCACGGCCTGGCCACAACCCTAGGCGATGCGAGAAGCAACCGTGCCGTGCCGAACTCGAGGACTTGTAGAATTCTTCATACGCGTATATTCTATACCCTCAGATACACTAGAGAATGAAATGTCCCCCAACATGGCGCACAACGCTCCATTAACGTACACTGCAATGTTTCCCAGTTTACCGTAACATATTCGACAACAATTTACATAATGCGGAGCACGTTGCTTGGACCTGCATCGAAAGCGAGTGCATGCAAAATGTTTCGCGATATTCCACGTAGTTATTGAGGAACATGTTCCATAATATGTTGCTCGATTTGCCTCTAAGTATGTATAAGGCTTAATACTTTTGTATCTGTTCCCTATCGTATTGCATTTAGTGACAGAGTCGTGACCAGATCGTAAATATTATATTTTGCTTCATTACATTATTCTATATTTTGTGTGTGTTGCCATAAGTTTATCTTTCTTTAAAAATAATTTTAGAACTAAAATTTTTATTTATATGACTGTAACTTTTTTTCTAGATCTTTGTATTTGCGATCGGAAATTGTCCATAAGGAGATGATTTGGTTGTTTAAAGTATCGTGTAAGGAGGCAACATCCCATGATTTTTGTTGAATATAATTAGAGATGTGTATTTTTCTCCAGATCGAGGATGTGTGCTCGATGTGATCTTGTATTAAATAGCTTTTCATACAGAACTTTAAGAATAATTAAATTAAAGAAGAGGTAAATAGCGAATTGGACACATTATAGGGCTTGAAACTGAGTCGTATGAATTTATTTTTTATTTGCGGTTAGTTAACCATTAAGTTAGCTAAGACGCAGTCCTCAAGCACTCTTGAGCAGTGCGTCTCACAAGTTATGACGTGTAGTTCCAAGATGTAGACTACTTGGCTTGGTCGTTGGGAGTCTTTAAGTATCAAGGTTACAATTGGCCGGTTCATTTTGCTGGTTTTTAGGAGAGGACAGAGGGGATAGGACAGCAGGGAGGAGATGTAGGGCAGAAGGATAAAATGGGATTGACAAATTGAATAGGGTGAAGGGATAGGGGAGGGAGAAATATTGCCATTGTAACTCTCTCATCGTGCGAAAGAAAATTAGTCTAAGCCAGGTGAACCGATGCCCTAAACAGGGTCCCCGGTAGGAGCTACAAGAGGAAAGTATATATAAGGGACTTGGTAAGATGTAGTCATCTTTAGATCAGTTATACTCAACCTGTGGCCTGCGAAAGCTCTTGTAAGTGACCCATCTGACATAGTACATTGGTAACCTCTGGATGGCGGAGACCACTTTTCATTAGGTGGATCGCAAGCCACTATTATATAAACGCAATAAAAACTTATCTAATACATCTATGTGGCCCTTATAAAAAAAAGGTTGAGTATCGCTGGTCTATATCATGCCTCACATCGAGCTCGGCATCTTAATCTGTACTTAAGATATAGAGAGGTCATGTTTTATTTATTACTAGCGATCTCGGCAGACGTTGTCCTGCCCTGAAAAATAGAAATCTAGGACCTTCTACCAGTTCCAAATGTGAATCTAAACCATCTGGGGATACTCAAACCGATATAAAAAATTAATCAAAATCGCTAAAGTCCAGCTTATGCGCTGGAACCTTCCCAAAACATTCACGTGACGTCATCCGCAATTCGATACGTACACGTACTCACCGGCCAGTGATGCTAACAGTACAGAGTGTTCGGCTACGGTAACGTCACCAAAATGGCAGCCAAGCGCAATAGCAATTTGCGGGGATACTACATACACTTCCACGATTCATTTTTATTTATATAGTTAATTGATTGAAATTATGATAATTACCAACGTCGCTGTCGTCTCTAAACGTGCTACCTCTGAGCGTAAAAGTCAGGATAAGCACGATGCAAACGATGAGAGCAACCATTGATGAAGCGCAAATTAACCTCTCAGCTCTGGTGGTGTTCTTAATGTGATTCCAAATATATACAGGGAAAGATAACTCTGAAAAATAAATATTAAAATACATAAATACTTAATTAAATAATCTGCTACTTAAATTAAAGACGTTAAACTAAATGCCTTCCACATGTTGCTCGCTGATAGCAGTATGTTAATAATAATAATCGGCAGACAAACACACACATTGTATATCCCCAAATTAAGCAAGTTACGCTTGTGTTATGGGTAATATACAACGGACCACTCTGGGGCCGATCCCAGACACCCAGACCATGGTAAATAACGGAGAAAATACGTTTTCCGAAATTTACTACACCGGGAATCGAACCCGAAGTCTCTGGGTTGCAGTGAGGTAGGCCGGCAAAGGCTTAGCCCGCTCAACCACAGAGGCCGTCAATGTTAATATTAGAATCCATATAATATGCTCGGGCCAACTCATTTTGGATTTCCACATCTTACTATCCATTCATTTGCTTTACTATTAGTTAAATAATGGTATGTAAACTAAGTTGTCTGTTAACGGTAATGTGATTGTTTTCACTGATTGATAGCTGATGTAATTAATGTGTGATTTTTATCTCGGGAATTTTCCCGGGAGTGGTCTGTACTTGTTCAGGTGCATAAAGATTAGTTTATTCCGGGACAGTTTTTACTAAACCGATAGTTTATATTCATTTTTAAATACTGCGGTATTATATACCCAGGAATCTCGCGAGGATTTTAAGTACAGCGTGGAAGAAGTCGCTGTAAGAGAATGGATAGTAATATAATATAGATACCATATCACTAAATGCAAAGGACTTTGCAGTTTACGATGCTCCATATGACCCCGACCTAAAATTAGTGCACTTTAAAACTTGTATATCAGATTAACTCTGATACATCAATGGACTGGAATGTAGTTGATAGCTATTTAATGTTTTGCAAGCTTTCTTAAAACAAATAAAAGTAAATATAACTGATTTCGCCACAAACATCAACAATGCCCGGTTTCTGAGGTTACCAGTTATAAGTTCAATAACAATTGATTCCATAAAGTTATGTAATAGATAAACTTAGGTTAACTGTTAATATAACTAGTACCAAAACTCGCCACTAGTTGGATTTATTAAAGAAGAAATATCTAATATTTATTTACATTGAACAAAAACTTCAACAACAAAACGTCAAACAAAAGATATGGAAGAGATTAACGCCTAATATCATTAGTCAGTTAAGTTGAACCTAGTTTAACTATCGTAGGATGGTGTGCTCAAAAACGAATCTTTATTAGTAATCGAACCGATAAAATACATTTAGAAGTACCTCAGAAATCTGACATAAGTATAATATATCTATAGAAAATTGTAAACATACTGTGCGCAGCTCGTCACACATATAATATATATTTGTTTGGCACACGCTGATGGTGGTTGGGCCTAGGATACCCAAGTCGATGTAGTAGTAGAAGTTAAAACACTGTTAGTTGGTGAAACCTTGTAATAATATCGCTTTACTTACGAAAGCGTCTGACTTCGGCTACAACCTAAACGGAAGAACCAAATGTTGCAAGTTCAAAATTTTAAAAATGTTTTGTGTTAGTGTTGCCAACACATAAGTGCTTTTAAATTCAACAACTGATTCAATGCTTATAGTCATGTAAAACAGTGAGGGTAATGCAATTGTTTCATCTGAGATAATGTTAGTTATTGACCGTTTCACGCCGATGTAGCTTATGTAGGTTTAATGCGTTATTTGTAATGCAATATTGTTATTAATTATGAATGACGTTAAATATTGACCAGCTATGTAGGTACGAATATTTACCATACATTAATGTAAGTATTCGTTATAGGCGTTATTTCTAACGCTACAAATAACAACCATTTGGCTGTCAATAACTACAACATTAATTCAGATAAAAGCCGAGCAGTAACTTCTATCTGGGCACAAATGGAGAAAGAACACTAATTCCTGCGGCCGTGCGGCCTGTCGTAAGAGGCGACAAAACAACCCATAGCCAGTTAGGGCATTTGCCCGTCTGGATGGCTACCCCCTCTGGTCTACAGCATGCCTCCATAATAACGAGTCCGCAAGCACACTGGTAGCACCTTTGGTGTTGCAAATATTTATAGGCAACGGTAATCACTTTCCAAAACAGTTGGGCCTCGGCCTGTCTTTGGTACTCCAGCAATTAAACAATAATATAGTGATAATTAGTGATATGGAGCAGTGAATAAGCAACAGTAAAAAACAACGATCAGTAAAAAATATTTGTGAAGCTTTACCAGTTTGGAATACTTACGTATACTTTCTTGACGCAGCAAAAAGGGACTGTTGTAGTTCAGCTTTTCGAGGGCTATTTATTATTCGTTACTAGGGAATGGCCCGATACCTTGATATAATTTAATTGTAAACTACTTGATAAGAACAATTAGTGGAAAAACCTAAATTATAATAATTTGCAGAATTCAATTTGTTTTGCTTTATTATCGGTCGTTTACATCATTAATTGGCAAATAATATATTTATCATGGCATATAAAATTTCAGAGTATAGATTATTTTATTAGTTAAGGTGGATCACGTACTGGAGTTTCAGTCCTTTATATATATATATATATATATATTGTTACGAGCTACAGGACTCGAATTACATAAATGCCGTTGGAATTACTATAGAGTTTATGAGAACTGTACAAATACGTATAGAACAGATACATTTAAAACTGGATGCAACCAGTTCACACTGCACGATTCAACAACGCCCGCAAAGTCCGCCACTATTTCACTAATCGATAGTACTATACACACATAGTCGTCGCTTGATTGCCCCACCCCTCCGTTCGGGAATTGTTTTATACTAAACTGTATAATACCGACAAAGGGGCCGTTCACGCACATCTGGCAAGCTTTGACGCAATACAATAAAAACAAGAAGTAATTATTTCGACACTAATAACAACCATAAAATAAGATATATATATAAGATACCATAACTATAGGATGTTTTTAAATTTTAAACACGAAGAGAACATTGTTAGGTATAAGCTTCCAAAGCCGTGAAAACAACGTCTCCTGCCCTCGTCTGGAAAAGATCGCTTCTTAGTGATAAGACTTCCCATTGTGCACGTGTATTTATCTATACTACTACAATTAATTTGTAAATTGTTCGATTTTGTACAATCTCTATTAATATCTCTATTAATATTATAAATGCGAAAGTAACTCTGTCTGTCTGTCTGTCTGTTCCGTTTTCACGTAAAAACTACTGGACCGATTTGGCTGAAACTCAGTATATATATATTTTCGATACCGAGGATGAACATAGGATACTTTTTATCCCGAAAAATGGGATAGTTTCCGGGATAAAATCATATTTGTCTGTTTGTTTGTTATGCTTTTACGGAATAACTACTGGACCGATTTGGCTGAAATTCGGTACGTATGTAAATTAAATACTGAGGATGGACAAGGGGTAGTTTTCATTTTGGCCTTTTTGGTAATTTTGGCCTTTTTGGTCATTTTGGCGTATTTGGTAATTTTCCCTTTTTGGTCATTTTGGTCTATTTGGTCATTTTGGCCTATTTGGTCATTGTGGCCTTTATGGTCATTTTGGCCTATTCGGTCATTTTGGCCTTTTTGACCATTTTGACCTTTTTGGTCATTTTGGCCTATTTGGTCATTGTGACCTATATGGTCATTTTTCCTTTTTGGTCATTTCGGCCTATTTGGTCATTGTGGCCTATATGGTCATTTTTCCTTTTTGGTCATTTTGGCCTATTTGGTCATTTTGGCCTATTTGGTCATTTTGGCCTTTTTGGCCATTTTGGCCTATTTGGTTATTTTGGCCTATTTGGTAATTTTGGCCTATTTGGTAATTTTTCCTTTTTGGTAATTTTGGCCTATTTGGTAATTTTGGCCTTTTGATCATTTTGACCTTTTTGGTCATTTTGGCCTATTTGATCATTTTGGCCTATTTGGTCATTTTGGCCTATTTGGTCATTTGGGCCTTTATGGTCATTTTGCATATTATATATAATTAACGATATAAAATGAAGTGAATCTTCTGTGCGCAAATACATAAAAATGTAATATAATATAACCTGTAGCACGTGCTCTATAAACAAGAGAGACGCGGGGTAAACTCTAGTGCCTTTATAAATGTGAAAAAGGTCTAGGGGGATAATTCAGGCCAGGAGATACCAAAAATGCAATTTTTGGAATGTTTTTCTGTCTGTCTTCTTTCTGACTATGTGTCTGTCTGTCAGAGCATCACGTGAAAACTACTAAACAGATTTACATGAAACTCGCAAGCGCATATCCCGAGGGCTAAACTTAGAATACTTTTGCTCCGATAAATAATGTCGTTTCCAGGGGACTGACGAAAAAGATGGCCCTGCTATCAAAACTTTTCGAAAACTACAGAACGTATGTGAAAAAAACTCGATAGAGAGATGGCTTATATCCCGAATCAGAACTTAGGATACTTTTCATTTAAATGATATGATGTCGCTGCAATCGCGTTTTTTTAATTTACTAACAAATACCTACGTTGTCGTAAACAATACGTCATTCGTTGTATTTACTTTAAATCAGGTTGGCTTCGACTCGTTTTTATGTTTTGCTGAGTAGTTGTCTACACTCTATGGAATTATGGATTTATTATTATATATATGTAATTAAAACTGTCTAAGTAAAATAAAGCTACTGCCTAGGGTTTGACATGCAGCTCAGCAAACTCTAGCTGAGATTTTTTTAGGATGTACATTTTATGTATTTTCGATAATGGTGTACAATAAAGTGTTATCTCTCTCTTTTCCTCTCTCTCTAAATCCTATATCCTATCCTATAATCCTATCCTATTCTATATCCTATAAATATTATAAAAGCGAAAGTTTGTAAGAATGTATCTATCGATGTATAGATATATGGATGTATGTTTGTTACTCTTTCACGCAAAATGGATATTTTGATGAAACTATACAGTAATAATAGCTTACACATCAGAATAACTCATAGGCCATAATTTATAAACATATAGTGTGAATTATCCAAAATATAACGATTTTCCATCACCACGCGGGTGTTACCGCGGGAGCAGCTAGTAGTTTGTATAATGCTTACTATGGTGATTACTGGAAGTGCGACAGAGAAGGAAACAAATATAGAAAAATGATGGATGTAAATGCGATGACTGAGGCATAGCTAACATCTTTTCCTCTTTAAGCGCCTTTTCGAGTCTCAAGGCTTCTTTTTATGGACTGATAGCATTGTTGCCAACTGCGTTTGGAATTTGCGTTAATTCCGTCTCTCAATTCTAGTTTTACCACTGGTTAGAATTTGATAACTACATATATGTGATTTCCATCTACCAATGGTAGCGAGATATAGAAACCCATAAATTAAACAGCACTTCCACCAAAATTTATGCCGTGGATTTAGATCTCTTTAACGTTTTGTTTTATTATTAGTACTGTAAACTATCTTAAAAATAAAAGTAGCCAATATCACATTAAAAATCATATATTATTATAATATAACAAAATGTCAGTCAATATCACTTAATATTTATTTTTTACAAACTATTTTATACACTTGAATTACAATAATTAATAATATTTTAAGCTTATAGTAAGTGAATATTTATCATAATAATAATCATAGTTTCATTGTGTATCTATTCATAAATTACATAAATATTATTCACAAGACTATTTAAAAAATACTATTTTGCTTTTCCTTTGCCATTCACAATAATATTGAAAACAGAGCAATATATTATATTCACTTAAATGAAGAAGGGAAATTAATATTGTCTTGTTTCATCTTAACAGATATTTGGTATTTAACTTGATATACTGGAAAACAGTGTCATAGATAGTAAAGTTCGACTTAGAGGTTTTCCCGTAAAGAAGATTTACTTATCTTGGGGGCAAGATTTCTCTTTATCATTTCTCTGTCAATTTATATTGTAGAAGGTTTTTTCTCTTACACTCTTTTTTTCTTTAATCTTTTCGGTAAGAGGCCAGTATTTCCAGATCCATGTCATGTCGCAAAATTTTATATCATGTCTGGGTTGCACATTGATTATCTTTAGTCTCAACTACAACACTATCAGAGATGAATACAGAATGTATTATTTCAGAAAATGCAAAGGTCTTATATAGATCTATTACCACGAAAGACGTACATATAATAAGAATGACTATCTTAGTAACATTGTATTGCCTAGATCACAATAAAATATTTCCTAGTTTTAGTAAAGTTTTTGTATTAAAATATGTGTATATAACGTATACGGATGTGATTTTCAACGTTCTATGGACAATAAGAGAAATGTTACATTTGTATACTTCTATCGTGTTTGTATACTATCTGTTTGAAGTGAGTGTAGAGAAGATTTTTTGTCTGATATCCTGTGTTTACATATACACATTATGATCACAATCCTTAATCTAATCTAGGCTATCGTTATTTCTCAATTAGCCATGCGATCTAAATTTAAACCCTACTGTCGGATGTACGGAGTGTTACAAAATCAAACGATGCGTCAATATAAATATACAGATTATCATTTCTAGCACCAGTTTGACTATGAATTTTAATTCAAGCTTAAATTTTCCACAACAGTTTAATACTTTATTTCGACAATCATATGAACAATTCACTTAATAGTTTGTTACGAACCAAAATAAAAATACTGATTCAAATGATCCAACAGTTTGTTGTTTCATTATTTCATTTTAATAATAAAACTAATGCGGTATCTTGGATACCTGGTTGGACGAAGTTCTCTTAAAATGATTCTCTCAACAAGCTTTAATAAGCATCGAGAAGTATCGTATATGTATAGAAATACATAAACAAACAAATTGTATCAAAAACAGTGTATATTATTACACTAATAGCTGTTATTTTAGGTCTTATTTCATTGCATTAGGGTTTGAAATTATATAATAAAACAAGAACTGTCGGAAAAAGTCTTATTAATTACACTTTCTTCCGTCTCGCTCTCATCCGCTCCGAGAGTGAAACGTGCGATAAAGAACCTCATTTCAAAATTGAATAATAATATGTTTATAATTAATAGTATAATAACATCATGTTTTAATTTAATAATCTATTAATAAACATATAAATGAAGAAAATGTATGCATGAAAAAGTCTTATACAGGTTATCAAAGTTGTATATTATAATATATTTTTTATTTGTTTATTACATTTATAGATGAGTGGAGTCCTGTATATAATTACTTAGCGTAACGATAAGTCGTTCGCATTCATTTTCTATTATATTTTGTCAGGTGGTAGGGTATTTTCCCAATTGGATGGCTACCCCCCTGGTCTAGAGCACGCCGCCATAACAGTCTTGAGTTGTGTTCCGTCATTAGTGACTAGGTTCCAGTCTCCCTTAAGAGGGCAGCAGCGCATTTATAGCACCTTTGGTGTTGCAAAAGAGGTTCTACTTTAGTAGTATACGTAGTTTGATTATATTAAAGATATTATGAGATCATCTAATCGTTATGAAAGTATATTCTGGGTATTTTTCTCGTTTGTAAACTGCATCTACTATATATAGGTAGGTAGTACAAAACATTTTATTATACTACAGACAGGATATCAATAATATTAATTAATATATGAATGTGAAAGTGGTTGGTTTAATCTTATTTTATTGATTATATAATAAATTATCATTTGATTTGGCAAACATTTACTTAATATAATATGTATGTATGACTTTGAACATACGATGATGCCTTTTATGTGATAGTTTGTGCACAATTAATGTAAAGTTAATGGAAGCTCTGGATCGGCTGGGCGTAACTATGTTCTAAGTCTCAGCCTTTCCTTCACAAACTAAAGCGCAGGGTCGACAGGGAGGAGGGGGCTTTTAGTGGGTATTGGGGTTGCTTGCCCGCATGCAGCATCCTCTGAGTCTCCACACTAGCTAAAGTCGTCGATCGCGGGCGGATCACTGCCAAGAGCATACTATTGCTGCAGTGATACCTCCCCCGACCGACGCGTGTCGTTCCCTAGCAACGACCCAGTAGTGCGTAAATCGGTAGCATTTTCCCTCGCCTCAAAAAAAAAAGTTAATGGAAGCTATGCCTTTTGGAATGTTTTAGATTTTATTTTAATTACAACATATTTTTTAATATGAATAGGATTAAAGAGTTATTACTGTACGATTAATTTTCCGTTAATCTTTTTGTCATTATTATCATTCTACGATATAGACACTCATGTGAAATGTACTCTTCAAAAGTCGAAGACAATATTGGTTTATTTGCTGCTTTTTTGTCTTCTTATTTATGGTCTCTTATCTCTTAGTTCAATTGACAATTAGTACAGAAAAAAAATCGTTTAACATTTCTTTAGTAAACTGTTATTTATTATGCTTCTTAAAATGTTGAACGTTTAATAATATATACCTAAACATCTCACAAATACTGCCAAGTTTGCTTAACCACATTGGAATGCAATGAATTAAATGTATTTTGACACTACGACACATACTAAAACGTGAGATGCTACTATTACTTGTCAAAGTATGTGAAACGCAAAAAAAGATTTAACAATGTGACATCTGGCTAAATTGAATATTCTAATAGTTCCATTTTGTCATTTTGACGTCACCACACCCAAATGCTGCGCTCGAAATTGGAGCAGCTTCAAGCAGTTCTTAATGCACTAGGGCCAGGAGACCCACTCATCTATCAGTGTATACACCCTTCCACATTCTTATTATTCCAATGTGTGAAATTTCGTAAACCTTCTATGACGTGTCGACCGGGACTAATCTTTGTAGTTTCCACCTGGCAGTGTCCATATATGATATAATCTGGTACAAGTACATGCAGTTTAACTAATTGCTTTAAAAGTATTCTTAAATGGTCAAACTGCTCTTTCACGGTTGGATCTTGTGCATAGTTACCGATAAACATCACTGAGATGCATCTGCGGTTATATGGTATCACCATTGCACCAAAAATATTTGCTCCTCTTCCTTCAAATATTAGGCCGTTGCCGCCAATCAGAAAATTGGGGCCGATGTCGTCCCAATCTCGACGTAAGTGGTCCCGTTGAATGTCCAGCACTACTTTTATACATGTATACTTTTCTTTACAATAATGCTCCCCACTGTGTCCGATGATAACATACTTCAGAGGTAATTTAAGACCATCCCGCGCGTATTCTGGCATCGCTTGCCAGTCTGGCCGACGCAGGAACCACGTGTAGTTCAGACCTAGCCAAAAATGGAAAAGACGCATGGGTATTATAAAATGCAAGGTATGCATATTATGATAATTCAAAATATGACATCGAATTTAGACTTTCTACAAAACGTGAAGGAAAACATCAAAAGGAAACGAGTAACATCATCATGGTAATCATCGACTAGTACGGAACACAAGAAGAGCGTGATTCACCATTAGGTAATACAATTTGAAACATTTATTATACTGTATTGTAGAAAGAAGGTCACTTGAAGTGAATAGAAAATTTGAATGTAGTATTGATTAAGTCGGTGATGGATGTGAATAGCCTGCTATAGGCGGAGAGGAACATCGGTTTAATTACCAGTATCGAGGCGTATTGGCGGCTGGGCAAAGGCAAAATAGAAGAGGTAGAAGGCGAGGCCTGAGGCGACAACGAACGCCCAACACACGAAGACAGCGATGCTACAGCGAAGTCTGCGGGAGTTTATTGGCGACACCAGCTCCAGGCCCAAGATTCGGCCTGAAAATTATTAACGATTATTCAACAAACGATATTATTTATATCAATACCAGAAATGTAGAAAAATACAAGAATATGTACAACAATTGTTGTTAGTACAGGGTTGTATCTGAAGTCATTGTTAACCTCTCAACAAGGAAAAAGCAATTATATTGCATTATGCATATGTAATAATAATATGAGCTCTAGTAGCTATGCACGTATTGTGCTTTGATAATATTTTGCGAGGTTGTTACTCTCGTGAGACCTATATTTTATAAAGTTGAAATGATAATATCTAAATTTAAGAGAAATAAACATGCTTGTCTGATTTGCACCTAGATTAGAATAAATTCTAAATCATAATTCTACTGAAACGTGCTTTTATGGTGACCAAAAACAAATATCAAATAATTTGGACTGACTTTAATTATATTTTATATAGAATCATATTTTATTATATTATATAGAATAGAATATATTTTGTTGCATAACATTAATAAATACAATTCAAACAGAATAAGTACAGAAACCAATCGTTGGTCTTATCTCTAAAAGCAATTTCATTTAGTCAACCTTAGGATGGATTAAAAAAAAATAGAACATGTGGGCTTGTCAGAATAAAAAGGTATGTGGCGCAATAGAATGTGCATATTTAAAATATTGATTAAAAAATAAATACAAAAGGTATAGTTAAAATAAAACTGAGGTATTATTAAGAAATAACTGAAGTTTATTTTTTTAAAATAACATCGTCTAAATGACTCTCTACGACGACACTCCTCTAATCGCAAACGGAAGTTATTGAAAACTTTCTTCAGTAATGCTGGTGTAATTGCTGCCATTTCACCACGGATATTCTCCTTGAGCTGATCGATGTTTTTCGGATTATTGCTGTAGACTTTGTTCTTGAGGTATCCTCACAAAAAAAAATCAGGAGGCGTCACGTCTGGACTACGTAGGGGCCATGGGATATCATCTCTTTTCGAAATCAGTCTGCCAGGGAACATCTGTTTCACAACCGCCATGGAGTCATTTGATGTGTGACAGGTAGCTCCGTCTTGTTGAAACCAAGTCCTAGAATTCACTATTCTTGAATTTTCAAGCTCTGGAGCCAAAAAACCTTCCAACATCGCAACATAGCGTTCGGTATTAACAGTGACGTTTTGCCCCCGCGCATTTTCAAAGAAAAACGGTCCAATTATTCCTCTACCAGAGATTGCTGCCCATACTGTCACTTTAGGACAGTGGTTTCTGGTGCTTGAGTTTGGGATTCTCACTGTTCCAGTAACGACAATTTTGGCGGTTTACGAACCTATTGATATGGAAGTGGGCCTCATCTGAGAAAAGGATATTGTCAAAATTGGAAAATCGAAGCATTTCATTAGCAAATGCGAGCCTTGCTCCGAAGTCAGACTCTTTTAATTCTTATGTTAACTGCAGCTTGTAAGGATGCAGTTTAAGATCCAAGTTTAAAATTCGTTGCAAACTTCGTCGCGATAAGTGTAAGACAGACGATCTCTTGCGAGTAGACATTTGTGGATCTCCTTGTACAGACTGCATAACTCTCTCAATATTGTCGTCGGTCCTAGATGTTCTTGGACGACCTTTTGCTTGTGGTTTAAACGTTGAACCAGTCTCTTCAAAACGCTGTACCCATATTTTAATTAAATTAGCACTCGGAGCTTCACTAATTTGCCGTAGTCCATATTCATAACAATATAAACGCCTAGTAACGATGTATGAACGAGAGTTCTCGTAAAATGCGCGCACGCAAAATGCACGACGCTTCCCGTCGAAGTGACTCATAGTGACTAAAACTCCATGAGCCCGCCTACCCAACGATGCAGGCTCCCCCCGCCCGCGCACTTTCTACCCCGCGAAAAAAGATGATGCAATATGCACGTTCTATTGCGCCATCCTGTATATGTATAAAATTTTGAAATGGTAAGTAAAATAGACATAGAAATAAGACAAAAATATATATGTACTAAGCAATAATTACATAGAGAGTACAACGTGGTCTTATTTTGTACTTCCTTTCAATGGTTGAGCCTAGCTCCTGCGGATATGGAGCCAGTGGTGCGTCACTCTCATCCAACAGTATAACATCATCAACACTCATGAAAATAAACCCCCACAGTATGTATAAAGCAGGCGATAGAAGTGTGAAGAATCATGGAAATAATCTTTTCACCAACGAAAATTGTGATACACGGGCAAAAATGTTCGTCGGGCGATAAGTACGTGTACATGCTCACACCTCTTTCACCTATTTATGTTTTTTTTATTAGTACACATTTTGCTCTTAAAGACCATACAAATTTAATAAGTTAAACAATTTCAAAATCAAGAAATTTGTGTAACTTAATTTCATGAGCTGCTCTTAAAATCTGCAGTAAAACTAGCTTTCTAAATAGTGCTGATTTGGAATATGAAATATTGGAATTTGAATACAGGAGGCCTAAGGTGGTCCATTTTGGGGAATCAGGTAACGAAATGGCACTTCTTTAGATTATCGGTATACGTAAGCATGTGTAAGACATATCATAAAGCTCCACTTTATATTGATATATCATATTCTTGACACGAATCTCCAAAAGCAGCCGCTTTAGATTCCTATTTTTCTTGGTATGGTAATGAAAAATTCGAAAGAGTTTTGACGCTGTAATCGAATAAAGTTCCAAAGGTATTTATAGATACTTAGAAATGGCTATCAAAAAATAATAGTTGAACTATTATCTATTTAGAATTTTCTATCTAGAATTTTATAATGTTAAAATTCTAAACATGCCGTTACAATGAAGCTATTAAAAACAACTGTGAAAACTATATAATATTAATAATAATTAGTTTATCTCGGAAATTGATTATTTTCATATTGTACAGATAAGGGCGTAAACAGATTTTTAAAGTCTCAACGAGGTAGGCAACGCATCGGCTCCCTTAGTGTTGCAGATGTCCATGGGCGACGGTAGCCACTTGCCATCAAGTGGACCCGTCTGCCAGTTTGCCTATACGCAAACATAAAAAAAAAGATTTATATTATAAATTATGTCATTATTAACAATTTTAAAAACTACAAATTAGTTCACAACGATTAATACTAATTATTACTAATTAATTAAACAAATACTAGGGCATTATAATTTTATATTATTATATTAGGACATTTAGGCATTAGGGCCGCTGGAGGGACAGAGTGGAGGCTGACCTGTGTGAGCTTCAAGCCCTTAACTGGCAAGAAATCGCACAGGACAGGAACAGGTGGCTTGTTCTCGTTTCGGACGCCAAGACACATTTTGGGTCGCTGAGCCAACGGAGTTAGTTAGTTAGTTATATTAGGGCATTATATAAACGATGGATAAGATTATGCATTTTGTTTAGATTTCTTGTCTGTTTGTTCGGGATTTACATAAAACTACTGTGCCGATTTCGATGTAGTTTTCCCTGATCGATAGCGAATTCTTAGATTTAAAATCGTGTGAATCGAGCCTAATAATTACGTATCGTATAAGTAGCAGTTTTCATTTTTTTAAATCACAGTAGTATAGAATTTTGTGAAGTATATTCTTGGCATGGTTTGATCAAATGAAATAATATAGGTTACTTGAACAGTATTGTTTTTACTGCACGAGTTCAACAGACACCTGTTGGAAAGCAGTTACCATCGCCTACGGACATTTGCAACACTAAAGGTGCTACTAATGCGCTGCTGCTCTCTTAAGGGAGTATGGAACCTGGCCGGAATATACTTCAAAGTTGTTGGCATATTATATACCCGGGGTCGTAGCCATCCTGACGGGAAATACCACCTGGCTGTGGGTTGTTTTGTCGCCTCTTACAATTGACCGCCCCAAGGCAAGAAATTGTATTCTTTCTCCGTTCCTGCATAGATAAAATGTCTCAGTAACAAATAAAATAATTAATAAATTGTGGTAGCATATCGACCATCGATCGGCCATTGAACCCTATCCAAAGGTTTTTTTAAAGGTTTGTATGCCCATTTGAGCATTTTTGACGGTAAATTTTACGTATCGATATATCTTTGTTCCCAGGTACGTACCTGGGAACAAAGATATATCACAGAATAGCTCTATAACGTTATAGAGCTATTCTGTGAGTCACCTAATGCACAGACTTTTTATTATTTTGATAATTTTTGTAATTTGTGTCATTGTTGTCATGTGTGTAATTTTGGTCATAATTGTTCTTTTGCCATTTACGTAATTTTTGTAATTTTGTTCATTTTTGTCATTTTTATCATATTTGCCATTTCTGTCATTGTCGGCATTTTTGACATTTGTGTAATTTTGACATTTTTAGTTTGTCATTTACGTCATTTTTGCTATTTTTGTAATTTGTGTCATTCAGGTCTTTTTTGACATTCGTGTTATTTTTGTCATTTTTGCCATTGTTGTCGTTTTAGGACAGTAAATTTCACGTGTCACTGCATAGTCATACATCATTGTTCCCGGTGACCATACAGAGCTATACTATGAGTCACCTAATGCATAGATTAGAAACTATCGCTATCATATCTAAATTTAATCATTTTGAAATGAAAATATTTTCATTAAAAGTAAATAGCACGGCATTTATTTATGTTTAAAAAGTCGTAATTTTGCTTTTATTTCCTTTTTAAGTATAAATATGTGGGTTTTATGGTTTTTTGATTACGAAATACTAGAGATGGGTTGAATGTGGTTCGACCGAATACAAACTTCAGCCGAACATTCGGTTGAAATAAAAAAAAAACGGTCGAACTTCGGTGTGATTTCGTCGTGCTTTCTCGAGAGCGACATGTCTTGACTTGATAACTACGAATATTTGATATTTTTACAGCATAATGTGCTTCTAGTAAATTTTAAATACAAGTAGATGGATAAAAGAATAAGTTGACCTTTGATTGAAAAAAAAACACCATTTCTAATTCTAAACTCTTTTAGTTTATAAAAAAGTGATTTTAATTACAATTAAAGTTGCCAGTTGGTTATAAGTGTTTTGTTTTAAATTCAAGTTATTAATATAATTAAGGAGATACACTATTCATCGATCTTTGCTAGAAGAATACTACGTTTATTTAATTTTAGAATTTGTTGTCTGTTACAAGAAAGAATTATAAGAAGCAAAGCAAAGATTTATAAGACTCTTCAATTAAGAAGTAGAACTAATTTAATTTATTTTTTATCACATTGCAAGTTAAAGTTTACATGTTCCTAATTAAAGTAAATAATCGTGTGTATATAAAGGTCTAATTTTATTTAGTGGTTAAGATAGATATGATTGATATTAATTACAGACAAAGTAAGTATTTTACTTGCACCCAGTAAATGCAGATTTATTACAAATTTCGGCCGCATGCCGAAGTTCGTCTCAAGCCGCCGAAATTCCGTCAAACCGAATGTAAAACGAATTACGGTCCATCCTTAAGGCATACATATTTTTAGCTAATGATATCGTTGCCCTATATTGATCATATCATCACATCTATCATTAACAAAGTAACTCGATGTTTATGTAAAATATAATTGGTAATTCTTAAGGTCATTATTAGCAATTCATGAGTGGAGAGAGATTCATCAGAGTTTGATTCGCCGCGGGTAAGAAGCTCTATTTTACTTAAATAAAAACTAAATTAGGTGTTTTATATATCGCGAACGAAGCCAGGGGTAAAGCTATAGTATATATACAGCGTAAACTCCATGTAACGTCACTTAATTTAACGACAAACTCCCTTAACGTCGAAATCACTTGGTTTAGCTTGTCTTCCATACACACACATACACGCATTACAACCACTCTCAATAACATACACACACATACACGCATTACAACCACTCTCAATAACGACAACAAGTAATAAAAAGATACCTTTTAAGTTGCCAAAATTAGTAAAAGCTGCGCCAGTGTGTATATTTTTTATACCTTTATTATTATTATCCTAGCCCGTAATAAACTCGCCTGTCGGCATCGTGCTTTCCGAAATGTCTAAGAAATTCCAAAATACCGAAATTTCTAAGTACTTCCTTTAACATAAAGGTGCCTCGATATCTCAAGATATTAATAAAGTAAGTAATAAAGTACACCAAAATTACTGGTGCAGCAAAAGTTGTCAGACAAAAACAACATACCTCTCCATTTAACGACAACGGCATAAAATTGCCGGTCCCTTCAGTGCCGTTATATAGAGTTTACACTTTATTTAAATATCCGTTGTGTGGTTTTAGAGGAGCTAGAGGATAAGAAGGCAGACGCAGAAAGCGACTTTGTTTTATACTATGCCAAGAGAAAGATTCACAGACGATTATCTAATTCTGCAAGTAAATTTTATGAGATTTATAATTAACTAAGCTTGAGTGAATCCGCATGGAAGGTCATTAAAGAATTAGCGATGTAAAAAACATATCACCTTTGATTGTTTGTCTGTTATGACACGTCAAGCACTGCTTATAAAAAATCCCCGCGTCTACATTCACAGATTCAAGGTCGTGTGTTGACTATATTTTATAGTCCGAAATATATTTAAATTTTGTACAGTACTTATCAAATGCGTTATTATATTTAGAAAGTTCCATAGATACCGTCGACGATAAGTCGTGGTAGCGTAATGTCTAGTGAACGCGCCCCTAAATCTAGGAATGTGCATATTGTTACAATTCCCACGTGCTAACAACGGTGAAGGAAAACATCGTGATACAACCTGCACATCGAGATAACCGATGTGTCAAACTTGCCAAGCCGTTTTCCCTATAATGGGAGGCCGGAACAGTTTGCTTAGTTGCTAACGCACTCGTATCCTTGACTCGATGAAACCGCGTTCCAAATTGGCCGAAAAAGCATGCATAGTAAACCTACGTTTTAACTCTGCTACCGCTGACATGAAACATACAAGATCTAAGAAGTCGTCAATTAGTGAAAGAGAGAAAGAGAAAGAAACAATATTTATTTAGAACTATAATGTGACACCACTTAAACTATTATAAAAAATAGATATATATACAACACTTTATTGTTCATCAAAACAAAAATTACAAAAACAAGACAATAGTTAATTGGTAAAACAAAAGGCGGCTTTATCGCTAAAAGCGATATCTTTCAAGCAACTTGACTAATACTACCTAACTAATAACTGAGTAATAATACTGAATTATAGATAATATAAGAATTTCATTTAATTCTTAAATTATCTATAATTATTATTATGCAAAAAAGAAAAAAGAAAATAAATATGAGATACATTTACAGCAGATTGTAAACTAGCACATACATTATTGCGTAAGACTAACATAATGATTCCTAGGTGAATTTTTAAATATGGCAAAAGAGTTAGCGTTTATGACGTCAGTGAGCAAATGGTTCCAAGGTAAGAAACCTAAATAGAAGTTAGTGTAGTCCTAAATTGGTCCTAGCTCAGCAAAATTGCCGGTTGAGACAATCAGCGCTGGTCTTCCGTTAGGGCCATTATTGACATACATAAACACAGACAAATATGACAAAGATACGAAGTAACATACAACAATTATATATATAAACTTAAAAATTAATTATTAAATAAAAGACTTTCAGTTCTCTAATCTAAATATACATATTCAGTGGTTGTTATTATCAAATAATCTTAATAACATTTTCATTTGCAAAGCACATATAACACATATCTGCTTTATAAATGAGAATGTTAATACAGTGCTCGAGTCAATTGAGAGAAGGTCCTGTTACTTAGGATGTAACAGGTTCGCTTTTGTATCGGTACGGTTTCTCCGGTTTCAAAGCCTTGCTTGATACACAAAGATATTAGGAAGACAGAAGGACAGATGCCAAAATGGTAACCGAACCCTAAAAGCGAAAAGGTATTTAAATGCTATCTATAGAACAAACTCGTAGGTGGACACAAACATTACAAAATATAGGATATCGTTATCATAATGCATCGATATTTTATCCCTATCATATAAAGATTAATTTCGCCAATATAACCCGGTGTAGGTTGTTTTTTTGTTGATAACATAGCGTTGCTAAATTATTTTTTGATAATATGTAATAATATAAGCTTCTTTTCGGACGAACGCATTTGTTTGCAATATGTATAATGATATTTGTACATATATATAACATAGATTAAGCAACTTGCGACGATGTCTTATTAATTTTCGAGACTAAAACAACTTGAGATATTATGTTGTTTTTATTAAACTACTTGTCGAGATGCTTTGACCGAAAATTTATCAAAACGACTCATTGATGCTTCAGGTGATCAGAAGGTCGGTGCTTTCCTCGGGCAATGGATCAGTATGGCGACCCAGCGAGAAAATGTAGCCAGCCTTCTGGGCACCTTGCCCATAGAAGACAGCGATTTGGGCTCAGTATTTCTACTTATAGTCTTCAGGGACTATGGGTAGGATACAATGCAAATAAGTTTTCTTTCATTATATTACATTATTTATAAATTTCTTCATTGTACTAGCTTATAATAAATTTTTTTCAACAAGTTAAACTATTGTAATTTAGGAACTATTTAATCGACTTCAAAAAGGTGGTGGTTCACAATTCGACTATAAGTTTATATTGTACGCATCTTACCCATAAACTCCTCTTAAGGATAAAAGATAAAAAGCAACTCATAAATAACTGTCAAAAATAACCAACATCGAGAGGTAGTTTAAGTGACTGCTAAAAGGCTAAGGTCCTTACTTATAATAATCTCGTTAAGAAAGGATTAGCCATCTCTTAAATAAGAGACTCTTAAGCCCCTAATCAATGGCTGTTTCAAATAAAACTTGCCATCTTGCTTCTTAGCAGTCTTTAAAACTACATTTCGATGTTGATTATTTTCGACAGTTATTTATGAGTTACTTTACCACCGCCTCTTATCCTTAAGATAAGTTTATGGGTAAGATTTTTGTTAATCAGTTGCTGAGCAGTTTCTTAAAATTGAACAAACGATTATAAGTAAGGCCATAAATGTTGAACAAAGGGCGGCCTCATCGCTTAAAGCGATCCAGGATAACTCCGTCTATCATGATTGTTGTGGATTTGTTTTTATACTCTAACCATTTACGTACGTATATTATAATTAAAAGATAATCTATTCATTAATTTATTTATGTCAATCTAATACATGAATAGACAGTAAATATTAATTTTTCTGCCAACTAAACTAGTTTGCATTGCAGAATAGGGGCTAATGTAAGGAAGGGGCCTTCATGCAAACACAATAACTTTAAATACATCTAACATTAGATTGTAACATAAAATAAATATTATACAAATATACACGTACAAATATGTAACTAATTGTTACGATTCACGAGACTCGAATTAGAATGTCGTTAGAATTACTATAGAGATTATTAGAACTATACAAACACGTATAACACAGGTACAAATATAACCGAACACAATAAGTTCAAACATAAAGCAGAAGGTCGTAATTCAATAATACGCGCAAAGTCCGTCACTTATTAGATTCCCGATTGTAGTACACACGTTCTCGCTCGACTCCCTGGTGTCTCCATCGGGCCCTGGTTTTATACCTCACAAATACAAATGTGTCTGTATTGTAGTTAACCTAACCCGTAACACCTGGCTAATGATTCGACCGCAAAGGCCATAAACGAGTATAATAAAACAATAGAAGAGTTTCTATAATAATTAGTAAACACATGGCAATAAATAAGTGAACAAAAAGACGATCAAATGCCGAAAGGTAATAAAATGTGTATTTTACAGATATGCAGGTGTTTATTTGTGTTTGAGGGCGCCTAGGTTGTAACATTATAACACATAAATTAGAAAAAGAAAGTTGCACCCGTGACTGACAAATAGAGAGGAAGAAGATTGTAAGGTGTAATGGGCCTGTGAAGAGAGACTCGAGTCATGTGCGAAAAAGATTTATAAACTACAAGATGCATCCAAATTAAAAGATAGATTCAAAAAGAGATCGACGGATTGGGTGAAGCATAATATGATGATTTGTAGTGTGACAGAGATGTATGTGAGAATAGAGGAGTGTGGAGTGAAAAGACATCTCGCCGACTCTTTCACCTTCCTCCAAATAATTGGGAGAACGTGAAAGAAAAGACAAGTTGTGTATTTCTAAGGGAGTGTGTGTGCTTGTGTAGATGAAATTTTATGGATATCTTGTATAATATTATATTATGTCTATTCTTAGAAAAGTTTCTACATCATCGTTATTATATTCTATAACCTATATACCTGGTAACACTTTTGAAAACATTATTTGTTTTATTTTTCAATGTTTTTATTTGGGGTAATTTATTGTTAATTTGATCGTTAGTTTATTATTTTAATATTTGATTTATTTTAATAGTTAATTTAATAGTAGTAGTTAATATTTTTTATTATTAAATAATGATTAATACTTAAGAGAAGTTGTTAAATCGAGTTTGATCGAATCGAGAAAATTGCCAGTTTATTATAATTACTCCCATTTAACTAAAAATAAGTTTGGCAGGTTCGGATCCATCACAATGATAAGCGACATAATAATTTTATTTTAATTACTGTTTCTTTTTAACTAACTTCTACCAACGACTTGGTCCGTGTGGAATAGTAAAAAAAACCCCGATTTTGAAACATTTTTCATTGATGCTCCGCTCCTACTTACTGATCTTAGCGCGATGATAACCTATAGCCCTCCCCGATAAATGGGCTATCTAACACTGAAAGAGTTTTTTTTATATATCAGACGAGCAGTTCCTGAGATTAGTGCGTTCAATAAAACAAACTCTTTAGCTTTATATATTTGTATAAGATATGTAAATATTCAATCAAATAACTATTTATTGCACACAAAATAAGAACTTATAGTCTAAAATGCTGTCTCATTATGCACATTAAAATAAAATTATAGACAAAGGGCACTCTTATCGCTAAAAAACGATATCTTCCAGACAACCCCAGGAATGTATTGAGATTATAATGACGATGGTGGTTGGGACTGACAGACAGACTGACTGATAATATTAATTATTTATGATAATGATAATAATAATTATTTAATTATTTCAAACACATAATTACAACATATTTTAGAGATTTATTATTATATTAAATTATAATAAATCTCTAAAATATGTTGTAATTATGGATCTTTGTGTCTGAAATAAATAAATAAATAATTATTATTATCATTATACATAGTACCATTTCTTACATTCTAATAATAAATATACAAATGGAGTATATTCATAAATGGAGTATGTATATAAATGGTTTATATATAAATACTAGCTGTCCTGGCAGACGTTGTCCTGCCCTGAAGAAATATGACCCGATCCCAGCGCCACCTACCGGTTCCAACGGTATAAAAACTATCCTATCTTTCAAGTTGGATCAAACTGCACACGGTGTGCAAATTTGATTAAAATCGGTTGAGTAGTTTAGGAGTCCATCGCGGACAAACATCGTGACAGGAGATTTATATATATAAGATATATATAATATACATAAAACACAAATACATATCTACAAAAATATACAAATATTTACAGATAAATACATATGTATATACATTCATGTTTCAATGTATTGTGACATGTGTATATTTTAGCAAATTGTGTTATTCAATCCATATTTATGATAAGAAACTATTTAGAAGTTCATATTAAAGTTGAATGTATTGTAAATATTGTGTAATGTAAATATATTTAATTAGTCATATTAACCGTTGACTTACTTCATCATAACAAAGGAAATATTTCTTCATACTTTGTTATAATATCTACAGAAATCTTATCGAATCCTGTTTTATCAATAAACGTTGATTATTTTTTAGGTTATCAGTTTTGCAATTAATATTGCGAATAAATTTGCGATAAAAAATAGATTTAGTTCAAGATGCGATTTGTTTTGTTTTTTGACATATTATTATCAAGGACTCAAAGAAATCATTTGTAGCCGGTACCTGTATCTCGTTAACCATTAATTTACACATATCATCATCCATACATGAAATACCAAATTGCTACATATATCTTAAGCAGATATTAGAATATTTATATCGTATGGAATATACGATATATACACACACACACACACACACACACACACATATATATATATATATATATATATATATATATAATTGGGTATATAATATTGTTAGCAAATCTTAAGTGTGAAAGATATTCACCCATTATTCTTATAGGTACCATACGATTATCTATCCAGTATAAATTTTTGAAAATGTGTTCTGATAGCACTCTAAATAATCAGGCAGATATAGTGTCGCCTTATCTAAATCCTTTTTCTATAGAAAATTATTCTTCGATTCTCTCAAGCTTTGCATTGTGCAACCTGTATATGTCTTTTTGTATCTGTGGTTTTAAAAACTACTAAACATAATAAAATTATACTCCATACAGAGTAAAAATATAAACCAGATCAATACTTAGGATACCTTTATCCCGATAAATTACGTCGTTTCCATGAGAGAGACAAACATAAACAAAAACAAGTATATATTCAATGTACTCTTTGAACCAAAATATGGCAATGCAAACTTGTTTTACTAGCGTAAATTGCTAACAAACTGGTCGTCATGGCAACGCCCGGCACATGTTAGTCAGAAATATAAATTCAAATAAAGAATAATTAATATATATAAAAGAAAGTCTTGTTAGTTACACTATTTATAACTCAAGAACGGCTGGGTCGATTTGGCTAAAAATTGGTTGGGAGGTAGCTTAGAACCAGGAGACGGACATAGGATAGTTTTTATCTCGTTGGAACCGGTAGGTGTCACTGAGATCGGGTTCTAGAATCCTCCTAATCACTTGGACCGATTTTGGTATTTTGTGTGTTTGATTCGGTTCCCGGATGGTTTAGATTCGAACTTAGAACCGGTAGGTGATGCTGAGATCGGGATCCAAAATACTCCTAATCACCTCGACCGATTTTGGTAATTTTGATTTTGTGTTTTTGCCCAAATTGCCATATTGCCATTCCCAAAACACGATACACAACAGTACTAAAAAAATGTGAATTGCTTAAAAATCTTTTAAAACCCAGGTATTTTAGTGGGTATCCTTGAAACAGTGGGCAATAGTAGGTACTTTTTCGGAAGTGCATAGCTAATGCCACTATAGGATCCTTGATCGAAACTACACACTTTATTTTCTTGATTTATTTCAACCCTTAGTGTGGATGGAGATGCCTTGATGTGCACCGGTAAGTACGCGGGTACGTTACCTTTATGAGCGACGTTCGTACTGATGGTAAATTCAGTGAATCCGGCTAGAAGGACCATAAAAGTATGTAGGATCCTGGATCCAAACTACACTTTATTTACTTGATTTATTTCAACCCTTGATGTGGATGGAGATCCCTTAATGGGCGCCGGTGAGCACGCGCGTACGCTACCTTGATCAGCGGCGTTCGTACTGATAGTAAATTCACGTGTGTTCACCTAAATACTGAGTCGGGAGCATGTATGTACTTCGTACAGCCACGATAAGGAGACGAATCTCATACTCTCCCGCCATCTTTCCTCTGCGGCGGTTTGACCTTAATCGGATTTAGGATTAATTGAGGACCTCCTCCTTTTAGAAGTTGGTTAAAAAAAGGAAAAATAAGCCCATTCGTAGGCCTACGCTGGCGCCGTCTGAACGCCCCTTAAGAGAACACGTTCAGGACCACAAAGACAATATCCAAACCGGTCCATCCGTCGGCAAGGTTATTCTTCATTTTGTTTTAGGTATTTTATAGTTTGCTTTGGTCAGACTGGGTTCAAATACAAACACCCACTCTTTCAGATAATTACTTTAGGCATACCAGTCTATATTTAATATTGTTTAAACAAATATGCTTAAGTTTTAAAATCTTCGATTACATAAACAGAATAATAAGCTTTAACACAAGCGTAGTCGCGTTTTATTTAAACATTATTGTGAACGTCTTTGGCTTTTTCTGCCTAACGATGTTGAGTAGGTTTTTTTGGCTTCTGTGGCCGTTTTGGCAAAAACGGAATCCTTGTTTTTGTTACGTCCGCCTTCTTTATATGTTATAGTCACTTTTCTCAGAAACTATTAGGTCTATGTAGATGAAAGGAAAAGGGGACTTTTAGGTCAAAAAAAATGTAATTTCTTTATATTTTTTTAATTATAAAATGGGAAATATTAGCCCTAAATTCGATCCACTAAATGAGAAATCTTAAAAATAAAGTCACAAATAAAAAAGTAATCGATTACCAGAATTGATGTCTATAAATATAGTTCAAAAATTAATTATAATATAAAAACACCACACGGCTAATTACTTCAAAATAACTTCCCTCTTCAGTTATAAAAATATCAACATAATAAAAGTAATTCTCATCATTTTAAAGTTTTAATATATACGCCAAGAATGTATGACAGCGGATCCGTCTTCTAGGACAGGAAAATATATTCTATATAGTACATTATACAAAGGTGTAGTAGATACATAAAACATTTAGAGTAGCGCTGGCCTCCATACATTTAAAAAATACAATTTTTTTAATGTATATAATACTGCCCTCCTTATAGCAAATGGCGGTTTCAAGAAAAAACGGTTATATAACTTTGTAGTAGGTATATGAACATATATAGGTAGGTAGGTATACGAAATAACACAACGCATTCACAATAAATTTTACTTAAAAAGAAACAAATTCAATTAAAAATAAATTTCGTTCGGATCGTTGTGAATTGAAACTCGATGAAACGAAAAAACGACATTAAAACGAGATAAATATATAGGACTAAGCCTGCAAGACAAAGAGTGTTTAACATTGTGCAGCACAAATTAGAGCGTCAATAAGATCGATGATTAATCATATGTCCAATTTGGACCGAAGTAAAATTGATAATAATATTTTTGAGACTAAAACAGTAACAATCGAAAGTGGCACTTAAGAAGTGTATTATGAATTATAATGTGTTGGGTGTAGGCTTAAGGAATTATATTTATATTAATAAAAGTTTGAGAAGAACTATCTGTGAGTGTATTCTCTGAATATTCACGTGTGCTGCGTGTGAATTTCACACACACTCACAATTTTTTTAAATAAATCAATCTATATTTTCAGTTATTAGTTCATTGAAATGTTACATGAGCTTTGCATTTGTTAGAGGACGTAATTTTATTTTTGGGGCATGTGTCAATAGAAGCTTAACCTCAAGTTTGTGGGGTCGCCACCCTTGTCTCCCGGCCGCCATCTGGGAAAACGGGGTGAAAACACTTTTTTCGCGATATCTCGGAAACTATGCGTATTACATACAATTTGTAAAGTCATAATTTGTAGCAAATTGTTTTGCCTACAAATATGTTTATATAAATTTTTGCTCAAAATTAAAAATTAAAGAAGTTATAAGCAAAAAAAGTGAGATTTTTTATTCATTCCTAACTCTTTTCTTTACCATAGAACTTACCAAATTTAACTTACCGAATGTTAAGCAGGTATAAAAGGTCCCCTGTTTTCCCCGCCACCTATGAGGTAGAGTCCGTAGGCGCGTTTTTTTGTATGTTCTGGCGAAACATGCTGGAGATATCAAAGTTAATGGAAGAAAATGAATTTGAAGATGAACTTCCAATTATGACTCCAATTTTAACTCTTGTCATTCCTCAAACTTTCACATTTGACGTTGATTTAGACAAGTGTGATACGGAAGAGTTGGAAGAGAAGTTTAATAGAAGACAGTGACCAGTTAAATGGTGAATTTTGTGACCAGTTCAGTGGACAGTAAAGTGAAGGGACTCTAACTGTACACTAAACTGGTCACTGAGTAGCGTACTTCGTGAGACGAACTAGAAGCGAGCTACACGCGGTAATATCGGAGGTGAGCACTGGAGTAGCAGGAGGTGGTCTACGCAATATCGGCGACGGTATTGTGAGCGAGAAACCTATCGTCGGGACTGTGCATTGTTAGTCGTGCGTATAGGGGCAGCCCTGCAGAGAGGAATTACGTGCGACTGTGTAAGTCAATAAAACCGTTTATTTAAAAACTGGTGTTTCCTTCCAATTCTAAGTGCGTACCCCGCTCAAACGTAACAATATGAAGAGATTAATGAAAGTTGATGCAGCGAAAAGTGTTTGTCAGGATCGTAGCAGGTGGAGATCCATCGTCTCTGCCTACCCCAACGGGAAACAGGCGTGACATTATGTATGTATGTAACTGTGAGTAAAGAAAAATTCTTTGGCCCAAACGGAGAGAAGATAAGGCCCGATTCCTGTGTCACAGAACACCACGGACACAGCGAGTAAAGTAATTTATTTATTAATTGAGTGCAACGGACTACAAATTGGTTAAGCAAGGTTTAGACGTTACTCAGAAAATAATAAGGAAAACCGACAATGACGTTATATTTACCCAGTCATTGATAACACACTATCGCGCGATTTTAAAATGAAACAAAACAGTTTCATTTAATTCGATATTAAATGGCTCATGCCCGGTTTAGCGCTACCGGTTCAATAACTAGTAAAATTGCGTTTTTGAACACACTGTCGCACGATAGTTAAACTAGGTTCAACTTAATTGACCAATATTAATTGTTTATCTATTCCATATCTTATGTTTGACGTTATGTTTATGACGTTTTTTATTATGCAAATAAATATTAGTTATTCCTTCTTAAATAGATCCATCTAGTGGCGAGTTTTGGGTACTAGTTGTAGGTTAGCAGTTAACCTAAGTTTATCTATTACATTACTTTACGGAATCGATTGTTATTGAACATAACTGGTAATCTCAGAAACCGGGCATAAGTCTTTCAACTTGGATGAATTAACCAAAGCGATAGCTTAGCTTAGCTTAGTGGAAGCTAACTCGCCAATCTATTTTGGATAGCATTGCGGGTATACTATTTCCCTATGAGTGCTGACTTTTGGAGATGATGATGGGGACTTTTGGAGGTCTTCCGTGGGGCCATGGGAAGGCCAACACGTAGAGATCTCTTGACAAAATTAATCTAAATGTGGTGTGACACTGACCGGCAATTATACCTGTCTACACGATATAGTAGTGCTCATAAAGTCAAGCCTCGATCAGTGTAGGACTATTGTAGAAAATGAGAATAAAAGGTACCGAGAGATATGAGGGATCTGGGACTATGGGGATTCTGGCATCTGCCAGTCGCAATGTTTGGGAAACATGGATCAAATGAGCAGTCGGTGACTCGCCACTCACTGTATGTATTATGTATAGTTCGATGCAAACTTAATGGCGGCTCGGAACATCGCACTCTACGTTGCGCAGAACGTCGATTTTAGGTGTCAACGGGACGAGGTCGTCGGAGGACGGGGCATTACCTTGGAATTCTCGCTCACTCTATCGCTCGCTATCTCGTTTACGGGACTTCTGCAGCGCTCACCTAATCAGGGCTACCACTTTCTCACTCATTGCGCTTTCGAAGTTAGCGCTTTTTAGGGCAACTCAGCTCCTATTTTTATTATACAGAAACCGGATATAACGACATTGAAGGGAATGTACACAAGCACGTAGCCATATTAATAGCCAATAACCCATAAACACACAAACTAAACCAGAAGTTTTAAAATCAACCTGTAATTCACGCGGTGAACTAACGCACTGTACTGAATAAGTCGTAAAACATGCAAGGAAATGGTAAAGAGCTTAGGCTTAATAATTGACCTTAAGCAAAATATTCCTTCGTGTTATTAGTATAAAGGTCAAAATTGTTCGTAATGTTTTGTTTTGCTGCAATATGTAAACGGTTGGTCGTTATAGGCGATGAATATCAATAAAGTTTCATGGTTTAAAGTGATATGTCGCTGTATCCGATGTCGTTATAGCCGGTATGTGTATTTATTAGTTTATATAGAGATTCGGCCCGGACCGTACTATTCGGTTGTAATAACCGATCTGTCGTTATAAACGATGTCGTTATATTCGGTTTTGACTGTACAACTTCCAGCGCGAAATCTTGCATTTTTACGATATGCAAATATCCAAATCATTTTTACGTTATTTAATGTAAATTAAATTTAAATAAGCCAAAGGTAATATTTATCTCGTCATAGCAGTTGATTAAAATCTCATTAGCATAACTACAATATACATTCCTTTTTTAGGATTGCCCAACCTATATACTAGAATTTGAGGGTTTCGTAGTCAAACTGTAAAATGTTGATTGATCCTTGCTTGTGCGAAATCCTTCAGTTTATGTGGTACGACGCGCACTTGCTAGATATTTTTTTAAAATTTCGATCATGTAAAATAATCTAGCGCTTTTTTCCAACTCATTTAGCAAGCGCACGCGGACAGCCCTGCAGTCAAGCAGGCGAAGCTATACTTGTATTGAGCACGTCCGTACACAGTACACACACGCGCGTCTAAATCTAAGTACTAATGAGCGCAAAAGTGTGTTGTTTTTTGACCGACTTTTAAAAGGAGGAGGTTCTCAACTTGATCGGTTTTTTTTAACTTTTTTTATGTATGTACACCGGTTACTATGAGTTTTATAATCCGATTTACGTGATTCTTTTTAATTCATGTGGAACAGTTGCTATTTGCTCCCCTAAAAATTCAAGATACTATGGCTCGGTAGTTTTCATTTTATAAACATTTTTGTATGTATTTTTGTCCCATTCCCGTTTCTAGGGACTTATATTTCTTGAACGTGCGGCACCTTTCGTAGGCCTACCCATAGCTAAACACTAAAAAGTAACAAATAAAAAACTTCGTTTAAAAAACTAACTTCAAAAACTAAAAAGTATAAAATGACTTATTTTTAAAACTATTTTTAATTATAATATCTTACTTTTAATTGGGAGATGTTAGTGTAAGGAGTATGTATTCGCGCCTAGTCGAAGAAAGGTAGTAGTAAGTCTTCTACCTAAAATTATATTGATGCTTTCGAGCTGATTAGATGAAAACGAATGATGAATGACTAATGACGAATGGTGTTTGAGAGTAAGGCGTCAGGTTCCAGGTCCGTCCGAACCTTCGCATTTTAAGTATCAGTACCTATAAAATATATAACTCTTTATTGTACAACAATACAAAAAACAAATTAGGGTCTTAAACTATGTCTCATTATGAACTAAGGGTGGTCTTATCGCTAAATAGCGATCTCTTCCAGACAACCCCAGGAATGAATTGAGATTAAATGACGATGGTGGTATATATAATACATCGTACAATTTCTTACATTCCAGTAATAAATATAAAAATGCAGTATATACAGATGTTCTATATATTAAGTAGATATATACTTTATATAAATAACATGCAAAGACCTATCTACTAAAATATATGAATGTTTATAGATAAATATATATGTATACATACATAGAAATATCACCATATCATCATCGGTAGCGGCAGCGCGTTCCCATTTATAGCCTGACGGTAAAACAATTATTGTAGAAAGTTGAACTATGCGCAGTGGTGCTTAGTTTCAGTTTAGTATAAAGCTGTGAGCTATGGGAGTATGATACAAAGTCTGTCATATATATATATATTTAGTTATGTACTCCTTGACGTATCCGTCAACGGTGAACCTTGTCAGTGTGTCTGTGCGAGTGCAGGTGGCTAGCAAAATCAAATTTGATATAAAAGTTCTTTTCCAAGAAGCGCAATACAGCCATCCTGATGAGTAAGTAGTATGTATATATGCTGCTTTAGGAGATTTTGGGGCGGTTCTCTTTGATGTGGCGTTGCCTATCTGAGTGTAATGTCGACATGGATGACGTTGGAGCCGAAAGATACACATAAATAACGTATAGTTAGTGTATGATATACCATGTCAGGGTTCAAACCCGGGACTCCTGCGTTTTAGTGAGCTAGACAGGCAAAGAGACCACTCAACCACAGAAGCGTATATCAGGCGCAGGTGTGGGGGAGATGAAGGAAAATAATTGTGAGCTGGTTTTACCGCACTAGTCACGATTCGGCAGAATTTTTACCTATATAATATATAGGTAAAAATTCTGCCAGTATGATCATTATATATATAATATAATATAATATATATTATATTGTATTTCATATAATATAATATATTATCTAATATATAAAATTCTCATGTCACAGTTTTCGTTGCCATACTCCTCCAAAACGGCTTGACCGATTTTGATGAAATTTTTTGTGCTTATCCGGTATCTATGAGAATCGGCCAACATCTATTTTTCATCCCCCTATATGTTAGGGGTAGTCCACCCCTAATTTTTATTTTTTATTTTTTAGACAAAAGTTTTAATTTCTATTTTTTTATGATACAACATACAAAAATACATACAACCCTAGATTTTCAACCCTCTACGATCAACCCCTATTTTTTACCGGGCAGGACGACGTCTGCCGGGACAGCTAGTATTATATGAAAAACAGTTTGGTTCATAAACAATTGATAAACAGGAATTATTATACGTAATGATCGAAGGAAAATTTTAGTTTGAAATTTAATAATTGTTATTACCTTAATAACCTTAATTGGATGAAACTAACCTGCGTGGGATAACATTTTGGACACAATAAAGATGCTGAAAGTCGGGGTAGCGTAATGGCTAGCGCAAGCGTCTCATACTCAAAGGGCGCGGATTCGATCCTGGCCGGAATGCATGCACCACTTAGTCAGTTTTCTGATCCAATGTGCATATTGTTACAATTACCACGTACTAACAACGGTGAAGGAAAACATCGTGATGAAACCTGCATATCAATCAATATCTTTATTTCCAAGAATGTAGTTTATACAGGTGTTATACGATTGTAGATGCACAGTACATTCTACCACATAGTGGTGTACAAAATGTAAGAAATTTAAAATTAAATTAACATTAATATTCAAATTGAAAAGAAAGTCAATTTCCGATAATATATAAGCAAATAATGTCAAGAGAAAGAATAATAAATAGATCACTAAGATTTTCCATATAGATAATAAGGACAAGCACTTTTTTTAAGAAATTCATTTACAGACCTTACAGTATAGAAACTCTCCTTGATCAGTCACTTTTTTAAGACTACAGGGAATAAATTCATCGAGATAACCGATGTATCAAACCTGTCAAGCCGCCTTGGACAAACGTGGCGAGTATACTGTCTGTACCTCCCTATAATGGAAGACCCGAGCCCAGCAGTGGGATATTTATGGCCTGTGTGTGGGATATTATTATAAAGATGCTCATAAGTACTTAAGCACTTCGACCACTTGCATGTCATCATTTTATTTCAATTTATGACTGATTAAGTTTAAATAAAAAATGCTAGAACAATCTACAAGTTTGTGTTTAGGGTGATTAACCTGCGTTATTGCTGGCACCCAGGTTTCCTTTCAAAATATTGTAGCTTTACGCAGGTACACTAGGGGGCCTAAAGGGGGCATTTTTGGTGTATCGCTTAGTGATATTAACACGTGTCTAGGATATGCTGGTAGGTATGAGGAAAAAATAAAGTTCCAATTTGATTTGGCTTGTCATATTCGTAATACTAATCTCTGAAAATGCCAGAATACAGGCTATCGAACCGGTTGACCTGCGCTGTCGAACTTGTACAGGTGAACCTGTTCGCTGAACCGCAGCGTGTATGGCCGCCTTTATTTCGCCGGTAGTCACCAAATGCAGGTTTCTTTTTAACAACAACTCTTTATTGTACTACACCAACATAAAACAGTAACACATTGACGTATCTTAAAATTTGTAGGTTGTAGTAGAATGGGCGGCCTTATTGCTTTAAATAATCTCTTCCAGACAACCTTTGGATGGACAAGGGTCTTAATCACAATAAATTGTTGACGTGCAGCTTAAGACTATACTAATGATAAGATATGTTGTGTATCACCATGTTGTAATTTACATAAATGAAACACCGAGTTCTAGACAACAACTGACTTTAATACATATCATTCACCGTCACGATATCATATTTGGCGAGTACATGATTTGCCTCGCGCGCCTCTTGCACCGGTCTATCCCCATGTGCCCTTCGTGTACAATACTAAACTTTTCTTAACGATTGTGGAATTAGTACTAAACCATTTCTAAATATAACACTATCAACAATGAAAAATTCATGTCTAAAGGGCCAAAACAATTTTAATTCATTGGCAACTTGTGACTTATGATCGGGCCAACCTTTGTTTATGTACTCAGTCAATTTTATACAAACAGTATCCTTTTTGGATTCTTTTTTTAATGAGCGACAGTTTGTTGTTAGAAATAGGTAAACTATTTATAATCATGTGAATTTGATATAAATTATTCTCATGAACTTCATCGCTATATAATTCTGGCAATGGCGCGCGGGACAATGTATCCGCAATATACATAATAATATACTTGCCCGGCTTATTGTATTTACTATGTATATTTGTATGATAATAAATAAATATATATAAATATGTATGTATATATATAATATATGTATATATATATATATATAATATATATATATATATATATATATATATATATATATATATATATATATATATATATATATATATATATATTATATATATATATATATATATATATATACGTACATAGACATGCACTTTACTACTCTACTTTTTAATGTTTTTTTAAGTGTATAACTGCAAAAACATGCAATTTGCTCAAGAACTATAATACTCTCTCCACAATTGGTAGAAATTAAACACTTAGGGCCGCTTGCATAACGTTCCTCAAATTTATTTAAGAAACACTAAACGTATTTAACAGTCTTAAATACAATTAGCGTCTTGCACAACGTAAAATTTGGCGCTAAATATGTTTAAAGAATTGTCAATAGATTTGGTGTAAAACGTATTTAGGCAGTCTAATATGTTACCTAATTTCATTTAAAGGCGATCGTTACGCAAGCGACCCTTAATGTCAAATTTTAATCAGTACTGAGACTGTCCAAACATATATTTTTGTTATGTCATTTGTCATTTTTTGTTTATACTTTGTTCGATTGTATTGCTAAGAATTCTTCTGGAAGATGTTTATTACAGTTTTGGCGCTTTTCTTTGATAAGGTCTAACACAAATTTTAGAACAAAATTTGGAAAAGGATGGGATGTTTTAGTTATGATTGGGATAGGAAAGAAAAGTACAAGATTATACAATGCTATACTATAGTATATAATACATAATTATTGTATACATATATATACACAGCTATAAGTACATTATCGCGGATCTCTCATGGGTGATCATCAAGTCTCCAATGACCCTTGGGTAGGATGATGCTCACCAGTGGGAGGCGTGTAGTTAGTGACATACACATATAAGACATATTATATCTATGCAAACTCAGTTACAGAATAATATTGAATCATATGAATCTTGTATCAGTTTAGTGCGTAGTAATTAAAGCAATAGGCACATTGCTCAATAGGTTAAAAAAGTATCTAAGCGATTTCTTTTTATTGAATGAGTTCAGCAGATAGGCAGACGGCCTGAAAAGCGGCTATATTTGCCTATAGACATTTGTAACACCAAAGGTGCCACCAATGTGATACCGCTCTACAAAAAGAGTCTCGCCACTAATGCTGGAACTGAACTCAAGGTTGATATGGCGACATTCTCTTGACCAGGGGTGGTACCCATCCAGTCGGGCAAATGACTACTACTACGGCGGCAGGACATTGTATTCTTTCTCCGTTCATGTACGGATAGCAGTGTATGTTTGCCAGCCAGGATTTGAACCCGCGTCTTTTGACTTCAGGACGCGAGCGTTAACCCGTAAGCTACCACGGTAAATAATATTGGAACACATTATTATGTGGCGTTTACTCGTGCTGCCACTTTCCCAAATACTAGCCTTAGAAATGGACATAATATAAAATAGCATAAGATACAGATAGCCGTGTGTTTCGAGCCCACATTAGCTAGGTTAAGGTACTTACATCCGATGTATGTGATAATTATCTTACTTCTAGGCTATTATATTTTTATGTTATATAAAGAATAACATATATACCTATCAATTAAATTCTTGTAAAGATAAACTCGAGTTAATATTGCAATGATAAGTTTGATAAGATAATTACAGTTCTTTACGTACCTACCTACATTACAGGCATGCGTTTGTATAATGACAATATTTATACATAAAATTCGGCTCCTGTATGTTTCTGTCTGTAAAATTCAAAAAATATTTTTGTATTGAACAAAACCAACAGCGCATATTAAAATAATAATAATTATTATACAAGCAAACAAAAAAGTACTTAAAAATATTATCTGATAAAACGAGCAAAATTTTGTGTAAACGTATAATAAATGTACCTATAGATGAATTGATAAGTGAAATAAGTATATAAATACACATATAAATAATTATTAATATATATACGTTAAGACATAGATAACAAAGAGATATCTAAAATATCTATACTATATATTTATTCTCACTATACATTATCTACTCACTTATCCTCATTCTTTTTTCTGTAGGCGTCCCTCAACTAAATACAGAACAAACACCTGTACATACATCTTGTTTTTACAATAAGTCTTTTACCGTCCAGGCTCTGCGTCTTTAGAATGAGCTATCTATTACTATAAAACGAGCCAAATCCTTATTGTGTACAAAAAACTGGTTCAGAAGTATTTCACAAAAAAATCTACAAGTCCATATAAAAGAACGTACGTTCAAATGCCATAATTTTAATTACTGTTTAAAACATTATTTATAGACTAATGACTCGCCAAAAAATAACGCCATAATTTGCAACTCTAATACAAAATCTAGGCGGCTTCGAATTTCTGTATGATAATAAGAAGTATTTGAGTTGGTTTGACTGATAACTCCCCCCCCTATTACAACGCAAGCATAATAACACTATTTCCTTTGTGCCGTTTTACACACTCAGAGAGCTTAAGTGATGTTTAAATTTAAAAACGACTGAATTATTACTATTATGTTATGTAATAATAACAATCTATTGTTGATGAATAGTTCACGCGATATATATACGTATATAAATAAATAAATGAATGATATGAATCATTAAGTGACTCTGATTGAGGACGGGTAATTAAACATAAGAACACGTTATAATTAGTTAATAAATAAATACACACATTCAGTCCAGTTTTTGTGGCTTTCAAAGCCTGTATTATAGACCCCAAAAATACATAAAAGAATTCTAAAAAATCCAAGGTGACTCAGTAATCATAATAATTACGAGTATATGTATCAACCAAAGATGTGTTTCTAACAAACATATTCGTACATCCTATCATATAAACATTATTGGCTTGGATTGTATTGTTATATACTTACACTTACTACCGCACTCACAAAGCTATAATCGTGACATTAAACACAAATTTTAATACAAAATATAACAAGAAAAATATAATTGTTATTTAATATTAACGAACCATTATGCAACTCTGAGTATGGCAGAAGAAACACCATAATTATATAATCAAAGGGGAGTTAGGACATGTGACGCATTTACATAGTTCATGGACTGTGTTTAAAGAATAACAAGAATATTCATGCACATGGAACAACAAAGGATCAAGATGCATTGAGGAAATAAATCTTTAAAACGTTCGCAGTATTAAGTAGGCGTAGCTTCTTTTAACTGACAATGATATTAAGTTGAAATTCATATCACCAATGCATAATTAATATACTGATTTATATAAAGCGCAAGCTCTGATAACATATATTGCAACGTTCCAGACAACTGGTTTATTATAAACAATGAAACATACAAACAATTAACTTGGGAAATTTATGAGGACTTTCAATATCTCACCTTTGACCACTTCGCTGTTGTGCACGTTTTGGGTGACGAATTTGTTTCCAATGTGGACTTTCGAGAATCTGGTGACGTTGAGATTGGCAACGCCGGGTGCAGCCCAAGAGGAGGACGGCGCAGCCCGGTTGTCCATCATCACCAGTTCGGAACCGGCGCTGGAGCGCCCCATGCCTACTTCGTGCTCTTGCAGCTCCCGTTCTCCGTCGCTTTCGCTCCACATCACTGACACTGACCGATAGGGAACCCGCGTGAGACACTGAGACGGATGACGCACTGAGGCGATTGCCTAAACGCAGGCGACAGCTCACTACGTGCTCCGCAGCGCGACTAACTCAACATTTCAACAATTCGCAAATAGTATATAATCATTCTACAATTTTAGGCGAACATAATCATATGTTTATCTAAAGTCTCACATATTAATGCTATCGTTTTGCCAAAACAGTGCTAAGACCGCTTAAGGACAGATTTTAATTTTTTAATGGTCAAAACAAGATGGCCGTCGTGCTCGATCCGTAATTACGTCAAGGATACAAGAACTCGCGATTGGATGTGGGGACTGGGGAAATACGTCTGATAGACCTTTACTAGCGTGAAAAAAATGTTTATAGTTTGCGCTGATAATAATGAAGCTGCGTGATAAGATGCAGTTTATGAGCAGCCACAGTAATTATTTCCAAATTGCCTCTTTGATTCAATAACGTGATAATTTTGACAACTCATTTTTAATGATTAAAATCTCCTTTACCGATTGCTTCTCTCAAAAACATGTTTTCGTTTATAATGTGATAAATTATATATTGACAGTAAAAATGTGTTCGTGTCGACATATTATTTTTTTAAGTTATAAAATTGTGTGTGCAGTTCACATGCAGTAGAAGTGAAACAAAGGGTTACAAGGGGTGGGAGGGATTCTAAATTTTGTGACGTCATCTTTCATATATTATATCGTTAATGCATTTTAATTTATATTACCGACCGGCTCTTTTTAATGTTTACATCAATGAATTGTGTCTCCTTGAGATATCGAACTGCAGAATATTTACATCAGCAGATGAAACAGCTCTTCTGGTACGTGGTTCATCATGGGATGAAACTAAAGCAAATGCAGAAATGGCTCTATCACGAGTGATGCTATGGTTATCATCAAATCGACTAACCCTAAATATGAGCAAAACTTCTTTCGTGCCCTTTTCAATCAACTCTAACAACCTTGCCCTCATCGCAGGAATATTACCTAAAGGCGCATTCCTGTATTAATTACATCTCTAATTGTAGCTGTCCAAATATTTCTAGTGCTACTTCTGTTAAGTATTTGGGAATTCAAATTGATAATACACTGAAATGGGATTTATATATTAATACATTATCTAACCGCGTGCGGAAACTTATTTATGTTTTTAAAAAAATCAGAGATGTTACAGATTTAAAGACTTTGAAAATGACGTATTACGCATTATGCGCATCACTATTAACATATTGCAATATTTCATGGGGAGCGGCAACTAAGACTTATCTTTTGAAGCTTGAAATATCTCAAAGATTGGTATTAAAGGTTATATTTAAAAAACCTTTCCGATATCCAACGCATAAACTATATCAGAAGACATCACTCCTTACTATTCGCCAATTGTTTATTTTAAATGTAATCTTAAGAGCTCATTCAAAACTAAATTTTGATCCTTCAATTTACACACGTAAACGACGCTCCGACAGAGTGTACCCTACCGTAGCTTGCAGAACATCTTTCGCTAAACGACATTATAACTTCATTCATGGACCCTTGTATAACACAATTAATAAACAATTAAAAATATATTCTCTATCTAGGCATGAAGTAAAGGTCAAACTATCCAAATGGCTACAATCACATGATTATAATAATACAGAAAAACTACTAAGTAACCTAACAAATTAATTTTTCATCAACTAAATATTATATCAAATATATAAATTATGTGCAAAAGCAACAAGCATAGCGACTAATATAAGACACAAATATATAAATGTACTATTTTTTCTGGGTATAAGCAATTGTAAATTCGCATTCAGATGCACACACACACACATACATACACACAAAAATAACATGATTGCACATACGCCATCTGAGCAAACACTTAACAGATCCCTGCTTTTTTTTTTACGAATATTTTGATATCTATTATTAGTTTTTCATCTCAACCCTATTAGTACAGTAATTTAGTAAGGGGTTGAGAATTTCAAAATTTATGTTTACTTTAGCCTTTAATGTATTTTGTATTCCGCTGTAACCGAAAGTTGCCAAAGTCAACTGTAATTTACAGGTTGAATCCTAGTTACGGGACTTTGATAGCTGACGGACGGCTCAAAATTATTATTTTATTTTTCTCCATTGTTATCTAAAGTGGCTATGAATAAATGAATTTTGTTTTTATTTTATTTAAGCTTTAAAACACGAAATTTGAAGCATTAACGAACATCTTCAAAACATTTCCAACTCTATCTACATGAGCATCGTGTTTATTAAATATAATGTATTCTACCTTATTCTCTCGCAGGCTTAGTCCTATAGATTTATGTACTTATCTATTTTTAGTGTCGTTTTTTCGTTTCATCGAGTTTCAAAGCACAACGATACTAACGAAGTTTCAATTCAAAAACTCTTCTGTAAAATTTTAGTTTTAATGATATCACGTTATTAAAGTCAAGGGACGATTTTATTATTTAACTATATTTTAAGATGAAGAAACGTTCTTATTTGTGAAGGGCAGTGAATTGACCAATGTCACTTTAGAATATATATACGAGACAGCGCGTCGATTTCATTTTGACCTTTGGTCATAAGCGGTAGATACCATGATTAAGTTTGGCTCAATACATAATGACGTTCTATTCTAGATTATAGTCATTGTTTTTTTCTAGTTTAATTATTACAAATATAATAATGCTATTCTACGAGCAATTCACAAATGGTTACACATCATAAATTTAATACATTTATAGCAGGCGCAAATTAAACTTCTTATCTAATATATAAAATTCTCGTGTCGCGGTATTTGTAGTTAAACTCCTCCGAAACGGCTTGACCAATTCTCATGAAATTTTGTGTGCATATTGGGTATGTCTGGGAATCGAACAACATCTATTTTTCATCCCCTTAATACTCCAACCCATTTATGTTTTTTAGATATTATTTTTTTTATTTTTCTACGATCAACCCCTATTTTTTATTGGGCTGGACGACGTCTGCCGGGACAGCTAGTTTTATACAAGTTTGTATTTGTGTTATTTAGGTACTTTCTACATAGAAAGCTATAAAAATGAAAAATTGACGAAACGATAGAAAGTTTTACTTTCTCAAAGATATTTGCTATTACGTGGTAGCGAAGTGATAAACTATTTTTAAACACATAGACTATAGGCTGTAGATATATATCGGTGACGTAGGTGTTAATTGAGAAAATAGCTAAAAGATTAAAACTCTAGTTCAGTCTTGAGTAGACAGACGCAAGGCTGCTAGACTATTTGTTTTCAATCAGATACACTTTGGGGATTTTATTTTCGAACTGTAGATGGTGGCAGTTCCATCCCCGACTTACAATTAAGCAACCAGATCAACCGATTTGAGCCACCGTTATATGCTTGATACACCAGTTAGGAAGAAGCGCATCGCTTCTACTTTTCTGGTGCATACCTATTGCCTGGTATGATTTGCTGAAGTCTATTTTTTCTGTATAAATAATCTTGGAATTTTTAAGTCTGGAGTGAATAACTATCTTGGGCTTAGTGTGCTCCATCGTGGACGACTCGTCAGTCAACGTCAGCTGAGACAGTGCTCAAACGCGTCTTTACGAATGTAAATAAATCGTCGTCAGGCACTCTTAGGCACTCCCTACGTTTGCGGTTTATGTACTTAAAATATTAATATATACAATATGTAACACTTTTAAAATATTGTGCAGCAAACCCTACCCGAGCTTTGTGCTATATTTCTCTCTCCATCCCAAGGTTGTCTGGAAGAGATCGCTACTAGCGATAAGACCGCCATTTGTACCTAATGCTGTTCTCATGTATTATTTCATAAATTTTATTATACAATAAAGTATATTCTATTCTATTCTACTATGAATAATGTACTTTGCATATTGCCGAAGTTTACCCTATTGAATGCAGAGCAGAAGAGCTAAAAGCTTCAACTGCTTGCGATGGCAGAATTTTATAAATCATAAATGTTTTATGATATATAATGAGAATACAATAAAGAAAACCTGCATGCTTATGCTTAATAATTTATATTGTATATATAAAATAATCGATATGAATGTATAACATGAATATTTACAAGAATTTAAGGTTATATAAGAACTGCTTTCTGTGCTAAAACAACAGGATATGGTGATATTTGTTAAAGAATTTGTAATTGTGACGTCACATACGTCACCTCTCCCACGGGGTAACCATCATCGAAGCATCAAAAAACTTAAGACAATCCCTATCGTATTAGAAGTATTTTAAGATATACAATATAAATTGTACCTTTTAAGACGAGGAGAAATTAACTTGAAGACTACCCGCCGAAGCAAAACCGCGGGGTCAACACGAGTGAGGGATTCACCATAGTAAAGTAAGTAATAATATAACAAATAATACCAAAAGAAGTGTTATGACTACTCAAATCTACGATACCAACTAAAACCTCTCAGTATTTCATCCTTCCCTTTTTACAAGGACTACGGAAAAACGGAAGCAGGGCAAACAAGGCGTTGCTGGCACACGGGGAGCTGAGCTTCATCCACTACCGAGAGGAAGAAGGCCCCCGGCATCTTCGCCTGGGATGGTTTATGATTCGCTCCCATGGGAGAAGCTGAACGCACGTGGAACACGACGCCTCGTTATCTCGACGGTATAAGTGGCGGGTAGGAACCCTTCCCCAGAGGACAGTGGACAGTTACAGTGGTCGAAGGTCGATGGACGTTCTCCGATGCTGGCGGATATTCCTCTAAGGTGAGCGGAGCTAGACGGTATGCTCCCCAGTATCGCCTCCTCCTTGGCGAAAATTACACCCCCGCAAAAGGAGGAGACGATGTCCCATACGGCCTGGCTCCGAACCATGTCCCGGACTACAATATAAATTGTACGTCATATAAACTAGGTCCACCGATATTAGCTGCCTATATGTTTTATCAATTCTGTTAGAGTACGTTCTTTGAATGTCACACATGTGAGTAAAAATTACATCTACTTCCTATTCCATGTTCTTGCTGTTTTCAGAAGAAGAAGCATTAAGAACCGCCCCCCCCCCCCCTCCCAACAAGACGTCTGGCTAAAAATTCTTTATTTGTCTGTCTTAATCTTTTTTTTTTAACTGAATTCAAACCACCATGTTCTATAGGTAAAATACTTAAATAATTAATCAATTATACGAAGTTGGTATCATCTTCTCTTAAACGCTTAAAGAGTATTTAAGTGAGGAATTAAGCATTTCAAAAGCTTATTACAATTGTAGCGGCTCAAGGTCTCAGGCTTGTTATGAGGCCTCGAGCATATATTAGTTCTGTCTTAAGATTTCACTGTTTGATGTCACACGCCTGTGTTAGTTAAATGTTTATATTGTTTTGCTAATATGAGCGAAACCCATTTAAATAAGTAATGAAGAGACACGTCATGGAACATAATGTTTTGGTATTTTGCTTCTAACATTAAAATTAAAGGTATTTCTCGATTTGTCGGTGACTGCAGCAGTGATGTGAAATCAGCATGCTCGACATAGGCGGTACAGAAAGCTTACCGAGCTCCTATTTCTGTGAGTATTTCCTGATTGGTTCGCTACGTGCCGCTGACGCACCAGACCAATTAGCAGTCTAATACGGTATAGTATACAGTAACAATATAAAAAAGCTGACAACAAGCCTCCACCTATTAATAAAATAAAACTCGCATACATGACACCGAGAGATATAATAAGAACTCGACTGTTAATGTTTTCGAAAAATTCTTGAGCCAGTGTCCGATTAATAGACAGATTGACAGTGTGGCGGTTATGACGATTATGTAAAGGTTCTGTTTTTCCAAAATAGCTTTTATATTTTTTGGAGTCGAGTAGTCAGGCACAGTAGACAGGTACAATAGACAAGTACAGTAGACTGATCCCTCTACCTCATCGCCCTAAATGTTGGCAACGCGTTGGTTCCCCATCGGTGTCGCAAACGCCTATAGGCGATGTTAAGCACTGTTGATGAACTGGCCTGTTTTCCAGCCTCGCAATACAAAAAAAACAGGCCGATCTCTGGGGTTGGCACCTGTTTTAAAGAAAATATATTTTTGTAACTTAGCCTTATTTCGATAAGCATCAACATGTGCAGGAATTGTCGCTCGCCTCGGCCCCGTCGCGTCTCTTGCTGTTCCCGCCACCAATGAGTCGCAGCATCTCATGACAGTTGTGTTCATATGTTAACAAAGTTCATATGTAAAAATATGGTACTTTTGGGAAATTGAGGGGAATATAAAATTAGGGCTGCTTGCATAACGGTTTTTATATTTATTTCAGAAACTCTAAACGCATTTAGCACCCTTAAATATGATTAGCGTCTTGCACAACGCAAAATTTGTCGCTGCATATGTTTAAAGAACTGTCAATACATTTTGTGTAAAACGTATTTAGGTAGTTTAATATGATTAACTAATTTTATTTTTAAGGCGATCGTTATGCAAGCGGCCCTTGGTTTTAATTAATTATTTTATATTCAATTCGTTTCATTATTGAATTTTGCATGTGTTATGAGTTATCACTATCGACTATCGCTCTTTATAGAGCGCGAGAATTGAATTAATGTAGTACATTTAGTACTACATTATTTTTCTACAGTATAGTAGTTAGTATAGCATAGAAAATTGGTTAAAATACAATACGATGCTATCTTATATATATAAATCTCGTGTCACGATGTTTGTCCGCGATGGACTCCTAAACTACTCAACCGATTTTAATCAAATTTGCACACCGTGTGCAGTTTGTTCCAGCTTGAAAGATAGGATAGTTTTTATACAGTTGGAACCAGTAGGTGGCGCTGAGATCGGGTTCTAGAATCCTCTTAACAAAGGGGAGCAATTTTGTTTTTGTTTGAGTGGGTCCCCGGATGGTTTAAATCCACAATTGGAACCGGTAGGTGGCGCTGGGATCGGGTCATATTTTTTCAGAGCAGGACAACGTCTGCTGGGGCCGCTAGTATATTATAATACGGTTGCGAACCCTACTGACTTCCCACTTGATGAGCCACGTGCCAACCAACGTGCTGCTGAACTTGAGGAAATTCAGTGATCCTTTAAAAAAAGTCCTGGTCAAGGAAAACCTCTGGTGGAAGTCATAGTCTTCATTCCAAATCTCAACAGTGCGCAAGAGAAAAGTTCTTGGAAAATGTTTCGTACATGAGATTATTGGATAAGGAAAAGAGAATGAACACTCAGATACGGTAGTGGCAAAGAGACGAGGAAACTATTTTGAATAGTTCTCCTCTACGTAAATTAAAAAATATTGGATTAACACTTTATGTAAAATCAAAAGAAAGTTGAAAATAGAAAAACATTATCTCTTTAATATTTAATCCAGCTCAATCAGTCAATATGACAGAATTATTAATATTTTACGAGCGTTTAACAATTCGTGATAAGTCACTAAAAGATTTTTAGGGGAACTCCCTTTAAGCATTCGATTGCTAAATATGTCAGTTGAAATATTGCCCTAATACGTACTTATCGAAATACGTAATAGCGGAAAGTCCCGGATTGGCTAATCCGGGACAAATTTCTTCTACTTTTTCTGAAGACGCGATTTATCAAAATTATCCCTCTCTCTTTTTCCATATCTCAAAACTGAACGAGTTTGAGTTTGATCGAGTGCCTAATTTATTCTTAAAAGATGATTTAGTTCTCATCACAATCGGCCCTGCCATTCTCTTGTGAATATTTATTGCTATTTCGTATCGTTGATGAATTTTGAGTTTTGGTCTCGGAGGCCCAATTAAAAAATTTACCTGTATAGCTACCTAATTATACAAGAAAAATAATTGTTACAGACATGTATTTCGTTTCCGATGAAACGATATGAAATCATAAAGATTGTGTCTATTTTTATATTTAGCATCGATAACCTAAAAATAGTATCATGATTTAATTTTCGGTTGTAAATCTGCACAAAACAAGTCTAGAATGATCAAGGTATTAAAAGATCATAGAGTCTTTTTTTTTTAAATTTTCTATATACATAATTTCCTACGGCTGGGCGGCCTATCGTAAGAAGAGACAAAACAACCCACAGCCAGGTGGTAGGGTATTTGCTCGACTGGATGACGACCACCTATGCTCTAGTGTATGCCGCCATAACAACCTTGTGTTGTGTTGCGGTTGTTAGATAACCCATTTATTGAGGATTGAGGTTCATCATCATCATCGTCCGAGCGTTAAATCCCGGTTGCGTTCGGAGCGTTCACTCCGACGCCCAGGGTCCGCTTTCCTGCTTTTTCTACTCCACTTCGCGCGGTCTTCAGCATCCCCCGTTTTGAGACCATTGGCACGCATGTCATCCTTCACGACGTCAAGCCAGCATTTCTTGGGCCTTCCCCTTCGACCGGGACCTGGCGGAGGCGGCATGGCTAGACATTTGTTCCCCACGTAATTAGCCGGTCTGCGTAAAACGTGGCCGTACCAGCGTAAGCGACATTCTTGCAGTTTGTCTGCTATGTCACGGACATGAAGACTGCCACGGATGCGGGAGTTCCTGACCCGGTCTTTCCGCGTCACTCCGCACATCCATCGCAGCATATTCATCTCCGTGACACGCAGCTCTTGCTTGTGTCGCTCAAGTACAGGCCACGCTTCACTGCCATACAAAAGGACAGGTCTGATGATGGATTTATAGAACTGTCCTTTTAATTTGACCGGCATTTTGGGTCACAAATGACACCTGTCACCTCACGCCACTTGGCCCAAGCTGCTGTGATACGGGCCTTGACGTCGAGGTCGATATCCCCGGACGCACTAAGGACAGATCCCAAGTACTTAAACTGATCCGTGCGCTCGACCGTATCTTCGCCTATGCGCACGGATGTGGGATCTGTAGTGTTGCAGGCCAAGTACTCAGTCTTCGCCACATTTAGTTTCAAACCGCCGTTCTCTAGCGATCTCTTCCACGCATTTACACGTCCCACCAGGCGCCCCCTGTCCGTTATTGAGGATTGAGGTTACAGGCTATAAATCATCACGCTAAGAGCAATAGGAGCGGAGCACCAATGAAGAATGTTTCAAAATCGCGGGTGTTTTATACCTTCCTTTCCACGCGAACGAATTCGCGGGCAGAATCTAATCTTATATATAAAAACGAATCGCAAAATGTGTTGGTACGCGCATAACTTTTTTTTATAGCTGGAGTACAGAAAAAAGGCTGACGGCCCACCTGGTGGAAAGCGGTTACCGTCGCCTATGGACGTTTCCAACATCAGAGATGTCACTAACGCGCTGCCGGCCTCGAAAAAATTTTATGACACCCTTTTTGAAAAACTCCATATCGTAGCGCTGTGGGAAAACCTCGGCCGGGAGCTCATTCCAAATCCCCACGGTACGTAAGAGAAACGTTCTACAGAACCGATGCGTATATGAGCGAAGTGTCTCGAGGAAGTGGGTGTGAACTCCCAACCAATGGCGAGCAGTGCGATGGTAGAAAAAGGACGAAGGCACCATTCTAAACAGTTCTTTGGAACACTCCCCGTTATACAGTCGGTACAATATGCAGAGAGAAGCAAAGTCTCTCCTAAGGCCAAGCGTATCTAAGCCGTCTGTGAGTATGGCATCAAAAACGCGGACGGCTTGACGTTGAATACAGTCCTGGGGATTAAGTTGGCAGGCAGGTGCTCCAGCCCAAAGGTGTGAGCAGAACTCCATATGCGGCCTTACCTGGGCTTTATAAAGCACAAGGCGTTGCCGCGGTGTGAAGTACTGCTTGGACCGGTTTAGCACTCCCAACTTCTTGGAGGCAAGTTTTGCCTTGCCTTCAAGATGGCTCCTGAACTGTACATCATTCGCGATGTCAACACCGAGAATCCCAATACTTTGGAGGTGGTAAGGGGAGTTCCTTGCAACTGAAGCGCTTGCTTGAATGGAGTTTTTTTGGCAGAGAATACGCAGACCTGTGTCTTCTTGAGGTTGAAATGGACAAGATTCTGTCTCCCCCATTTTGAGACTCTCTCCAAAGAATGCTCAACTTCAGACACAAGTCTAACCCGACTTTCCTCCACAAATGATCGAGGGACATTTGCACGACCAGAGTACTGCGCATCGCCAGTGATGTCATTCACATAGCAATGAATGTTGCGAATAGACAACATATCATTGATATGCAAGATGAACAACGTTAGCGATAGCACACAACCCTGGGGCACACCAGCGTTGATGGGCTTGATACTAGAGCAGCAACCGTCGACAACGACATGAATGCTGCGCCCATCAAGAAAGCTGGATAGCCAGGTGCAAAGTCCCTCAGGTATCCCATACGATGGCAGTTTCGATAGAAGAGCTCTGTGCCAGACCCGGTCGAAGGCCTTAGCAATATCTAGGCTGACTGCCAGTGCTTCCCCTTTGCTCTCAATGGCTTCAGCCCAACGGTGGGTTAGATAAACCAAGAGATCCCCAGCTGAGCGACCGTGGCGGAAGCCATATTGCCAATCATTTCGCAGCTGGGAATCGTGCAGGTAATCCAGAAGCTGCGCGTTGATAATACGCTCCATCACCTTTGAGAGCAAAGAGGTTATTGCTATAGGCCTATAATTCGATTTTGTTTTTGTGTCATGAAACAAAGTCTTTCAGGAATTCAGAAAATATGGCGGTACGAAGTTCGCTGGGTTAGCTAGTACGTTATATGTTTCTCAAGACCACGGGTCTTTTTTATTTCAAGCGGGGGAAATGCTGTTTACGCACAATACTGGGCCCTGGCAAGGGATCAGACCTTCATCGGTCAGGAGCGGCATTACTGCATGCAATAGTAATCCACCCGCGATCGACCAGCTTGTGTGGCGACTCCGAGGCACTGCACGGGCAGCCCCCAATACCCACTAAAACCACCCTCCTCCCATGTGGCCCGCGCTTTTGTGTAGGAAAGGTTGAGACTTAGAACAGAGTTACGCCCAGCCGAAGACCACGGGTCTTAAGCGAGCCCTGGTTAAGACTATTCAATGTACTCTTTGGTAAAGACCTTCGAAAGAATGAAAGTGGCTGAAAAATTAAGAAGATTAAGATAGCCCCGTGCCTTCTTCATGTAATGAGGAGGAATGAATGTCGTACACGACAAAGGTATTTTGCCATTGTCATCCCATAATGCCAATTCCAAAACATGCTGGGATATGGAACAATTTATGACGTTCCCCATAGTGACCTGCATTATTTTATATTTTCAAAAATTTTGATATTATTTTAACACCCTTAGAGACCATCTGAGTACAAGCAATATAATCCTGACATTTACCATTGCCAGCCGTTGTACATATTTTAGAAATTGTTTCGTAATTGTTCTACAAGTTTTGTCTTATGATTTAGTGAGCAAAAGAATTTATTGTGTTTTTGGACATGGGTTCTTCTCAGAAGGGTTTGGTTCGTATTATTAGTGTTTTCGTGTATTTGTTCATATTATATATAATAGTGATCGATCTGACAAAATAAATCAGTGTGTGTGTGTGGATAGAAACAGTGTGAGTAAAAAGTAAGTTTGAGTGTGTATAGAATCAGCGAAGTGTTAAGAATTGTAGAGGACGATAAAAGTAACATTCCAATTAAACGACGGTTAATTCCTCCAGAACCTTCTACAGGCTTCCACCGAAAGCCTGTCGGAGACACGCTACAAATCTTTATAAATATTGTTACGAGTTTAGCGGGACTCGAATTAAAATGCCGTTGGAATTATTATAGACTTTATTAGAACTATACAAACACGTATAACACAGGTAAAAATATGACCGAACACAACAAGTACAAACGTAATGCAGAAGGTCAAAGCCCGTCACCTATTAGATTCCCAGTTGTAGTACACACGTCTTGCTTCACTCGTGGTTCTCGCTCGACTGCCACCTTCAGTCGGGCTATTGTTTTATACTGCACAAATGCAATATATCCGCCTGCAACGTGGACCGAATTTCCTAGAATCAGCTTGTACTTTAAAATCCGTAACACTTGGCTAATGATAACAATACAACAAAAGGCCGTATGCCAACTAAGTAAACAAAAGAAAACTATCATAAAATAATAATAATAGTTTCAATGTTATTAGCACAAATGCCGACGGGTAATAAATGTGCTTTGTTTCAGATATGAAGGTGGATTTTGTTTTTGTCGAGACATGAGTTTAACATTCTTCCCGGCATGATAAACAAACTTTACTTTGATCCAGTGGCTTACGCATTTGCCGCCAGTAGGCTATTTCTCATATTGTCTCCTCTAACGACCTTCTACATTTCGATAAGACTCGACCATTTCGTTCACAATAATCTTAACTACAATGTTTTGTCGATAAAATGTTTCATGATTAGTGCTCTATCTTCCTAATTCCACCATTCTCGAAATTTGTACGATTGTAAACTAGGGAATCGATATGTCTGTTCACGCTGCCGCCAAACACGAGTACTATATGCGAATTGTAGAGAAAGATATCCAAGCTGTGAAAGATAGTACGTGTTGAATTGTTTCTGTGGTTTCAATAACAATTAGGTTATAATATTATATAGCGCTGTATATATATATTTTTGTGGGCAATGCGTACCGCTCTTAAAGGAAGTGTTGAAAACATCGAAAAATTACCACAAACACTGAAAAATGCAAGAATTTAAAAAAATAAGAATAAATCAATTTCTGTAATCTTTAGAAAACTTTGGATTTTCTTTAATAGGTCGCAATTATCTAAATACAAAACCTAATCTATCTTTCCCGAATAGTTACCGCGTCGCCTAATACGAAATGTGCGATGCTCTTCAAGAGCTAAATGAGCTGAGTTTAGACTTGTAGAATTGTGATATAAGCCTAATGAGGGTTTATCAGAAAATTTACAAAATATTAGACTTACAACTTGAAAAACATTTTGATCCGAAAATAACACCTAAATTGACTCCAGGCTACTTTTTTCCAGGGGAAATCCGCTTGAGGACCGGCCGCCGTGGGGAAAGCGCGGTGGGTCGTGTCGAGGTGGCAGTAGCACTTCCGCAGGAATGTTATTGCCACACCGCGGTTGGGGGATACCCACTAAAACCCCTGGCTGATCCTCGTTGCGTCCCATGTCCGGACTGTGAGGGTCGCTCACGCATTCACCTCCAGCCCGTGAACGGGCCGGTCCCTCAATTGCAAGCTGGAGAACTGGGCTTCTCCGACTACCTCGGGTCTCACCGCGAGGCGAGTGTTCGCGTCCCTATTCGGCTATCTGGCCTTTGTGTACGAGGGACCCGATTCCCCTACAGGTCCCCCGCATGGCCGTAGCCTAGGGCGGTTAGAGGTCGTCATTCACGACCCTCCGTCGCCGCCGTCGGTTTTGGCGGGAGGAAAGTGTGCTGACTCCAGCCTACTCACCCTACTGATATCAACTGATATGCTGGTATGCCACGACTCTGATCTGGTTTCTGCAATCAATTTCAGTTGTCTGTCATAAATATTTACCACCATACAAGTCAAGATTGCTTAGTATGGGAATATACGTGTAAGATTGGGTTTGTTAATTTATAATTAAAAATAAAACAAACTTATAACAATTTCTACGTTTATTTTCATCACAATTTCTTTACATTAACTTATTACGCAAAAAATATCATTTACCAAACAATAATGATTACCTTAGTAAAATAGAAATTGAATTAGCCTTATAGTGCTAAAACTAATTGAATTAAAATGTACATTAATATTATTCCTATATTTATAAAATTAAAATTAATTTTAATTATCACGTGGTTTTGTTTGCCTGCCCCGTGTACGCAATTCATTTAAAAAAACTAACATATCATTTGTTTTGTACTAAAATAAAGTGTTTGCAGTAATCATGATTTAAAATTTGATTTTAAATACATTACATAAGGAATAAAATAACACACAGACAGGCAGCCATGTTTTTATAAATCTATAAGCAAAATATAACCCAAAAATGTAATTAATCTACATTAATATAATAAATGAAACAATTTTATAAATGAAATTGTCCTCATTGTATTGTAGCTTAAAATATTTTAGTGTAAATACAGAAAGTGTTAAGTTTATGTAAGATAAGAAACAAATATTGTACATTTCGCCCAATTTCCTCGGAATAGGTACCTCTGTATTGATAAAGCAATTATCAGGGCCTTCATATTATTATCGATGTAATCAAGTAATCTCTTTTCACTGTGATACCTATATTATTCATTGCATTTGAGCGGTTATGTTATTATTCCATTGTTTGGTATAGGGTTGGCTACTAGCGAAAACTGGAATTTTGCTGCTTTATTATAATTTATGATATTTGCAATCATGCATTTTTGAGTTATATCATAGCTTATACAGCAACTATAGTCAGAATGTAGTTATTTCAGACATGAATCTTAATAAAATTGCGAGACTCGTATGCCAATAACTATCATCTACTAGAGTTTCAATGCAGACCTTACTTACTTATCTACGTATTTATAAGCTTTTTTTAAATATAATAATTATAATATTAATTTATTTGATCTAAGTATCTTAAATATTAATAAATTTGTTACCACTATCGAATCTATAGTCGCAATAATAATAAAAAATGATTAAAATAATAAATTCACAAAACATTAAAAAGTCCTCGATCTAAGACAATGAGCTACCGCCACATTTAATAAATATAAATAATAATATTTTCATGTAAATAATAGTTTATTTTGTAAAAATCAGTTAAAATGCCGATATTAAAATAGACAAAAGTCAATTTATATATAAATTAATTATTTATAGAAATTGTCACCTTCATTAAAATATTCTATAAGACATGTGTGTATGACCTGAAAGTAATGAATAAAATTGGTTGAATTAAGAAAACCTGTTAAGTCTGTTTTCAAAATAAAAATAGCAAGGCCCTACACCATGTAATTTTAGTATACATACCTGTAGGGGGGGGGGGGGTTGATAATCAGATCTAAAAAAATAAAAACGTTCCTTAATGACTTATTTAAATTGTCAACCTATACTAATGTTATAAAGAGTAAGATTTGTATGTTTGTAAGGAATAAAGTCAAAAACTACTAAGCCGATTTCTCTTCATTCAAATGCTTCGTTATCCTTGATTAATATAGGCTATATAAAAATTAGGGATTCCAACTAAAATGTCAATAATGTAACTAATCAATGTAAACAAAATACTTGGCGCTGGAATAGGGATCAAATATTGTGATGAAATTTAGTCCCGGGGTGGTTGAGATTCACAATTAATAGAGCCGGTTGGTATCGCTGGAAAATAAAAACCTAGAACCTGATGTTCTAGGTTTTTATTTTCTGATGGCATGACAGCGTCGGGACCGCTTGTATGTCATAAATGTGGCACAATTTTCGTATTTAAAGAAGCTAAATTATGCCTTCCCAAACTTATGAACTATGTGGAATATTGAAAATAAACTTGAGTTTGTGGATCTTCATAAATAAATTCAAATGAGAATTGGTTTGCATATTTTCGTTTAATAATTTCTTTTCGATTTGTTTTTTTTATTTTGATTTGGATTTCGAAATGACGAATGGATTGAAGTTTTATCATCTCTGCAGGAATCTTCATAAATGATGAACGTCGTACTTAGCCCACTTTTCTTAGTACCACAATTCGATAGTTCAATATATGATTGAAATCCTTTCACAAAATCATTGTCTTAATCTTAATTATTTTTGGAAAGTTGAACATCTTACAAGCAGTTTTAGCTTCAGTCAAAAACGACTCTGGGAATTCTTTTATAATTTTTCACTATTTCATATAACTTTGAAGGTGCATTTGGTGTTTTAAAATGTATTACTCTAATGTCATTATTATGTTTTTATCCTGTAATTAAAGAAAGTTTTTCACCCACGTACTGGTTACTATGTTTATGGAAAACAAACTATACAAAGTATTTAGAAGGCATTGAAGTAAAAACAGTAAAGGATATATTAGAATATGTTATAGAAATAATATATTTGATATGCGTTACAAACCCTATTACGGTTAAAACAAGCGAAGTTCTAATGTGAAATCCAATGTTTTTAAAACATAAATTCTTGTCGGATCACTCACTATACTTATGGTAAACCTTATGTCGTTTAAGTAAACTAATAAATTCGAGTCTGTTCTAACATTTTCTAGTTCTGTAATTAGATAAAAAATACGGGCTAAGACAGTAGTCAGTCACAAAAATGAAAGTAATAAAAACAAATATAAGCAAGAAATTTTATTGAAAATTTGCTTGATTTATTGTATATTATAACAGCCTATGAAACATAAAAATATAATAGACTGAAGTAAAATAATTAATTTATAATAATTTCAATGTCATTCGTGTTGCCGTTTCAACCTTATGCTACAGCTTTATCTGGGATAATGTCAGTGTTATTGGTAATGTGGCCATTTCACGCAGATGTAGCCTTGGGTTTAATGCGTTATTTGTGATGCGATATTATTATTTATTGTTAATAATGTTACATACTGAAAGATAACGTATATAATATAGGTAATCATTTTTAACGTTATAAACAAGACTCATTTGACCACAGTCATTATACTATGGATGAAGAACAAGTAGGTCGATATTAATCGCTAAGTAAAACGTGACTCGCAAAAAGCGCTATACTTTTGACGCCGTTTATGGTTAAGTGGGCTAAGCATTTGTCGACCTAGTTCCCTATCGGAGGTATAATTCCTGACTGAGTAATAAAAAATCCTGAATAAAGTTTCTGTTGTTTACTATAGTTTCAAATATATATTACCCATATTATTTGTATTATTCATAACATAAGCTTAACTGATAAGCTTAGGTATATACCTACAATGTGTATGTTTATTCCCTGTTTATTTATTTTTAGCGGGTGCCAAAAGACAGCGTTCGCTTGCATTTTTATATTAAGCAATAACGTTAGACCAAATCAGTCAACACTAAAATGAAATTGAAAAAGAGAACTTATTAAAACTTCAAATTGTTGACTGAGATGATCTAAACCATTATGTCTTAAGCCAACATCAGGTTAATTTATGTCTTTTACTTTGGATGAATCAAATATAGTGATACATATAAATTTAAAGCCATTTAATACAGTCGTAGCTTTCAGCTCTGTATCTAAACAAATTGATTCAATGTGGTTGAGCTGCCAAATATCAGAATTAAATGATAAGATGTTGAATGAAAGTCTACTGATGTTTTGCATTATGAAAACGCAACAGTAAGAGAATTAAGCACCTTCTAGAAATATAGGACTTTGGGGTATTTTTTACTGTACGATTGTAAATCCCAATTTTTCTTCTTCTTCAAGCGATCAATCAATGTAAATCTTTCCATTACCGTAGATACTCAGTTAGTTGCGTAAAGAAGATTCGACTGCATATTAATAGCTGGTTCATATATCTTATTATTTACTTGCCTTACCGTGGGCAAAAATTTGACATTACTGGTATCGAGCTTGTGACAAATTTTGACCAGCAGGAATGAACGGTTAGTAAGATAAGAGCAACTATTCATACTACCATTTACCAGTCAATATGGACTGTTAATTATAAGCTTCAGTAACGGTTGTCGGTTATAATTCATGTCGACGTAGTAATATTTGAACATTAAAATTTATAAGCTACCAATCTCACATTGATTATTATACAATAATAATAATTATAAACAGGGCCGTCTTAACCATATTGAGCGCGGGGGTGCGAAAATCGACCTGATCTCCCACTCCTCAACTTGTCAGTAACAAAAAACAAAATGAATAAAAAGTTCAATAGGCGATTCATTCATTATGTTTCCAGTGATGAAGTTGAGATGACGATATTAACTCTCAAAATTAGCAGATTACGCATGGTGTAGATTATGTGAGGTGTAGGTTTGCGTCCCTTAGGTCTCTACACGTCACGCACCCCTTGCACTATTGGTTAGAGACGACCCAAATAAAATGAAATGGGGACAGCTACAAGCATCGGCAGTAGATTGTTTTTTGTACTTGTATAATAATTAAAATTGCTTCCTTTTATGAAATCTGCTTCATTAAATATTGAATACATAAATAATACTTAGCTACATTAGATATTACACTGATGAAGTCAATACTCCGATCGTAATTTTGTATCTATATAACAAAAACAAATAACTATGGCATTTTTTGTATTACATGCAACATTGCGCTGGATCCGCCTAACTGACCGGTGAACCGCGGGTCGATAGGGCGTTGGAGTCTGCCTGGCCTACGTGGGTCCCTGGAGCGGACTCTGCTTAGAGGTGCGTGATGATTATCTCGTCATCGATCTCGTCCTTCTCGTCATCTTCTTCTGGGGGTTGCTTGGAAGCTTCGGCAGCGATCGCTGGGTCGTCTGCTATAGCTTTGAGGCGGCGTGTCTGCAAAGAAATTTATTAGTGTTAGTATATGCTACTACAGCACTGTGACTTGCGAGCTAGATGGGTATTGGCCCGTCCGACTTGTAAGCCTTAATAAAGCTGAAAACACTTTTTAATTTCATGATTTTCCATTTATTATTAAGAGAGAAGAGATATTTTGAAACTCATAACCATATCCTACCGGATATTCTTAGCATCGGTATTTCGATCATTTTTATGGCTGATATATAACCTTAGTTACTATACGCTGATATATTTATCTATTACTCTCGTACAAAAAACAGTTGCACCTAGTGATAAAGTAGCTGCAATCTTCCGGACGAAGAATTATAATCTAAATTTAAGGCGCAGCCGAAATTAATACCAAACACTTTCATCCAGTCGATGTTAATCTACATAAGCTGTGAGGATGAATTTTCCGAAGGCTTAGCGATTATTAGCCGGGACTTAATCCATAATGGTTTCTTCTAAGATACGAACTGCCTTTGATGGGGTCGTTGAGATAACTTTTATTTTATTGCTTATAACAAACAAGCAGCCGGTCCACCATATGGAAAGCGGTTACCGTCGCCGATGAATATTCACAACACTAAAGGGCGTTGCTGACCTCTAATAACTTTTTTAACACTATTTTCCATAACTTATTAATGTTAGCGAAGATACGTGTCGCTCGCGTGTCCTGATTTACGCTTTGCTAAACAGAACTCCAGGTTAAAAACAAGGTTGCCCCAACTCACCTACCAAGCGTGGTAACTATGGCATTTGCCCCCCATGTAAAAGCACCACAGATAGACCCTCAGTTCCCGGTGACCCTGCTAGAGAGGGGAGGAGAGGGATGAGTGGCGCCGACTTGGGGAAGCCTATGTCCAGCAGTGGACTGCGAATGGTTGACGACAACACTCTTTGCATGGATAGCAATAAGAGTCGAAGAAATACGTACCTTTCTCTTGTGCAATATTTCAACTACGATATATCCCGCAAATCCAACCAGCAGCACCACCATCATGACGTAAAGCTTCATCCTGGCGCAAAGATGAGTGGAGTAGGCGTATGCTACAACGAAACCGGCACTTTCCCACAATCTGAAGTTGGAGAAAGCAGCTTCCTTATTGCGTCGGAACAGCACTCCATATAAACCTGAAATGTCAACGTTTTAGTTGTATAAGGAGTTTACTGACGATATGTCTTATATTCTAGAGTTTAGGTAATAGCTAGTCTAGAGCAAAATTCTGGATGTTTCAACATTCAGGTTAAATCAATTTTATTCATCAATATTAAAACTAAACTTCTGGGCGGCATCATTGTCCACCACGTTTTCTTAACGCTTAGGCTAGATCATTCAATCTTGTTTATAATATCATCGAGTAATGTTCATTACTATTACCAACACACTATTAACAAGCTTTAAAAAGGGAAAAATTCTTAAGATGTAAGGTTTAAAAAAGAACTCGATGCCGCTAATGATGCGCGTGAATATCTCCGTGTAGGAATAGAAAAAGCATTTGAAATGTGGCGTTGGAGACGCATGGAGAGTATAAGTTGGAAAGAAAAGAAAACTATGAAGAAGTTCTGGATATGGTATAGGAGAAACGTACAATAATAAAAACTCTAGAGGAAAGAAGGGGGAAGATGTTTGACCATTTGCTACGACCTTCTTATGCACGTTAATCGAAGGCAAAATGGAAGCAAGGAGTGGGAAGGGAAGACCAAGGCGAGCATTCATGGACCAAATAAAAGAAAAAGTGGGTGTCGTGTCTTACATAGAAGTTTAACAACTGGCCCATAATAGAGAAGATTGGAATAGGCTCCACCGACAAGAGCATGCTCTTAAATGATAAGGAAGATGAGGAATAGAAAAAGAGTACTAATTCGTACCACAGCCAGGTGGTAGTTCCCCTTTTGGATGGCTACCCTGGTCTAGAGTATGCCGCCATAACAACTTTAAGTTTTGTTCTGGCATTAGCGGCCAGGTTCCAGTTTCTCCTTCAAGGCCGGCATCACATTGACAAGACCGGTATTGCTAATATCTATAGACGACGATAACAGCTTTCCATCACAGTTGGGCCGTAAGCCTGTCTGCTGTGCTTCAGCAGTAAAAAGACAAATAATACACGTCGTCATGGCAACGCAAAGGATGTTCCTCTGGCAGATATGAGCCTTGAAGAAAAACTAACAAATTTGCAAATGGTTCGAGTTTGTAGCAAATTGCGTTTTAAAATGTGAACAAATCAGAGGGATAATTCCGACCAGGAGTTTTCGATAATGGAATTATTAGAATTTTTGCCTGTCTGTCTATCTATCTGTTAGACCGTCGTGTAGAAAACTACCTACTGAACTGATTTAAATGAAATTCAAAACGGAGCCAACTTATATCACGGGCGTAACTTGGGATACGAACGTAGTACGAATTTAAAGTTTATTCGTTGCACCACTAGATGGCAACTCAGGTATTTCACATCGCGATATGGTGTCAGTATTATAAGCTATAACACTTTTACAAGCATTTAAGCTGCTAGTCTTGCACGATTTTGTTAGTGCAATATCATAAGAGGTAAATGAATTTTTGACAATGGGTGACCAATTTTTAGTTAAGTTGCTAACCCATTAGCGATGGGCGTTTTCGTTAAATTTTGTCATCCGATGCGCATCGTTAATTGTAAACGGCATCCGATGCCGGCATCGTTATTTCTGGCACCGATGCCATTTGCCAAAATTAGTTGCCGGCTAAAGTATCTGCAACTCTGCGTATGACAATGGATGCCTGTTGTCTAGTAGTTATGTAAATTATTTAGATACGATATTCAACATTACGACTTCTACTGGTATATTGTTTTAAAAGTGTGGAAGTTAAAAATAAAGTAAATAATAAAAAAAAATAAGTTAATTAATATTAGTCTTTATTTTTTACAAAATTATAGTTTACATTAAGAAAAACCATTTTTTCTAATTTGGAACTTGTAAGACGAGTTCTTCGTTCATTCAAAATATGGCTTTGGAGAATATCTGTTCGCATGGCACAGAAGTTATAATAATACTGCACCTCGAACGGTATATTTCTATAATAAATAAGTACCTATATTATTATAAAATTTTCTAACAGTTACGCTCGCTCTTAGTATTGTATTACGTTGATTGTTTGCCTTGCACAACCACCGATCGTACCGAGAGCACCCGAGAGTTAGCGAGCGAGCGATACGTCGAGTCTTCGGTTTGTCATCGTTGCGTTTTCCGAGGCGTGGTCAACGGTGCCTCTCGCTCTCTCGCATTCGGTGAAGTTCGCATCGGATATTGCGGGCATCCGTTTTTCAATATATCGGCATCGGATGCCGGCATCGTATACTGGCATCGTTGCTCAAAAACGTTTTTACAAAAACGACCAACTCTATAACCCATATAAAACTATCAACATCTTGTAAGAATGGATGCTATCAATAAAGCATATAACAAAAAGGACGCGAAGGTCATTCTCGTATCAGGATAGGCTGCTGCATTTTAAAATGTTTTCTTTGAACAAACGCAAGAATATTTTCGTCATGCAATTTTTATTTAAACTATATAATGGAATGATTGACTATCCCGATTTACTTAATAGCCTTCGAATACCTATTTATTTAATAACTATATTATACTGGTACATACTAAAATATATGAAATTGCATGTAGTGTTATTTTATTTATTAAGTCAGAACTCGTAGTCTCAGGTGAACATGATTGCCCGAGAATTGGGTAACATGGATTTTTCGTAACAAGATTCTGTCAAATTATATCTTTAAATGTAGACCCTTAATAAATATACATACATACAAACATAACTTCACGCCAGGTCCCTTGCGGGGTAGGCACGAACAACAGAGCGCCATTCAGGCTTATTCTTACACACCTCAATTGCTTCTTTGACATTCATAGCTCTTGTCTTGCACGCTCGTCTGTTCATGAGGCTCCTGACATCACCTTCTGCTAGTACATGATCAATTTGATCATGGATCGTGGCCTTCCGCGACTTCTGCATCCATCCACTTTTGCATTGTATATCTGTTTAGTCATTCTTTCATCATACATTCTACACCGGAGCATTCCTTTCCTTACCTTCACCCCGCCATTCTCTTTAAGACCAACTCTCTTTCTTACTTCGGTATTACGAACGCGGCCCGCGAGCGTCACTCCGCAATAATAAATATAGACATACATATATAGTTAAATAGATGACATTTATTTCTGTATAACGCACACATGGTTTGCAATAAGTTAATGATCGAATCATTATAAGGTAATAGCAGTGAATGCCGTATTATAGGTAATCATTATTACTTATGATTAGAAGGAACGTTGATAACAACGTGCGAACATAATTTACACGTGATTTTTCTAAACCCATTGATTCTAGAAAAAAGACGGATACGAAACAAATCTATGGATTAGAAAAAAAAACCCACAGTGGCTCTGGTTTCAAAATAAATATCAAAAACTGCTTTATAGGAGTTTTTCTCTCAAATGTCTATGCTCGTTCATTTTCGTTATAGAACTTTTGTGTTGGTTTTTTATGTGTAAGTATATTTTTCGTTATATATTCAATTCGGTTTTGTGAAACATACTACGTTTTAGTTTTGAAGAGATCTTTGTTCTTTCTTTCTACTATCGAAAATTTCTTTGATTTTTTCAGAATGATCGGACGAAAGGCCTTTAAGAGACCCTTAGATCACATTGAAACTTTTAATTATTTTCTATAATATTATAAAATCTAAACGTCCTGTCTGTACATTGAAGCTATTAAAAAACTGATTACTTTATATAAACGATGGACAATACGACGCATTTTTTTTAGATTTCTTGTCTGTTTGATCGGGATTCACGTAATAACTACTGCGCCGATTACGATACATACGGTTTTCAGTGATCGACAGAAAATTTTTAGACTTTAAAACTGCACTACTTTTTATCCTAGGCTGGTATTCCTATTGAAAAAAAATGAATTCAAATGCAATTTTTACACGTTTATTTATGTAATAAGCTATGTGCTATTTTGTCTCGGGAATCCTACTGGAATTATCCGCGGAGCAGTTTATGAGCTTATTCCGACACAGTTTTCACTAAAACTATAGTTGCGGTTCTTTGTGTCTTGGGAATCTCGCGGGAATTTCAAATCAAGCGTGGTTGAGGTCGCGGGCATATCTTAATTTTCCGTAAAAACAAAGCGGGCTGGTTTTTACTGGGCTCTTGTCATATCTTAGTATTCTTCTTCTGTGAATATATTAAAAAAAAAATTGCTTTGGAAATTTGTAAGTAGTAAAGTTTTGTGGCATTTTCGCCGCCGGCAAGTCGCTGACAAACGCTCATATGTAAATTCTATTAAACGCAATCATATATTTAAATAATTTTACTTGCGACCATTTTTATATAAAAACCCTCAAAAATGTTAATTAATTCACTACATATTAAATTCGTCTAGGTTTAAACTAAATGCTCTTGAATCTTCTTCCGCCTTTAATAACATTAACATAAAGTAAAATAATAATCATCTCAATGTGATCGGGTGGCATCTTGTCTAATCGAGGACGTCGATCGATGACCTTAGTCAAGTAATTTTTATTAGTTTTACTAGCTTTATACATGACCTCTGCTCGCAGAGTTAAGTACTTCTGATAGATTATCAATGGCTGATTCCTATATCTTATTATTCATTCACTTTGCCTACCATCGGTTGGATTTTGACATAAGATGTATGGAGCTTATGCCAAATATTAACCTACAGTAAAGCAACGAATGTCAAGATATCGTAATCGAAAGTGTCGTCATTAATAAGTGTTGATGGACAGTACTAGTGCTGGCTTTTTCTCTTTGTTGTTAAACCATTTAACGTTACGTTAATACGTGAAGCAAAAACTTTGTACCCCTTTTTACAAAAAATGCGCGGTTGGAGGAGTACGAAATTTCGCACACTTATTATTATGTAGAGCAGAAACGACGAATGCTATTTTTTTTTTAATTATGCGTTAAATATACATTAAATCAATAAAATAACATCACACACACTACCATGTATACTCGGTAATTACCGCGCTTAAAAGCGTTAAAGCGTAGTTTTCTTAGCTATTTCTTAACAATAAGTCCATAAAATATAGGTTTCAACTTATACATCTTAAAAGAAAGCTAATTATTTTTTGTTTTTTTTTATAATTACACCAACCAATAAAGGCTTCTTTATGAATAAACTTTAACGGTAACTATGATATACGTTCGAAGGTCGTATAATAAATGACAAAAGATTTGAAATGTTCGGAAATATCTGTAAGATAATTCGGAAAATAATTACAAGTTGTTACACCCTCTGAATGCAGAAAAAGACTTAACAAGAAAAACCCCGTAATAGCATGTAATCGGATTATTAGCTTAGGGCGACGATGTAGCTTTGATAATATGACAAACACTTACCATTGACTTGCGTCTGCCATACAGCGTCGCCTACTCCCCACAGTCCAGAGATGATGAAGAAAGTTGTCGGTGAGTCGGGGCTCGGCTTCCAGATCAATAGCCAGACAATCAACCCTAAATGTAGAGCCATTCCCATCACAAGAATGGGGAACCTGCCAATGTACTTCATGGCCGAACCGAACACCAATGAGCAGAGCGCGTTCACAACTCCGAAGCAGATCATAACGTAACCGATCGAGCGGATTCCCAGAGCGCACGAGACATAAGCCTGCAAAGAATAAATTAGGTAAGTCTTTGAGAGACCGCGCATGATGCAGAGTTCCGTAGAGTTCAAGAAATTGGACTGTTGTCGTCATTTAGCTATAATCTCTTCACTTACTGAATTTAAAAAGTTATTAAAAACATCGTCATGGCTATTCAAGCTTTAACTGACAACACTGCACACGATTACATTTTCTATACAAATTTATTTATTTATTTCCTTTCCACCAAACATAACAATAAAGCGGAAAAAACAAAAAATATCTAACTATGGGTGGAAAAGCCGGGAGCCCAAACTAGGCACAAAATCCTGTGATTATGGCAGTCCTGACCCCTCACCAACAACTTAATAAATAAAAATTAATCATAGAACCGATTTTGATGATTTTTGCGTGTTTAAGGCGGTCTCCGGATGGTTCAGAAATCTATGATTGGTAGGTGACGCTGGCTCGGGTCCTGGATTATATTTTTTCAGGGCAGGATAACCTGTGCCGGGACCTCTAGTATTTATATGAATATAATCCTGAATTTCATGTGTGACAGTCACTTTTAATATTACTCGCTTGCTTTAACTATAGCTCTGTATAATGTCATATAAACTGCACCTCTTTTACAAATTTCATTTATACAAAGGTAAAGTAAAAATTAGTTCCGGAGAAAATGACTGACATACAAGAATAGAAACACAGGCCATAGATATGATGAAGGGTTTCCCATACTTGCGGAATACTAAAAAGTCAATTTTAACCTCACCGTTCCGATTGTATAGAATTTAATTTATATTATAACGGCACAGCAAACCTATGACGCAAAAAATGTTGCGATTGGATTTTTTTGTATACCTGAGTGTAGTCAGCTCCAATGAATGCTTGTTCCATTCCAATCCAAAGCGTGATTGGAATAAGGAGTTGTTGATTGGGTTTTTTGAGCTGGTATGCTGTCGCTGATAAAAGTTGGATCCCGGCAATCTCCTTCTGTTCAGCGTTTCTTTGTTTCTCGCCGTATCTGTTTAGAAAAATAATATCCGGTTAATTAAGAAAACAATTAGGTACATTTTATGAGAATTGTTCAATGGCTAAATATTTGAAACACTCAAAAATCACCAATAAGAAAACTATGATAATATATTACAAAATTTCATTACAAAAATAAAAATATTTATTTTGCTTAGGTGCATGGTAGATGAATACTGGAAGACACCACTGCTCATCAAAAATGTTATTCTAAAAACCTCCTAAATGTAGGCTAAAGAAATCATATTTATATTAATAAAAGTTAGAGAAGAATTATCTGTCAGTATATTCTCTTGAGTTCCTATTCTACTTCGTGTGAACCCACACACACCCATTTTTTTAAAAACTACCTTCCTAATTATTAATAGGTCGAAAACTTCCCGTAGAGCCCTCATAAAGCATCGCTTTCTGCTAGTTTTAAGATATAAGCATATCAGTGAGTAAGCTGTTATCATTAAAAGACATTTTCGTCAGTTAAACGACAGAGATTTAGAATAATTTATATGAATATGAATGCACTAAAATTCAAATTACATAATCAGGAATGTTCATTTGTGTAGCCACAGTGTTGATATTGTATTATTCTCTTGTTGTACACTGTTTGCTAAAACTACGTTAATTCTGCGTGATTTTATAAAGAATAACATGCGACAGACAGATGAAGTAAAAGGTTTTTTATTACACAGTTGTTGTTAGAGAGTTTGATGCCGCTTCTCTTCCCAAAACAAGGAGATAACGTTGCAAACCAACATACATAGAAACGGATGGTCTTATGTATATGACCTTCAAAAAATGTTCTTAAAGGAAATTATTTCGAATTCGCACTTTCGAGTTTGAATTGATTATGTTTATACCTTACAGAACAGACCAGGCATATGTAATTTAGAATCGATTAAAAGGAGGCAATAATTACTGTTACAAGAAATACATAAATTATTAACAAAAATGTTGACGTACATTCTGTTGCCGGCAAAATATTAATAAAAATAACAGATGTAATAAATATGTAGCAAAAACTCGATGACAATACATACAAATTGAGTATAGGAAACGAGGTGTAGTAGCGAACAAAGGCAGACAATAGCGTGAAATATGAGTTATAATGTGCTTCCGTTTCAATTTCAGTTATTTCAATCTATCATATGAGTGGTTCAAGCAATGTAATTTCAGTCGAATAGAATGTGGGAAATTACGTATTACAATGATAATTTGATACGAGAACATTAGCCACACTGTTCGTTCTGTTTATTTTTGAGCTAAATTAAAAATTCAAGTTCAAAGACTGTTATGGTAGGTAAACGGACAGATGCTCCATCATATTATTACTATCCATACATTGGCCTTTATACTGGTTACAATTTGCCATAAACTCCATAGAAGTAATAGCAATTTTCTGCCAGTCACAACGTAAAATAATAACACAAAATCCTTGCTTTGGTGATATGAAGTTATAGTTTTAAGAACACATGCATCTCCAATGGAAATAATTATTTCTACATCTCATAGAGAATAAGCCCACATTATGGCACTGAGAAAATATGTCAAGGAGTTTATTCCCAAGCACATGCTTAATAAGGTTGTTGACTGCCAATAAACTAAAATATCCTAAAACTAAACGAAAATCTTGTCAATGTACATTTTTTTAATTACCACGATGCTAAAACGGTACATAATTATAAGTAGTCTTGTTTTATTAAAATCAAATTTCAGAGCAGATTTTAGTGTTTGATTACTAATAATCTAATTTAAACATTCCTACCTTCACTTTTATCCCGTACAGAACACAGAATTTTTCATGAGATTTGATGATATAGTCCAAAATTACGTAGTTTATTAAGTATTAAGTACGTTTTTTACCATATGTCCCTAAACACACTTGTGGAAAAATAGTGGTATATCTTATACTAATATATAAAGCTGAAGAGTTTGTTTGTTTGATTGAACGCACTAATCTGAGGAACGGGTCTGGTCTGATTTGAAAAATTCTTTCAGTGTTAGATAGCCCATTTATCGATTTCACGCTAAGACCAATAGGAGCGGAGCACTAATGAAAAATGTTTCATAATCGGGGGGTTTTTAACTTACTCTTTTTAAAACTCGCGGGTAGAAGCTAGTATAATATAATCTAGGATAAAGGACTTAGAGGAATATAATACCTTGATAACGGATCAACGAGAAGCGCTACCATCACTACAGCAATGATGACGCACGCCAGGTATATGGCGCTAATCTCGTATATTTCACTGTTGGGTGGTCGGTGCAAGTTGTGGTTGTCGTGATGTCCTCCACCGATCATGCAAAAGTTCGCTCCGCATGTCAGATAAGTCTTGCTCGTGTTCTCTGTCGTCGCATTGCCGCTGTGCACCCCCGAAGAAAACACTGCCGGATGAAGTTCTGTTATGATACTTTCATACGACCTACAAAGTCGATTGGTCCCAGTAAGATTAAACTGAGACATAATATTAAACTAATAATAAATCTAAGGAGTAGTTTGAGCACACTCAAGAACTACCACAATATTCTATTAACTACCACAATACTATCACAATATTATAGAAATATATGATTAGGGCTGTCCACTCGCCGTCTTTTGAATCTATCTTCCAGGATAATAGTATTCACCCAGATTATCAAAACGGTAACGACTATTGGAATGGGTCTGTTGGATTGTCATTTTTCTGAGGAAGATTATAATTACAAGTCAGAAGGTGCGGTGATCCAAAAGAAGCCAGTACCGTCAGGTATAGTCATAAATTCTACCGAAGGCCAATGTTATGGGCTGTCACAAAATAATGACGATCAGAAATTTAGGAACTACAACTATTAACTTAGTTATAAAATGGGACTTACCTAAACTTGATATCAAGTTGCCCCAGAGTTCAGCGGTTTGCCAAGCAAGGAAGAAGAATCCAAAGAATCGCACTATTATTCCATCGACAGCTTGGTCAGTGAGCTTTGCGTAAACGCTACCAGCTTGCGTGAGGTAGGTAGCCTTGGAAGTCCACATAGGCGCTGCCCCGAGGCCCACTATCACTCCTGCAGGAACTAATGTATAGAACGCTGGATAGAACTGCGCAGCGATATACGGCGCGTAGCACAACATGGACAGACAAAGTGTCCATTTGACCGTTAGCCTCTTAATTAGGAATGTAGGTACAAATATACAAGACACCACTAAGGCGGCGTATATCGAGCTGAGAGAGACTGTCCCAAGCCCATCTGCCGCATTAATGGACGATTGAAGATTAGCAGTTCCCTGGAATGCTGTGAACTGCACCATGAACGCGCAACTGACTGCTGCCACGTTCTTTAATATTCTCCATTTTTCATTCCGTGATAACTTTACTTTTCCGGATGGGTAACTATCTTCTTCAGTGGGCAATGGCGGGGGTTTTACGATATCATCGTTAACATCTCGGTCATGTTGGTAGCATTCGTTCTTGAAGCCAGTTTTGATTGTGTACACGGAGTCTTTGTCCGAACGATCATCTTCACGTCCGCCGCCGTGTGTAGCCGTCATGCCGTGCTATCTCTTTTTGCCCTGCAACAATAACAACGGTAAACGTTAAAGAGGCTCCGATTATATTTAAATATTCTATTATTTTGTGTAGACGAAGACAGTTATTTCTATTTTTTCTTGAAAAGGTGCCTGTCATGAAGATTTATTTATACAATTCAATTTTCATATATGGATGTAGTATTTATATAAATTTTATTTAAAATATTTAGTGCCTGTCTACATATTAGAATTGTGTGTGTGACATCAGTGTAGAGATTATCTACATCTTTATTCTTGTATTTATAAAGCACAAATGACGTAGGCTCTTTAAGGCCATTATCATCAGAAGAATATTCATATTTTTATTTATCTGCTTTGGATTACAAGGATGGCCACAGGCCATTGATACATTGTATTCCTGGAATCAGTAAAATAAATATATATACATACGCCTTTAAAAACAGGGGTAAATACATCGTGCACACAGGAACATTCTATCCCAGCAAATGAGATAACATTAAAGAAAAACGGATACGAAGTTTATATATGCGAAGTGGTTTGGAAAAATTTGTTCGAAATGTACAAAAAAATATTGGTATGCAGACAATGTTTGCAGATTTAAAAAATTCATGTAGCATATTTGTTTAACGTGAGGTTGATTGATATTCTTGTGTTTGAACTCAGTTTAGCAACTGTTTAAATTAATAATACATATTTTTTACAACTTCATGGATTAATATATAACGATATTGTCTATACATAGTTTGATTATTAAAGGAACTTCTTATTCAAAGAAAAGAAAAAAGAAAAGACAGAGATAGATGTTCAGAAGATCGAAATTATGGGTTCCAGAATTTCTTCCAGGCATATAAGTGACATAAGGCGCGCCTACCGGAGAGATCAGTTAAAGACAGCGAAGCGGCAAGTACGATACGAAAGAGGTGGAAGGGTAGTTTAATAGAAGATTGCGACGAGTTTAGAAAGTTGAAAGAGACCTTTAATAGAAGACAGTACGGAGTTAGTGTGGAATTTAGTGAAATGGAGGTCCAGAAGCGAGCTACGTGCGTTAATTTGGAGGTGTGCACCGCAGTAATATAAAGTGCTTTACGTAGTATCGGCGACGGTATTGTGAGTAAACAACTTATGGTTGGGGGAATCTGTTGTTAGTTGTACGTGAAGGGGCACCCTGCAGGAAGAAATCATAGATGGCTGTGTAAGACAGCAAAAGCGTTTAGTTGGAAAAAAATCTGGTGTTTTCTTTCAATCCTAAATGCGTACCCCGTTCGCACGTAACAATCCTTATGAATGACGACGAAGGTGGTGACGACACAAAGATTGAAATTCAGGCCGTGCCAGCGTGTTCATAGAACTTACTGTACGACGTGTAGGAAGTTTTGTTTTATATGGCGATTTGATCCGCGCTCAAGGTACAATGGTCAGCGGCGTTGTGTTGTGTGAGTGAAACGCTATTGTTTGTTCGGTCTCACAAAGTCGTATACCATGAAAAATCGAAGCATTCACTAATGTTTGTAAATTGGATATATAGGTATTACGAATAATTGTTTATAGTAACTTGGCTCCAACTGCAGTGAGCTTGGTGCCACGTCGCCTTATTGTCTGTACGTCCAATATATAATACTAATCTACTCTGTCTACAAGACTCAAATCGAATAGCAGTTTTAAATGTTACAACAGCTTGTTACACTACATTTATTCAGGAATTCGATACAGGGGGTGGGGTGGCCTATTTGAGCACTGTGACTTTTTATTTCTTACACCACTCTGTCTTCACTCTGATTTACTATATTATACATATAATATTATTAATTATACATATATTATATTATACATTTAATTCATACACATTATCAAAAATAAGTTTTATTAATTTATTATACAACAATATTTCAAGACAATATACTCTAAAGTTGACAAAACGATGTATTGCTTGTAATAAAAAGCAAAATATTCTGAGTTAAATCTTTTTACAAAAATATAAAAATATTTCAATAATAAATTGGTTTCTTGTGGAGTCTCATTTTTACCCCAAGTCTTAGGTTAGTACATCGTAAATAATAATGAAGTTTTTGAACTCTAGGGCTGCCAGACTATAAGACACAGACAGATAATAAGATAACAGATACAGATAATTGAGGCTTGTTAGTTTCCTAGTTAACCTTTAATAATGAGACGATTGTTCACAGTATATAATAATATAAATAGTAATCATTGCTATACACATTGCTCTAGCAACAGAATTTTGAAGAATATTTGTTTTACTTGGCACTGACTTTAAGAAGCTGTAGAAACTATTTTGCTTTTTAGTTACTTCTGGAGTAAGGTTTCTTTATTACTTTTTTTACTTCAAGATGTGTTGTACAATAAAATATATTTATTTTTAGTATTAATTTATTTCTTAAGTTTTGTTTTTGCTAGAAAAAATGTGTGTGCGTTTGTGCAGTTCACACGCAGCACAAATGAAACAAGGTGTGATAAGGGGCGGGAGGGATTTGAAATTTTGTGACATTCATATTTCATCAATTATATCGTTATAAAATATTTAAGCACGAAATTTGAAGTATTAACGAAAAACTTCAAAATATTTCAACTCTATACGTATGACAATAGTGTTTCAATTATTAAATATAATGTATTCTATCTCATTCTCTCGCAGGCTTAGTCCTATATATTTATGTGTATACCTCTTTCTAGTGTCCCTTTTTCGTTTCATCGAGTTTCTAATCATAACGATTCTAAAGTAGTTTCACTTCAAAAAATTATTAGGACCATTTCCGACGAAATCTCACGCGGCTGTTTATTTTCCAATATACCTCTAACAGCCCTACCTACCGCGGCGTAGTCATTAAACTGCACAATGGAACATTGAACGGCTGTTGCTGATTTGGTTGGGTACATGAGCGGAATACGCTTTAACACGACACGACGCATATATCTGATCGATACATCTTCGACATATACACCCCTTTGAAAGTATGAAAAATGTGCTAACCACACGAGCTGTGGTAACAAGATTTATATTTAAAAAAATATCAGTCAACTTTTTGATCATTTTCTCACTAATATTTTGTGGTCGGTGAGGATAACTACAGTGGTTTTAATAAAGAAATATTGTTGTTTTGTGTTAATTTACTGTTATTTAAACCTAATAAACACAATTAAAATTAATTCATACATTTCCGTCAATATTGTTCACACGACAAGAAAAACAAACCAAAACTTTGACACAAAAAAAAAAACAAATTCAAAAACGCTTTTCTATGAGCAAAATAGGTTTCTACCAGCACGAGACTGCAATATTTTTTTCTCTATCTCAGGAATTATTTTTCTTTATCTTTAAGCTTTTATGACTAAATCTAAAAAAAAGCAATGTTTGTAGAAGAGCTCTTAGGGCGTCGCATTCATAAATTCTATTTCCGGGGCCATTCACAAATTAGGTCATGATTTTTTGACCCCACCCCATCCTTGTCACAATTCGTCACATTCGTAAGACCCCTCCCTAGTGTGACGTCACATATTTTGTAATTTTACATCAAGAAAGTATTAAATTAAAACATCAGTTCCGTAATTAGTTTTACATCCAATTAAATTATTCTTAATAATTTACGCACTATGCTCATACCACCATCGTCATTATAATGTCAATTAGTTCCTGAAGTTGTCTAGAAGAGATCGCTTTTTAGCGACAAGACCTCCCTTTGCGCATAATGAGACATAGTTTTAGTCTGTAAGTTCTGATTGATTGAGTTTTTGATTCAGTATGGTCTAAACTAACAAAACATGAAAATCTTAAAACAAAATATAGTTTAAAATAGATTTTGCAAACAAAAAATAAATTTGGTCCAAATGTTGCTCACGACAAAATGACGATAAAGGCTCGATATGTAGCCATGTCATAATAATAAATGTGTACGCTCGACTTTGGCACAAAAGATAAAACAATAGTTATCGTGACTTCTCAGCACGTTCCATGTATCATAAAGACGTGATGGTTTGTTTATTTATAATTGTGAATTATACGAGATTCGCATACGATTGTATTCTTAGTTTTCAGATTGCTAGATTAGCAATAAAAATAATTTGAATGATAGTTTCTGTGAGATTTCATACGCTCTGATATATAGGTATTGTAAAGCAGTTATCATTTATATACATTTACAACAGTCCAGATAAGATTAAAAGAGAGAGAGAGAGTTTAAGATATACATTTTATGAGTAAGACGTTTTTAATTTAAATAAAAATCCAACAAAACTAGTTTGATCTCATTGATTAATGTAAGAAAACAGTGTTTATCGTGTAAACATAATATTGTAATAGCGTTTTTAAAAATAATCTAATTACTTCATCTTGTCATATTATGTTAGTAATAAGTTACTGCAAAACAATCCTTCAACAAAGCATGTGATATCGTTGAGAATTAATTAATTATTAATAGTATTATAACAATATTTGTAATAATACTTTTGGGCGATGAATATGTTTCTTAGAAGTAGAGAATATAATCCCGGGATCCCGGCCGTTTTCTGGTCCCGAAAACCCCCGGGACTGTACTTGACTAATCCCGGGATTTTCGGGATTGTCGCAATTACGTCTAGTTTTTCCGTGGTCCGTTTCCGCTTTATCAATGACCCTGCATTGATTATATTAATAGCATTGCATAACGACTAAAACAACCTCTGGATTCGCCGTACGATATGTACTACACAGGTGCAGTCCTAATATGTTTGTCTATCCCTCCAACTAGTGTAGAATTTGAGCGAGCGTTTCTATGCGATTTTATTTTCGAAATTCTGAATATTTTTTTTGTCTTTTTTGATTTGCGTTCTGTGCTGTTTGTGCAACAATATCAAAACATTTATTAAGAAATTACTCAAGTTTTTTTTCAATTGAGCCCAATTATTAGTCACATAGTCTAATTCTCGGATAGCACCGGGATCCCGGGATTACAATTCAAAAGTCCCATAATCCCGCCATTGAAAAGCATGCTCAGGATTGTATTCTCTACTTTGAAGACATATTAAGTAAACAAACAAATTTCATTTATTGTACCTATCAATAGTTTCCGTGTTGTAAGTATTAATAGAGAGAAAGTATTTAGTTACAAGTATATAAAAATTTAAAAACTTCGTTCAAAAAAACCGATTTCAAAAACTAAAAAACTAAAATGTATAAAATAACTTATTTCTAAAGCTATTATTATTAATATATATTATCTAAAACATCTTAAAGTCGGTGCTTAGTAATTTTCAAAATATAGTTATTTTTATGTTTTACTTTGCACCGACTTCAAGATGTTTTAGATAATATATATTAATAATAATAGCTTTAGAAATAAGTTATTTTATACATTTTAGTTTTTTAGTTTTTGAAGTCGGTTTTTTTAAACGAAGTTTTTAAATTTTATTTGTTACTTTTTAGTGTCTAGTTATGTATGGGTGGACCTACGAATGGTGCCGCGCTTCTTAAAAAACATAGGTCCCAAGAACCGGGAACAAAAAAATGTTCGTAAAATGAAAACTACTGGGCCAAACTATGTCAATTTTTTAGGGGACCACGTGGAAGCTTTTCCGCGTCGAACAAAAAAAGAATCACGTAAATCGGATCATAAATCACAGAGTAATCGGCGAACATACATAAAAAAAGCAACAAAAAAAAAGATTCCGACGAATTGAGAACCTCCTCCTTTTTTCGAAGTCAGTTAAAAATTAAACATATTTGTGACTTTTGGGGTTGAGACGCTGGGCTCATCACCTCTATCGAGACTTCTTAACGCATCAGTGTTGCCATCCAACGTGGCAATGCGACCAGGATTTTAGGAATGCTCCCCGTCGAAAGCGATTTGTTATTATACTCATAGAATTATGTTTATAGTTGTATGTATGTTTATTAATAGTTTATATTGTATGTCCTTGAAAACTACGGGCTATAAAAATGGACCGGAGTTTTGGAGGACTTTCGTGGGAACATGTGAAGAAGGCCTCTGGACAAATTTTATGTAAATATGGCCTGACACTGAATGGAGATTATTCCTGTCTACAGTCTACACCATATTGTTTATTTAGTATGTTTGTTGTTTTATTTTTATTTATAGTGTATATATTAACTATATTTAAAGTCGTTGAAAAAGACTGCTTAGCTTTTGAATTAGCAATGTGTTGCGTAATCCTTTGATTTGAAACTTTATATATATATTTTTTTAATTGCTTTGAAGTTGTCAAAAATATTAATATTTTCTCTGTCTGCCACATACTAAAAATCGCATTGTATTTTACCATTTCTCCATTAAATTTACTCACAATCCAAAAGCCTATTCATTCCCTGGGGTATCTCCGCAATACAATGGTTAGTAGTATTAATTTTATGTCATAATAGAAAGGATTTAATGGTCAGGTTTATATAGTATACGATGATCATCAATACAAATCAATGACAATTTTATTAGGCGTTTATTTCAAAGTGATTACCTTTTAACTTTCAATCAAATTAATTTAGAATAACGGTTATATTTATTCGATAACAATAAATTGGTTACATTAATCATTATTAGTGTTACTTCATGTATGTTCTTTCTCGCATACAATTCATTAAATACCTAAAAATGTCGCGAATAAAATGTAAGCTATCATGGTTTGCTCAGCTGAGTTGGCCACAATATTTTGAATATTGCAAATTTGCAAATATTGTTTTAATAATATTTTAGCATTATATCGTATAGATAATTATCGAGACTTTTCAATGCGTTTATTGTGGTGAATGAGCTACCCGGTGTTTGAAGCATGTTTGCTAGCTGACGAGGAAAGGTGACCAGTATTCTGGGAACGCTCCCCGCCGATAGTTATCTGGGATCCATCTTGTATCTGTACTTCTATACATTTTACTTTCAATTTTGTATTTAATTTTAAAGAATCGTGTGTGCATATATACAGTTGTTTAATTAAAATAAAGACATCTGTTCAAATTTAATAGCAAATACATAACCTTTTTATATTTTAAGTTGTCAATTTCTGGAAATGACTGCTAAATTGCAAAGAAAAATTTGGCAGTATTATAACTTTTTTGAATATTATTTTACCGTATAATATAATGAAACTAAACATATGTAAATCAATGTCAATTTTACTTTTTAACCTCGCATTGAAATAGATATTAAATTTATTTATCGCAATAGTTACATATTCATAAAAATATACAAACCTACTGTATAACATCCCTGGTCTTACTTAGTTGTTCTGATATAAAATTATTGTATTCATATTTTTTGAAGCTTGTATGTATTTTCAATACGTTATTTTTGTGCTGAACTACATATAAATAAAATTTACCATGGTCCGTAGCATGGACTATTTTAGATTTTGCATGTCACATCCCCAAATAAAAGTTTTGACATTCAAATAAATGTTAAGATTACATATTTATTTATATGATTGAGAGTACAAGTTTGTTAAATAAAAAAAATAATTTAAAAAGTTTCACCAATCTGTTTACAAAATTTAGGATTCACTGGCCTCTTGTTACTTGAGTCAGAAAAAAAATGTTTATGTAGTCCATATTATGTTTGATATATTTAATAATGTTTTCTGGTAAGACATTATTGGTGGAAGTTAAGCACACCGATGCCGGATTTCTATATTTTACTATCACCTCTGTTACCTTACTGTTGGTAAGAAACTGATATTACATTACTGTATGAAAGAAAAAAAGTAGATATATTTTAAGACGAACATACGCAAGTAAAACAAGCACAAAGAACCACACACTAACAAGACAAGAAAATGTAATATCAAGTTCAGTGTAATTGTTGGTCTGATATAATAGACCAATGCTGAACTTCGGATTGAACTTGAAGCGAAGTCACGGCACGAGTATATATTATCAAAAATAATTACATTATTAAATTGAATATGGTAGTAATTTTATGGGCATGTCTTTCCACTAATGGGCTCGAGTTTCCCAATATAGGGGAAGTATACCCGTCACGTTCGTCCAAGGCGGCTTAGCAAGTTTAACACATCGGTTATCTCGGTGTGAAGGTTGCACCACGAGGTTTTCCTTCGTCGTTGTTAGCGCGTGACAATTGTAACAATATGCATATTAGGTCAGAAAACTGCCTAAGTGGTGCATGCGTTCTGGCCATGAAAGAACTCGCGCCGTTTGACTTAAGGACTTACGCGTTAGCCCTTTACGCTACCAGGATTTATTGAATTTAATGAATGAAATATATTTAAATTTCTTAGTAAAAAGTCTATTTTCAAAGATACAATCAAAGCAAACATTTACTATTCGCACTGCCGTGGAAAACCCCCATGGTAGCATCAAGATAGCAAACTAAAACGCAGCTGTGATCGTTATGGGAACTTATACAAGACAGAACAATGGACACATGGTACCATTATTAACTACTGATAGCGAGTGATTAAATGCTACTCATTACACGACGAGCCTCACTTAATTAGAACCATTCATATTAGTTTAAAGTCGTAGTAACTTGAGGCTAAGTCATTAGCGTCTTATTGCGAAGGAATTAGGTTCAAATTCAAAATAAGTTTCACTGGAGAACACTTTTGAAGGTCATACATATATATATATATATAAAATTCTCGTGTCACAGTTTTCGTTGCCATACTCCTCCGAAACGGCTTGACCGATTTTGATGAAATTTTTTGTGCTTATCCGGTATCTATGAGAATCGGCCAACACCTATTTTTCATCCCCCTAAATGTTAGGGGTAGTCCACCCCTAAATTTTTTATTTTATTTTTTAGACAAAATTTTTAATTTCTATTTTTTTATGATACAAAAATACATACAACCCTAGATTTTCAACTCTCTACAATCAACCCCTATTTTTTACCGGGCAGGACGACGTCTGCCGGGACAGCTAGTATATATATATATATATTATATATATATATATATAAATTTATTAACAAATAATCTAATAAGAAAGGTACATACACATATAATCCTTGCAACTATTGAATTACAAACTATACTATCAAATATATACAAACTAAAACTAAATAAAAAAGGGGGGGGGGAAGTGCCTAAACGTTAATTAATTAATATATATATATATATATATATATATATATATATATATATATATGTATTTTTTTCTATTCTTCTTAACTTAGCTGTTTACTGTCCACATTGTACTGTCCTTCCTTTTTATTTTACTTTTTATTAATTTCATTATACCTAGACATAAGTTTTTAAATGTTTCCTCTCAGTCAGGTTGCCTGAAAGAGATCGCTTTGAGCGATAAGGCCGCCTTTTATTTTGCCTTTATATTATTGTAATTTATTTTTTCTGTAATCGTTTATTTGGTGAACAATAAAGTGTTTTCTATTCTACTTATAAATAAAAATTTAAGTTTACTTCCCATTCTATATACACCGCTTCGCAATGTGTTATTGCTGTTAAGGAGAAGAAGCGGCAAAAAACTCCCCAGTAATATGACTAGCCAAAAATAGTTTTGCATTATATTTCTTATTCTATTTACATCACAAGTTCTCTTTTTATAAGTTTTATATAGAAAAGTGTGTTTGTAGCAAAATCAATTGAAAAATGTCCAAATCCTGTCCTAGAATCATATACGGCTTAGGTGTTTTTTTCTAATGTTGATTTGGTGTCCTAATTCTACAGACTGATATTTTTCGTATGATAGTTCCTTTTTATGTCAAACTTTGTTTTTTCTTGAATGAAAATTATTAAGAAAAATACACGTTCTAGTTAGCTATTATTAGAGTGTCAATTACGCCCATACCAGCAAATAACACAAAAATCAGGATATTTCTAGGAAACACTCACAATATTTTCCATACCAACCAATCTGCATTTTGATTTATCGCGTTTTAAAGACTAAGAAAAACGTAGTGAGAAAAAATGCACATCACTGACGTGTGATATCAATAAATCCATAATAGATTATAGATACATCCATATAACGTGGTGAGTATACCATCTATTCTTTTAAAATGAAGATGCCTCACTAATATGCTGGTATAATACTATAAATATCATATATAACTATATAAACGAATAAATAAAACAAATGTTTAAACAATTACAATTCCCTACCTACCTAGCCTGTTGAGACTTTAAGTTTGAAGACTGCTGCCATTCTCAATCGTCATCATTAGATACATTATAAGGCTTGACCCCAAAAAAAAATATCTAAATAAAAACATTTTAGGGAAAATAATTTGGTTGTAACGTTTGTGGCAAAAAAACATATTGGGTTGAAAAACTATTTGGGCAGTCCCTAACCTGTCTTTCATGCTACTTTCCATGGGGTGGATCCTCGGCCTGTCAGCTGTACTCCAATAAAAAACTACATAATTTGGTTCGAATAATTAAACCGGAAATTTATCTCTAAAGATTAATTTAGTACGGATACGGTTCCCACGTTTAAGTATGACGCGTTCATTTTCCACTTCCGCCATTTCTAACCCCGTCATTGTCACATAATGCGCAATTCAAGGCCCCCGGGCCAATTGCCGGTCATATGAAACCATACATTTTTAGAGCTTATTAACGCTATTGTATACCAATTTTACATCTTATATTAATATATAAAGCTGAAGAGTTTGTTTGTTTCAGTGTTAGATAGCCCATCGAGGAAGACTTTAGGCTATATATGACCAGAATGTTTCAAAATCGGGGGGGTTTTCAAAACAAACTCCATGTGGACGACTTCGCAGGTACAGCTAGTAATAGTATATTTTTGGAATCGCATAGAAATTAAGGGCTCCGCCAAAATAGGCAACAGTGTTTTGTAAGAAATTATTAATATCTTGTACACGCCACCTAATTTAAATATAATTATGTTTATTAACTATAAATGCGACATAGCCAAGTTGTGGCTTTAGGCCTTTAGGAAGAATAAAAAAATGAAATTCGTTTAGCAAATATGAGTATAATTTATTACTAAATGAAATTAGTTAGCTTATGCATACAAATTTGAGGCTAGATTTAAAATACACGCTAAGATCTGTTGCTTCTATAACTAAATAGGTTAGATGACCCAATCATATCGTTATCATAACTTTAAAATTGCAACGTTTAAACTGTAATTAATACGCTATTTGACTCGTTTTAAAAATTAAGTCAAGTTATAGAAAGTAAGTCATAATTTGCAACGTTCGTACAAAATCTCATTTTTAATTATTACTGAAGCACAGCAGACTGGCTAATGGCTCGACTGTAATGGAAAGTGGTTACCGTCACCTATGGAAAGAAATAACAAAGAAGAAGAAGAGGTACCTGGAACCTGGCCACTGATGCCGGAACACAACTCAAAGTTGTTATGGCGGTATTTTGGACCAGGGGAGGTAGCGATCTAGCTGGGCAAATACCCTACCACCTGGCTGTTGGTTGTTTGGTCGCTTCTTACGATACTAATTCCTTTGGTCGGGTGCCATACCCGACCAAAGGAATTAGTATTCTTTTCCGTTCCTGTACGGAGAAATCTGGTTGGATTCGGCGTTTTTGTAAGATGATAAAAAATATGTCAGTTTATTGTTAACTACCCAATTTATAACAATCCTACATTGGAGACATGGTAGCTTAAGGGTTAACTCATTTGCGTCCCAAACTTAAATAATGCGGTTTCAAATGTGAAATCTGTGAAGAAAAACCGCCCGTGATGGTTTGCATATCGAGATAGCACATTTAGTTGATAGAAATTCTAATTAGACTTATTGCTTCAACGCTCCCACATTTTTTTATTTGTCTATCCAAAGTCAGTATGGTTTCGTAAATGTTTCACTAGCGTGGTAAAAAAAGGTTTCAAATAAAACATCACTAAACCGTTACTGGACGGTTCATTTCTGTCTTTCAATTTTCAGATGAATCAACCAAAGTGAATGAAGAGAACGCTACACATAAAAACATTCAAATTTTCATTGAAAATAGTCTCTATTGGAGAATATCTTTTGAAAGTCATACGTATAAGTTAAAATTTAAATTCACTTCCTTCTATTTACACAACGTTTTGCAACACGTTATCGTTGTTGAAGGAGAAGCAGCATTAAGAAACTTTCCAGAAACATGCCTAGCTAAAAATGCTTTTCATCATATTTCGGAATGTGACGCTCTTTTATTTCAATAAATGCAAAAACATGTCGTACAATTACTTTCAGAAGAATGGAAGAATGGACTTATGACAATAGCACAAAGACATAATAAGAAAAAATATTATTACCGTAGCTGTGACACGAAATACTCACGATTCATACTGCAACATATCTCTATAAATTCCTTACATGTTTAGCAAAATAAAACTTCATACAGAAGGTAGTATAAAGCAAGCTGCTGTTTAAAATCAGATTTATCATTTAAATAGTCTTCAATCAGAATCGTATCCGTTCTAAGGTACTTTTCAAATTTTTATGAAGGCTTTATTGCTTTTCCATCGAATTCAATTTGGTTGATCCATCTAATAAGCATTATGGAATTTTTAAATTGTGCTTTTCAGACGTTTTTTGATTGCTTGTTGTTATTTTTGGTGTTCTTCTTTCAAGATGTGACCGACCTTATTCTCTCTCTAATTTTAAATAAAGCCTTGTTGCCTTGAAATAAGTAACCTTAACAAATGCAGCAGACACTATATTTGCATAATTGTCTTATTTAAAGTGGACGTTATTAACTTTTTTTTGTTCCATCGTCCGTTAGCATCAAGCTCAATAGAATTTATTTACTGACATTGTTTCAACTTATGCAAAAAAATTCCTTGAAATCGCCAACTATAGTTATTACACGAGGACTTTGCAAATATGCTTATTTTTATTTAGTGAAATCGTTGAGGAAAAAACGTGGATATATATACAAGGGCTTTGTATGAATTTTAAAGTCAATTACCGAGATGTGAACGATCTTAATCGTTTATTATCTGAGACATCAAGCACGAAGTTTGCAAAAATAAAACCTACTAGGTCACACGTCTTATACGCTACCTGCTGATTGTCTATGTCATATGAAATATGCCTGGTAATCTAGTTGCATCATTATATGTGGTTCATATTTATTATTTACGTATGCATAGTGCAGTTGGCTTGTATTTTAGCATAGATGGTTTGATAGCCATAATAGAGAATTGTAATTTTTCTAAAGTGTTTATTTTGAACATATTAAGATTTAAGCCAACAATGGTCTGATGGGGCTGGATGGGTTTTAGTTTAGATTTCTTTTTTGTTTATATTTTTAAGACTTAATTTAATTTTAGGGATTAGGTTCTATAATTTAGTTTTATTACGTTATAAATATGCATATTATTTTTGATATTTTTTAAATATTTACCAGTGAATAAAATTTTAATGATATTTGTGATTTTAACATAATTACTAAAGCTTAAATGAAGCCTACTATTTATACAATACATACTCACAAATTAGTACATTTTTAGTACATATTATTGTTTAACAGTCCGTCTGAAAATTTGTCCCGAATGGGTCCCAAAACAGCTCAAAGGAATATAATAAAAATTGTTACTGTTAATGTATGATGAAAGAATGACTAAACAGATATACAATGCAAAAGTGGATGGATGCAGAAGTCGCGGAAGGCCACGACACACCTTCCATGATCAAATTGATCGTGTACTAGCAGAAGGTGATGTCAGGAGCCTTAAGAACAGACGAGCGTGCATGACAAGAACTTTCAATGTCAAAGAAGCAAGCGAGGTGTGTAAGAATAAGCCTAAATGGCGCTCTGTTGTTCGTGCCTACCCCGCAAGGGACCTGGCGTGAAGTTATGTATGTATGTATGTTAGGTCCGGAGTAATAAGTGGGACATTTATTGGCTGCATTATTATTTATTTTATCTGAGAGAATTGCAATCTGATCTATTCACGAGAAATCCCCAAGTGAAGTAAGCTTAGCAGGGAAATTCTTTTCTCAAAATAAGGGAAACCCAAGCCGGGTATTAGGAATTAATTGACTAGTACCTATTGTTAAAATTATTTGAGAAGATGATTGTAGTGACAACTGATTAGAATGAAAGGCCGTTATGGATTTCCATATCATATCATTAATAGTAAAGTGTATTAATAGAGTCGTTTATAAACCACAAATAATTTATACGATAATTCATAGACGTCTAACATCAACAAATTAAGTTAATATGTTCGATTTGACAAATATTTACTGCCATTAGGTAGATGATGAGGGACTTATTATACCTACATTTAAATGCTCATATTATTCTCCGGAAATATAGCCTTATTATAGTGCGTTAGTTGTAGGATGCTGCATAAATTGGCGACCAAGGTTAGAATACAATAGCCTGCTGCGGTCATCACAGTCGTATATGCAACACTCGTTAGATCTGAACAACAACTACAAAGTGTTTGATGACAATTTTTTTGAAATGAAACTTCGTTAGATTCCTTATGAGTTGAAAATCGATGAAACGAAAAAGCTACACACAAAAAGAGAAACATAAATCTACAGCACTAAGCCTACGAGAGAATGAGATAGAATACATTATATTTAATAATTTAAACACTATGATCATGCCGATAAGAGTTGGAAATGTGTGACTCGCTACTTTCTGCATAGACCTCCAAAAAAAGTCGTACATGATTGGCGAGGAGCAACATGGGTGTGAGTGTGAGTTTTAGCTCTAGCGACCTCCACGCTGTGCTAGCTGGCTAAGGCAAGCACAGAGGCGGGGGCCTTGCGTTGACCTCCCGGAGGTGGTTACTAGGTATCGCTACTCCCCCGAGGCTGCGCGATAAAGCCTAGTCGAAATAATAATTATTGATATCTGCGTACGTTGCATTCCTGGCTTTGAATTTACACTATTAACATTTTGCAATAGATTAACCGTGTTGCGCTAAGCAATGGCGCACCTATCCACCTCTAACCCCAAGCAGTATATCGTGCAACGCGCATCATTAATAATGAACCTCTTGAACACGTCAGATTATACAAACAACAACAGGTATATACTAAGTTAATAAACATAAATACACGAATTTACATTAAGAGAATTGTGTTTTAATTGAATGTTTCCGTGAGAAAATACATTGAAATAAACCCCCGCGTTATACAATAACCTGTGTAGTTGTTTATTAGCAATATTTAAACAGGCTAGGTAGGATATGTTATTGTATTACAAATTATACTAAAATAAACTTATAAGCTATTTAAAAATTATGTACCACGCCGCTTTCATAGGAAAGCGTTCCCAGCGTTCCCAGAAGCCTAATTCGTTATGCGAATACCAAACCAGTATTCTGGTCATGGGTGGCAGCAAAGATTTTACCTCCAAATTTCTTTGTATAGATGTTTCCAGAGTGACGATCTAAAGCGGCGTCTAGTACTGCTGGGTAATCAATTGAAATTTTAAAAACTTAGCCATCCGGCTATTGGTAGTTCATCATCCAGCTGATGGCTATCAGGCCAATGGGTGAATGACTTGCCAACCGACAGCCGATGACTTCGCTGTAAACTTGTCAGTTGGCAACTTCTTAGCCGTGGTGGTTATTTTGTGAACACCCACTAATTAGCTGGCTATTACAATAGCCACCTACTTCTATAACGTTGTTTAAGCTAGACGCCGCATTTTCACATGTGTAATCCACAACCTAAAATGTCCTCTTATATAATTATTGTACAGGGAATAAATCTGATGTTATATATTTAACTTAATACGTAATTTATAAATATAATGTAATTTATATTCCTATGTAGGCCAAGGGTCGTATGATTGTAATAAATCAATGTTTTACGACTAGATTCTGGCACGAGATCCATAGATCTTGGGTTGAATTAAAAAGGAAAACAAATGCTATGTTTTTGCTTCACAATTAATTTGGTCACGCGACAATCATTTTGTCATTTATTCCTCATTATGGAGACACACTCTTAAATGATTGTTATCGGCGAATATGCTAATCTAAAGACCTTCAACTATCTCACGTACTGTAAAGGCACGGGGGTAGAATAATTTATGTGTGAAACTAAAAAGAAAATAACAAATATATAAAAGCATAAGAGAGAAAGAATAAAACTAGAAAGCATGAAACGAACAATGTGTCATTAAATGTGGTAAATCATGTTCGCCAGGTTATCCAGAAACGAAACAGGAATTATAATTGCTGTGACCGGCGGCCCACCGTACGAGGCGACAAAACTAACCACAGCCTGCATTCTGGATGGCTCCAACTCTTTCTAGATGGATAGATATGCCGCTATAATAACCTTGAAGTACCGGGACCAGTGGCCATGTTCTAGTCCCTCATTCGAGAACCGTAGCACGTGTGTAGCAACTTTTGGGTTCCAAACTGTCATAGGCAGTACCACCCAATTTCGGGCCTCAACAATCCACATCTACAGGTAAGCATCCTCAATATTACACTACGTATCCTGGTCCTGTTTTTACATGCAGCACGAATCAGCGTGCTGGCTACATATATCAGGATGCCGTCTCCAGTCAAATCCAGGATCCTTAAGCCAACAATGTCTTCTTCATATCAACATGTAGAATCCCCATAAGAGCATTGCTCTCAGGCAAACATCTTAATTTCGACGAAATAGAGACACCTTCCTACAAGTCTCATATCATTGACAAGCCATCTGCAACTAAGCATCTGATTCCAACAAGAATAATAAAATCATAGAGATATTATGCTTGTGTATCATAATAGTATATACCATTGTTTTATAACGCTGGAGGAATGCATTAACAAAACACCTTGAGTCCCGGAGGAGGTTTGTGAGAGGCTCCCGGAGGTCGTTTCTGCACATACGTTCCATCACGAAGAAGTTCTGATATGTCAGCTACCAATCTACCCACTAAAGCTTCCAGCGGCCCTCCATATCTAGGTGAGGCGTCATAAGGTATGCCATGAACAGTTCGTCCGACGTCTCGAGGCAAACCGTCATAATGGAGTAGCCCTGGGTACAGTGCATCCCACGTCCCTCCTTGCCAAGAAGGTCTCCGGACCTCAACCCGATTTATCCACGTCATTTGCACGTGCGCCAGTTGCTAAGGGGCTCCGCTGGTTCATCCTCTTCCTTGTCTCGCGACTGCCTCCTTCTGCATCATGACGTCCTCATAGAAGAAGATGACCGCTCGCCACCTTCTCTCGTTGCACACTAGTGGGCGAAATGCTGCGCTGCGAGACATAGTGTATAGCCAGTTTCAACCGCCCACAAGTGCTATTTATATGTCAATATCTCCACGACAGCATAAATAATTGGTATAAAATAATATAATTGCTGAGTTGCATTCCAACGTATAAGTTGCAGTATTTACTTGTGCTCGTGTAGTTGAACGCTGCATCAATTAGTCTTGGATAATGAACATTTTCTTTGTGCTACACTGGATTTTAAACAAAGAACTTTAATTAATTAATTGTATCCACACCAATAAATACATATAAAGATGTATTTTTTACCTATATGTAGTCTTAGGTATAAATTGGTTTGTGTAGAACATAACATTTTTATATAAATATTTTTCAGAATTCAGGATGATCTTAATCCCGGGAAATGTTCACACATGATATCGCCACTCGTGTACGCCTTAGTATTTATGTAAGAAACTTAACAACTACTTGTTAGTATAAGTAAAAAACCTAAAAGAATACTTGTCTATGGAATTATTTGTCGGCTCAGTTTCACGGCAGCACATGCAGCGCGACCCGGTGCTTACAATAAATGTTTGTCGCCAAGATTTTTGACCTCGCGTGGTGTTAGCATACGTTAGAGGCAATTTAGTGTTATCTTTAAGTATTCATCGTCTCGCGGATATAACGGGTGGTTTTAAACGTAAGCAAATGATGTTGTGAACATGGAATTATAAGTGGCTAAAACGGTCTTGGATCAAAAATTACATTAACGGTTTGTTTTATTAATTTTGGAACGAAGTTCCTTATCGCGCGTTGCGAAAGGGGGCTAGGCGGAAAAAATTAAGACCAAAAGTTGTAACGACACTTTTTGCTATAGTTGTAATTGTTTCCTACTTCAGTTACCACAAGCCAATTGTTACTAAAATTGAGCCTACTGATTAAGTTTATATTACATTACATTTGTTAATAATAAAAAAATATTATTATAACTTTAAAAAAAATAAAATTCCTTCACTAATCAATCGAAAGGAACTTCGTTCAATCCGGGTGTCCCTTGACACCTCTCAAGTTTTATATTAAAGTAACATAATGTAAATATAATAATAATACCAGCCCATAAACGTCCCATTGCTAGGCTTGCCTCCAGCTATTGGGGAATGAACAGTATACCCGCCACATTTGTCTAAGGCGACTTCGTAGGTTTGACACATCGGTTATCTCGATGTGTAGGTTTCATCACGATTATTTCGAAACCCGGCCCTTCGAGTTTGGCACACGTGCGCTAGCCATTACGCTACCATGACTAATGTTACGCACACAAAGTTCATAGTATAGTTACGCAAATACGATTCTGCTAGCTATGTTAAGTGCAATAGACACCAAAGCCGCCCAAACACCCTGGCACGGTCTATATAAAAAGAATCATGTCAGCAACATACGTCCACGCGTGTTGCCTGGCGACATGTCGACGGCTAGCGTATGCGCTCATTCTTGGCGACACTCAAGCTGTAGTGACATGCTGTATTTTTGTTCGCCATCTCGAAGAGTTCCGACCTACGATGAGTGAAGCCGCCAATTAGCGCGCCGACAAAAAGTTGCTGACATAGGCGTTTAAACTAACATACTCCAATGAAACTGTGCCACGAAGACGACCATGTATTCGCTAATGAGTTACAACACAACAAACGCGACCTTAGCGCCACCTTTTCGTTACAATCATGAAAGCTAAATTCTTTACCATTTTTAAAAATTCACTCGGGGAACATTAATCTTACGGTACAATGTATGTGCTGGTTTACTGTGTACCTTAAATTGTAATTTACTGTCCATATATGTCATTAATATTTCTATATCTTTCTTCATTAATTAATAATAATAAATAAATTAATTATTATTAATTAATCATATATTAATACGTGAAGCAAAAACACAGCAAAAACTTTGTACCCCTTTTTACGAAAATTGCGCAGACGGAGGAGTATGAAATTGCGGATACTTATAGCTTATATAGAGAATGAGTGCAATGCTTATATATATATATTTAGTTATGCATAAAAAATACATTAAACCAATAAAAAAACATGACTCTTTTGTTAACTCTTTTGTTTACTGTTAAAGTCAAATTAACAGTGTAGCCTTGGCAAAACTTGTGATAATAGAAGTATAGACTTTGACATTAATGACGAGTATTATGGTCAAATCTCGACCACGGGCGACCACTAGGATGTAATAATTAGATTAGTTAGAATGTCTTTTGAGTGGAAAAGATAGCTTTTTAGCGATGCGGCCGTCTTTTGTTTTTTAAAGTATATAACGTGTGGAATACTGTGGAAGCATGTGGTTTGGTAAACAATAAAGTGTTATATCTATCTATTCGTCTATTCCACGGAAATGACGTTAAATATCGAGATAAAAAGTATCCTAAACTAACCTGACATTTAAGCTAGATCTGTGTGAGTTTTGTTTAATTCCGTTCAGTTGTCACATGATGATAATTACATGATGTTCTAAGAAACAGAGAAAAATTCTAACAATGGTATATTTTTAAATTCATCGTACAAATGTTCTAAACAGTGAAAATATCTTTTAAAACAAAGAACGAAAAGACTTCGAAGTCTATATAAGATTGAGTAGAGATTAGCAAAAACTTTATACACGCTTAAGCAAGTTTATCAGCTGGGTTTTAATTAACACGCGACAATTAATGAACCGCATCGTGCTGGTTGGCACCGCATCAATCCGACTCTAGACGGATTGACTGGATTGATGCGGATTTACTAAGACTTTAATTCCGAGTTTGCAATATGTGAAAACATATTTGCTTCACACGAAGTGCCTGGACACGCTATCCCAGTACTTGAACGCATCTTCTTATAATTCAATTTAATTTGACTTTGCTATATGGAATTATTAGTCGTGTCTCAAAAACTTCGTTCGCCTCACCATGAATACTTGTTAATGAATATACTATATTGGAGGTTTCCTTGCGGCTAAAAAGCGGGTCAATCCCTGGGAACTAGCTATACTTTACTTACGTAAAAACTAAATTAGGTTTTTTATATAGATAAATCTTCAGTGAAAAGTTATCTTAACTAATATATATATAACTAATATATAGCAAAACCACTTAAAAATCCGTTGCATCGTTTTAGAAGAGCGGATATGTTGACAGACAGACAAACGCGGAAATTGACTTTTTTTTTACTTATTTTATTCATATCTTGCGATATTGAGGCATCTTGGTGATAAAGGAAGTACTTATAAAGTTCTGTATTTCGGAATTTCGTAGAAATTTCGTTATGCACGATGCCAACAGTCGAGTTTATTACGGTTTATTAGGGAAGTCCGCTCACGCTCCCACTCCGCCTCCTCCTTCGCAAGCATGACGCGCTCGCAGAAGGAGGAGATGGGAGATAAGCTAAACCAACCAAAGCTAAGTGATTTGGGCGCTTAAGGGTGTTTGACGTTAAATCAAGTGACGTTACATGGAGTTTAACACTATATTGGTTTGTTACATGGAGAGAACGTTTTTTATTCAGATTAAAAGTTTCTTAGTAACTTTGTAACTCTCGGTATGGGTCTGAAATAAAGGCTGGAAGCGGTCAAGAAAAAATGTTGAAGAATCCACTCTTCTATAATAATATAACTTTGCAGTACATGTCTTCATAAATACCAGACAAGGATAAAGTCGTTTAACTGTAAAAGATTGAGATCAGTGTTATCATATATTCGCAGAATGAATTTGCTCCAAGACTTAATTAAAGACCCTGTGTGTAATTAATATTGTAGAATGAAAACAATGCATAGCCGTTAGTATCCTTAAGAGTATTTAGACATTTATCGAGCCAGTGTTTAATAACGATTTAATCGCTGGCCTATGTAGTTTTAATACTGAAAAAAGGAAAGAAAAGTAATAAATTAAATGACGTTCTACTAATTTCATATATATTCTTATATTATGTTTTTATTATTTTGTCTTTGATTTTAATTATATTATTATTTTGTTTGTTATTTAAAATAATGACTTAAGAATGATACAGATAAATAGACATGTTGTATAGTTTTTTTTTTTTTGGGTATGGTCTTATAATATTTAATTCCTTTTTTTAAATACAATATATGTATGAGTCAAATGCGTAACTTGAATTATTTTTAGTGGAAATTTAACTGATATTTGTATTTGTTTTATGTGGTTTATATTGTAAGAATTATAATTATTGTATGTTTTCCAAATAAATTAAATAAATACTGGAACGTTTAACCTCCAAAAATTTGGCAGGCCTGTGACTAAAGCAGGACGTTACGGGCTCGTTACGTTATCCCCCCTCGTTGTTTGTCCCATTAAAATTAATGAAGAAGAATAATAGAAAAACAATTATCTCCCTTTTAATCTATGATGGAGGAGAAGGCGAATAAAAAAAAACTTCTAATCCTGATTTTGACATTGGGTACCTAATTCAGCGTAGTGTAATAGCCGCTTTGGTAAGAAACGACGAAAGTATGGATTGTAATATTTCGGTATTTCTACAAGCCGCTAAAGTCTTGTACATCTTGTATGTAATTAAAATGAATTAAATGTACGCAAAATATTTTTAATAGACTTATTGCATTTAAAATATTTCTGTGCATATTTTAATTTGATATTCATGCATGTTAAAGCTGCACTGTACACATTCGTAGAATTGCACGCGTGTTTTTAATATGTATGCGGGTAATACCAGCAGTAAATGAATGAACTAGGAAGGGCTCGAGCGGCTGTTGAATTACATTCATAATTTTATAAATAATTCTGTTCTCAATAATGTCATGCGATCTTTGTACATTCTCTAGTTTGGACCCATTTCAAACCTTAGTCGAGATCGATTTTAGTTATTTGTAATATTTTTGTGAAAATATATATACTTTTATATAAAAGAACTTACAATAAGGTCCTAAACACGTAATTTTGTATTCTTGTATAAGAGCAGTAATAAGAAGTAATTTAACTAACCTAAACTAATAAAAGAGCTAAAAATAAACTAAGTAATAAAGAAATTAATCATATGTAATAAATCGCTGCCAGGGAGAGGCTTACCCAAAAGGCTGGTTGCATTGCCACGCTGTATGGCAAGGCTGATTCGTTGGACGAAATACGAAGATAGAAGATACGGGTTTAAAAAAAAAAATTGCAGGAGTTCAGCAGACATGCAGACGACATGATGGAAAGCGGTTACCTTCGCTTATGGACATTTGCAAAACCAAAGTTGCTACAAATGCGTTATTACTCTCTTAACTGAGACTGGAACCTGCTTACTGCCGAAAGACAACTCAAGGTTGTTATGGCGACATACTTTAGACCAGGGGTGGTAGCCATCCAGTCGGGCAAATGCGCTACCACCTGGCATCAAAGAGTTTCTATGGATATTTGCAACACCGATATAATAATCATTCTATAAGGCCATAGCCTGTTACAAATGTCAAAAGCTGCGTGCGGCATGACGCCGATGCAACCGACGAATACTTAAGGCTCCTATTGCCGCAAAAGGTCGAAATTGGCGTGCAAACGAAACAAATTTTCTTTGGCAGTTATTGATCAATAATTCACCAAAAAAAAACATTGCGAAGAAGGTTTGCCGTAAGCCTCAAGATGTCACGCGTCTATTGTCAGTAAGGTTGTTAAAAATAGTTGATGCAATAAATATATTGTATATAGTTTACATTAGGAAATACAATAATAATAAGTAGACATCGGTAAATTTGCGTGCGGCTCATAACGTGGTTTTTCAATTTTTTTACAGTAATTTTTAGTTAAGAAAAATAATCCCCAAATCACTTTAATATTATATGAAATCATTTTATTACTTCAATTTTGATTAAAACAAGACAATTTAAAGAGAATCATTGTTTTTTTTTAAATACTACTATATTTTAATCACAATAAGATAATAATGTATCTGAAAAACGACGAACGAACTGACGCGTCAGTATTAAATTTCTATAAATTGACACGAACTTGCCTATTTTTTTTATTACCTTTTAATATAAACAACTTCGGGTGCAAAAAAATAATCGTGGCAAATTGCAACAAACATTTGGATACAGACAAAGGTAAATGTCGTTTATCGAGTTTTTATAACAGTCGCATACTTGAATAATAAATGTTTTCCTATAAGACCAGAAGTGTTATGTATGTATATGTATTAAAATTCATGCATAATAAAGCCTACATTACATCCGCCACACCCCTCAAGTAAAACAATTTGCCAATCATCTAAATATTTATACTCTGTGTAGGAGGATAATAGTTTTGATACAATTATTTTTCTGTATAATTTTTACATTAAATATTTACTGAGAAATAAAGGCTAATTTTCTTTATAGTGCTCAGCCGCTACATGGTGTACTATATGTAGATTGTATAAAAACTGTAAGTTGTATGACTGCACGTCAGGAGTGACACCTTTGTATTTAAGTGTCACTATCACGCGAGTTCAGTGCTGATTCCTCATCCTAAAAGAGCTCTATATACATCACATGTACTCTCTGTACATACACACATCTGTATATATGTATATATCTGAGTGTGACGGCCACGCGAGTTCAGTGCTTTTTCCCCATCCTAAAAGCGCTATATATATTTATATATACACACGCACACATCTGAATATATGTATATATCTGAACATGACGATCACACGAGTTCATTGCTTTTTCCGCACCCCAAAAGAGCTACATATACTAGTATTTATATATATATACACACACACACACACATTGTATATATGTTTGTATTTGAGCGTATCGATCACGCGAGTTCAGTACTTTTCCCCCATCCTAAAAGTACCCTAGTTGCCTAAAAAATCTTTTGAGTTCAATAACACGACTGTGCTCAAGCTAAGCAAGATATATTTTTATGTATTAAATACAACCGACAATTTTGGGGCCGATCCCAGACACTCAGACCATATAATAAATAACGGAAAGTTCAATCTCAAAATTTTCCTATTCAGTATTTGAAAGTGTGGTCTCGTTCTTTCAAGCTAGGCGGGCAAAGGCTTAGACCACTGGCTCACAGAGGCCTTAAAAATACCTATTGTATTGAACTTTCAACGGAGTTAGGTAAGTGTTTTGGTCGATTGTTTATTAATATGATAAATATCAACTGTTATTATTAAGTTGGCCATGTTTGCTGCATAAATTAACTGTTGCGATTTCAACAAAAAAAAGTCCAAATCACAGAATATATGTGATAAATAAAATTAAAAATGTGCTCAAACCTGTTAAAATTCTGTTTACCAAAAATGTGTTTTATTAAATTTTATTATATTAGCAGAAGGATATATATTATATACGAGATAATAGAGGACCAGGCAGTCATATAAAATGACTTACTTCTTACCATGTTACAAAATGTATGACTTCAAAAATTTTTATAAACTAAGGGAAACAAGTGGCACATCGTTTGTTATTTAAATATTAATTTAAATTAGGAAACGTAGCCAGCCTTCTGGACACCTTACCCATAGAAGACGGTGATCTGGGCTCAGTATTCTATTTATAGTCTTGAGGGACTATGGGTAGAATATAATACAAATAAGTTAAGTTTTCTTACATTATATTCAATAGTGTATCTTTTAAAAGTCAATAAAGCATATTTATTCATTTAAATTTGATCAAAGCAAACAAGTTTATATTATGTTTATTATACTACTTATATACTAACAGGCAGCTTAGAATCGCTTAGCCTGCGGAGAGACTTTGCGTCCCTCTGAGTATTCTACCGCCTGTACAACGGGGAGTGTTCCGAGGAACTGTTTGATCTGGTGCCAACACCTAATTTTTACAACCGCACCGCTCGCCATCGACGGGATGTTCACCCCCATTTCCTGGAGCTCCCACGCTCAACTACGCAACGGTTCTCTAGAACGTTTATACCGCGTACAACAATGATCTGGAGAGAACTTCCCGCCGAGGTTTTCCCTCTGCGCTACGACATGGGGTCGTTCAAGAAAGGCATTGTAAAATTTCTTAGAGGCCGGCAACGCGTTGGCAACGCCCCTGGTGTTGCAAACGTCCATAGGCGACGGTAACCACCTTTGATCAAGTGGGCCGTTCGCCTGTTTGCCTGCTTCAGGCAATAAAAAAATATATTAGCCTTAATTCGAATTTAGACTACAATAAAAACTTTTTTGTTTAAATACAGATATTATCTTTCTTCTTCTTCTTACATATAAAAATGAATGTTTGTCTGTACGTCCTTTATAGAATCGTAAACTATACATTTGATCATGTGATCATCTTTAGCAAAGTGGTTGTGCATGAGCCAAAGAAGGTTTCTGAGTAGGTTTATTGGAATCCGGTAGGTGGCACTGCTATCGGCATATCGATGGAAGCTTTTCCGGGCAGCACGACATCTGCCGGGACAGCTAGTATATTATATTAACAGAGAAAAATTAATTACAATACTTTCATACAGAAAACATTTATTTTATTTCAATAATTTATTTCCTCCCCATCAACATTTTTTCTATTATAATTAATATTCTAAAATTTAGATAATAAGATATTATTTTACTGTGATAGTTTGGTAAGGATTTACTCTTAACCTGTGAAATATGTTTTGAATAATAAAAAGGTTTAAAACTATTCTATTGACTCCTAATATTTTTTCAAATACTGATACTAGATTGAATGTGTTTAAGGCCTCCAAATATATGCAAAGCCCACAACGACTTAACACGTCTTAATAGGTATTTCACACAGTATTTAACAGAGAATACTTAAGTAGGTTTCGCGATTGTAGTAATCCAATGGATTTTGGTATAAACGTGCGACACAAAGACGTATTTTATTATCATGATGTAATAGATTTATTTACGTTAGTGAAAACGACATCGAAAGAGGGAAAATTCTGCGCATAAACCGCAAATTGCGAAATTTATAGTTTACATAAAAGGCACAGTTTTAATACTGCAACGTTGGTATAATAATATCAGGATTTCGACATGTCTACTGATAGGTGTAATATAGCATGAGAGCCGTAACTAGGGGGAGGAGGGGGCTATCTAGCCCGGGGCCCGAACAGCCATAGAGATGGCGGCAAATTCAATCTTAGCAGACAAATATGTATGTTTGTTTGTATATATGTATGTATGTGTCGACTTCGACCACTTTGACGTCCAGTACTTTAAGCAACTTTATTTTGAAGTAGCATATTTATGATGTCCTTAAAATATAAAATAAATGTTCATTAGACATAAAGACATACCGCGAATTTGATACATATAAATATATATTAACTTACATACTTAATCGAGAGGACATTCTATCCGATGCAGAAATTTCCGGACAATAATAATATAATAAATAATATATAAATCAATTAATAAAATATATATAATAATTAAACATATATCGATATCTTATACTAACATATAAAGCTTTAGAGTTTGTTTCTTTGTTTGCTTGAACGCGCTAATCTCAGTAACTACTGGACTGATTGGTAAAATTCTTTCAGTGTTAGATAGCCCATTTATCGAGGAAGTACAAGAAGACTATGTGTCATCACGCTAAGACCAATAGGAGCGAAGCACCAATGAAGACTGTTTCACAATCGGAGGATTTTTAAAACTATTCTATGCGGTCGAAGTCTCGGGCAGGAGCTAGTATTAATATAAAATATATTGGACAACAATGAAGACATGCGTATAATAATTTAAAAAAATTCTTTTTATAATCTATGATAATATTACAAACTCATAATTAAATAAATTTTAATATCTTTGAAGGTCGTCTGGAAGATGTCGCCGGGGGCGACAAGACCTCCTATTGTATATGTGATTTGATTTTATCCGTATGTGCAATGTGCAATAAAGAACATTCATTGAATCAGTACACAAGTTACTTTTCGCGGTGCGCTGGCACAGGTTAAATTAATTATACTCAAACGATAGCTTGCATTAGTTTTAAATGCTGTGTTCCGGGAATCCTGCGGAAATTTCAAGTCACACGTGAACATAGTCACGGGCATCCCCTAGTACCTACACAAACATTTTGAACTCGACCTTGGAAAATTCTAACAAATTATGCAGTTGCAAAAGTTTACAACACAAGTAAGCAAAATATATATAGTATTGTTTACTATGACTAAATTGTAATATTTTGATTGTCATGAGGTCAGGGCCAATATTGTTAGAATCAAAAGCGTTGATTTCGCTGGAATTTTAGACTTCCAGCTATTATATTTGTTGTAATAATTACTTACCTAATCCATACGAATACCAGAATGAATACTGACACCTTGATTTACACAATACAACTTGCTCAAAAATATTTTGAATGTTTCTTTACTTCTATACTATACAGTCTTTAATATGAAACACTTTCATATACATACATACCTACACATTATCATGCCTGTTTCCTATATATAGGAAGAGACGATGGATTTTCATTTGCTACGATCTTGACAAACATTCTTTTGCTTCCTTTCCATACATCCACGTTTATTATAGGTGCTTTTTACCTGCCCATTCTTTAAGATATCTGCGATTTGATACCAGCACCAACTCTACCACCTACACTGTTGTCATACACTTTTTTTATCATTCTCCTATCATCTATTCTCTCTACATGGCCAAACCAGCTTAACAATCCTTTCTTGACTCTTGTTCTTATATCCTCTATCAATCCACAACGTTTCCTTATCATATTGACATTTATCATATCATTCAACACAATTTCCACTTTCGATTCAATTTTTAGAAATGTGCACAGGCGATGGTATGGTAACCGCATTCCATCAAGTGAGCCGTCTGCCAGTTTGCTGAAATCATGCAATAAAAAAACAAGCGAATCAAAAAACACAGAAAGTTTAATGATCCCGTTTTCCAAAAACGTATTATTAACGTTTATCAAAATCTATTAAGTGGTTATAGTGTGAAAGCTTAAAAACAGGTGGAGTTTTGCATAATATGAATTTTAAGCTTATTACATTTTAAAATAATCTACTAATCTATAATTAATGTTTATAGTAACTTTTATTCTTTAAGGTTTTATTTTATTTAATAGTATAGTTGGTACCGCCAAGTAATATATTTTCGTTCGGCCTATACAAACTTTTATTAATTCCTTCCTTTAGATTTGTCATCGTGTTCCCATTTGCGCACTCACGTCAATAACTCACTCATGTCATGTCATCATAATAAAATAAATAAAATACGCTCCGCAATGTAGATATATTATAAAATAAAATACCATTACTTAATATTAATTAAATTGACATACTGATAAACTTATAACATACAAGTGCATTTGTGAAGAAGTGAAACTGCATTTTATTCCCATTAATCAGGTACGTGCGTGATCATTCTCACATTCATTCAAATTGTCTCACACTGCTTTTTCTATCAAATTGACGCAGTTCGCTTATCCCAAATCCAGCGCCGCCGTAACAGTAGTTTAGTATTAAGGATGTTTAGTCCATAATTTCTTGTATTAAAATCCAATCTAATATATAAAATTCTCGTGTCACAGTTTTCGTTGCCATACTCCTCCGAAACGGCTTGACCGATTCTCATGAAATTTTGTATGCCTATTGGGTAGGTCTGAGAATCGGCCAACATCTATTTTTCATCCCCCTAAATGTTAGGGGTAGTCCACCCCTAATTTTTTTATTTATTTTTTAGACAAAATTTTTAATTTCTATTTTTTTATGATACAACATACAAAAATACATACAATCCTCAATTTTCACCCTTCTACGATAAACCCCTATTTTTTACCGGGCAGGACGACGCCTGCCGGGACAGCTAGTGTAATATAAAATTTACAAGTTAAATCCTCAAAAACTTTCAAATTTCGAATTCATCTTTAGGTATGACTAGCAGGCCCGGTAGTCGTTATCATGCCTTAAAAAAATCTTTTCAGCGCCATATTCGCGATCTAATTGTGAATCTAAGTCATCCCGGACACGCATTCAAACAGGCATAAAAGTAGAATATAAAAAATCGGTCAAGCCATTTTTTAGTTTTAGCCAGGCTAAAGAACAGTAATTGATTTTTATGTATAAAAGAAGAACATATAATTTTCATAAAAAGGTAAATAATGGGTACAATTAGAACATCTAGCCAACGTGATGCTGTTGCCAGCACGTGTATGTTTTTTGTGACGTTCCAATAAATTGAAATACGTAAGATTTTATTAACTCTTTTTTGCAACAAAAACCTGTGAAGCAAGATAGTTTCTAGTCGTGTTTAGGAGAACACCTGAACGCCTAAAAACAAGTTATTTACAATCATCGTATGCATGGAGTCGAATTTCAATTAATCTAATGGCTGTTAATTTTATTAATTACACTGCAATTATACCGCTTTTATTACTTTATAACATCGGTATTAACTAAATAGCCAGTTTGACAGCACTCAGATTGTTTACTACTTACAAATCAAATACAAATTTCTCTTCCAGATTTATTAATGAAAGTATGATGTGTACAGTCAAGTTCATTAATATATATGCATTGACAAGGATTCAAAATATTGTATGCAGTAGAATGTTAAAAAATATCTTTACAGTCTGTAGTTCATTAATACATCATCATGTCATTGGTTCAATAATATATGTCTGGACACTTTACAATAATTTGTGACCAGCCATATGATCAAATATAACTCAATAGCATAGGATTCAAAAATATCTGACTAGACAAATATTCACAAATATGTTATGGATATGGGAATTTCACTCAAATTGACTTTTTCCTAGAATTCATTTTGCAGTACCTTATATGCAAGTAAAAAATACATCGTTGCCAATACGTGCAACTGCCCACTGGGCAACGTCGCGTAATTAGCTAGCGTTTTTAGGATTCTGATTAATATCAATGTTCTCGTTGTATTACTTAACTCTGTACTTGCAGAATAAGGTATACGAATTAAAAAAAATAGATTTTGGAAAACTTATTTATTTTTCTGTAACTACGAAACTAATAAGGAACTAACTTCTCTTAAAATTATTAACCAAAAATTGAATGGAACATCAACAAAATAAAACATTTCAATGAACTTTAATTTAAAACATTTTTATATATAAAAAAATGGCTTCTTCTTTCAAGTTGTTCCTTCATTGCTGAGGATTATGACTTTGATAGCAGTGAGAACATTAACTCTGTTCCACGGAGATCGGTTCGGTACATAGTGGCTAGGCAAGTTTATTGAAATGTTTATCTGGTCAGCAATCTAGTCAAGCCATCTATTTGGAGATCTACCACAATGTCTCTTTCCCAGTGACCACAAGTCTCTGCATGTTGTCTGGGTTCCTTCGCGGTATGTGGTCAAAGTACTTCAGTAGTATACGTTATCGGCACACTGCTGATAACATCTGATGATCTCGGATCTCAAGCTCTTCCAGTATAGAAACATTTGTTCTGTGAGCTGTCTACGGAATTCTGACAATCCGACTCCAGCACTACAATCCAAAGGCATCGATTTTATATCTGTTAGATACCTTTATAATCTAGGTACATAAATATGAATAAGACAAGTGGCTGCACTAAGCGCTTTTTTGTCCGCTTTAAAATATGGCTTAGTCAGCGAGTATTAATTTAAAATCTTGTGACACTCCATTTACGTCAATGACATTTTGTAAGCGAGTCCTCATTGATTTAATCATTTTGTAGGAGTAATCCTGATTTATAAAGTTATCCCAGATGGAATGAACGTGAGCCTTTAAATTTTCTTGTGTACGAGCTCCACTATTATCCCAATTTTGGATCATTAACCCCCATAGATTGTGTATGGGTTTAAGATGTAGGCTTAGTCTAAGTCCGGCTTCATTCTGTTCCAGCCACCTTATCCACCATAAAGAAATAGTATTTCTTGATATTCCCAATTACCCAAATATGTGAGGAAGGACACATACACACTATTTTATGTTTTGTGTGTTCATCAATTCTATACATTTTAATAACAAATAAAGAAGATGAAATTTTAATTTATCTTTTAGAAATATTAGATAAATGTCATAAGCATGAACTCTTTATCTTTGAAAAAATCAAATGTATCTTTTCGACCGGTAACTAATGTTCAAAAACCAATTGCAAACTTTGACTAAAGAGTATGAAAGGTTTCATAAAATCAAATGTTTGACAATTTGGACAAGTTTAAACGTAAACCGTATTCAAAATATTTATGAATCCATCACGGCATACATAATTATGATCGTAATGCACACATATTATTGAACGGAGTTTGTCACATATAAATGAATCTAAAAGTTGACCACAAATTATTGATTTGTTTGATTGTAAAGATATTTTTTAACATTCTACTGCATACAATATTTTGATTCCTTGTCAATGCATATATATTAATGAACTTGACTGTACCAGAAAGTATTTAAATAAATTATACCAGTACTATATCTCTGAGTTTGAGAAAGGATGAAAGTCACGTTTCAAATAGAATGTTACTTTGAAAGATTGGCGAGTACTAATGTCAAGGTAGACCGAAATAAAAGATGGCTGGATTATGTGAAGGATGAAAGGATGATTTGACAGAGGACAGATATTACAAAAGAGGAATATACTTATAGAAGGAAAAACAAATTAATACGCGAAGTAAAGACTTTGTACCCCTTTTTACGAAAATTGCGCGGCTGGAGGAGTATGATATTTCACACACTCATAGTTTATGTAGAGACGAAGTTATGAATGCTAATACTTAAAAAAATATGCATACAAAGTACATGAAATCTATAAAAAAAACATTTCACACTACCATGTATTTGACACACAAATATACTCTTTTGTTTATTGCTAATGCCATATTAACAGTAAGTAAGTAGAAGTTGCCTTGGCGATATCTGTGTTAATTTCTTTGACATTAATTATTATGGTCGAATTTCGACCACTAGTTTTTATAATTATGACTCTAAGTTTAATGATGTGGTGATTAGGTTATTGGTATCATCAAGATTTGATGAAGTGTAGAAGACATTACAACTAGGTAGTGTGTAAAATCACTGATATGACGTGAAGAGTTGTCAATATTTTTTTGTTGCATAGCGGATGACTAATGGAAAGTGATTACTGTCGCTTGTGGAAGCTTGCATTAGGGGAGACATTGTCAACACGCTGGGTGCCCCGAAGGAATGTTATAATGCCCAAAAACAACCTTATGTCATGGCGCAGAGGAAAAGCCTCAACAGGAAATCCCCTCAAAACTATTGTCATTGTTGTACATACGTCGTATGTAGCGCATGCGGGAAAGGGTACTTTTAGCAGTGTATTACAAATATCTCACGGTTACAATATTACCCATATTAATCTTTTAGGAGTCTTGAGCCTGTACAACGAATTTAAAAAAAGCAAGGGCTAATTCGAATCAGCAGATTTTGAAAACACAGCTTTAGAATTTGTGTCGGATCATCATGTGAAAGCTAGTGGACGAAAATAATAAAACGCGTTTCAGAAGTAGCTTATATCCTGAGTCAACACTTAGGATAAATATCCTATACAAAAGTTTGTATCCCAATATATGATGACGTTTCAATGAGACAGACGAATATAACCATAAAGGCGATCCTGGGGTCGCATTTCTTGGTGCCGCCGTTGCGATTCGCCGTCGTCATGGTAACGCATACGAAGTTTCTCTGTACTGTATTCTCTGGCATATGCTAATTGTGAACAATGCTTATATTAAATAGATGAAAAGCACAAATTGGAAAGGACCCGACGGTGTTGAAATATAACATAATAACGTTTACACGTCACACGTCGTCACCAGTCATTCATTAACATTTACTACGTTACTCTGATGATAATTAATCATGTGTAGAAACTCAAATATGCAAGAAATGCGGACAACTTTTTTCCTTTACGTCTTGGTCGTCGTTTCGAAAAAAAAAGAAACTGGTATCCTAGTATTAACGGCGTACGTCATATTAGTATTTGGAATCGTTAAATTTTATGAGCATGTTTTAGAGTGTATGGGAACCCCTGAATTTAATTAATATATTTTTTGTTAATTTAGTATGTCTTGACGTCAGCTCTTCTGCATATGTTTTGTGTTCTCTATCAATAAATAAAACGTATTATCCGCAAGAGTTAACTTCGGTCCTAAACGGAATGCTCGCTCCCCTCCCCACCACCGCCTTCTTGCCGCTCTCGCCATTGACTACGTTATCCAAGCGAAGTCTCAAGTTAACTTTTGCGTGTTGTATGTGTAAATATGTCTCAGACGAACAAAATAGAAGCCATGAGCACTCAAAATTGCACCGCAGTGTGTATCGAGTACTCAATATTAAATTATCGAATTAGAAGGACTAAAGGTGGAAAAGATTTCAGTTCAGTGGCCCAATTTTGCTATTTCAAAATCTTGATGTTGCGAAGACTTTCAAAGTGCGATTATATTGTGATAGTGTAAAATATTTATATTTTTATCGTCGCGGGGAAATAATAGTAGAAAAAATTGGTGTTACCGTCAGCAGAAATGGCGTCAGCGGATTGAATATTGAAAAGCTACCATACCGTCAGCAATATTCTTGCCACGTCTGAAAGAGATCGCTCTTTAGAGATAAAGCAACTTCAAAAAAAGTTACAAAATTATGCAAACAATTACATTGTCAAACTACAGCGGAGTTTGTCGGCAGCGTTCTTGTGGATCATATTAAATTGTACCTTATAACTTCTGTTTTAAATACTTAAGTACATTTTTTTATGTAAATTATAATATACTAGCTGGCGCGGCAAACGGCGTCCTGCCCGGAAAAGCTTCAGTCAATATGCCGACAGCAGCGGCCTACCGGGTCCAATAGTGCACCAACTCAGAAACCTTCTTTGACTCAAGCACACCAACTTTGCCAAAGATCATCACATGATCAAATATATAGGTTACGATACTATAAAGGACATACAGACAAACATTCATTTTTATTTATCCAGAAGATACGAAATAAGATATGGTACTATCATCAAGGATATAATGCTTACTAATAATTAATATACATTTTAAACTCTGTTTGGAAATATTTTTAGTTATCTCATTATCCTTATTATCTTAGGACATACCCATCTTCTGGTCCGTAGCCCGTAATAAGTATTTATCTTAGGTAGTTCATATTTAAATTTATTAGACACTTGTCGAGTTGGATATTTTCTACAATGGTGTACAATAAAGTGTTATCTATCTGTCTAATACATAAATGTACATTTAATATTTGAAAAATACATGATTAAATTGTATATCTATATAAAATTAAAATCTCTAAGTGCGATTATAAAAAGCTGCGTAGAGACTTCATTGGGAATGAAATTATATTGCTAGCTAACCCTATAGGTATTCAATATTTAGCAGCGTGTGCTAAGTGCGTCTCTCTGATTCTATTTATAATGTTATAGCTCGAATACTTTCTTGGACCCTGTTTCAATACCAGTTCCCTGTGAGACTGATCAGGTTTTTCTAGTAGATTCCTAATAGCTAAAAGTTTTGGAATACCTTATAAATCCTTTATTTTTAAAAGATATTTTCATTTATTTTATCGAATAAATTATTTTGTAGACAGAGATGGTGCATATTTGCTTGCTACGATCTTGACATATTCTTTTTGCTTCATCTAATTTCATTAATCTTTTCAGATAATTACACATGCTTATTAAATTTTACAAGCTTTTATTCTTGCAATGGATGTACCTATGTATGTAAGTTCGGGTGGAATCATGTAAGTTAAATTTAACCAACTTCCCGGTTTCAGCATGAGTTGAAATTTTGCATGTATATGTATATCGCGTGACAATGCAATAATATGGTACCATGGAGCTGATTTGGTGATGGAGTCGGAAGGTGGCCATGGGAACTCCTGTATTAAACAAGATACTCCCGTCGTGTTTGGGCTCGTTTTACTTGTCTTGGCTAGCACTTTGCTGCTGCATGATATCCAGGACCTCAAAAGCTTGTATTTAAGAAACCTTATTGATCATTAAGTATATTATAATACATGTATATTGAAATACACATAAATCTTGATAACAACATTGCTTAGACGTTAAAAGGCTTCATAGATAATAGATAGGAAATTATACCCTACTTATAAAATTTTAAAAAATGATTAGAAACACTCTAATTTGTTAAAGATTCGCAAAGAAAAGCGACACATAAAAACTGCTTATTACGCCAGCAGCGCTCTAGTGAAAGTGAGCGCTGTCGGATTGTCGATTTGTTGACTCGAGTATTTGGTGCTAATAAAATATACAGTTTTCTGAGCACTAACCGATCTTACTAATGTTATCATCGTTATATTAATAGCGTGAAGCAAAAACTTCGTACCCCTTTTTACGAAAATTGCGCGGACGGACGAGTATGAAATTTCGCATACTTATAGTTCATATGGAGAAAGAGTGCAGAATGCAATTTTAATTTCTTTAATTATTCATAAAAGTACATTAGATAAAAAAAATATCATTACACACACTGCCATTTATTTCACACACATGCATATATACTCTTTTGTTTCTTATTAAAGGCGAATTAACAGTCTAAGTCTTGGCGAAATCCGGGATTATATTTTTTAATAACAGAACCTTAATTATGTCCAAAATTATAATTATATTAATTATGGTTGAATTTTGACGACTGGGCGACCACTAGTCTATACTAATAACTGAATTGTCTGTACGATTTGTCTACTGTATTATATCAATGAAAAAGTACTCTCTGTCATAAAACCCTCAATACAAAACACATTGTAGTCTTGTGTAGTTTATGAACGGTGTAATATTAGTTACCGATTCTTTGCATTGTACTAATGGTCAGTTTATTAACTTTATTTGCCCTGGTCTCGGTTAAAATTTGACATGATTTCCATGCAAACAATGTGACATTCCTACCATGCTAAGGCATGTGAATAAAAAGTAAGATATAGGAACTATCTATAAACGAAACTATTCATATTATCAGTATAATAGTTCACTAGGTCACCGCTCAGCACGCTTGTCAGCTTTCCGTCAGATTTGTGTACTTCATGAGGGGTGAGCTACTAGGAACAATGGTTCGATTGCTAACAAAGAGGATTGAAAAGTTTTAATGGCCGAAAACTATTAACGAACTGGTTCAGTACCGACTTGTACTAGAAATGAGCGCTCACTTAGATGACTAAATAAGCACTACATTCTACGCTGTATCCAGAAACTGGTATCGCAGAATAATGTATTTATTTGCTCTCAATAAATCAAACATGTACACACTTATGTCAATATTAAGTTAAAAAACGTGTCTAAAATTTTGTTGCATAAATATTTTAATGAACGTAGCCTAGCTATAGTTTCCTGCATTCTTTTTCACTCACTATCCTAATTTAGGAAATAGTCCCTATATATAGCACGTCGTAATAACATGTATAACTCTGACACAATACTGGATAAGAGAATATAAGCATGAATGAATAATAATATGCTATATGGTATAATAAATTAGAAATACCTACTGTTCACAGAAATGATAATTTACAACTCAAACATTGTATTACAATGTCTTCGTTTAACAGAGTATAAGAGACAGTCTCATCGCTAATTCTTCCAGAGATAGCTAATTAATTTGTTCCAGAAAACTTTATGAATATTATAGGCTAACTCTTATACTATACTAGCGTTAAAACACTAGGCAGTAATTTTATTTTACTTAGATAAAAACTTAATTCGGTTTAGTATATATATATATATATATATATATATATATATATATATATATATATATATCTAATATATAAAATTATCGTGTCACAGTTTTCGTTGCCATACTCCTCCGAAATGGCTTGACCGATTTTGATGAAATTTTGTGTGCATATTGGGTAGGTCTGAGAATCGGATAACATCTATTTTTCATCCCCCTAAATGTTAGGGGTAGTCCACCCCTAAATTTTTTATTTTTATTTTTTAGACAAAAATTTTAATTTCTATTTTTTTATGATACAGCATTAAAAGATACATACAACCCTAAATTTTCAACCCTCTACGATCAACCCCTATTTTTTACCGGGCAGGACGACGTCTGCCGGGACAGCTAGTATATATATATAAACCGTCAGTAAAAATGTACCTAATTGATGGTGAAAATTGTTGCAATCACAATGTAGACAACCATAGCTGTAATTCAGTAACAAATCCGTTGTCAGGTTGCCCATATGTATTTATCAGGTACTTCAAATCAGGTTGGCTACGGCTTTTCTTTATTTTGCTGTGCAGTTGTCTACACTATATTGAAACTAGATATTGATCAACGGAAGTATATACACACTGGCCCAGCCGGGCAGGAAAGCTACACTCGCGTCGGTGTGTACGCGCAATATCAAAAATTTACTACGGGACACGCTCATACTGTTTGGATCATAGTCGTGGGTTACTTTTTTACACTAAAATTTTATAAATATTCTCAAGTTTCTGTTTTTAACCAGATGTCTTAGTCCTCTCAATTTACTCAGGTTATTCGTGCTTCTTTATCCAAACAAAGTTTTATAGGTCTACCGGCACCGACTATATGTGACTGTCTATTGTATGTATAAAGCTAGCGGCCCCGGCAGACGTTGTCCTGCTCTGAAAAAATAAACATCTACGACCCGATCCCAACGCCACCTACCGGTTCTAATTGCGAATCTAAACCACCCGGGAACCCACTCAAACACACAGAAACAAAATCGATCTAGGTGATTAGGATTCTAGAACCCGATCTCAGCGCCACCTACTGGTTCCAACGGGATAAAAACTATCCTATATCCGTCTACTGGTTCTAAGCTACCTCCCCACCAATTTTCAGCCAAATCGGTACAACCGTTCTCGAGTTATAAATAGTGTAACTAACACAATTTTCTTTTATATATATATAGATATAATTAATAGGTAATAATAGTCTAATGTAAGGTAATATTACATTTAAAATTTCATGATAAAACTAATTTTAATATCTGTGTCTGAATGGACTGTTGTGTCATCGTGTCACTGCGTTTAGTTAAGTTGTCTCATGAACAAAACACACAGCCATCGAAGCACATGCCAGTAATGTTTGGTTTATTTATGTCTGGCGATGTCCAGTGGTATCCAGCGGAGCGAATCCTTAATAAGCTCTACAGAACCACTTGGCTGCAATTCTTAACATTAAGTGACTGTAATTACGCAGTGACCCAAGGCCACGTCCCTTCAACGAATATAATCAACTGTGGATGCATTTAACTGTTTCCTTACTGTCCTAAAGCACGAACTTAAAACCGCACCCAGAGTTAGTTAATACTACAACTAACTGACGGCAAATAAAGTGATTTGAATATCTTGTTTTATTGCATTTCTAAAGTACAGCTTAATATACTCCGTGTTTACGTGCATTAAGCGCGAGGCCTATTCTTATATATGATAATATGTAATTCAACTGACACTATATGTATGAAATATAATAGGAATATGCAATTTATAAGCTTGTACGTAATAATGTATAAGTCGTGGTAACTTAGTTTTTAGCGCAATCATCCCAAACTTAAATCGTCATCAATTATCACCATTTGATTTGGTTGGTTCGAATCCTTACCAGTATCCACTCGTCAGGCAGTTTCATATGAGCGTATTTACACAATTATGACGTGCTAACGGTGAAGGAAAACACCGTGATGAAATCTATACATCGAGATAACGGATTTAGCGTAGTGGGTTCGTTCATTCCCCTATAAATGGGAGGCACAAGCCGAGTAATTGGAGGTTTTTCATCTGTTATTAATATACTTATATAATCCTATTACTATACTTATATAATCCTATTACTATACTTATATAATCTTATTACTATACTTATATAATCTTAATATAAATAATGATTCTCCACATAACCCTAAAATAGGGAAAGGGTTCATTTGTATACCGCACTGTGTAATAACCTACTTTGAGATTTTAATTGAGACAAGACGTCAGTCAAAGTTAATTCTTTGAAAGTAGGTATATAAACAATTGAATTAGATGAATCTATTAACTAAATATAGCGTTTATTCTAGAACGGCTATAATTACCTCTTATAAAATATTTGAATCACAACCATTCTATATATGTTCATTATAAGTAAGTCTCATAATTACATATCTACAGAATATACTCAGAATTTTGGCATACATATTTGAAAGTTATGAATATTGTATTTCGAATCTTCTAGTTTTTAATCACGGATGTTTGTTAGAATTCTAACGTCATGAGGAAAAATGTATTTTGTAATTATTTCTTTTTACAACTGCAAAACGGTCGCTTACGCTGGTATGGCCACGTTTTACGGAAACCGGCTAATTATGTGGCGGAATAAAAGTTTTTGAGGTGAAACTTCTTTAGAATCGTTGCGAATTGAAAATCGATGAAAGGAAAAAGTGACACTAAAAAGAGATAAACACAAAAAAATCAATTTTATTTAATTCAAAATAAAACATATTTCTGTTTACCCGTTAGTATTGATTTTCAATTTAAATAAAAACTTAAAGAACTCAAATGAATTTTAGCTGTATCTTATATACTTAAGGCAGATATTCTTTTATAAGTAGATCAAAGGAAATTGTGCTTAATAGTGCATTGAATTTTGAACTTTATGCTAGTGAGTTAAAGTGTAATTTAGATTGAATTTTTGAATTATAATATGTTGACGAATGTAGGCTAACGAAATTATATTTGTATTAGTAAAAGTTAGAGAAGAATTATCTGTGTGTATATTCTCTGAAGTTTCACTTCTACTGCGTGTGAACTGCACACCATTTTATTAGCAAGGGGAAATTCGATTAACCTTCCTGGGGTACTAGTACTTCAGAAAGAGTACTATTGTCATCAGTAGTAGGGACACGCATTAAAACTCCTCGGTGATCTTTCCTTCAGCTTATACCAGGGCTCCGGGAAATCGGGTTCTACCAATTCCGAGTGCTCTGGCAGGCGGGGGCCCCAAGGCCCACATCCCCTGCCTAGAAAAAGCACGAGCCCTGGCGTCGACTTTCTCAGGTCCAACGAATGGCGGCTAATGTCCTGCCCCACGGAAGGAGAGATATGAGTGCGTGGAATACGTCGCGCTATCCTCTCGACGGCATTAATGGCAGATGGGAACTCTTCTCCAGAGACACCCACGCCGCTTAGCTATGCACCTCCGTCAAGTTCCGGTTGGAGAAGAAGGCCTATGAAATGTCGAAGCTGTGAAGAATGCCATATATACCAATGGTCTCAATAGAGACCATATAAAGAATTCCAAAGACCGCACGAAGTTGAGAGGAAAAACAGGTTGGGCGTCTACTCGAATTTTTGACCGGCTGATGATTTGTTTACAAATTTAAAGATCTTGGACTCAGGATAATAGCTATATCGTTTTTCATTCACCGCGGACTTTGTCCAACGTGGCGGTCATAATATCCCTGAGATGGCTGTGTAATAGATCACAATTTTAATGTTCATGTTATTTAAAATTAGCAAGATATCGAGATGGGATATACATGAAAATTTAAGATAAAATTCTGTTTTTGATTCCAAAAAAATTTCATTGATATCACTAGAGCCGTTTTATGCTTATTTAAGGAACCTTTCGAGCTGCTGTTTAATCAAGATTTACTATCCTTGTATACACAGCTATAACATAAAGATAGACACCAAGCGTAAGCGAACGAACGTAGGCAAGCAATTCTTTTCATGTGTGAACAAGGAACCCTATTAATAATTGAATGCATTAAAGTTTATATATAAGTTTCTTAACTTATATATAACATTTAGTCGATTCTATTCATACTAACTCTTAAACTAACTAGTTAAAAGTAAATCGAGAGTTAGAATAGATGATAGATGGCCATAGATCATTTAATTGATAAAATACAAACGATCTTAAATACCTAGGAACAAACATAAAATGTTTTGGCTTAATTAAAAACAATCGATTAGTACCGTGTAAAATTGATTTAAATATTTAATTAAAACGTTAGAACTTTATGACGCCAAAGATTCGAGAAATCTCTTTTGAGTAATGAATAGTATTTCTTATAAAAGATAGAGAACCTATTATTTATAATATTTTTTTATTTATTTGACATATAATAAAAGAACGGCGATATCTCTCTTTTTTGTTTTTACAAAACGTTGCAGCCATATAGATTTTGTACGAGGGAGAAAGTTATGACGTCACAAGTTTGTACAAGTGAATGAAAGAAAATAACGCAGTTATCATTGTTTAAAAAGTAATATTATAATATACTAGCTGTCCCGGCAGACGTCGTCCTGCCCGGTAAAAAATAGGGGTTGATCGTAGAGGGTTGAAAATCTAGGGTTGTATGTATTTTTGTATGTTGTATCATAAAAAAATAGAAATTAAAAATTTTGTCTAAAAAATAAATAAAAAAATTTAGGGGTGGACTACCCCTAACATTTAGGGGGATGAAAAATAGATATTGGCCGATTCTCATAGATACCGGATAAGCACAAAAAATTTCATCAAAATCGGTCAAGCCGTTTCGGAGGAGTATGGCAACGAAAACTGTGACACGAGAATTTTATATATTAGATTTACTGTATATCTTGGTAGACCACGGGCCATAAAAATGGCCCAGACTTTTGGAAGGCTTGCGTGGGGCCATGAGAAGGTCAACACATAGAGGCCCCTTGGCAAATTGAACTTAAATGTGGCATGACACTGACCGGCGATTATCCCTGTTTACACCATATAATAATGCACCCAAGGACAAGCCCCGGCCACTGTAGGACTATTGTGGAAAATAAGAACAAAAAGTTCCGGGCTATTAGGGTGAACTGCTAGTGGTACTAGGGATATGGGGAATATGGCGTCCGTCCGTCACAATATTCGGGGAACATGGAAAAATGGGCAGACGGTGACTCGTCATCCTGCATGGGACCCAAAAATGCCATAGAAAACAGGGGCAATCCATTTTTTTGGCGTTTTCGTAGACCCTCATACAAGTAAGTCACCTATCGGTAAAATAGCGCGTCAAAAATAACTAGAAATACGTATAGTGTGATATTGTAAGCTGAGTACTAATATCTCAACGTATCGCTTTCGAAACTTGTCTCTGGCGACATCGTTTTCATGGCCTTTCGTTTTGTTCCCAATAATATGTCAAACCACAGGCGTGCACTCGCATTTTGAATGGTTGAGAAACTGTTTATTTACAATTTTTAACGACAAGAACTTTACATCCATCTTGTATTACTTTTCTAAGTTTTTTTTTTCAACTACGTATATTTACTTTAATTAATATAATATAGGAGAAAACAATTATAAAATTACATATAATCGAATAAAATACTAGAAAACTTAAATTTAAACTTATTTGCATTGTATTCTACCAGTAGTTCCTCAAGACTATAAGTAAAATATTGGGCCTAGATCACCGTCTTCTACGGGTAAGGTGCCCAGAAGGCTGGCTACGTTTCCTGTTTTTTAAAAGAGCGTACGAGTGATATTTCGGTCTTGCTTTTAACTTTTGATGACCATATTAAGTTAGTCTTCTTTTATAATCATAAAATGAATGAATGAATGATTATTTGTGGAAATACAGGTAAGAGTTGTATAAAAGACGGTAACAAAGTCAATTGGTCTCACTGTATCTGACCTACACATGATCATACAAATAATTATAGTTAATATCTTATACTTGTAAATAAAACTGAAGAATTTATTTGTTTGCTTGAACGCGCTAATCTCAGGAACAACTGGTCTAATTTGAATTTTTTTTTTCATCATCACGCTAAGACGAATAGGAGCGGAGCACCAATGAAGAATGTTTCAAAATCGGAGGGTTTTTTTTAATTACTTTTTTTTACGTGGTATACCATATGGACGTAGTCACGGGCAGAAGCTAGTATCTAGATATAGATATTTATTTATATAGCATAATTAGGACAGACTTTTTATGTTAAATTGTACTTGTGACTCTTCCTAAATCTAATATGGATAATAGACGGAACAGTCAAATTTATTCAATTTGGTTGAAAGGCGAGAACTAATAGGAAATGAGGGTATTCAATGACGATGAAAATGGTTTAAGTTTATGTTTTCATAGATCAATTTGGTTGTTTCATCCAAATTGTAAAAATATAAACGATTCCAATGATCCGTTCATGAGTAACAATATTTTTTATTCGTTACAACTGCATTAATTATTTAAAAAGTAATTGCAATAACACTTTTTGTATACATAAAAAAAACCTCAGAAATATAAATAATTATGATAAAAAATTAGCCAAACGTGTTGCTGGGGAGTTTATTGGCGCTTCTTCTCCTTTATACAGCGCTAACATGTTGCGAAGAGGTGTACATACAAAAGGAAGTAAGTTTAAACTTTAACTTACATGTATGACCTTCAAAAGGTGTTCTCCAGTTGAATTTATTTGAATCATTGTTATCATTAATACTTCCAAAACTTATCTCAATTTAAGTTTTTTTTGTTCCACTAGCTTGTACTATTATTATCTATATATGTATATTAGGGTGGTCGTTAAAAATTAAATTTCTTGCGACGCCCTCTAAAAAGCTTCCTTTTAATGAAAAAACACTGGGATTTTTTTTATAATTTTTTCAAGTCAAGACAACACGTGCCTCAAGACGATTCAAGTTAATTTTTGGGTAATATCATGTTTTTTCAGGAAACTTCTTCATACTTAGAAGTAATAATTATTTTAAGATTGGAAAAGTTTTAACAATGAAATACCTTCCGTATTATCATTCTCAGTGATGAATTTCAAATTATAGTTTCAGAAAAAGTTTAAAATTCTTCGTGATTCAAGCTTATCTTTCAATTTTTATTATTATATTTTTAGTTTTAACTTGAATCTTCTTGAGGCACGTGATGTCTTGACTTGAAAAAATTATAAAAAAAAATCTCAGTGTTTTTTCATTAAAAGGAAGCTTTTTAGGGGGCGTCGCAGGAAATTTAATTTTTAACGACCAACCCTAATGTATATGTAATAATATAAATTGGGTAATAAGTGGTAGCGTAATGGCTAGTGCACGCGTTTCAAACTCAAAGGGCGTGGGTTTGATCTTGACCGGAACGCATGCACCACTTAGGCAGTTTTCCGACCTAATGCGCATATTGTGACAATTATACCATGTGCTAACCACGGTGAAGAAAAACATCGTGATGCAGTCTGCACATCGAGATAATCCGCCTTGGACAAACGTGCCGGGTATACTTTCCGTGAGGCCCGAGCCAGGAGGACCTTTATGGGCTGGTATTGTATTAGGGGGCGTCCATAAATTACGTGAGGTGTTAAAGGGGGGGGGGGGGTCGAGTCAAATCTCATCTAATCTTACGTTGGAGAGAGGGGGGGTCTCGGCAAATATCACGCATTTTTTTTTAATTGGACTGAATTAGAGTAGGTATTCTTTTTTTAATCACAGTAGTTACGATTTAATTATTCTATTGTTAAATTTTTATTACACTCATAATTAAACTCTCAGCAATATTGATTACTAGTCTTAACTAGTCGTAAATAAAAGCACGAAGCAAATTTGTTTTTTCTTTTTACAATAACAATCCAACGCGTTTACGTAAGAAACTCACATTTTGAAAAATCTCACGTGAGATTGGGGGTTGGGAGAGGGTGTTGAATAAAATCTCACGACATCTCACCATGCAGAAAATTTAAAAAAACACCTCACGTAATTTATGGACGCCCCCTTATTATTATTATATAAATTGGGTAAACGTTTGACAGTAGAAGATATAAACTAATAGACTGAGGCGACTGGCGACAGTAGACACGGTAGGCAACAGCGAGAGCAATATGAACTCCGTTTAACTTATTTATTGTTCAGAGTTTAAGCCACACACAAATCGTATATTGTTGATGTTCTAACAGTTTTCACGTCACGGTGACGTAGAGTTATTAACATTAATACATATTTATAAAGGCAATCAGTATTATTTCATCTTGTTTAAACTTTAAAATATAATGAATAAGGTGCACATTTGTTTGACGCCACTTTCACACGAATCTGCATCCTAAACACGTATTGAATAATCAATGTCGATCAGTCGTCTACCAATTCATTTACACGCATTTATTGATTGTAAATAAATGTTGCTCTGCTTTAAAATAATCTATATGTAACTGTACTCCTTATTTAAGTGGTAAAAGTGAAATTGTGAAACCTCATGTAGCTTAAAATAGTAATCATTGGTATATCTCTATAGATGATTAGTGGTAGGTTCCTATTGTCTAAGGGGATCTAAGGGGTGCTACCCGATTGACCTTAATAAAAAGGTCATAAAGATTTTTAAAATCTGAATAACGACACTTAACTAACTTCTAGCGCTATATATAGTACAGACTATGTCTTCCTGACAAATATCATTCATATCGTTACGAGTGCGGGACTCGAATTAAAATGCCGTTGGACTTACCATAGAATTTATTAGAACTATATAAACATATGTCACACAGGTACAAATATAACTGGACGCAACCAGTACAAACTGCACGATTCAATAACACGCGCAAAGTCCGTCATTATATAGCTTATCGAATGAACACGTCTTGCTCGTGTCATGATCTTCATTTGACAGCCGATCTCTCCAATCGGCCATTGCTTGCCACCCCTTCTTCAGCACCCATCATATTGAGTACATAATGAATTTACTTGAACGAAATAATTACTTCACATTAAATTATCTATATTTTATTCATAAAAAGTACAAAAGTGATTTAGGAAGATTATTTTTGTACGATGCGGTACAATGCGGCTCACCATAATGTGCGCGAGCCTTTAGAATATTTACGTACTTTGAGTTATTTCTTGTTATCTATAATCAGTGAATTTTCGGGCCTCCTGGGCCTTAGGGCAAATCCGCCACTGACCGTGTGACTTATGTATGGCCTCAAAGTGTAGTCATCCAGAAAACTGTAAGTATTTAAAAATAAATAACTAACAGTTTACGTCTGTTGGACAGCCGTGCCAAGGCTTTGTATTGGATACTTTCGTTTTAGAATTGCAATAATTTTGTAACACTCGTCGACTTTAAATAAGTTAGAACCACCAAAGAATTAAATTTAATCTCTAGCATACTTTCACATATTGCCAATAATTATCTATTTTGCCTGGACAGTCATAAATATCCTACAAGTAAATTACTTCATCTGCGATAGTGTTACAGATATAGGCCCTGTGGCGCATATATGGCGATGTAAAGTCATCGCCATACATGCGCCACAGGGCCTAGGCCTATGCGTTAGTTAAGATGTGAAATTATTAATGACATTGAATATTAACAGATAACGAATGTATATACTGTTATGAGTTGCAGGATTCGAATTAAACTGCCGTTGGAATTGTTATAGAGTTTTTTAGAACTTTACAAACACGTATAACACAGGTACAAATATAACCGAACACAACAAGACCAAACATAATGCAGAAGGTCGTAATTCAATAGAACACGCAAAGTCCGTCACTCATTAGATTCCCGATTGTAGTACATACGTCTCGCTTTGCTCGTGGTTATCACTCGACTGCCTCCCCCTCTATCAGGTCCTGGTTTTATACTGCGCAACTGCAATGACGCCGTAGTCGAATTAATCCGACGCACCTGGCTAATGAATACCATAAAAGATTACAATACAACAATGGACTGTTTTCTAATCACAAGTTTTAAACACAAAGTAAACAAAAGAAGACGACTATAAAGGTGTTTCAATGCTATTAGTTCAAATGGCGATGGGTAATAAATGCTTTGTTTCAGATATGCAGGTTCATTTTGTTTTTGCCGGGACCTGAGTAACATTACAATAATGTGGTTATGTGTTAGCAACGAAGTCGCATTAGACCACATCCATAATCTTTAACACAAACGCAGATGAAGCCCCACCAGCATACGGATTCAAGTATAACACATAGATTCTATGGATATTGAATTATTGATTGCTTTACATAACACATACCAAGAAGACACCATAATCTCTCTTTCTGTCCTATTGGTTTGGGAGTATCTGCTCATCTCCCTCTTTTATGTTTTTCCTGGGGTTAGAGGTCAGTGCTACCACCTGTGACTGTATAAGAAGTAGGGTGGATTAGGAGGTGCTTACCACAATGATTACGCGATGCTTTTAAACTGTTAAAAAGTGGTAACAGACTATCAATACATGAGGGATGAGTCCAGGATATGCCTGCCACTTCATCCACACTTGAGTTAAAATTCCCGCAGTATTCCTGGGATACAAAGTAGCACAGATTTTAATTCTAAGAATTAGCTGGCGATCAGTGAAAACCGAATCGAAATCGGCCTAGTAGTTTTTACGTAAATCCCGAATAAACAATCTAGAAATCTAAAAAACTTGCATAGTGTTCTCAATCGTTTATATAGTCTATTCCAGTTGTTTATTTTTAAATAGCTTCAATGTCCAGACACGACATATTAGGAATGTTATAATATAAGAGATGTCTATACATTGGTTTAATATATATGGTCGACATCAGTGTAACTTCATTTTTTGGTAAAAATTCTTTTGTTATGACAGGGCTTTTCAAGTATTATTTTTATGACTCGAAACTTGACATTGTGAAAAATTTGATTCATAAATAATGATAAACTAAAATAGCTTACTTAAAATAATTTTAGTCAATCTGGATTGGAATATACCAAACAGATCTAGTTAAAACTGGTTACAACAATGAAAATGTTACAATCAATCTAGTTTGCGTTAAGAACCGTTGCTTATTGTAAGACTTTAATACTGTTAAATACTTTACTTTCTGAAGTAAAATATTTTATAGAAAGTAAAGTCTATTAAAGATATAACTGGCTTGTATCCCGGGTCAACATTAATTACCTATTAAGTTACGTCGTTTTAATACGATAGGCAAAAAAATGGACTTGCAGTTCTGTTCTATTGGCGCACATCATTAATCAAAGACGTCGTCATGGTACCCCGAAAGATGTTCCTTTGGCACTCTCATGAAGACAAATAAGGAATAGTATAATATATGTAGAAATCCGGCATAAACCAGTATAATGACACTCGTAGTGCGAATGCGTAATTTATTGGTTGCGCAACTAGATGGCGCTCAGGCATTTCACATCGTGGTATGGTGTCAGTATTATAAACTATAACCCTCTTAGTGCATTTAAGCTGTATATCTTGCACGATTTTATTAGTGCAATATCGTAAGAGGTAAATAAATTTTTGACAATGGGTGACCAATTTTTAGTTAAGTTGCTAACCCATATAAAACTATCAATATCTTATAATAATGGATGCTATCAATAAAGCATACAACAGGAAGGGCGCGAAGGTCATTCGCATTTCAGGATAGGCTGCTGCCTTTTAAAATGTTTTCTTTGAACAAACTATTTAATGGAACGATTGACTGTCGAGGTCTACTTAATAGATGCCATCGAACACCTATTACACCCTGTGTCCGCCTTTACCTCGGTTCTTGATGCCGACTCTCATACCTTGACTATGAAAACTAATAAACCTTTATAGTGATATCACTTATCGACATGCAAAATCATGTAAGTAATTTCGTCGAATTTATTGCATTTCACATTACTGATTCGCTTTTTTATTTTTATATAATTTAGACATAAATACATATATATTGCAAATGTCCATAGGCAATGGTACCCGCTTTCCATCAAATGGGCCGTCTGCCTGTCTGCTGAGGTCCTGCCATTAAAAAACTGGTAATCCAATGATGAATAGTGACGCAAATAGCGGCCTTAATTAATATTATCAATTACATTCGCTCTGATGACTTAATAAGAAAATTACGAACTTGTCAGTTTGTGCAAAGTTTTCCTCGTGACATTATGACTCATTAAACTTCCGTCGGTGATTATTTTTACTATATGTAGTTTTACAGATTCAAGAAGAGATCAATCTAAAATATTGTGATATACCGACAAACACCGCACGGCTGCATGTTGTAAAAACGAATTCTTTTATTTAATTCGTGTTTAAACTTTAAAAACATCTTTTGTTATCTTACTTATTTTGTGGCTGTAATTCGATTCGAACAACTTAATCCTTGTTTTTATTGCATTGCGCCGAAGCTTGCCAGATGTGCAAATTACTATTTCTCGGAAATTCACTGGTGTTTTTGAGTGCCGAGCGGAGCACTGGCACGCGGCCGATTTTACTGTACTGTATAGTTAGTATAAAACAATACCCGAATGGAGGGGTTGGGCAGTCAATCAACGATTACGATAGGATTAAGACGTGTAGGACTTTCGATTAGCGACATGGTGACGTACTTTGCGCGTGTTGAATTGCATTGAATCGTGCAGTGTGAACTGGTTGCATCCAGTTTTATTTTGTACTTGTTTACACGTGTTTGTACAGTTCTAATAAACTCTATAGTAATTCCAATGACATTTATTTTAATTCAAGTCCTGTAGCTCGTATCAACATGTATCAAAATATTAATTTCACTTGTAACGATGTAATATTCAAGTTATGGAAGAGCGAGATCTCCTGGTATAAGTAAATTTTATTTAAAAGAAAACCCCAAAAATTAATTTTGTTGATTTTTTGCAATACATTAATTAATTAATTGACTATTTAGATTCCTAAAAATATGTTTGTAACTTTTTCTACTCTAGATAAACCTATATAAATAAAAATGAATCGTATACATATATGTATGCACAACTTGAGAAGGATTTTATCGATTTGGATGAAATATTTTATGTTTGTTAGAGTGGCTCCTCGGATGGTTTAAATTCACAACTGGAACCGGTAGATAGCGCTGAATTCGAGTTCTAAAAATCCTCCTAATATCCTGCACCGATTGTGATGATTTTCTTGTGTGTGTTTGAGAGGGTCCCCGGATGGTTGTTTATTTTCACAGTTGGAACCGGTAGAAGGCGCAAGAACGGGTTCAAAATTTTTATTTCTTTAGAGCAGCACAACCTAGCAGTCTCGGCAGACGTTGTTGTGTGTGTGCAGATGTAGTTTAACACAAAAAATTACCTCAAAAGAATGACCTAAAGCAACATGATGAAACACACCATTGACTGCTTAGACAAACATCATGGCGTCACAATCTATTGTTGTACAACGTGTAATAAAATTACATAGTCACACCATATATTAACGTTCATTAATAAGGATAAATAAAAATATTGAATATGTCATTGGACATTAGGCCTTTCGCCTTTCGTCATGCAAAAACATGTGAAATAAAATTGAACAAAATATATTGTTAGGTACCACAGGTAACAGTAAAAATAGTACCACTAGTTATATCAGATGTTTAGACATGAATACAAGTGTGAGGCAATTTTTTAATGAAAATTAATGAATGCGCCAGGGGCATCCATCTCTTTTTTTTGGTCTACCTTGTACCCACTTACTTGTACCCACCAATCTTGTAGTTTATTTATCATAGTATTGGGGATGGAGTTCGTCTTCTAACTGTCTAGTTGTCATATTACTGACTGCTCCCTTATTATAAAAATTGCGTTCGAAAACAGCTTAAATAGTGCATATTTCCCGTCAAGTATACCAAGCCTTGTAAGACACGAGGCTAAACGCAGGTTTGTGACTGAAGAGAGTTACCACTAAGCTATCATAGCTTATTACGGTAAGGTAGTCACTTAAAATCAGAAAAAATACTTATTCTTTGCTTGATATAAAAATAGTCGAAAATGAAGCCAATTACTCTTGATTGTAACATCACACTAAAGATTATCGTATAGAAACTAGTTTTTATTTTGTTCATGTATATCTTGTTATTATTGAATATATATTCAAATATTTGGAGCATTGGGTCATGTTGTTTGTTACGAACATTAATGTCTTTAATTAGTTCCTTATAGATGCGTTTGAATGTTTATTAAGAATTTTTAGACGACCGTACCGAATGGGTATACTGCGCCACCAAGCTCTCTCAGTAATCATTCATATAAATTAATATAATATAATATAACAAAAACAAATCATAATAATTATGAAGTAAGGATATGTCGCTGCGGAGTTTGTTGCAACGCTTCTTCTCCTTTAACAGCAACTAAATTTGAATGGGAGGCGTTGGTAGACTAATGACTTTCAATTAGTAATCTGTAAGATACCATTTTGAAATTCATTTAATTTGTACATGTACGTACAATTATTAATATTCTTAAATATAACACAAAATTAATGCATAATATATCAATCAAGCTTCCATTAAAAAAATATTTATGTAATAATAATTTGAATCCATACCAACTTTACAAAGGCCCCAAAACACCTTCAGTTGAGCGGTGCCCTGCTACCCTACCCTACATCCAGGGAGTCACAGATAGAATTGGTCACATCCTCAGACGAGCTTCAACAAAACATATTTCAAGCCGCATAAAAAAATTATCCAGTTTTTGAGACCTGTGAAATGTTATATCCGACTCCAGGATGCAGGTGTCCACTAGCTCGATTGTGAGTGTGGACTATTATATATTAGGCAAACAAAGAGAAGCATTAAAATACAGGCAAAATAACACATTGCTGACATGAAACACTCAAGGTCTACAAAGTCTGCGATCAGTGAACACGCGCTGGATAAACCCGACCACCACATCAGATTCGATAAAACACAAACCCTCGCGAAAGAGCATCGTGTTATACCTAGAATGACATGTGAGGCTATTGAAATAAAAAAAACACCGAAATTTCAATAGAGAAGACGGTTGACAGGTACCAGCTGTTTGGGATCCGATCATCAAAAATATTAAGACCCAAACCCAGGAAAAACCAACTGCCAGACCTCAAGACACTGTGAGCTCTTTCTGAGTGGACCGAAACCCCATCCAACCTGATTGATATTTTCTTTTATTTTTCCTTCCACCCATTTTAATATTCCATACAATTATTAGAGCTAGACATGTTTGCTGAAGAGTTTCTTGCGCCGCTTCTTCTCTTCAAGCCATAACATGTTACGAAACGGTAGTAAATTAGATTAGGTTCCCATAGAGTAAAAAATAACCATAAACAAAATAAAGAGTAAATATTTAAATTGAACATGTTGGCGGTAGGCTAAATAAATCTTTGACAATAATCATTAACACTTGACATCTTTGTCTTCCGTGATCACGGTCACCGAAACGTCAGAATAATAAAAATCAAATAAATTACCGCGCTTAAAAACTTGGTTTTTTTATGTGTACAGGTCGCGAAAATTTAAGAAAATAGAAATTTTCTTATAAATAATATAATCATTAGTGAAGATAATTGTTATCTATTCATAACACAACATTTTTTTCAAGTCGATAGTGTCATTAGATTTGATATTTTCGAAAATAACTCAAAAGAAGTACTCATGTCAACTTTTGAATGCTACATTCCCTTTGTATCACAACATATTGTGATACAAGCGTGAGGCAAGCGCAGATCAATTTGCAAGCTATACGACGACCCTGTGGATTGGACCATTGTTTTTTTTTAATTACAGCAATTGAAACAACCTCATTGTTGAGAGTAGACACATGCGATGGTCGAGTATGAAGTGGTGGTTTCTATATTAGAACGCGTAAACAATATTTCTTTACCTACTTATGCTACGTTTTATATACATATCCCTATATTTTTTGTTTTATACTATGTTAAGATAAGAAGACCTGACATAAGTTATATTAAGATGAAAAAGTTTTCGGCCTGGGCGTATTTACGTTCTACGTCTCAGGCCTTTCCTACCATAAGCGCGGGGCACATGGGAGGAGGGTAGTTTTAGTGGGTATTAGTCATTGACCGTCGAATGATTCCAGTCATCACACATGGTGGTCAATTATGGACGGATTACCCTTAAGGTAACCCCTCCATATGCGACATTGGTCTAATCCCATGCAAAGGATCCAGTATAGTGCGTAAACAGCATTTCCCCCGCCTTAAAAAAAAGATGAAAAAGTTTTAAAAGCGCATTACGTAATTTTCTAGAACAACATCGACTTAGTAAAATACTAGTATATATGTGTTTATCGATGAATATCGATCGCCACAAAGTCGTTTAGCTCGAGAACGTGAACATTTCGCGGAACTAGCAATAAAATTATCGATATAAAAACGGAGCAAAAAAACACACGAATTTTGTTGTTAATTTTTTTATGTTTTAACGAGTTAAAATGTAAGGAAACGTGCTTTTTGTGCTCGGTTTTTAAAAAAGTTTGCAGCTTGTTATTGCCTTTTAAAGTGTTGTTTATAAAAGTTTGCACGACATCTATGGTGGTCTCTCAGGTGCCTTGGCGATGTGTTAATGTCTTTAGTTTCCTTTAAAAGTTTCAAGGCTAAGCCAATTTAAAAACAAGGGTTAAACAGTCCTTCGCTAAATAATATGTATAACCGAAATTGTTTCTGCAATAAAAACGAATATGTAGAGCTACTTAAAAGTAGTTCGCTATTATGGACGCGAATTCGCCCTTTGCGAATTCTTTCGTACTTTTATTTAAAGTTTAACGTTAGATTTCAAAGCATAAATTTTTTACAAGTTTTTTTTAACTTGGAATGGATGTACCTGTGTATGTAAGTTCGGGTAGAATCTTGCAAGCAATTTGATCAATTTCCCGGTTTTCGATTAAGCTGACATTTTGCATGCATATGTATATATCGCGTGACAATGCAATAATATGGTACCATGCAGCTGATCTGATGATGGAGTCGGAAGGTGGCCATAGGAACTCCTGTACTAAACAAGATAGACCCATCGTGTTTGGGCTCGTTTTACTTGTCTTGTCTAGCACTATGCTACTACATGATATCCAGGATCTGAAAGGCTTGTATTTAAAACCTTTTTAAACAAAGTTATTATTTACTTAGATTTGTATGTACCATCGTTGCCTTACCATATTTTTAACGGATGTTTAAACATCAATTGTTTAGTTACTCCTCTGCAACGTCAAGTCTATATATTGTATAGGATATAAAAATGAAATAATCATTTTCAGTTCTCTAACTCGGAAAATACTCTTTTCGTTACCTGATTACAGGGATGAAAACGGTACTTTTCGTCTGTGGAAACGATTTTTCCAGCTGTCAAAAAATTTTAACATTAAAATAATAAAAAGTTAAATCGCGGCTTATTAAAAACTATTAACAATTTTGTAACATGTTTTTTCCACCATAATTTATTTAGTTTATATAATTTTGAGCTAAATATTTACTACCGCCATCAATGACAAAAAATACTGGCTGGTAGAATGCCACAGTTAAATTATTTGACGCATCATTATGTCTTCTGACGTATTTACTAAGTGAATGCACACCTGCAGTTTATTACCTTTCTCGCATTTGGAATTCTTTTGTTTACTATGTGTTTAAAATGTGTAATTAAGTAAAACATCCTACTGTTACCGTACTCATTTATGGCCGCAGGTGTGCTGATTACTTTTTCTTGGACACTTCAGTCCACGCGGTAGATTGTTGTATTGTACAGTTTAATATAAAACAATGCCCGAACGGAGCGGTGAGTCAGTCAAGCGACGATTACGGTACGAGCAAGACGTGTACATTCGATAAGCTATATAGTGACGGACTTTACGCGTGTTATTGAATCGTGCAGTTTGTACAGGTTGTGTCCAGTTACTTACTTTCCTCATAGTCGAAATGAAAAGCAAAGTGCTTTCCTTGGATAAAAGATCTAATTCGCCACCCGAACTACTACCGCCCTCGATAGGCTCGTTCGCCAAATTATCTCGTCTCTATATGGGTTACTTTCAACCCTGTGTAACAATCTACTATAGTAATTGGGTTACTTTTTAGAGAGTTAAAAATAATAATTTCGCAAAATGACTCATAGTTTATTGAAGTGCCTGTCATGATCTATGATTAGTACAGCTGTTTTTCATTCATACGCGATTTGAAACTGTCATCAAAATGCCAACAACATTTGTATAAGCAATCATTCAGGTGTTTATATAGTTATCTTTACCAAGAAACTAAATAGAAAATATTAGTGAACAAATATTAATAATACCTTATAATTATTCTACATTTTAAAATTATAAAAAGAGATAATTACAAAAAATTTTTTTGGGGACGAAGGAGGAATTGTATTATTCGGTTACTATGAACGACTGGATGGTGTGCACCGCAATTTAACCGACGGTTAATCAAAACCAATCACTGTTTTTCCATACATTTTTGGCGATTATTTTATTTTAACCACCGGTTAAAAGTCGGTGCACACCAGCATTAGTCCGCTTATTGTATCTAATATTATCTGTTATGTAAGTTATGTTATGCTATGCTTAACTTTACGAAAACTGTGCTTACGGAGGAGTATGAAATTGCGCACACTTTAATTTACATAGAGACTGAGTGCAAAATACAATGTTTTTTTTTTAAATTATCCATATAAATTAATTAAATCAATAAAAAAAACATTACTCCCACTACCATGTGTTTGACACACACGCATATATAAGTATACTCTTTTGTTTATTGTTAAAGTCAACATAGCAGCGTAGCCTTGGCGAAATCGGTGATTATAGAAGTATATGAGAACAGAACCTTAATAATGTTCAAACTTATAATTTCCAATTTATATTATTTTTAAGAAAACCAATGATCTCTTTCTCAGTCACCGGTTTCAGCCTTTGAATTATATATTTAATATTTCATTTATCTTTTAATTTGGACGAATTAACCAAAGTCGTCATACCAATTCAAACCATTCATTGACCACCATCTTGTGCTTTCAGTTTTGTGCTTTCATGATTCAATTTCGTTGATCATTCTAATATTGGGTAAATTGCGTATAGAAATACATATATTCAAAGTCATATATTAACGACATATCAGCCGTGTATGTTGACGTGTATTTATAAAAAGACGTGACAAATGCAAAATAAAACAACTGACTTCACAGTCTTGATTGTAAAGGCCCTTTATAAATTGCAAGTATATTTCCAATAGCTCCATGCAGCTGCTACAACGCGAATCTCTAACATTATTTAACAGTTCTGAAGGCCTAAAGCAGCCGGTTTTTACAGACTCTTGTATTATGGAAATGAATGTGTTGATTTCAAAATAGATTCTTTCAGATTTATTGAAAGGTATGGCTCTACTATAGCCTCCAAAGCCATTTTCGGTGTATTTTTGCAAATGTATATTGAACTGTTTCAAGGTTTAACAAAGTAATTTTTATGAATAATTATTAATTACTGACAAGTATCAAAATAAAGAGAGACTATGCTATATCTTATTAAACTACCAAAGTACCTAGACACGTATCGATGACACTGATTGCTATTATAAAAAGTAAATCAACCCTTAAAAGGGGCCAAATTTAATATTATTAACTAATTTCCTTATCGCGCGTTGAGAAAGCGGGCTAAACGGAAAAAAATAAGACCAAAAGTTGTAACGACACTTTTTGCTATAGTTGTAAGCCGTGCGGCATGTTTCGTTGTTTGTCTCTCTCATAGAAAGCAAGCCAGTTATTTTCGTTCTGTCTTTCTATTTCGCATTGAACAGTGTGATGTCGAAACGATTATTTTTGTTGAGTATATACAGGTTTTTTTGTAATAAAAAATAATAACAATAATGAATCCTGACAGGGTTCGTACACAAGTTCAGGATATTGCTGATGGAGTTAGGTAAGTAGATATTTTATACAGACAATAATAACAATGAAGACTCGCATTATAACTAACTCCGTCCCATCCGAGTGTCCCTTGACACCTCTCTAGTTTTTTTTGCTTATAATCGGCCCGCTGCCATCAAAATTGCCGTGAAAAAACCCAAAACTGGACTCTTTTACTGTATTAAAAATTCTATGTAGTTAGAGGGAGAAAGCATCGGTTCAACGTTCGTTTCATTGTCTGTATTTGACCACAAATTTGTGGTGCTTCTCAGTTAGCCGTGTGTGATAGTTCGGCAACAAATTTGTGGTGTTTCCGTCTTAAAATCTTAAGAGGTATCTACTTATTACTATGGTACATATTTTCAGAGTTAACTGTTTTTACAACCATCCGACACATCCAATTAACAATTACACTGGATAATTTTTCTATGAAAACTGTAATTAATTATGTGATTAAGGAAAAACACCATGCATCACGGCTGATTCCATTTTAGTATGGCAATCAATTGTTATTATTAATAACAATTGATTGCCTCAGCCTAATAACAATTGATTAAATAAATAAAAATGTATTTTGTTTTAGAAATAATCGCAAGGAGTGCTGGAATTATCGATGATCAAAATTTTATTAACTATTTGGTAAAATGATATAGTTTCTTGTGTTACAATTTAACCCGCAAACATGTTTCACAGTGAAATTGAGTTACAGAATACCATTAATTTCATCCTGTGAATTTTTAATTGTTTTCCATTTCGTTTGTAAGGATATTGTAAGAATTATAACATTATTGTATGACAACAAAATATTAATACAAACTCCGTATAACGTCACTATATTTAACGACAAACTCTTTTAAGCGTCAAAATCAGACTTTGCTTGGTTTAGCTTGTCTTCCATATAATAACATACTCTATATAGCATTCCAGCCACTCCCAATAACATCCATTAGGTAAGCCGCCTCCATGTTTACCAACTTCGCAATAAAAAATAATAATAAATAAAACCATACTAATTAAATTAATACACGTGATTCACTCAATCCTACTGTTTATTTGAACTTCAATCAAATGATAATAATTGATAATTATTCCAGTTCATATTATCCAAGCAACCATGAAGGTCCCGACGCAGTCCGTATGTGAACAATATCGCCCGATTTACTTATTTACATAAACTAAAAGCATGATTTAACAACGTGCCTAATTTAGATTGTTTAATATATTATAAATTATTATTGTAACCCCTCAAGATTTTATAACAATTTTGGCAAAAATGAAAACTTCTGTAAGCGAACGGTTTCCGTAACTTGATGATATAGGGCCTGTTTTTTTGTGCACGATTAGTAATGGTAACCGTAACAAAATCGTCATGTCTATCCTTTTTATTATTGAGCTGGTAAACAGGCAGATCGACCACGTAATGGAATGCGGTTATCGTCGCCTATATATATTTGGAACACTAGGGACGAAGTAAGCGTTGCCAGCTCTCAAGGTGGGTTACGGTCTTCCCACCTAAGGAGCACGCGTTGGCGGATCTTCGGCCACTGTAAGCGAGCGGCGCGGCAGGGTCTCTGGGGAAGAGTTCTCATCTGCCGTTAACGCTGTCGAGATGGGGGCACGCCGGTGTTCCGCGAGCGTTACAAACCGCCCCGCGTAAGAGAGTACACGTCACCGGGGTTTGCCTCCCGTCACTAGGTGAAGAGGCCGGTGAAGTAAAAGAAGTTTAATAGAGTTTTAATGCTTGTTTAAACAGTAATTAAACCGAAATCTTGTAATAGATAAACAATTAAAAAGATAGATAATAATATTCATAAAAAGACACAAAGGAAATAAAAAAGACACAGTCATGTGTGTTTCATCAGGAAGAGGAAAATTAAAAATAACGAATGTTCTCTGTCACACTATGTTAGCATCATTCTTCCATTTTTAATTCTTTTTGACACGTAACTTTCAACCCTGCTCATTACTTACACTTATCACCTAAGTCTTGTTCCTATAACATTTCCATCCGAAGGTTGTCTGAGAGAAATCGCTCTCAGCGATAAGACCGCTCATTGTACTTATCATTATGATTATGTTTGAATTTATTTTCTATTGTATTTATTGTGTGCAATAAAGTATATTCTATTATATTCTTAATTTCTCACCTTATCCATTCTTGTAACAACAAACATCCATGTCAACATGCGCAAGCTACCATGACTTAGTATAACTTTTTAAGAGTTATTGTTAAAACATTAAAATAGAAGTAATGAAAACAATATAATACCGCTAACGAGTGCTGCAGCACAAATAAATAGACTTGTTAGTCGTAAAAAAAAACATAGTCGAATACACTTTTCGTGACTCTGTATGAAATATAATAATGTATTTATTATAGCTATTTGCGTAACTGTGTTCGTTTAGGTGACAGCAACCTTGATAATTTTCAGCTTCACGCCTCATTTGGTTTGACGAAGCGAAGGTGTCCACAGCCAACAATAAACACACAAAGGTGTACACTAAACTGAACAAATTTAAAGTATAAATACCTATTTTATAAATAAAGGGAATATTCATATACCCCATTGCAATTGAAAAGTTTCGTATTAATGCTGGTTGCTTTAAATACCAGCATGACGAAATATATAAAAAGATAATCACTTAGAACATTTTACCCTTGATCTTGTTATTAGTTACTTTGTTTGCCGCTTCATACACGTAACTTGAATTTTGTTTTCATATCTTCTGAAGTAATCTGAACCTTTTCAGGTGTTGATTTTTATTGGTTTTGGTTTTATAGTTATAATGTAGTTGTGTCCTAGTTTTGACTTTAATTATTTTAGTGTTAATAGAACTTTATTTGTTATTATTAATTTAAACCCTGAAAATTAAGTATTATTTAAGTCTATTTATTATTTATGTAGTGCTCCATTTTCGTTTCGCTTTGTATCTTGGATGCCTCTGCGCCCGCGCATGTCACTCTAACAGATCCTAGCGGAAGACCAGAGTCGATTGACTCAACCGCCAATCTCCGGACCAATTTAAAAACTTGTTTTTTATTTATACAAAAACATTGTATATTGTTTGGTTTATATATATATATATACATATATTGTAATAAAGAAAGACTAACTATCTTTCTCTATAACGCACGCAAACTTTTGTCGTAAGAAATGTTTAAATGGAAAAGCTAGGCAAGCGAGAAATCTTAAGAAGCATATTAAGATACAAAATATATCTCTAAAAGGTTTTAATAGGTGATGTAGATACATACTACGTGTTTGTCGCTTACTGTCGTAGTTGTGAAGCCCCGCAGACGCGTGGCGGGGTCCAGGTGAGTGGCAGGCCAGGCCTCGAAGGCTACAACGAGACATATCCATCGATAAGTACCGTCAAAGACTATAAAAAACGCACAGCCATTAAATGTCGCATTGCTTTTCGCAGTGGCGTGTTAGCATAGCAGCACTCAGCGACTAAGTTTCATGGGTTCAAGGTGTCTTGAAACAAATCTATAGAAATCAAAATTAAAAGATGTTCTTTGGTAAGCTAAACACGAAAACACGGTTGGACCGATTTTGTTAATTTGTATTTTAAATTATTCGTAGTATATTGAATTATGATTTTACTCTTTAAACGCATAATAATATGTATAAAGAGATTAGTGAAAATAAATAAATCGAGAATTATTTGTCAGGATCGTAGCAAGAGTCCATCGTCTCTGCCTACCCCAATCAAAAGCAAACGCGACAATATGTATGTCATACTCATAAAACTAATACAGCGTAGACTCTATATAACGGCAATGAAGAGACTGTGCTTTTTATGGCGTTATAGAGAGTTGTCGTTAAATACAGAAAAGTCTGTCATTTTTGTCTAACGTCTTTTGTTGCATCAGTAATATTGGTGTATATGTTTTACTTATATTATTCATATCTTTATTTTTATCTAGATATTGAGGCATTTTAGTTGTAAACGAAGTAATTAGAAATTTCGGTAAATCGGAATTTCTCAGTAATTTCGGTATACATGATGCCGACAGTCGAGTTTACTACGGGCTAAGATAGTAAAGCGATAAAATAACATACAAATCCGCGCACCTTTTACTATGTTTAGCAACCTAAAAAGTACTTTTTGTTACTTAATTATTGTCGTTATTGAGAGAGTATGGAAGACAAGGTAAATCAACCAAACCCTATTTTCAACGCTTAAGGGAGTTTGTCGTTAATTCGAGTGACGTTATACGTAGTTTACACTATATTTAAACATATGTCATCTTACGTAACATTCCTATTTGAAATTCATACTTAAAGATGGCTAAAGCCCGAATAATTAAAAACTCAAAATACATATTATTTTTTTTAAGTATGTGCGTCGCTTCAAGATAATTAACCATGACTTACGACGGAAGGCGTCACAATAAATCGTTGTAAAGATATAGCTACAATTCCGCAGAAGCGGAACTAAGTGCTCACGGATCCTATCTGGGATTCATCTTGCATAGCCAACGAGTTGAGCACTTACAAGTTTCCGCAATCAGTTACACATATGTTAATAAACTTAACCACGAAAAAAATGCTGACGGTTCTAGCAAAGGTCAGGTTAACGAAGTCATACATTCGTATTACGAAAATGACAAATGTCAAAATAATGACCCTATACTATGTCTTGCATCTACCACTATATATATTAATTAATGTTTAAAATGCTAAAGCGGGTTTTAATTTATTGATACGTAATGTTTAACGGATATGTTGGACCGAAAATATTTTATATTGATATCTATCCAATTTTGTATTTGTATGGGTATCAGATGGTTGAGTTTTAAAATTAAAAATTTCAAAACCTAACAGTTTGTTGGTAAGCAATGATTAATTAAAACATCAATCGACCGAAGTCTTTCCTTTAATTCAATGATCGTTAAAACTAAATCTAATATATAAAATTCTCGTGTCACAGTTTTCGTTGCCATACTCCTCCGAGACGGCTTGACCGATTCTCATGAAATTTTGTATACATATTGGGTAGGTCTGAGAATCGGCCAACATCTATTTTTCATCCCCCTAAATGTTAGGGGTAGTCCACCCCTAAATTTTTTTATTTATTTTTTAGACAAAATTTTTAATTTCTATTTTTTTATGATACAACATACAAAAATACATACAATCCTCAATTTTCACCCTTCTACGATAAACCCCTATTTTTTACCGGGCAGGACGACGTCTGCCGGGACAGCTAGTTATTTATAAAACTCACACAAATGTACCAGCTTCTCAGCGACAGGTCTTCTCTTGAAGCAAATAATACATGTAGTAGTAATCTTAATAATTACTATTGTTATTATGTATTTTTTGAACTGAAATAGATGTATAACATAATATAATAACACGGAAATAAAAACACATGGAAAGAAGTAAAACTACAATAACAGACGTCATCAAGAGTAAGGACTCTGAAATGGAAATGGGCAGGACACACAAGTAGGCAAGAAGACAATAGATGGGTAAAGAAAATCCACGATTGGCTACTCAGATATAGGAAAAGGAAAGGAAGATGTTTTCGTAGAAATGTGTGGAATGAAAGGAGATAGAAAAAACTGGAAAGAGTTGGGGCATGCGTACGCCGCAGAGGCAACTACCATTATTTAATGTGTACACATAAACTTATATATTTATAATTTTTTATATATAATATTGTTTCTATAATTTATTTTTATAATAACACGGTGGTGCGTGCAGATAATAAGTCCAGTAAGCAAATAAAACTTACAAATGAACGGAAGTAAAAAAAACATTGTCAAAGTAAGACTCACTATCACGCTATAATCGGTGTCCGCTGGAGTTCACGAGTGGCGTATAATGTTTTTGTCCCACAAAAATATGGTACATTATAAAAATATTACGGAATTTAACATAAATGCATAATTTAAGATTTACTTATTTTTACAAATGAAGAGATGATACCAAAAAATATGATGGATGGGTTAGGTGAAGGATGACATGATTATTTGTAGCGTGAAGTTAGATGGTATGGAAGGAAAAACCATATTGTGCCGACTCCAAATAATTAATAAAGATGAAAGAAAAATAGAAATGGTTATAGGATTGAAATAAGTAGCAACTGCGTAGTTGCCCTAATACCGCCAATTTAACTGAACTCTGCGGAATTCTCCTATCGACTTACAACCTTTAAATCATCGTGCCTACAAAAACTAATCTATCGGAGACAAACATATTCCTGCGCAACTTCCAGCGGATCACCCTAAAGTTTACCGCATTATGTGATTGCTGAACATAACTTTCCTCTTTCTCAAATCAATGTGTAGCTCGATTTTGAGCCATCCAAGCTGCTCGGGATCTCGGTAAACTCCCTTTACAGCATTGTCCTTTTTTAACCGACTTCCAAAAGGAAGAGGTTCTCTACTTGGTCGGAATTTTTTTTAATAAATTCTTCTTCGATTCTAACTTTTTTACAACCTTTAGTCGTAGCGTTTTTTTTATTGTAGGAGAGCAGTAGACAGGTAGACGGCCCACTTAATGGATAGCGGTTACCATCGCCTATGGACATTTGCGACAGCAAAGGTGTTACAAATGCGCTACTGCTCTCTTAAGAGGGACTGGATCCTGGTCACTAATGCCGGAACACAACACAAGGTTGTTATGGCGGCATACTCTAGACCAGGGGTGGTCGCCATCCAGTCGAGCAAATATATAATACCCTACCACCTGGCTGTGGGTTGTTTTGTGGCCTCTTACGACAGGCCGCAGGAAATTGTATTCTTTCTCCGTTCCTGCACGGATAGCGTAAGGGGAAGCCAGGTTGTGAAGTTCTTTCCACATATTTTTGTACGCGGAATAAACGGTCTAGAGAACCGTTGGTTGATACTACTAATATTACTATTCATCCGCTTGCCTTATCATCGGTTGAATTTTCACATATAAGTAATGTGAAAATTCAACCGATAGAGCTTATGACAGATATTAAGCGATAGTAAACTAAATAAACGGCCGGTAAAATATAAGAACCGGCCATAACCAAATAAGGGTACCTATACCACCAACGGTGAACGATGTAGTTGTTTGTAATTATCAAGCTATCAGACCAAACAATCTAACATGAAACGCACACATATTCTGACTATACTCAAGGCTCAAGTTGTTTATGCAACGGCGTTTAGTGTGCGCAGTGCCTTATTCGATGTCAACAAAAGTGATTCCACTAAATCAGGTAAATAACAAAATACTATTACTTAATTATTAGCCGTATTGGTTCTTAAATAGTGCTACTAGCATCTCGTCACGAACATTGTTGTGCAACAACAATTTGTGTTGCTCACAGAACGTGAGGGAGCTGTGTAGGTTTTCACACACGTATTTCATTTCCACTTGCAATATCTTTAAGGTGAGATAGTGACGGATATACCCATAGTAGGTCATTTTATAACCACGGGTTTTATTACTATAATAATAGATGGATAGTTTTATTTTACGTGATAAAAGATTATTGAATGTATTGTGTGTGCGTGCTTACACACAAGTATTAGCGAGTTCGTGACAATTTAGAAATTACTTAGCGAATTAAGGCTCGGCGTAAACGGGCCACCGACCAGCCACCAGTGTGGTCATCGATCAGCAGTTCACAGCTTTTTCATACTTTTTACAGGGATTCGCCGCACTCGTGTGGCGTGCGGCCACCATAGGTCGCTGTGGCCCGTAGCCCGTTTACGCGCAGATTGGAAATATGGTCAGAATTTCTTTTATGCAATAATTTTCGAAAGTTTCTTTCAGAGAGTACTGATTCATACTTTGCAAATAATCACGTCACACATTTTTCAAGGTTGCTAACTTCTTATCGTGTTAGATGTAGTAAGAATTATTTTTATCAATTTATGTTTATGCATGAATGACAGAAACATAGCCTTACGGGTATCTTTAGTTTGATTTCCAAAATCATGTCGATATCCTTTAATGACATTTTTTAAGTAAACTACGAAAACAAAATATGGAACTCTTTCTTATGTGCATGCTCTACCCACTTGCTTAAAACCAATAGTCATGTATGTACAATATAAAAAAAATGTTCACAAAATGAAAACTACTGGGCCAAACTATGTAAAATTTTTAGGGACCAAATGGCAACTATTGCGCATCGAACTAAAGAAGAAACACGTAAACCGGATCATAAATCTCAGAGTAATCGGTGTATATACATAAAAAAATACCAATCAAGTTGAGAACCTCCTCTTTTTGGAAATCGGTTCAAAATACCTAAAAATAAACTGGCTTTGATAAACAACATTTTACTGTTAAATTATAAACAATCAATTTTAATGGGGATTTTTTTCAACACTACACCCGACTTTGCGTTGTTTTTAAATTAATTGCGAACAAAAAAATTGTTCATTTGGCTTTGTATTGTACGAAATAATAACCTGTGTAAATAATCCCATATGTGCCATTGTGTTCTGTATACGTATTTTACAATATTTGTTCAGAATAAAAGACAATGCCTTGTAACGGCCAGACGCGCCGTGTTTGGCCTGCAGTGGGTATAATTGATCAGGTATCCTCCTACGTGGACATTTTAACAACAGTTCGACATGTTTTTACTGTTCTTTTTCCTACCGCTTTTTATATTAAAGCTGCCTCTATCCATGAAAGAAGAATTGAGGGATGAAAATCGCCTTGAAAAAACGTAACACGCTCTCAAAAACAGCTGGCGCCGCTGGGCTGTTTTTGTTTTTTAGAAATTGTCAAGTAACATTTTCAGTGAACGTTTTGTTATTTAAAACATATTGTTACAATTCGGGCCACCTGTATCTCTGTAAACAAAGCACATTTATTACCCGTCGGTGTTTGAGCTAATAACATTGAAATGCTTTTATGACAGTCTTCTTTTGTATACTTTGTGTTTAAAATTTGTGATTGGAAAAATAGCCCATTGTGTATTGTAATCTTTATGGTAGTCAGTGTGATTTTTAGACATTCAGTCCACGCGGTCGAGCAGACATTGTATTTGTACAGTATAAAGCAAGGCCCCAACGGAGGGTTGAGGCAGTCGAGCGATAAGCACAAAGCAGAGCAAGACCTGTGTACTACATTCGGTAAGCTATTTAGTGTCGGACTTCGCGTGTGTTATTATATTTGTAACTGTGTTATACATTTTTGTATAGTTCTAATAAATTCTATAGTAATTCTAATATAATTCTCTATAGCATTTTAATTCGAGTCCTGCAACTCGTAACAATATTTTTATACTTTAAATCTATACTAATATTATAAACGTAAAACTTGTGAGTTGGTTTGTAGGTAATAATGTCTTGAACTACTGAACTAATTTTGAAAATTATTTCACCAATGGAAACCTATACAATTTCTGAGTGACATTGTTATTAAAAATATTTTTAATGACTTCCTGCGAAGTGGGCACACGGCAGCTAGTCAATTAGAAATTGGAAGACCTAATGTGTTTCATGTCAATTCCGTTAATTTCATGAAATTGAAAACGAAAACAAACTTACAAACTTTGTCTCTAATATAATGTGTATAGATTTAGTTACAAAAGCAGAGTAAAGTATGTATTTGTACCATAATATAAAATACATTTTATTTGGTCCACTAAAACATAATACAAACTAAATACTAATATGAAAGTGCTTTATTATTTTAATGACAATGTGTAATAACGATGTTTATTTTATATCGCGTAAGTGCAGATGTTTTAATGATTCATAAAACAAATTAATACATAGATAGATGATTTAGTACGAGATTATAGAAGTTTAATTAATTGTTAATATTTTTTCTAGGATCGTTAGCCTGAATGACTCGTTAAACAAATAATACCTCATAATCATATGAACACATTAATTATTATACTACGTTTACATATACCAGTAATGACACCTACGAACGAGATATATTGCGGAAAAGTGTCCGATGAAAAACACATTTAAAGAAAACGTCATGACAATTGGTCGATTTCTTGTTTATTATTTGCATGAGTTCAGCAGAAAGGCTGAGAGCCTGATGGAAAGTAGTTACCATTGTCTGTAGACATTTGTAACATTGAAGGTGTTACCAATGTCCTGGCACTCTCTAAAGGGAGACAGGAACCTGGCCACTAATGCCGAAACACAACTCAAGGTTATTTTGGTGGCATACTCTAGATCAGTGCTTTTCAATCTTTTTGAATACGCGATCCCTTTACAGTTTGAAAAATTTTGGCGATCCCCTTGGGCCATAAACAGACAAAAAGTTAGTAATTTAAATGAGTACGTATTTCCCTAGTTTGTTACCTATATACATTATTATAAAAACTTAAATTGCTTTTTCTCTTAATCCGGCGACCTCCCAAACAAGGCTCTGCGACCCCCCTAGAGGTCGCGACCCACAGGTTGAAAAACACTGCTCTAGGTCAAGGGTGATAACTATCCAGACGGACAAATACCCTACCACGTTGATGGAGATGGATTTGTCGCATCTTACGAATTCATCCGGCAGCAGGAAGTTAACTATCGCTTGCGTAAATACAGTCCAGTACCAAGCTGTATTCAAAAAACACAACTGCCATCTTTAAGAGTATTATTTATCTATCGTTTAACATAAATAGTATATAATATAAAACACATAGTCTTCTTTATTCTGATATCTAACAAGAATAAAATTGCAATACACAACGAAGATTAATGAAGTCTTTTAAAACAGCATCGTAAGTTAGACAGAACTGAATTTATTGAACCATGAGTTTATTTTTCAAGAATAATGACTTAAACATTAAGCCATTGTGCCTTTTTTACTCGCGACAATAAGAAAACACGTACGCGTCGCAAACTTTTTTGTTAATTCGCTACAGAGATAATCCAGCTTGTAAAGACGATGACGCCATCGTGTAAATTGCCCGGGATCTCCTGATTGATACAGTCATTTGCCAGATCCGCAATAAGAAAAAAATCTGGCAAGCGCGTGGCAGTCAACGAACTATGAAGGGTTACGTAGAGATGACAACAGTCCATTATATCGTCGTTTGGTAACAGAAACTTAAAACAGTATTAACCAATTTAATGAGGTCTCACTTCTCGCACAATACGACATGTTCATTGAACCAAAGGCGGAGCAAAACTCTGCAACACACTAAAGTTGAAACAGGAACGTTCTCTCGTCTTTTTTTTAGCAGTATCCAGCTGAATAGCCCATAAGCTATAAAATAAAAGCTATAAACATCATTATAATTTTTCAAGATCCGACAACGATAGCCCTCACTACTATATATTGTACACTAAAACACAAAAAACAAAAAAGTATAAAATAACTTATTTCTAAAGCTATTATTATTAATATATAATATCTAAAACATCTTGAAGGCGATGCAAAGTAAAACATTAAAATTACTATATTTTAAAAATTACTAAGCACCGACTTTAAGATGTTTAAGATATTATATATTAACTAGCTGTCCCGGCAGACGTCGTCCTGCCCGGTAAAAAATAGGGGTTGATCGTAGAGGGTTGAAAATCTAGGGTTGTATGTATTTTTGTATGTTGTATCATAAAAAAATAGAAATTAAAAATTTTGTCTAAAAAATAAAAAAAATAATTTAGGGGTGGACTACCCCTAACATTTAGGGGGATGAAAAATAGATGTTGGCCGATTCTCATAGATACCGGATAAGCACAAAAAATTTCATCAAAATCGGTCAAGCCGTTTCGGAGGAGTATGGCAACGAAAACTGTGACACGAGAATTTTATATATTAGATAATAATGGCTTTAGAAATAAGTTATTTTGTACATTTGTTTTTTAGTTTTTTTCAACTCGCAGTTAGTTAGTTTACTTTTTCCCGATTTTCAGTTTCATACATATAGACCCGGTAGTATGTGAGATACATTACTATGATATATATATATATATATATATATATATATATATACAAAGATAGATCAACAAACGGACGGACCTGACCAAAATGTAAGGGTTCCGTTATGCGAAAATAACTACGTAATCCTAAAAATTAATTGTAACAAAAAAAACAAAGACCATGTGTTCGCTAATTAAGATCTCCGTGCAGATTTTGATTAAAGATGTTCCTTGTAACAGAGATAACATTATTTAAGGTAAGCTTTGCACTGTCATGAATTCTCGCAAATCTTTACTACTTTATTACTTTGATACTATTAAATTCATACTAATATAAATAACATCAAAATATTATTATAAAATTGAATATGAATTTGTTTGAGAAGTTTTTACGCTTTAAAACTACGTAATAGAACGTCATGAAATTTGACCTACACGTTAACAAGTGTGTAGGAAAGAGCATAGTGTACTTTTCATCCGGAAAAAATTACTGAAGGATAGACGAATATAAACGAACACATAACACTCCGATCACTTTTAATTGACCCCACCGTTTTTTTCGAAATTGTTTCTCAGAGAAAAAGTTGGGCGTCTCATCAAAATGACGCTACTCACGGAAATTTAGCTTGACAGTAATCAATAGCAAAAACGGACCGCGGATCCTGCCTGGACTATTAGGAATATTTGAGAATATAAAATTCGGGTATAACAAACTGTCTTCATAAATATAATTTCCAATCAATTTTTTGTGAATGCAATCAAATGCCAATTTTAATACTTGTTTTCAATATCTACTACTAAATTCATATTCACAGCATCCTTTTGGTTATATAAACTGTATGTATTTCTTAATATATACAATGAATCATATTTAAATCCAAAATTATGTGAATTTGAAATTTAGCTTCGTATTCAAATTAATACACCTACTTGAATTATAATAAAAATAATAAAACATTTATTATGTAAAATAGTAAAGTTTAAATGTTACACGATGATGATGCATTAAAGAATTATACATATATTTATATACATTATACATCTTATTAGAAGTATTATTCGGGTGCAAGAATCTTTTAGGTACGTTAAGGCTACTATGGAGTAAATAAATACTCTGACTATAGCCCAAAGAATCATCACAGGTTTCGGGTTACAACAATGTTTCCACAATTGACTGGTGTAAAGTAGCCTTAAGGTGGTTCTGGGTAACTCCTTTCTCAGGAATGGTGTGCGCAAAGGCGGCTGTTGGGAGTCCCACATACACCTCGGAGAGGCCCCTGAGGCATGAGGGAATGCGCAGATGGATTCACTCGACCGTTATCGATAAAAATGTTATCATATTTTTGTATCTAAATATAATATAAATTACATACTATTGAATACAATGTAAGAAAACTTAACTTATTTGTATTGTATTCTACCCATAGTCCCTCAAGACTATAAGTAGAATACTGAGCCCAGATCACCGTCTTCAATGGGTAAGGTGCCCAGAAGGCTGGCTACGTTTCCTCGCTGGATCGCCATACTGATCCGTTGGCCGAGGTAGGCACCAGCCCTCTGATCACCTGAAGAGTCGATGAGTCGTTTTGATAAATTTTGGTAGAGGCTCATGGCCTCAGGACCCCACGGTCCAAGCGTCTCGACAGCAAACGGCACAAACATATAACTCTCACTGAGGGTTGCATATTTCCGCCGCTTGAGTGATTCCGCTGTTACCGCTGCCGAACCGGCCGATCTAGAAGTGTTTGGTAAATGGGACGCGGCCAACGTGTCTACGCAAGTCGCATCCCACACCAAAGGCTTGCCACGCTGCCAGGGAATTAGAGTCATTCCGTCAGGGCGCCTTTTTGTATCTTAATTAAACATAATGAAAGTCCGCTTTCTTACCTTCGCTTACTTAGAAAAAATTATAAAATTGTTGAAATTTAATAAATTAAAAATAATAGCTACTATTCTTCTTGAAGATAAGTCATGTTCTATAACGTAATGAACATCAAAAATGCACATGACAACTAAACATCCAAACGTGAGGAAATCAAATAAATTTTTAAATACACTATAAGATGTTTGTGATCATTCTTTTTTTATCTGTGTTTTTAACGATTTATAATAATTACGTGTCATGAAAAATAAATGTATGTAACAACGTAATACAATGATATTATGGTTATTTCATAAGTTTAGGGGATTGCTAACAAACTCTTATGATGTCTAATCCTCTAATGCCCATTCGAGTATTATAAGGCTCTTCCTATATTTTATAACTATATACGAAACCTGCATGATGGATGTGCGAAGAAAAAAATGAAAGCCCAGGTTTGACGACCCACCTGATGGAAAGTAGCTACCGTCGCTTATGGAGTTTTCATCGTGCCAGTAATGTGCCTCGAAGGGTCTACTAAAAGCTAGCCACTACTGCCGGAACAGAATTCAAGGTTGTTATGGTGGCATACTCTGTTTGATGGGCAAATACCCTAAGGCCTGGATGTGGGTTACTTTGTCGCCCATAAAATCAAAATCTTTATTATTACATAGTGTGAGTATATGTATAAAGTGAGAGAGAGAGAAAGTTTATAATTTGATATTTTTCTGCAAGCGTACGAGAAAAGCATGTCAATTTTTTTTTTGAGAATAAATTTCTCCAATGTATGTGTCCATGGAAAATTTCAATAAAAAATTCAGAACATGGAAAAGTAAAAAAAACATTTCACGTCGTATAGAGTTGCGATATTGAGCTGCACTTTGAGGACGATTTACATTATAATATCACGCCTGTTTCCCATGGGGGTAGGCAGAGACTAAGGATCTCCACAAGCGACGATCCTGACAATCAACTTTCGCTTCACCTACTTTCATTAACCTCTTCATACATGCACGTTTATTTGAAATGCTTTTTACCTGACCTCTCTTTAACAATTCCGATATTTGGTCATTTTTTTTTTTTTTTTTTTTTATTGCAGGAGATCAGCAGACAGGCAGACGGCCCACTTGATGGACAGCGGTTACCATCGCCTATGGACATTTGCAACACCAAAGGTGCTACGAATGCGCTGCTGCTCTCTTTAGGGAGCCTGGAACCTGGTCACTAATGCCGGAACACAAAACAAGGTTGTTATGGCGACATACTCTAGACCAGGGGTGGTAGCCATCCAGTCGGGCAAATGCCCTACCACCTAGCTGTGGGTTGTTTTGTCGCCTCTTACGACAGGCCGCCCGGCCGCAGGAAATTGTATTCTTTCTCCGTTCCTGCACGGATGAAAACGGTATGGTCTTGGTCTACCGGCAACAACTCTACCATTCGCTATATTGTCATACACCTGTTTTGTGATTCTACTTTTATCCATTCTCTCTACATGTCCAAAGAATTTTTAATGCAAAAAGTAACTTGCGTGATTATAAGATATTATTTTCTTTTTGGACCACTCTAATGTACCTATATATAAACCTAATTAAGTTACCATGTAAGTAACGAAGTAATGTAAAATTACGTTCTAGGGCTAGAAGAGCGACGTCGATCGGGGGGAAGAATTCTGTAATTTGTAAATTTGCTTCATTAATATGGCTTCATACAATTATTTTTGGATTTATTAACTATGAAGAACGGTCAATTATAACGCAAAGCACTGAATGGTAAATAACTTGGTTTGATGAAAAAAAAGGTAAAGGTAAAAAATACACAAAAGAAAACTTGTTTTGCGATGGTTTGATACACACCGGAACGTTAAAGCAGCGTTACACAAGAGTTTCGTATAAAAAAACACTCGTACAAAAAGAAATTTCAGGTATAAATCTCAAATCGATTGAAAATGACGAATTATGAAAACATTATATATTTTATTAAAAAACTTGCTCTACCACATATATTTGAATAATATTTTTTGTACATGAAGTAGGGGAGGGACATTCAAATCAACTGAGATAGGCAGACGGCCCACTTGATGGAAAGCGGTTCCCATCGCCTATGGACATTTGCAACAGCAAAAGTGCCACAAATGCGGTGCTGTTCTCTTAAAGGAGACTGGAACCTGGTTACTATTGCCGGAACACAATTCAAGGTTGTTATGGCGAAATTGTTTACACGAGGGGTGGTTGTCAATGCCCGATAAGACGTTATTTTACCGCGTGTTATATTACATATATAATGTTAAAATTTCGTATAACACGTGTCTGTACTTCTACTACATGAAATATTTCAACGTTTCGAAAACCTGTTTTTATAACATTTTTTTGCGTCGTGTACTGACCTTTAGGAAAACCTAATACAAGAAACAACATTCCGATAAGATCTTTATAAGACTTTAATTAGTCTCAGAATTGTTACTTACATATTTTTATATCCACCAAGCTGTACCTGCCACTCGTCTGCACGAGATTTAAACTCATTCATGTTTCATTTTTAGCAGCATTTAATTTTGTCTATTTGTTTCTTCATTCGTCATTATGTAATATAGTTTCCTAATATTACTATTTATTATATTAAAATCTTCAATAATGATAACATACTCACACACACACACGCACAAAATTACATTTAATACACAATATTTATCACAATTTGTTTTGCTGGTTTTTATCGGGGAAAAAAAGGCTGGTCCAGTCACACAGGATTATTGCTTTTACTGACACATTACTCTCGCCATTTCAGTTTATAAAAAAATGTTACTAAGTTCATTAATGTTAATGTGAGAGTAAATAAAAAATATTATTATAATTTCTTTGTATCAGGTTGCATGAAAGAGATCGTTTTCAGCAAAAAGGTCGGCTTTTGTTTTAATTTAACTACTGTATTTATTCATTCATATCTTCTGAATCCTGGAAGATATCAAAATGAAAATTTCACATAAAATTTCTGTTGTCAACCATACAATTATCATTGATATATGTTTAGCCGTTTTGAAATATATTCGAAGTTTGCCGGGTCAGGGAAAGAAGTAGTAGAATACTGTACAGGTAACGGCCTAATTAAAAACAATAGATGTAACTTTGAGTCATGGGTAAACTTGTTTGCCTACTGATAAATCTTATACATATGTGGTTAATGTGTCATAAAAGTAAACCGCACTATGTCAACAATATTTGTTACCGCAAATTTATTTTCTATGGTTACATACCTTCGGCTTTTGGGATCGAGACCCTGAGACCATGGGGGCCTGAGGCGCACTAACTTTTGCGAGACATAGCGAAACGCCTGGTAGCCGTTCCAAGTGACCAAAAGACTTTTTTTTAAGGCGGGGAAATGCATTACGCACACTACCGGGTCCTTCCTGTGAGATCACGAATGGGCACCAGAGTCAAATCGCCGGCTTGTGTGGAGACTTGAATACTCAATACTCCACTAAAACCACCCTCCTCTTATGGTAGGAAAAGCGTGAGACTTAGAACGTAGTTTCGCCCACACGGATCCTAGCGCATCAGTGCTTGAGAATGCCCCGGGAAAGGCAAACTCACTTCGTCAACAGGGGTCAAGACTCCTCCCCTCTCTAGATGCTGGAGTGATCAAAAGACTGGGTTATACCTTGGACAACGCATTAGAGTTGCCTTACAGCGAGGTACTGTAGCCAGTCTTTTGGACACGTTTTTAATTTGTATATATAGTTTTATTTAGATTAATATATAACTTATTATGTTTTCTATGTATATACATATTTTCACTGAAAAAATTATATCACATGATAGGAAAATATATTGTATTATAAATAAATAATGTTGTTTTCACGAGTTTATAATTTGTTTTCTAAATATGTTAGATGTTAAAAAATAAGGAAATGAAACTTTAAAATTAATTAAACACTAGTAAAGTACGTACACATAAAACAAAATTACACAAGTATTACAATGAATAAATATTTGTGGCATTGGGTGAGACTCTACGGCTATGGGATCCCGAAGCTTAACAGCATACTCGTATTATATATAGTATTTGCTCGGTTCGGGAGCACTCACTCAGTCGTTGTGTGTTGGACACGAGGAACTATTTCATTAGACGCCTCGCATTGGACCGACAGCTTCCCAACGGTGGACATAGTTCTTGGAACTATTACGATCCAGAACTACACACCTCCGGATGCCAATATTTCAATTATATTCCGAGATACCTTTTTAATCGGGACGGAGCGCCGTCGCGCAGATCTTTATTACCGAATATAATTAAGATATGTTTTGCTCAATATCTTCAAAACGCGTTATAATGCGGCAACAACAAAACGGCAATAAAAAGAAAAATATCACTTTTGTATATTTCATACCGTACTTCTTGACTGAGAGTTGATGTTTTAAATTAATAAAAGATACATGAATAAAGTGGACTCTATTCTGTACAAGTTAAGTTTGAAATTACAGTGAAGTAGTGTTCAGTTTTACATTTATTAATTTAGCTTTCGCCTTTAAACCTGGCTCATAGATTTAGTTAGTGCAAGTAATAATTTAAAGTCAATAAATTGTTTCGTTAATAAAGTTACACTTGAATGTAAATGTCCATTATTTAAAAAATATTTTTGAAGTGATAACTTCTTATGCGATGGTAAACCGCTTCGTTACGTAACGCGTTACGAAGCCAGTCCGTCTGACTTTCCTTTCTCTCACGCATACAGCAGTGCTAGGCAGGTTCCTACTCTCTCAATCAAACCCACAGCACTAGCCATTGGGTAATTAGATTAAATAAAATGATATTAATAATTTGCATACGCAAAATTCTAACATATATATTCAAGATTTGTAAACAAGAATAAAATATATTTTATAATTAATAAAAGATTTTATTAATGAACAACTTTTCCTTACATTATCATATTAAACATCAAATTTAAGTAATAACCTAAGCTTTTCTGAAGTTAAATAATTTCAAAGATTAGTCTAATCACTTTTGTAAGACGTCCCGAGACGCACGTGTTTTTTTATATATTTTGGAACGATGTGACTTAAACATAACCACTTAACGTTGTAGTAGCTTAGTGATTAAGAAACGCGTTTGTTAAATTGGTGGGTTCGAAGCCTGGTCGCAGAACTAATGGGTATATTGTTACAATGACCACATGCTGCCAATTAAGCGTAACACCATGTTGAAACCTACACATCGAGATAACCAACGTGCCGTAACAGCCAGTCCATTTGGACAATCAAGAATGGGAGACTCGAGCCCACTATTGGAAAGGTATTGACTGATATTATTATTATAATTTAAATACGAGCTCTGTTTTAAATCTGAAAACGAATGTTCAACGATCAGAATATGCTTGTATATATATATATATATGTAGTTATACGAACCGTCAATGAATTCCTATACACTAAAAACTTATACGCTGTATTATTAGTAAGCTCAACAGCTAAATTGTTTTATTACTTAATCACTGACAAGGCCGATTTGACGACCCCGGCCTTCGACACGTCTTTTCAACATTATAAACCTTGCACGCTTATACGAAAATTATATACCTCTACAAATAGTAGGCTCGTGTGTATATCTGCAGTTTTGTATCATTAAAATTGGTATATTTTTAAAATATTTTTTTATAATCGTGGTGGCGTAATGGCTAGCGCACGCGTCTCAAACTCAAAGGGCGCAGATTGGAGTCTCTTAGGCAGTTTTTCGAACTAATACGCATTTTGTTACAATTACCACGAGTTAACAACCTGCACATCGAGGTAATCGATGTGTGAAAACTGCCAAGCCGCTTTGGACAAGCGTGGCGGGTATTCTGTCCGTTCACGTATGGTGGGACGGAAATTTATATATATTGTACATGTACATTGTAAAAATATTAGGAATAAATATATTTTTTATATTTTTATATTGCAGGAGTTCAGCAGACAGGCAGACGGCCCACTTGATGGAACGCGGTTTGCAACACCAAAGGTGCTACAGGTGCGCTGCTGCTCTCTTAAGAGACACTGGAACCTGGTCACTAATGTTGGAACACAACTCAAGGTCGTTATGGCGACATGCTTCAGACCAGGTGGTAGCCATCCAGTCGGGCAAATTCCCTACCACCTAGCTGTGGGTGACCTGGTTGTCACCTCTTGCAGGTCACACGGCAGCAGGAATTGTTAATCTTTCTCCGCCTCTAATTGACATCAATAGAAATGGTAATCATAAGATAAGTATTATTGAAAAAAAAGGATAATTTTTGCACGATATTAATTCGAAATGTACTCGAGCAATGCGAGAAAGAGAGAAACGATTAAGTTAATATCCAGACCGTGACGGTTTCATGAACTCCTAAAAATATAAGACAAAATTAAGCTACAAAATTCAACACCGAGTAAAACTTTCCTCTTATTCTTTTTACATTTATGATAACTAAGTTGGTGTAGTAAATAGGTTTCAAAGCAATATTATCAGGATAACAAATTACTTAATAACCCACTTATGTATTTGAGCAAACTGTTTACGAAGTAAACTTTAAAACAAAAACATGTATTAACAAGAACATTATACAATTATTTTTATTTGTCGAAATTATCTTTATAATATTACCAGTATCAAAGTTTATAAGTGAGTTTTTCCGTAAATATTTTTAAGATGGTTAAAATTCCGTATTGATTCTTGGGGTTACCTTGAAAATGGCCGCAGCCGTCTGTTTTGGTCAAACGTGGAATATTCTCATGGCTTAATTAACTATATCCGCGTAAATACGACTCAAGTACTTCATAAATAAATGTAATATACATAATTATAAGCTAGTACAATGAAAAAAAATATAAATAATCGAAAACAATAACAGAAAACGTAACTTATTTCCACCATAGTTCCTCAAGACTATTAGAATATATACTGAGCCTAGATCACCGTCTTCTATGGCTAAGGCGCCCCAGAAGGCTGACTACGTTTCCCTGCTGGATCGTCATACTGATTATTTGCCCGAGGTAAGCACCACCCTTCTGATCACTTGAAGAGTCAATGAGTCATGTAGCAAACATTGGAATCTGCGGGGATTACCATACTCATGCACGTTTAAAAAAAAAATAATTATATAATCTGATAAAGAAAGAGAAAAGACCATCTTACCAAACAACAACAACTTTCCGCTAAAATAATGAGATAAAAAGAATAATGAAGTCTAAAGTTGGAGAATATATACAATATGCATAGAACTGTGATATGTAGATGGAAGGATTTTAACTGTCATAATTGGAATACACTGAAAAAAAGGCTTTCGAATTTTATAAAAAAAAGTATACCCAAACGTCTCCTGTTATATTATCACTTAAATGACATAATATATAAAAAAAGGAATAGTCATTTATTTGTAAACAAAACTAGTTTTTAACGGGATGTTGCAGATATGTTATATCTAAACCCTGGCGGATATCGAAATGAAACATGCAAGAAAATTTCCTATCTAACTTCCGAATAGACTGACAAACAAATATTCTAAAAACTGTGCTTTTTGATTAGATATCGCATGAATAGCAGAGTTCACTAACATTTTGGCATTTATTTTCAAATAAAAAATAGACCTCAATTTATAGATTTCAAGATTAAGGGCCGCTTGCATAACGTTTGCCTTTATATCAAATTAGTTAATCATATTAAACTACCCAATTCCGTTTTACACAAAACGAATTGACAGTTCTCTAAACATATTTAGCGGCAAATTTTGCGTTGTGCAGCACGCTGATTGTATTTAAGGGTGTCAAATACGTTTTGTGTTTCTTGAATAAAATTAAGCAACTTTATGTAAGTGGCCCTTAATCATCATGGTTAAATCGCAAATACTATTTACTGTAGCATATTGAACTGAAACGAACTCTAATTCAACAACCCGCAGAATTATTTTCATACTTCAAATATTTCAAGCTGGAATTTTTTAACCAATAACAATTTCAACAATATTTCACAATGCATTTTTATTTTATCAATGCATTCTATTTATGAGCATGCGAACTATTTGACGTTTATTGCGACGTAAATACGATCACTTGATAAGGCTAATAATAAGTACTGCTAGAATTTTGCTTTGCACCGTACAAAAGTAATATATAAAACATTTATTGCAAATCCCGAGAATTATATTTCTAATATATGCCTTAATATCCTAAAATTATTGTTTTAAGGTGCCATTCGAACCTCGGCTGCAGGCTGCGGATGCAGGCTGCGCATGCAGGTAGTACACGCATGACACGCAGCCGCTGCCTGCATTCGCAGCCGGGAGTGATTCGGGAGGCTGGCTGCACGTGCTGCGCCAGACAGCTGGTGGCGGCTAGTCGCTTCCAATATTTTAGAATGTCGGACGTGAGGAATAGTCGTGAGAATAGTTTGATGTTATATCTTTTATTAGAAGAGGAATGGGATGATGATGACATGTTGTCATTGTTAACTAGCCAGAGAAGAGTAGCCACACGTCCTTATATAATATGTAGATCCATTGATCCATATTCATCCATTATTCAATACTAATTCAGAAACACTTATAGTATGATGATGATCAGTTTAGGAATTATTGTCGATTTAATAAGGTTGGAGTGTCGTAACTACGTGCGCATCGGCTTGCAGCCGCAACACTACTGGTCTGCGATCGGCTGCGGCTGCAAGTCGCAGCAGCACTTGCAGCCGAGGTTGGGCAGTACGTGCAGCCGCAGCCGCGTTCGGAATGTTTTTCACAGAAATCTATACTACTACATAGAAAACCAGTCGTGCAGCCACAGCCGGCTTAGTGCAGCCGCCGCATGTGCTGCCTGCTGCCGTGGTTCGAATGGCACCTTTAATTTGAATTATTATAAAACGAAAAAAAGCTAACAATTATAAATGAAGAGGAAAATTGGTTGGGCTTTTAAATGTAAACTGGAAGATAGAATAAGATAGAGGAGACGTAAGTAAGTATTAATAAAATTGATTCTAAACATTACATAAGCAGAATTAGTTTTATTTATTATTATTTAACCAAATTGGGCCGTTTTGGTCTTACGCTAAAAGGAAGGTTTGCACTGAAAATCAGCTTTGTGACAGATATGAATCTGGTACAGCAATATGCTGAGTGCAAACCTTGGTTGCTGAAAATGCGGTGAACTAATTCTCAAAATACGCTCTGTGTATAATAACGAATAAGAAACGTCATTACGTCACTATTTCTTGAAATAAAGTTTTTCTTTCTTTAGTATATAAGAAAGCGATTGTCGACTAAATAAAGGAATAGATTGCTGACAGGTGGATGCGATGACCGGAAGGCAAAGGTTCGTGGAAGAAGCAAGGGTAGAGTGACTTACCTCGCTGCCAGTCCACTGACACACTACACTCGTCCCCCGCAGGTTCACACACTCACTAGGATTTGCTTATGAATTATATTATTATGGTTTATTTTGTATTTATTTTCCAACATTTACACTATAGATATATTGCGGTGACAGCACTGACACTAGGTTGAGTGTCTCTTGTTTTTCGCATTCTTCATTTAAAGTTTATTATTTTATTAATGGATAGGATGGGGAGGAAGATTTTATAAAGAGGTGTTCGTCTGGGCAACCAAGTATACTATAAAATTTTGTTGGGGGTGTAAAATACGCCAAATACGCCAAGGAGAAAGTACGCCATAGAATCATAATCTGGCACTTTTTTGTGAACTTGTGCAATTTTTCTGATCTTAGCACGTGAAGCTACGCTAACACTAAGATGTGTGTGTGCAACACGTTAATTCAATTTGGACAACAAATGTCGCGGGTAAACAATCCTTGACCCTTGAAATAGGTCCACCGGTAGGACTGAATCTCTCATTTTTTATAGCCAGTATTCCTTCACCGTTTAATTAAATTATAACAATGTCTACAATCAGAAAACTACCTAAGTGCATAAGCGACATCATATGTATTAAATTGTAAATTAAATAAGAGTATTACATGTAATTAATAAGCAATAACTAAATAAATGTAATAAATATAAATCATTAACTAGCAACAAAAAAATTATGTAAACAAAACCCTATAACCTAAAATATGAGACTCTATAGTATAAGTAGGTATGTATTAGATGTAAGGGCCATTTAAGTTTTTCCGTTATAAAGAAAAGAAACAAAAAAGACACAAAATAAAAAAAACAATAAAAAATATATACATAGAAAATAAAGAGAAGTTAACAGCCCGGGCGATGAAGTTCGTACCGAGAGAGGAGGATAATAAAAAAAAACTATCTCAGTGTAGCATGTTTTCCATCCAGGATTCGCACCCACGCGTCCGGTAACCATTCAGCTAACGCGTCTTCAAAACACATAAGCTATGGAGATATATTCAATTATAATCTACTCAATATGTTATTGTGGCCTAGATATGCGTATTTTATTTGAATCGAGACCAAGAAGAAGACGGGAAATCGCGATTTGATACAACTTGAATCTGAACAGGATTAATTCAAAATTGATTACTCAAATTAAAATCCTTACGGTACTGAGCATGTCAATGTTATTCTACTTTTCGAATGGCTGTTTCAAAATCCCACTGACAGTTATAAGTGGGTAAGATTAATATGACCGCAATACTTTAATGAGGATCTTTAATTGATTGATCCTAGTGATGTAGGAACAAGTTACTCTGAAGAATGCTCGCTGGTCTTTTAACTGTTACTGCTTTGTTAGTTTAAGTTGATGATAACGTCTAATTTAAAATGTTTTGTTATACTTTGTTAAATATGTGCCTAAGAAAGAAATTAAGTTTTGGATATAAATGAAGGTTTCCTGGACAATTTAGCAGAAATTATATGTTTTTTGTATGTATATTATTTTTTAACTGACTTTAATAAACGAGAGTTTTTCACTTCGTGCAGATATTTTTTATGTGTGTTCTGCGATAATGATTCTTTGTGCGTTGGATTCAGTAAAGCTTCAACAAAATGGTGCTATATAAATTTTATTGCCAGTTTCCGAATATATAACAGTAAATTCATGAAAATCTGTTGAAAATTCTTAAATCGTTTTAGCAAACTTCAAAAATACCACAATTGGTTGCGCCGAGGAATACCTTCTTATAAATTCTTACTCCCCATCAAGAAAATAATAAACTTTAAATGGGGAATGCGCAAAACAAGACATTCAGTTAGTGCTGTCACCGCAATATACGTAACGTTGGTTAGAACATAATAGAGAAATAAACTGTTGAAACTGAGTTTCATGCACATTAAAACATAATCCTAGTGTGTGTGAATCCCCGGGGACGAGGGCAGTGTGGTGGACTGGTGGCGAGGTAAGTCCTTCCTTGCTTCTTCTTCCATGTCCCTTTGCCTTGTTCGGGCCATCGCATCGCGCCCGCAATAATGACATCTATTTCAGCAGTTCTAGGTGATTTCTGACGTATTGAATTTTAAAAGTAAAAGTTTAAATTTGCAGCCGTTTATCGCTAAAAAACCCTTTTATGTGTAAAACCGCACGCACTTGGCCTACTTCTATCTAAATATGTTTTAAAATTTTCACTTTGTAATTTACTTTATTAGCTAATTGAGTCTAGTACTGTGTCTGTATAACTAACACGCTAACAAATGAGAAGTTTGCATCGTGCATAATTGATTTATTTTTTTCGCTAATGAAGCATTAAAATGCTTTGTTGCGATAGTAATTCGTGTTTCTTTTTATTAATCAAAGTATCGGTACTTTGATTAGATAATTATGAATACGTTAAGTCAGGAATAATTTAAATTATTTCGTGTGGATAACTCAAGTATTCGGAAGATAACTGTACTAAAATTTTAGTAACCCTGCTCTCTGTTTCCGTCAATAAGAGTCGAGAATCATAGCCAAATTACTCTTATCACAGATGGAGCTTACTCACTTCTTGCAAGTAAAAATTTTACCGATAGTAAGAAAATGCACGGTGTGTAAAATATAGTAACGGGCCATAAGACGTGTAAGCCTTGGTCATGCCGACACTCTTGGTCAATAACTGTGGTTTCATTATTAAATTTATGAGTAAGTTGTAAGCCACATAATTTCCATTTACAAAAATATTTTTCTTGAACAAAAATTAGGCACTGTCGGACAACTTTGAAGGGTTCCTTGGAGGTGACGAATATACACCGTTTTCTTTATTTAGTCGTGACGAATCACAAAACAGTATTTATATTTAAATGAAAATTTCCAAGTTTTTATTCCAGTAGTTACAGCTGACAAGTTGACGACCTACCTGATGGAAAGTGTTTAAAGCCGCTTATGGACGTCTGTAATATTAAAGAGGGATCGAAGAAGAGGGAGAAAGGGGGATGAAACTTAGCCCCTGCTGCCTGTTGTTATATCCTCATACTTTAGACTATGAGTAGCAGTCGTACGAGCATGCAAGAACCCTGCGACCTGGCATATCGTACCTAGAAATATTACTCAAATCAATTTTCCTTAAAAACATTTTCATGCTATAATTGAAAAAAAAACATTCAATAGCAAGTCTGGCGACCATACCACCTGATTGTTATTTTATTCATGATATCACTACAAAATCTCCTAGGGTTTAGTATTATATAGCCTAGAGCCTTCTTCGATAAATGGGCTATCTAACAATGAAAGAATTTTTCAAATCAGACCAGTAGTTCCTGAGATTAGCGCGTTCAAACAAACAAACTCTTCAGCTTTATATATTAGTATAAAATTTTGCTACTTCATCCACATATGTCCTTAGTTCTATAATGGGAGATCAGAGTCCAACAGTGGGACCTTTATAGGTTGTTATTATTATGTCTTTAGTCCCTAAATAATGACTGCTTTATGCAAAGACACGCTATACACTAACAAAAATAACGATATCATAAGGCTACAGAACTGAAAAAATAAATATGTAAACTCATACAAACAATAAATTATGTATGAGGTTTAAAAATAAACCTTTAAAGGTGTTATTTTGCAAAATACAGTAAACTTTGCAATACATATATTCGTTTCGTGATGAATCACTGAAATATACATGAGACCGATACTCCAGAAACATGTTTTAAAAATGTATGGAGACATGAAGTTATTTATTACTTGACGTACTTACAAGCAGAATTTTCCATGATATCTAATAAATTTGTATGAGATATTTGTCTCATATTCATACATAAATTTATAATAGTTACCGTTATGATGTTTGTTTGTTCCTTATTCATAGCCTTGGGAATATGTATTCGATTTGTATGCGAACGAATCTACAATTGGCCCGGCTGGCTGACCTCTTATATAAGAATGAGTTTTCTAGAAAATTACATTTTAGAAATTATATATCTTTATTAAATGTGACGGGGCATATTGTATATATGGTACATATATACAATAGTGTAGTCAGATGACGAAAAAGGTCAATCACCATACATATGTAACTGAAGCCTAAATTGTTTTGCAATATATACATGTATTATAAACTAACATATTCAAATAGAAATATATAAATATTAAATGTATAGTAAAACAGCCTGAATTCCAAATAAAGTTATAAGAAACTTAGTACAGTAACAAAGTGTTTAAAAACGAGATTCGAATTTTGTAACAAAAAGAGGTATATGAACATTTTGGCAAACAAAACAATAAAAGAAATTTGTAATAGATATAAGAATATTGTAACCCCAATAGATGAGATATAAATAAAGAAACGCGATATTCCACCTACCCCCAACGAGACTCCTATCCTATCCATTGACCCATTTTTTCATCCTGATACATATCCAATATCCCATCCAAAAAAAAATTACCTATGTAGTAAACATTTTTTTACCCTCGAAATTAAATATACCTACATAAATAGCAGTAATAAATAAGTTAACTATAAAATTTTAAATGAAGAATAGTAAGAGAAAACAGTGACTGACTCGGGCATATCTCGTTCGCCCGGGCAAAAGAAGGAGGAAATATGTATGTATACATATAAAAATGAATATATATATATATATATATATATATATATATATATATATATATATATATATATATCCGAGAATTAAAAATAAAAATTTCACTGATCGATCGGTTTTAACTTATTCCGGCACAGTTCTCACATAGCTTATTACATTCTTTTTTAAATGCTATGGTACTTTGTGTCGCGTGTATTTTAACTCAAGCGTGGACAAAGTCGCGGGTAGGCTTAGTTCACATATAAATATTGCAAAATAAATTGTATAAGTAAATACTTTGTTTGCGCGTAACACTTTCTTCGTATTAGATGGTTTTGTGCAACCACAATGTACAAACAGCTGTTGCGCACTGGGCGATTTCGTACCTTTACTCACTTAATAATTGCGATGCCAAAATTATTTTAAAGTATAAGATTCAAAATCTGTCTTAGTTAAATCTGTTTACATGTCACCTTTGCGACGTTTTCTAGTATATGATTTAATTAAAAAGCAATGTGTGTGTGCAGTTCACACGAAGCAGAAGTGAAATTTCAAATATATACTCAAAGATAATTTTTCTCTAACTTTTATTATATAAATATAATTATTGACAACTTATTGTAATCAAAAATTCTATCTAAATTACACTTTAAATTCAGAACAACATTTAGGGCCGCTTGCATAACGATCGCCTTTAAATAAAATTAATTAATCATATTAAACTGCTTAAATACGTTTTCCACAAAACGTATTGCCAGTTCTTGAAACATATTTAGCGGCAAATTTTGCGTTGTACAAGACGCTAACTGTATTTTATGGTTAAATACGTTTTGTGTTTCTTGAATAAATTTAAACAACCTTACGCAAACGGCCCTTAATGCATTACGCCCAATTTCCTTTGAGCTAATTATAAAAGAATATCTGTCTTAAGTATATCCATATAGAACTAAAATTAATTTTTATTCCTATTAGTTTTTTGACAATTAATACTAACCGGTAAATGACAATGTGTTTTATTTCTAATTGGTTAAAGTTTAAACGGGTGCTATATTTCCTACATTTTGTACTGCATGCATAGTTTATTTTTAGGTATTGCAAACTTCTTTGTAATAGTACGTTATGTTAAAAATATATAATAAAATAAATAAAGCTACAGATAAAAAATAGTCCCAAGCCACAGTATTAGGAACGTTCCTAAGTTGTAAAATGATTATATAATATAACTAGCGACCCGCCCCGGCTTCGCACGGGCATCACTACATAGAAACCTCTAAAATTAGCAATGTTGCCTTAGTATATGATGCATGTATTATACATATAAACCTTCCTCTTGAATCACTCTATCTATTGGAAAAAACCACATCAAAATTCGTTGGGTAGTTTTAAAGATTTAAGCGCACATAGGGATATAGGGACAGAAAAGGCGACTTTGTTTTATACTATGTAGTGATTAGGTTTGACCGGAATTGGACTGTTAGGTCTTGAGGCCACGAGCCTCCGCCAAAATTTATTAAATCGACTCATTGACTCTTCAGGTGATCAGAAGGCTGGTGCCTACCTCGGCCAACAGATCAGTATGGCAATCCAGCGAGGAAACGTAGCCAGCCTTCTGGGCACCTTACTTATAGAAGATGGTGATACAGTTTCAGTTTTCTACATAGTCTTGAGGAACTATGGTTAGAATACAATACAAATAAGTTAAATTCTCTTTTATTGTATTACATTATTACTACTTATATTAGTTTATAATATTGTATTACGCTAATTAGGTAACTAAGATTGTTTATTATATTGTTAGAGAAGTGTAAATTATGTTGGTTTTAAATATTTTAAACTGTATATACAGACGTTGTGATTTGAGTAAATTGTTCCTGTCTTTGATAACTAATGGCTTTCCTGTAATCGCACCTGCTTTATTGAAACCTGGACTTACCTTAATAAATAGTAATCAGCAGTTAGTGGCAAACTAAGTGCCACTGTAACATGTGCTACTTCATAAATATACATTATCACTTTATCGCGCATTCCTTTTAATGTTTTACTTTTATGTCCTTTTAATTACTTTTCCATGACTAAGTTGTTAAAGATTAACATTTCACGCTGAATTAATTACAAAATACCGTACAAAGGAAGACACACCATAACATTGATTTGAACCTTCGTTGTTAATAGGTTTTTTGCTTGTCTGCATTTTGGATAACTGTAATGCGTATTGAGTTGTTAATTTATTTTTTGCAACATCTCTCTTCGATGTTTCGCTCAAGAGAGATGTTGCAAAAAATAAAAATCTATATCCCAAGGAAATTGTACCGTTTCTGGGATAAAAATTATCCCTATTATCCTAGTATATCTGAGCGTCTGATCTACTTTAGTCTTTACTTCCTTGCTTCCTTTTATCCGTGCAGGAACGAAGAGAGAATACAATTTTCTGCGGCCCGGCCTGTCCTAAGAGGCGACAAAACTGGATGGCTACCTCCCCGGGTTTAGAGTATACCGCTATAACAACCTTGAGTTGTGTTCCGGTCGGCATTAGTGACCGGACTCTTAAGGAACCTCCAGTCTCCCTTAAGAGAGCAGCAGCGTATTTGTAGCATTTATGGTGTTGCAAATGTCCATAGGCGATGGTAACCGTTTTCTATCATGTATACCGTCTGCCTGTCTGCTGAACTCATGCCGTAAATATAAAAAAATCATGCCCCCTGACCTGTCTATCTATGATCATTCTCAGTTTAGGTGTTTCTTCTTTAGAGAATATTTGACACAAACCTACAGACTGACAGACAAAATGTAATAAAGTTGATATTGTTATAGTTTTTAAGCTTTACAATTATATTCTTGTTTATAAATTCCCTTCGTGGCATTAATTTTCACATTAATATTTTGTTTTCTAATAATACTACACGTATTTTCTTTGTTTCTTGTGTTTGTTCTGTCTTTCCGTGAGTTACTGTAAAGGCCTAGTGGAAGACCAGCGCTCGATTCACCAGAATCATGCTGAATTAGGAGCAATTTAGAACTTCATTTCCTAGCTGTACTTCATTATTTATAAGTATGTTCTGGTTTGTATGTAGTTCTAAATAATTTTCTTTCTTTCAGTATTAGTCTTTAAATATCGAAGGGTAACTCTTCATATCAAAAGTACAAGTAAGCCCTCAAAGCTATAAAGCAGAAACAAATAAACATATCTGTAAACATTAAACACACATAAATAAATGTTTTTTTTCTTTTTATAATTATGTATAATTTTTCAAATATTTCCTATAGTGTTGTTTGTCAAATGCGAACAGGTTAGAAGAATGTAAGTAGGTATATTCTAATACAGGAATAACAAACATCGTCATTCTAGAAACACGAATATTTTATGTAAAGCTCGGGGTTCAAAGAAAAAAAATGTGATTTATAATAATCAGCAGTCTGGCGTGCCAATGTCAAGTCTATATATTTGAAACTATTTCTAGGCGAGGCTGCATAATTTCGACTACATTTCAATAAACTATATGCCACAGTATGAAACCATAAGATACCTACCTACACTAAGCATTCGAGTCTTATATAGCTATGTATAACACGTACAGTACTGTAAGGCAGCTGTTTTAAATATAGCCTGTCGCCTAAGGGCCCGGCACAAACGCGTTCGGCATCCTGCGACTGGTCGTCCACTTATTCGCGAGTCAACGGCCTACGATTTTTAATCACTGCCTCGACTTGGAATTTTATTATCCCTTTAAAATTAACTGTACCTTCAACCGCGGCCTTGTTTTATTTACTAATTACGAAATATTGCGTTTAGATTTTTATTCCAAATTAATAATGAAATAAAATACACTAAATTATTTTGCAATTTAAGACTAAATTTACATTTACATACAAAAAACTAACAACAGGCATTAAAATTACATCTTATCAATTAACTTTTAAAATATCATGTTAGATATAATTTTAATTACTTTTCAAACATATAATTGGTAATTTGAATAATTTTACTTAGCTACTTATGAAGTCATAAGTAGGTACGCTCGCACAATACCTACGACAAAGTATTGATTTACCAGTCCGCTCCCCTGTAATTATTTTTGATTATTATGCATAAGTAAGAAAAGGGCAGAAATGAAAATTTTATAGTGACCCCTGTGATGACTATACAAAAGTCTATTTGTGTTTGATAACAAGTTTTTTCATAAACTTCATGGACACTACAATGATCAAATTTAGAAGACAATTATCTTTATAAAGTGTTTCGTACTATTTTAGTAAACACGAGCAAGATAAAAAAATAATTGAATATAGGATTGTGGAGTATCAATTGAAAAGAGGAAGAAACATTGACTTCCTGCATCATGTAAGACTAGACTTTCTCAAGACCGCGGGCCATGGGACAACACACAAGGGGCCTCTACAGGCCCCTTGATAAATTTGTTGTAAATGTGGCGTGACACTGATCGACGATTATCCCTGTCTACACCTTATGCAACTTGGATGTGAAAGACTAAGAGGTGTGGAGAGGTGGGATACAGGTTCACCGAAGCTACTTCCGACGAAGGCCATTTGTCACTTGCGTCTTAGCCCTAGAAACCTCCACTCCGTGCCGGCAGGCTAAGGCAAGACCGGAGGCGGGGGCCTTGCCTTGGCCCTCTGGAGTCGGATACGAGGGGTCGTTACTCGCCTAAGGCTTCGGCACAAAGCACCCCTGCGGGTTATACATGTAGAATAAGAATTATTTTATGTGTACTTATTTTATTGATAGAAATATCATGGTATATAGCACGATAGGGATCTATCGTAAATTGTAATTTCTAAGTAGTGGAAACATACGGAATAAATGGAAGGCTAAAATATAGCTCACATAAATATGTAAAATCGTAGATTTCACCACAATACCTTTCGTAACGCTGCTGGTGAAGCTATGTTTACATCGATAAGAGTCTGTAAGAAATTATTATTCATGCTGAGCAGTTAAATATGTAATATATTTCGATTTTTTTTATATTCTCCACTATCATTATTATCCTAGTTAACTCCTGGTTGCGTTTGGAAGCTTTGTTTAGGAGTCCGTCTCTACTTCTCGCGTTCTTCTGCACCTCTCATAGTGAGATCATTGGCAGACATATCAATTCTACCGGGACCCGGCGAGGCTAGACATTTGTTTGCTATTAGACATAACTATCTGGTCTCTGTAAATCATGGCTACACCAGAGTAAGTAACAATTTTCAATGTATTCGCTCTATTCCGTGTATAGATAATCCGATAGTACGAGGTCCTGCGCCCATATAGGTAGCACCGCCGACACGCTGCCACCCCTCTGCTACATAGTGATATTTTTTATGTTCACCATACCACCGCTACATTGCTGACGTTCGCTTGACAGCGAAAGTGCGGCAGCGGTGCTGGGCGATGTCGTTACACGCACTAACGCGATCCTTTTGAGTAACTCCACACATTCTTATAAAATCAGTATTCTTGGTAAAGCAACTTGCTAACAGCATATTTTCCTTCGAGCTTCCTTGAATGATTTTACTGGTTCGTGATTATATATTCAGAACGCAGCTCTTGAGATAACTTGATTGATTTATGATTGGCAATATGGGGAAAAATTATGTTCGTGTTGGCAAAATGTATTTAGTAGTACGTTTGCAGAATATATGTATGTATGTACGTGTCCTATGTGACATCGCGAATCTTCGATGACATTATTTCAATTCGGGCTATTGAAATAGTCGATACCCATTGTTTGGGATCACGATATTCACATGAAGGTTTTGTTATGGCCAGAACGTTTCATATATTACATAGATGGTCAGCTGATTAATTTTTATTAAACGTTGCCTTACGCAGATGACCATCGTGTCTTTTTTCCGCTAATAAAAACTCTAGGGTCTCTTAACGGCTAGTATTTGTGATGATGATGACATAAACATTGGATATATTTTATTTTAAATGTAAAAAAACAGACCGATGGTATGACAGAATGTGGTCATCGTCGCCTACGGACTTCAGCTAGACTAGAGTCGCTTCCACAATTTACATTATACTTGGCACCAACTTTAATATCATTAAATAAACTATATTTGACACGTGGCGTAGCCGCGCGCAAACTCTGGTTAATAATAATCTAGACATATAATAAAACTGTAGAGTTCGAATTTCAGTACAATAAAAAATGCTGAAAACCGAGTCAGGGGATTTAAGAAATTAGATTTTTTTGGTAATTTTTTTGTTTGTCTGTTTGTACCGGCTAACCTCCGAAATGACTAGACCGATTTAAATGAAATTTTGTGTGGTGGTAGTTAAATATCCCTGGTCAACATATACGATACTTTTGATTCCTAAAAATTACAGAGTTCCCGTGTGATAATTAAAAACCTCACCACTAGGACGAAGTCGCTGTCAAAAGCTAATAATTTCATAGTTAAAATAAACAAAACAGATAAGTATGAAACTGGTTTAAAAGTCACTTTTGTTTTATTTTGAAGTCGGTCTTTTTATATCCTTTTATTGTAAAACGGCACTTCGAAACTCACTACTATGTGTAAATTGACACATTTTGTCAGTATACTATATTAAATAATAATGTCATAACATTGTAAGTCACAGTTAATAGAATTGTAAGTCATAGTGAATAGAACTGTAAGTATCCGTGAATAGAATTATAAGTCCAGTGTGAGTGTAGCAGATTGTAAATTAAAGAAGATTGTCAACCTATGAGATTGTTTTATATGTTTGATTGTTCCATCAATATTAAAGAAGTCATTTTTGTCAGAACACAACACATCTAGTGTAATAAAAAAATCTTGAAATTACATAAACCTATCTATACCCTAAAGATTTTATTCGCTGTCATAATAGTGTACGAACAAAAAGTTAAAACGTATTTTGTACCAAACCAATCTATTTTCTGTAATTTTATAACTGTATTCAGTATTTATACTTTTTTTTATACACATTGGGTTTTCTTAATCCCTTGTAATAAGGTAAGACAAACAAAGGCATTTAAAACTAATAACATGTTATTGTAATTTTTTATACATTTACCAAAACAGTACGCTGCTGTTCAAATTTAAGATCACAAAAATAATAAAACTACGTTTTAACGGTTTTAAGCGCAGTAATTTATTTGATTTTGGTTTATCCGACGTTTCGGCCGCTTTTCAGTGGCCGTGGTCAATACACGTTAGACAAATGTCATCTTCGGATAAACCAAAATCAAATAAATTACCGCGCTTAAAACCGTTAAAACATAGTTTTATTATGTGTACCTACAAGTCGCGAAAGCTTAAGAAAATATTATCATAAAATAACATGGTAGCGGTTCACGTGACTATAATTTTTTATTTTAGTATTACTTGTATATAGTTAGTTATTTTTTATATATTTTTAAGGTGAAAATTTCTTTAGACACATTGCGCACTTTTGGGAGGGAGGAAAAAACTAAATTCGCGTAACGGTCACACTTAGAAAGTTTTCAATTCTGATTTCTCTCTGTCAGTTTTTATTCATTTCTTTTGAATATTAGTTGAAATAACAGTGCGCCCGTCGGTCATACCTCTCGTAGTACTGATGGTTGATGGACTAACGAGTCTTGTAGTGGAAACCATTTCAGAAAACGTATAATAAGACGCCTGTAGCCTGGTAGACAGTCACTTATAAGAAGTGGATGAAGAAAGTATAGGATTAAAATATATGACGCCAACTTGATTAAGATTTGTGACGTCAACGCAAATTGCCGTGAATTTTTATTCCGTGTACAATAATAATCTGAAGGGCATATCCGCCAGAGGTTTTTTGCGCTTTCCCATGGGATTGTTTAAGATGGACATCACAAAGCAAGTTCCAGGTTAGCTACACGTCGCTGACGCCCCTGTGTTAGGGTAGCTAACGTCCATAAGGCGAAGGACGGAACACCCAGGGGTTTTAGTGGGTATCCCTAACCGAGGGTGACAACAGCAAGGCACCGGTTCTGACTGGGCATGCTGGTGCCACCCCCGAACTGGCGAATCCCACACACGGGTCGCGAATTATCCCCCCAAGGTTTTACCCTTGTCGCAGCTTATGATCCGCAAGCTGATTTCCCCTGGCTATAAAAGAAGAAATAAGCTAACGTCCATATGCAACGGTAACCACTTCCGAACAAATGAGCTGTTCTGATTCTTTTTGTGAATTAGGCAATAAGAGAAAGAAATGAGCACAATAACTGCCCAAGCGAGCCGTGCTTTTTGTCATTTTTGGCTTCTTGGCCAAGTAAATGAGAATGTTAATGAATGTATTTATTTCAAAGTGGAATCTTACAGATTACTTATTGAAATTCATGAGTCTACTACCGCTTCCAAAGCAATTTTAGTTAGTGTTAAAGAAGAAGAAGCGCGCAACGAATTTCAAGCAAGATATCTTTCCTTCGTAATTATTATATTCGTCTTTTTTTAAAATGTGGTTTATAATAAAGCAAGGTTTATCAAAGTAATTTATAGAAACAATTAGTGAAACACCTTGGTAGCGATCATATTATTCCCATTGCGGTACGGTTGTTTAGATTTGAACCACATTCATTATATGGTTCAAATCTAAACACACAAAGACGAAGCTGGATTTAATGTTCCAACGAACTTAATAATGCCAACTCAATTTGTAAAATATCTTAGTCGCTACTTTTTGTACCATATAAAAATATCAAACAATTTTGACAGCAAAAAGAGTTATTATATGCCTAAAACTTGTTATCTTTTCCCATTATTATGTTGATCGGTTAGTTGTTCATCCGTCAAAGACACAAACTTGTTTCAAGTACCGTTGTCGCAATGGAGAAGTATGAGCGAGGGAATCACTGCAGCCGTGGCGCCAACGCAGCCCAGAACTGCGCATGTTCAGAAAACAGCGAACCGCTAACTTCCATAAATGGCCAACTGCATTAAAAGCGACATAATCAATCACAGCATACATCCGAGATGAAATTTACTTGGCTCTAACGTATATTTCAATTTGTTGTTAAACAGTGAGGCAAGGAATTTTTGTGGGTTGAAAGAAGATTTAATAATAAGAGAAACGATTGTTAACGTGGAATTGTAGACCGAATGGATGTGAGGAGACTGTCAAAACAAGTGTATGAAATCATTGTGAATGTGAGTTGACACTGGTTGACCACCACGGTTATATAGCAAACGATTTGAAAAATATTAATATGTATGTGTGGTTAGGCTAAGGCTAGAAATTATAAAAAGAAATAAATAGAAAATATCTCGCATCTCAAAAAGCATTTAGATGACGGATATTATTTAAACCACTTCATGTTGAAAGTATTTTTGAATGAAAAACAATTAACATAGTATCTACCATAATTAAACAAATCTTATCATTTATAAGTGAATTCCGTAGAGCCCAAAGATTCCACTAAATAGTAATAAAAAAAAACGGGCATTGCATTTGGGGAAACTCTGGGTCCGTGGGGTCCTAGTGCCCTAAAGGTCTACCGTGAAGTCGCCAAACGTCTAGCAGACGTCAGACGCGACCAGAAGGCTGGCGTCTATTTTGCGCAAAGATTAAGCGTTGCTATCCAACGTGGTAACGCCGCCAGCCTTTTGGGAACGTTCCCGGTAAATGACAGTGGTTTGGGACCATTAACTCATCTTTAGGCGTTTTTCCCCCTTTTTTTATTTAGTTTTCTTTTTTATATAGTTCATAGTATAGTTTGTAGTTTATATTTATAGGTTAATTTATTTTTAGTATTTAATTATATGTTTTAAGTTACTTTATGATTATATGGATTACTTTAATGAAGAATTAAATGAAGTTTATGATAATTAAAAAAAAGACGGTTTCTTAAAATATCTGTTTCTAATAAGTGTTTTCTTATCGAAATTTGCAGTATCATGCATCTGTAATTATTTGATGAGGTTTTGAAGATTTATAAGTCACGATAGAAGTCTTACAACAAGCCTTGGCTTAGATCAGTAAGGCGAATATAATAGGTATTCGTTTTCCATTGATGTCGGTGTCCTATATTATTTCATGTAAATAGCAACAAGCCATTTGTACACGCGTCCAATCTGTGTTCTTTGTTTGAACGATTTGTTTAGAAATTAACATCGGTGTTGTAACCAGTCCTCCGATAACGCCCTTGTCCGTTTAATATTTACAAAGTTTAAGATAATTGTATTGTTTCACATCCTGTACTACATTTGAATGATAGTCGTACAAAACAGCGGATTAGGGTCAAAGACCTCTTAAACAATCTTAAATAAATAAAGACCGATAAAAAATATTTCTTATCGCTAATCAATTGCATATTATTTTCATCAATATTGTTAACAATTAAACTAAGAAATATCAGTCAAAATTTACCAGAATAGACTGAATACCGAATTGAATGATTTTGTATCAGTCTGTTCTTGTTCAAAAATTATTTTAATCGAATAAAGAGAATATATGTATGTAAAGACTTGCCGAAATGCTGGGCAGCTTAAATGAATCTTCCCGTCGGGTCGGTCTCGGTATGAATTTGGACAAGACGAAAGTCATGTTCAATGAACACGTCATGCCGAGACCGGTAAACGTCGATGGCGTCCCTCTGGAATTTGTGCAGGAATATGTCTGCCTTTCACAGAAAATACAGGTAGGCAGACACAACTTCGAGGGGGAAGCCAACAGGAGGATTCAGTTGGGCTGGGCGGCATTCGGCAAGCTTCGTCAAGTATTCTCGTCGACCATTCCGTAATGCTTGAAGACAAAAGTCTTCGAGCAGAGCGTCCCCCCCGTCCTGACCTACGGGGCCGAGACGTGGACACTGACGACAGGATTGGTCCACAAGTTCCAAGTCACTCAACGGGCTATGGAGCGAGCTATGTTGGGTGTTTCTCTTATGGATAAAATTAGAAATGAGGATATCCGTAAGAGAACCAAAGTAACCGACATAGTTCGCAAAATTAGCAAGTTGAAGTGGCAGTGGGCCGGTCACGTCTATCGCAGGACCGATGGCTGTTGGAGCAGACGAGTCCTGGAGTGGAGACCGAGTCTCGGTAAACGTAGTGTCGGACGCCCTCCAGCCCGATGGACCGACGACCTACGCAAGGTCGCCGGTAGGCGCTGGATGAGAAAGGCACCGGATAGGTATGAGTGGCGCCGTCTTGGGGAGGCCTACGTCCAGCAGTGGACTGTATGTACTCTAATTTTTATTTCTCTCTATCTCTCTCTGTCTTGTGTAACTTATATGGACTACGTTTTTTAACAATTTAATGGGTTACAGTAGTAACGCTCTACCTGACTTATAATAGTATTTCAGTAACATCAACTGCTATGTTCTTTTCACGTCGATCGTTTGCTCGTTATTGCCTTGTACAACAACAATACGATATCTACTGTGGTAGAGTGAACTAAACCTTTGCCGGTCTATCTCACTGCAATGTGGAGGCTCCAGGTTCCATTCCTGGCATGGTAAATTTCCCTAACGAATTTTTTTATGATTTAGTCAATCAAATTAATCTTTACTGTAAACTAACTGTTAAACAGGTCTTTCAAATGACAATTAGCATTTCTTTACTTCGCTAGTTTTTTATAAAATCATATATATACTGCCTTAAGAACAGACGAGCGTGCATGACAAGAACTATGAATGTCAAAGAAGCAAGTGAGGTGTGTAAGAATAAGCCTAAATGGCGCTCTGTTGTTCGTGCCTACCCCGCAAGGGACCTGGCGTGAAGTTATGTATGTATGTATATATATATATATACTATGCTCTAAGTGTCCGGGGTAGTAACCACAACCATAGTAACTAATTTTCAAGCGTAGCAACATTAGCCTGGGGATATAGTGTAATATGGTTGTCTGCCGGTTATTAAAAAAATAGTTGTAGATTATGTTAAGAGGCTTTCCTATTATCAGAATCTAGTACCCCTTACTAGTTGCATCTTTTTTATTGCATAAATTCGAAAGCGGTTTACCATCCGCTACAGACATCTGTAACACTAAAGATGCTGCCTCTATCTAATGGGAAACTTGAACCTGCCAACTAATGCCGGGACACATCTCAAGGTTGCTATGGCGTCATACTCCAGACCAGGGGTGTTAGCCATCCAACGGGCAAATACCTACAACATGGCTGTGGTGTTTTGTCACCTCATACGACAGGGTGTCCAGTTGCAGGAAATTGTATTCTCTCTCCGTTCCTGCGTGGACAAACATGATACACCTATCAGCAAACTCATTTATTTGTGCATCATCAAACTATTATATTATAAGATTATTTGTTATTTGTTTGATTATTAATCTACTAATGGCTAATAATTTTCAATTCTATGATTCAAGGATAAAATTTGTCATATACATTTTCGGCACATCAATTAAATACTTCAATTACTTTATATGTGCCAAGTCTATATATAAAAACATTTGTTCTGTCATTAATTAAAATCTGTATTTCTGTTTGGAATGACATACATTTAGAAACACATCACTAAATAAATATTTGTACAAATAAAGAAACATACTATTACACATCATTTTGATTCCATCTCAAACAACTCAGTAGAAAATTATTATCTTGGGTTTATTAACGGAAAACCCACTGAAATCAGTCAGTAGCGTACAATGAATTTTATAATTAAATTCACATAATATTGTGTTTGATAGTAACTCACTTATCGTAACAGTTGAATCGATTAACAAAAGAGTACATTTGTTTAGTAGTATCCATCCCAAGAGGCCAGAAATTAATAAATATTGTAATTTATTAATTTCACGCCAGGTCCCTAGCGGGGTAGGCATGTACAACAGAGCGCCATTCAGGCTTATTCTTACACACCTCACTTGCTATTGCTACATATTGTAATAATTGACAAATAATATTACAATTTATTTAAACTATATATTATACAGTTATTAGATTTATATATAGATACTAGCTGTCCCGGCAGACGTCGTCCTGCCCGGTAAAAAATAGGGGTTTATCGTAGAAGGGTGAAAATTGAGGATTGTATGTATTTTTGTATGTTGTATCATAAAAAAATAGAAATTAAAAATAATGTCTAAAAAATAAAAATAAAAATTTAGGGGTGGACTACCCCTAACATTTAGGGGGATGAAAAATAGATGTTAGCCGATTCTCAGACCTACCCAATATGCATACAAAATTTCATGAGAATCGGTCAAGCCGTTTCGGAGGAGTATGGCAACGAAAACTGTGACACGAGAATTTTATATATTAGATTTTATGTTTTATTTAATTTAATATATTTGTAAAATTATAAAAATAGTGTATAATATTCTGAATATAAATATATGTCTTATTTAAAATAGAGATTACAATTCTATGAGTAACTATTATTTACTGGCATTGTTTAGTTTAAGATTTTTAATACATGAGAACATTTTATAATGAAATATATCTAGACAGTTCTTGGAACCAAAAAACCGTGTTTCGAAAAGTAGGAAGAATTACATACAACGACACACCTTTCAGGCTCGCAAAGAAGTTTATTATTATGGCTCTCAAACAATATAACCCAGGGATTCACGAATATCAGGCTATAAACGTCTTCGTCTCCTATAGATCTTAAAATTATATATTATACATTAAAGAAAAGAAAGAAAGAAAGAAAATAATTTTATTTAGGACAAACAAATTATAACACACACAGTATAATTACTTAAAAATTAAAACGAAAAGAATATAATTTTGTCCCAAAAGGGGCATCAGACTCAGCATAATGCCGGTCGGTTAAAACCAGCGCTGATCTTCCGCTGTGCCCTTAAGGTATCGTCACGGTAAACATTACATCATTGTAATGCATAAAACTAGAATACTAAACTATATATATACATACATACATAGTACATACACTTAAGGTAGAACTAGGGAACTCATTATCAGGGATAAATACAATAGTGTTAAATATACGTTCTAAAAAATGAAATAAAATAACAAACAAAATTAAATTATACACCAGTAGAATAAATGTAATTTACTTGTTTTATATCTATAATCCCTTAACATTATAAGTGGAATACTGAGCCTAGGTCACCGACTTTAAGGGATAAGTTCCCAGAAGGCTGGTTGCGTTTATTCGGGATACTTTTTAATTGACTTTTCTACAAAATATTTAGAATTTGATCATGATATACCGGTATCGACTCAACCTACGTTGCTGTCATTTACTTGCTTTTATCAATTATTCTTACATGAAGTAAATGATATTATAGTTTTCTCTTAAGCACTCTGAGTGTACCGGCTGATAGTTGCTTACAAAAAGATGTTTAACAAATTTTGTTTTAAATTCAAATAATGATGTGAATTTGTTATGAAAAAAGCATTCGTAATTAAAATACAAAACAGTTTATTTTTTTATTATACAATTAAATAAATTGTCTCACCAACAGTAAAAAAATTAAGTTGATATATAGATTTGAACTTATTTTTAAGAGTTATACTAGCTAAATTTTTTTGATAGGAACGGAATTCTTCTGAACGTCTCACGCACCCACGCAGAAACGCACACACACAATATATATATATATATATATATATATATATATATATATATATATATATATATTAGGGTGCTTAATATTAATATTAAGGGCCCAAACTTTCAGGGTATTTTTTTTGGGTACTTGCAACAAAATTTCACGATGGAACCGAAAAAAAAATAGTTGAAAAAAAAGCTCCCTAATAAATATATATATATATATATATATATATATATATATATATATATATATATATATATATATATATATATATATATATATATATATATATATATATATATATATATATATATATATATACGTAATAACAAGACTTGGAACAGAAATGTTAAGGTGGTTTGACATGTACACGGAATGGATAGAAGTAAAATCACAAAACAGATGTACAACAGTGTTGTTAATGGTAAACTTGTTGCTGGTAGATCAAAATGTACACACCACGATCAAATCAATCAGAAGGGTTAAAGAGAGTTCAGGCAATAAGCATTTCAAATAAAAGTGTACGTATGAAGGTTAATGAAAGTAGATGAAACGAAAGTTGTTTGTCAGGATCGTAACAAATGGTGATCCATAGTCTCTGCCTACCCAACCCTACCTACAAGGGAAACAGGCATGATATTATGTAATTACGTACATTATTATTCATTTACTATGTTAAAATTTATCCAATATATAATGCAATAGAATGTACGCCGACTTTTACTCTATATTCATAAGAGCACGATCGCAAAATATACCTGCCAACGACGGCTTGAGGTGGCATAACCGGTCGTAAGCGTGGTCAGATCATACCTATAGGATTCTCAGACTTCTTTAGCCGGACATATACCAGTTTTTTTTGCAATTTAGTTCAACTATAAAAGGATAGGCGAGATCACCTTTTTTTCATTTTAATATATTAATATTAGTTAAATTTGAAAATCTATCTCGTATAAGCTTATGTATTTTAACCGATATTATGGCAAATGGATTTTTGGTAAAATATTGGAGCCTGAAGATAAATCAGATCGGCAGTGGTCTGTTGTTATTATTGAAATAAGCATATTAATATACTATAATGTTTTAGTAATACACGAATGAAAAATTAAGACATAAGAGGACAGAAGAATATATCAAAAATATGGTGTCAAAAAATTCAAATGTAACATGTCTTCTGAGGTCCCAGTGCCAAGTTACACGACCTCATTTTAGCAGAGCATGGTCATGTCTCTACGCGACAAGAGAACACTTATTGATAAATAAAAATATTTAATAATAAGTAAAAACTTACAGATTCATGATTTTATAGGTTTATTTTTATTTATAAAAAAAGTATTAAATTAATAATAGATTTATTTTTTATAAATATATAAACTATAAAATTAAATACTACTATAAACATATTTACAAGTTAAAGATGTAGTCCAAATCGCTGTCGATGGGGAGCGTTCCCAAAATGCGGCCAGCATTAATAGAGATTTAGATTAGGGACTTATGAATTCCCTTTTGTAGAATCCGTTTACTCCAAAATCCTAGCCAGATTATCTAAGTTAAACATAGATTAACTTACGTTGATTATCATGTAGCTTAGTGTGCTACTTTAATGCCTATTCCTTAAAACTAGTGGACGCCCGTGGTAGAAATTCGACCATAACAATTTGTTATCAAAGACTATACTTGTATAATCAAACATTTCGCCAAGGCGACACTGTTAATTTGACTTGAACAATAAACAAAAGTGTATATTTATTATCCCCGCAAATTGCTAATGCACTGGAACCTTGTCAAATTACCATTCACGTGACGTCATCTGGAACTCGATATGTACGCGTACTCGTCGGCCAGTGATGCTAACGTTATTGAGTGTTCGGCTACGGTTACGTCACCAAAATGGCGGCCAGGTGCAATAGCAATTTGCGGGGATAATATATGCGTCTGCGTGTCAAATACATGGTAGTGTGTGTAATGTTTTTTTTATTTTAGTTTAATAATAGCTTATTGGTGTTGCAATTTACAAATCACTTTCCATGGCCTCTGCGGTTGAGCAGGCTAAGTCTTAACCTGTCGAATTCGCTGGAACACCGAGGCTCCGGGTTTTTAATTTCTCGCATGGTAAATTTTAGAAACGAACTCTCAGTTATTTACTATGGTCTGGGTGTCTGTAATCGGCCCCAGAATGATCCGTTGTATATCATCCATAACACAAGCCTAACTTGCTTATCTTGGGGATATACAATGTGTGTTTGTCTGCCGATTATTATTTTATTTTATCACTAGTGGTCGCCCGTGATCCAAATTCGACTATAATAATTAATTCAAATTATAAGTTTAAACATTATTAAGGTTCTGTTGTCAAAGATTATACTTCTATAATAACAGATTACCTCAAGGCTACACAGTTAAATTGACTTTAACAATAAACAAAAGAGTATATAAGCGTGTGTGTGTCATATAGTGTATCTGATGTTTTTTATTGATTTACTGTATTTTTTATGCATAATAAAAAAATGAGCATTCTGAACTCCTTCTCTATATTAAACTGTAAGTGCGCGAAATTTCATACTCCTACGCGAAATGTTCGTAAAAAGAGGTACAAAATTTTTGCTTCACGTAGATATTTATTATATTACTTTTTATCACGTGGGTCAAACGTGTCGGGTATATCGTCCGTTTTCATAAAAATAGAAAAGCCCAAGCCCAGCAGTGGAACGTTAATAAGCCGACATTATTATTCAATATGTGTTCAATATAACCTCAAGCAATTTCGCTTATACATATTGGTGTTATATAAACAGCGTAAGTGTGCCTTTGACCTCCTTATTTAACTATTAGCAAGTACATATTTGGTTTTCAACGGCGTATTTAATAACTTCATGAATTTATATTCAATTCCTGATTAAATCATACAAAAACTGTATTATGTGTATAATTAAATAAATTAACTTCTTAAATGGACCCGTAGAATTTTTTTAACGTGCAAATTAGTTTGTTTTGAATAAAGCATCATATAAAAAATAAAACAATTGGCGTACACTTTAGTTTATTATTTAGTTTTGTTTCAAATTTAAAAGTTCTTACTCGCTTTTGTCGTGTTTCTAAAAATATGAATTATTTTGAAGAATGTATGACATTAAATATATCGATGTTTTTATATTTTTCAACATATGAATTGTACAGACTTACAGATTATAATATTTAAGTTTTAAAACACAAAATTCGAAGTATTAACGAAAAACTTCAAAACATTTCCGAATCTATCTGTATGAGCATGGTGTTTAAATGATTAAATATAATGTATTCTATTTCATTCTCTCGCAGGCTTATACTTTTTATATGTTTATCTCTTTTTAGTGTCGCTTTTTAGTTTCATTGAGTTTCAAATAAAGTTTCACTTCAAAAATAAGATTAATAAATAAACTCTAATTATTCGTCAGGTGGTAACGTTACTAAAACGGGGATTGCATAGAAACGGTAGATTTTTCAAAAGCGTTATTATTTTATAGTGAATAAAATAAACTAGGGTTTAAATAATTAATAAAAACAAAATTATTTATTTCTCTTTAATAAGAACGTAGATGTCTTCAGTTTCGCTTGCATTCCACTTTCAACCTTATGCGGCAACAGCGACCTTAAGAGGAAGACGTTTTAAGAAACTCCCCATCTGTCTTAAGGGTAGGAGAGAAGAAATAAATCCGGTACAAGTGGCATGTGCGCATGTAGATACCCATCGCATCGGTGAGGTTCGCAGCCAATCACTCACTAATGGAGAATTACATAAAGTACAAATTAATCGATATGACATTAACGATTGCGGCTCGTTATCGCTCCGTTACCAGAGAGAAATGCAAGAACTTATTAAATAAAATATTATTTTGTCTTCAGTGTGAATGTATGTTTAAATAACTTTTCAGTTCAACAGATAAATACAGATTACGTATTTATTTACTGTATCACCGCAGTATTAAAAACATATCAATCTGCCAAGGGTCCCTTTTTAGCACTAAGAACTCCCTATCTCCTATCTTTTGCAACGTCTGTTTGTCTACGCTTTAGTGAACAATAAGGAGTTAACTATCTATTTATCATTCTATATACTCAGGAAGCGAGCTATGTAGGGTAGGGTATTTCTTTTATATACAGAATCAGAAATGACGATATCTGTAAGAAATTTAAAGTCACTCATTAGGCTATGGAACGAGCTATGTTGAGTTGAGCTTTTATGGATAAAATCAGGATTGAGGGTATTTATAAGAGGAGCAAAGTAACCGAGCAACCGAAAAGTTAGCATGTTGAAGTGGCTGTAGGTCACATATGTTGCTGAGGCGGAGGGTCATGGAGCAAACGTGTCCTCAAGCGGAGAGCGCGTCTCAGTAGGCGTGGCGTAGAACACCTTCCAGCTGGAGAGGATATGTAGCGAAGACTTGGGTAGGCTTACTTCTAGCAGTGGACTTGAACTGGCTGAAGAATTAAGAGATATATGTTCTGAATATCATTGTGGTGTCACCTTTCCTTATGGTGTAATAAGCAACAGAAAAATGGCAATCTGTAGCTAGGCCTCGATTAAACTGTATAAAGGGTTCATAAAATAATGTAATGCAATAACGGATTTAAGAGACGAGTTTTGAGGGTTGTGATTTTCTAAAAAGGTACCTATTTTTCATATCCTATAAATGGACCCTTTATTTTAACAAATATACGGTTTATTTAATATAAAAATTCTCAGAGAAATTATATTACATGTATACACGGTTAATTTATATGACTTTTTGTCTGAGTCTTACTAAAATATATAAATAAAACAAAACACGTCAAGTTTTCACCATAAACTTGAACTCGGTTTTAGTTCAAGAAAAATAAAATAACACATGTAAATATACAATATTTCAAACTGCGTACTTCATATACATAATTTGGTGTGTCGAAACATATGAAAACGTAACGGATTGGGAGTAAATCACGGAATAAATACTAGCACTTGTATTTTTCAAGCGAAATTTGCATTATATGTTTAACATTTCATTCACTAGATGGCAATTCAATATTGTTGTTAGAAATAAATTCATCTACCAAGCTTGGCGCTATTTTAAATTTACCAAATTATCATCTCAAGCAGTAAGCACCAGTATATTTATTTAGAACAGAAGGCCTAAAGCGTCAGCTTTCGCAGTCGTATTGCGAACATGACATGCATCAAAATATAGAGGAAATTTATTCTACGACTTACACTTACCAGTGTATCTAGACACGTGTGAATTTCACTAAACGATTATCCAAAATCGGCAGCTTTTGGCATATAGATCTTAGTAAAATTTTGAGCGACATAATCAAGTCAATCACGGGGATGTTTTCAAGAATGATCAGGTAAAAAGCATCTATGTATAATGATATTAATGAAAGTACATGAAGCAAAATTTATGTTTGTCGGGATATTAGCAAGAGGAGATCCATTGTCTCTGTCAACCCCTGTGGGAGTTATGCGGATAATAGATATGTATAGATATAGATCGACAAATAACTCTTTATTACTCACCAAAATAACAATACATTAGTTGCCATATTTTTAAGCAAAACAATAGGCGGTCTTATCGTTTGGAGCGGTATCTTGCATACAACCTAACTTCTAGGACATTATTAGCTAAGATATGATAGATATTTCTATATTTTAAAATAAATACATACTCATAAGGAGTATTTATTTAAATGGGAAGTGAAAATTAGAGAAAATTAACTAGGTTAATGATAATAGAACCTTAGCCTCATCCGCACATACAATCAAAATGTATCCTTAATAAAACAATCAATACGACATCATATTTTTATGCAATCGTAAAACGTTTTTTAACAGGAAAACTATTTTGCCAATATATCTGTCTCTTTCGCACGTGCGAGAATTTAGTGAGAGGACGTTATTCGAAACGTGCTTCTACGTAGGCAAGGCTATTAAAGATTCCACACACATCACGCCGAAACAACCTTGTGGCAAGGCTTTTTAGTGTTAATCGGTAGCATCAGCCGCTGTCTTAATGCCGGTTTCTATATCTCACAGTTCATTAATTGGTTGGTTACTATTGGTAAAGAAATGACTTAAGCTCCATACAAGTAATGTCAATTTTTGCTTCGTTATGTAGATGTCAGGAAAGCTAAATCAATTGCCATATATAAAAAATCTGTCTAATATTATAAAGACGAAATATTTTTATTTTTGTGTTATTCTATGTTTGTGTTTGTATCGAATAAACTCAAAAACTATTGAACCTTTTTCATAAAAAAATTAACCTTTACAATGCTACAGTGCCCCTGAGTAATATAGACTATATTTAGTTCTAGTACATAACAATAAAACAATATCTGTGGCTTACTTTTTGAATTATTCAAACTCTATTCCATTCAAAAGATATTACGAATTCAAAAATGTCAATCAAAACAAAATACTTGACACCGGGTTTTAGGATTTTGATGAAATTTTAAGTATGTTTGAGTGGATGGGTCCGAGGATGGGTTAGATTCACAATTAGACCCGGCAGGTGGCGGGTTCAGTATTTTTTTAGGGCATGACAACGTCTGTCAGGACAGCTAGTTTATAATAAATTACGCATATTCCATTCTATTTTACTTCATTGTTTACTGTCCACATTATGCTGTTCTTACTTTATTTATTTTGAATTTGATTATATCTAGACATAAGTTGTTAAAAGAGAAGACATCCCTTTAAGCGATAAGGCCGCCTTTTGTTTTGCCGTAAACTTACTGTTATTATTTATCATCATTCATGATAATTTGATGAACAAAATAGATACATACAAGTTAGGTAGATACAAGCTTTTTTATATATCTGTTTTCTACCAATGGTAATATAGAAGAAAGGATAATAAAATCTGAGGGTCTGAAGAGGATTCATTTGATGAAAGTTAAAATATCAACGTAAAATGGAATTTTATACTATTTACATTTACACGTGTCAATTTCACTAAACAATTCTTAATTTAGGTCCTCTTGTAATCCGGATTTATAATCTTAAAAATAAAGTTTCATTAGAATAATACTTGTCAGTATCTTACGCCCATCAATTTCTTCACCAATTAATTATGAGACGGGAAGAAGGGAGATGAGAAGCTCATGAACAGTCACGTCCTTGGGTCATCATAATTACAGAGGATAAGGATTGATCTTGCAAATAAAATTGATCGTTTGTTTTCTTCCAACCGAAATAACTTGCGTACCTAGATAACATTTCAAAACAGAATATTATATGAGCTAAAACAAAAGACAATATACAATTATTTGCATGGTTAAATGTAACTGATAAATCCCGGTTGTATTTGTAGTTCGTTTCAAAAGTACAAGGCAACCTAGTTTTTTAATAGTTCTCTCTTCAATTTTCTTTCAAAATTCACGTCTAGAAAATACTATATTTATATTTATATCTAGATATTATTCTGAAGTCAATAAAACGATCCAAACATTGAAAAAAAAAACAGCTGTCGTTGAAAAATAATGTACGATACACATACCAAAAACGTGATGTATAAACAAAAAAATAAATTATGAAAACATTTTCAAAACCTGTTGACGTCATTGGCTATCTAACTCAACCTGTTCTCGTCTACCTGTTCGTTTTAAGGACACATAAATTCTTAATAATTTATACAATTTTATTACTGTAATTGATGGTTGAATCTTAAAATTATTACAAATACGCTGTTCCCAATTAAAGTTCAGAATAAGGGCCTATATTTTGCTGGCAAGTTATTTAGTTGCTCTAATAGTGTTAATATAAATATAAGTCAATCGACTTGAGTGTCGGGGTGAAGGTAAGGAAAGGAATGCTCCGGTGGTTCGGGCATGCAATGCAAAAGTGGATGGATGCAGAAGTCGCAGAAGGCCACGACACACCTTCCATGATCAAATTGATCATGTGTTAGCAGAAGGTGATGTTAGGAGCCTTAAGAACAGACAAGCGTGCATGACAAGAGCTATGAATGTCAAAGAGGCAAGTGAGGTGTGTAAGAATGGGCCTGTGTGGCGCTCTGTTGTTCGTGCCTACCCCGCAAGGGACCTGGCGTGAAGTTATGTATGTGTGTGTGTGACTTATATTTATATTAACAGTGCTAGTTAGTGCTCAAAATTTGACCCTAATAAAATTTTCGAAACCTGCTTGCAAGGCCGTCTTTGGTCAAGGCTGCAAGAGGTGGTGGCACTTGGGCGTATAACCTTAACAGTGCTAGCCTATCAAAAGAGTTGTTTATATGAGTTGTTAATAATATGTGTGGGTATGTAGCCATATTTTACATATATAATCGGCGATCTTATAGCTTAGATTTCTTTCAGACATGCTTCGGGATCTATAAATAATAATAAAGAACACATGAACAAAGTGTCTTCGCCTTAATTGAGACAATAAGAAAAGTGATAATGGACATTTTCTTAGTAATAACACTTGTATTAATTTAGGTTATATTTAAATTACTTATTAATCTTCTCAGGTTGGATGGTAATATTAATAAGGTATTTCTTGCTAAATACCTTATTTATAGAAAAATAAAGTTATTTGTGCTGCTAGCATTTGACAGCTATTTAGCGATAATCTCTGTGACTGTTTGAACACTGTTTACACACACTTTAATGTTTAATTTAATATATTTAAAACACATATGAAAATAGCTTTATGAACTTGTTTTGTATATACATTTTAACTGTGCCAAATTTCAATCTTCTATCATACAATAGTTTTAAAATGCGATAGAGATATTCCCATTCATGCATTAATATGTATATAGATGAGTATTATCTAAATATATACTAAAACTAAGAGCTTGTATGTATGTCAATTTTATTAATGAAAATGTATAATTGTTTCGGTATATTAATGTAATAAAATAACCATTAAGGCATCGGTAAGTATTGTCTTTGCTGATAAGGTAGTTCGAGTGAAATCATTTTCTTTCGAATACATATTTGTTGGAAATATTGACTTAGAAGGTTGTATGGGCATTTATTGAAGAGAAAGGGGAGAGGTCAAATTACAAAAAGAATGTTAAACTATTCATCGCTAAATATTCTCACGCGTCATGTGCAAAACGGCTTTTATAATAAACTAGCTTTAGCCTGTGGCATCGGTTACGTTAATGTAAATTTTGTAGACAGTTTGGAGAACCAGCTGCCATTTTGAGTGCAAAATCTTGGAAATGTGAAGCTAAATTTTTGATTCAAAATACACAACACATCTAACGATACGGTATTATCATCATTGCCATGAACACGTATTCCATATTACATTGCAACAGTGGCGCGATTTTAGGTTATATTCGTATAGACCTTGAGATCAATACTTTTTTCTGGATGAAAGGTACCTCTAGATCCTTTTCTATACCCTTGGCAATGTGTATACAAAATTTGTTGCGTAACTAACCTGTGAAAGCGACACAAAAAATCTCAGATTCGCATTTATATTTGAAAAAAAAAAATATTCCTAAACATTTTCAAAGTTTAAAAACCGCATATCTGTTAGTTCATTGTACTTCTGAAGTCAGTGACACCACATGCTTTCCTTTGTGGTTATGGGTTTGTGTTACGAAACCTCCATTTACCTGTTATTTTACATAAGATTTATAAAAACAATACATCTTTCTCTTTCTTCAAATAAGAAATTTTATTGTTAGTTTTCTAATATTTTTGTTACACTAAGCTGTGTTCGGGGAGCCTTTCTCTAAATTAGGGTGGTATACTCTATTTATAATGTTATAAATTTATAAACATGCCGTGTCTGTATTGAAGTTATTAAAAAACAACAACTGGAATAAACTGTATAAACGATGGAGAAAACGATGTATTTTTTTAGATTTCTTGTCTGTTCAGGATTCACGTAACAACTACTAGGCTGATTTTTATGCGGTTTTCACTGATCGATAGCTAATCGTTAGACTTAAAATCTGTGTTTGTACTTTTTATTTATTTCTCTACCGGGTATCTTTCTGGATTTATACATAGTAATTTATAAATCAGTGTAATGTATATATACGTTATAACTATAAACTAGTACAGTGAAAGAAATTTAACTTATATTCATTTTCACTTATAATCCCTTAAGACTACATGTAGAATACTGAACTAGGTCATCGAAGTCAATGGGTGAGGTAAATTAGTGTAAATATTATATATTAAAATTACACAGTCCTATTTTATTTTCTACCCTACTTATATCACCAGATTATTTAGGAAATCTTTTTAAGCTAGGATGCCTGGAAGATATCGCTTTTAGAGACAGATAAGGCAGCCGCTTGTTTTTCCAAGAAGTATTATAGTTAAGCATTTGTTTTTTAAATTAAAGTATTAGATATATTTATTTATCAATCTAATATAGTTACATCATAAGCAGGTAATAATTTAACATATATTATTATAAAATATCACCTGCTAGGGATGGAAGACCGTGATTAATCCTGCACTTCCAGATCCTCGATGTATCAAATCGCCAAGCCACCTTGAACAAGCGTGGCGGGTATAATGTCTCTTCCTCCTAGAGAATTGGGACGGCTGAGTCCAGCAGTGAGACGTGAATCGGCTGATTTTTATTTATTTACGGAAGAACCTTTGTTTAAATGTTTGGATGCTCTTTTATAAAATGACGTTACCTATAAAATGAATTACTCTATTACGATGATATTTATTAAATTATCGATAGAAAGAACAACGAAGTGTAAGCAGCAATTTATATATAATGTGCAATTCAAGATCACATATTTAAATTATAACTATAGTACATATTTGGCAAAATTCCGTCTGTTTAGGAAACAGTAATTATGTGTAAGCGTTACGTAGAGTTGCTTACTTAATAACAAAAAAATGTTTACTGAAATCATATTACGACGTCTCTGATAACGTACCGTAAAGTACCAACTGACGATAATTTATTACTAAGCAGTCAGACCAATTACAACTCAGTCTGAACGTAATAAATTAAATTGCGATATTTGAGTAGATTTGTTATTGAAGTTAAACTTCTTTAAAATCGTTATGATTTTGAAATTCTATGAAATGAAAACAACGACTCTAAAAAGAAATATTAAATCATTTAAACGCTATGCTCATGGACTGAGCACTTGGTTAAGGAAGCCGCCGACATGTCGGCGGACAGCACGCACGGGCGCTGGGTGCCGACATGATTCTTTTCATCTAGACCGCCGGGTTGTCGGCGGGCTCTGCGGCGAGTCGGCAGTACTAGTGTGTTGCGCTCGAAATCCGTCACAGCCTTCTCAAATTTGTATGGATCTATTGCGTTATAAGTCGTAATTCTAACGAGTCAAATGGTTTATTCATTATGTTTTAAAACATTAATTGAAATAATTTCGAGTGGTTTCGGGCAACATATATTGATATGTTTATAATTATACACATCTTTTATTTAGTTCTAGTTCTTTAAAATAGCTTAATTTGTGATTTATTTTTAAGTTTATATTGTATTGTAAAATATAGAAAATATTAATTTTAAAAAGTTATTTTTTAAAATGAATTTTAAAAGAAGATTAAAGTAAGGTAAGATAGATATAGATAAGAAGGTATTTAAACGCACGCAATATATGCACATATATTGTTTTAGAATTGGTTTTAAGATGTGTCAAACACCTACTATAGAGTAAAAAATACTGTAACATGCAGACAAATAGACAGACACGACAACCCTATGGTGTACTCAAGTTTTAACCCCGTACATTATAATTCCAGTTGAATCAAGTTAAAAATATTATTCTGTATTTGCATATTCAACAAAAGAATGCGTTTTATTTTAGCACATGGTCGCCCTGAAGCTGTTTCTCATTACCCATGACACTTATTGCCGATAACAGCTGAGGTTTGCGATAATACGAAATTAAATAGCATTTTGTACTGCAAGTGAAATACTAATAAAATTGAAGTTTTTAAATAACAGCAGGTTTGTCTTTCAAATTCATTTTCATAAATTCCAACTAAGCTGTATTGGAGAACATTTTTTGAAGGTCGTAAATATAAGTTAGATATTAAGTCTATTCCCTACTGTACGGTCCTGCTAGTTCCAAGTGTTTTTGAAAATTATTGACAGATCTCATACGTTTAATAACTGTTAAAAAAAATCTAAAGTAAATAATATAATATATAAACAGATGGACGAATAAGCCCAAGTATTGATTCGGTAGGATTGGTTCATAGGCTTTAATCACGCCAGGGTAACTTTCAGGAAGATGCATCTGCATCAACACATTATACTATTACTTAATATAAAATATACTGTTACATACCGTCAAAGAAATGCGCACAACTGTCCGTCGTAAAAACGCAGTTTATTGCCTTCTTTGATTTAAGAATTATTTGATTTACTTTGTATCAAGAGTTTGTAGTTAACAAAAACATGCTATTGTTTTTCTACTTGTTTTAAGACTGTCATTAGTGTCGAACTAATCCTTATTGTCATTGTTTTCGTTCGCAGTTGTGCAAATTACATTTTCTTGGGAGAACCCAGCCCACGCAATCAATTTTGTATTGTACAGTTTACTATAAAACAATGCCCGAACAGAGTAGTGGGGCAGTCAAGCGAGGTTTACAATACTAGCAAGACGTGTGTAGTACATTCGTCAAGCGACATAGTGACGGACTTTGCGCGTGTTATTGAATCGTGCAGTTTGGGAACTGGTTGCATCCACTTTTCTTTGTACATGTTTCATACGAGTTTGTACAGTTCTAATAAACTCTATAGTAATTCCAACGGCATTTTTATTAGAGTCCTGTGTAGCTCGTAACAATACATTTTATGTTCATACATACTAAAGTCTTATCATGTAGATACATGATACGACTTTTGTATGTATCAACATAAAATGTATTGTTATATATCTAAATGTGATGACCTCGCGTCTCCTGTGCCCTTTGAATTTAACTCAAAGGGCACAGGAGACGCGAGGTTAAGCGGCCTGTGCATGCTCAGTTTCCACAGGAAAAGAGTAAAGGTGGATACTGAATTTTTTGACAAAGTGATGAAGAACGTAGGAGAGCAATCTACACGCCTGTATACTGTATACTCTAAAATGTAGAAGAATCTCCTTAAACAGCAATAACACAGTAGAGTAGAAAGTAGACTAAATGTTTGGCTTTTTATATGCATGAAGTTTAAAAAACCTTGTTTAGTGGAACTTAGTTTTAATAAAAGATCTTGGATACTTAGGGCCTTACTTATAATAATCTCGTTAAGAAAGGATTAGCCATCTCATAAATAACAGACTCTTAGGCCCTAATGGCTGTTTAAAATTAAACTTGCCATCTTGCCTGTTAGCAGTCGCTTAAACTACCTCTCGATGTTGGTTATTTTTGTCAGTTATTTAAGAGTTACTTTACCACCACCTCTTATCCTTAAAAGGAGTTTATGGGTAAGATTTTCGTAAATCAGTTGCCGAGCAGTTTCTTAAAATTTAACAAATGATTATAAGTGAGGCCATTAATTAAAGTTTTAAAATTGTTTGCTATATGTATCAGTCTAGTTCGAAGCAGACGGCACGTGCTATGCAGTCTAGTCTTCATTCATATACGTTCATTTATATATAGTGCAATCGTCATATGTTTCGTAAGACTATTATAATATAAATCGTACATAATAAAAATGCAACTTATTTTCTATTATATAAAGTTTATTTCAGTTTGGTGAATTGTCGAAGAACTGATCAACAAACTGTAATAGTGACGTATTGTTAAGCAAATAGTAGGTATTGTGGATATTTTATTTAAGTAATATTATAAATTGAAATTCCATTGTTGTATGAAAAATGGTTTAAGAATGAAATAATTATATGAATTTTGTTTATTATAATTTATTAAAATTTATAATACAGTAAAAAAAATTCACAGTACCGAATTCTGGATATATACCTAGGGGATTACTCTAAAACGACTTTTCGAATACATTTAGCGGCAACCAAGTAGCTCTAGATTTCAATTTTACGAATACTTAGGTTGATTTAAGACAAGTGACATTGAAGTAGGTATGATTTAATTTCTGGTTTCTATTAAGGGTGCAATTCATACCCTTTCCAATCATTTATTTTACTTTTGACAGCTCGATGACGGATCAATTAGTAGATAATATCCTAAAGCGTTACCGACTCGATTTGTCATAAAAATCGACTTCATTTATAAATATGAAAATAGAACAGCACTTATAATAATTGCAGTATTATTTTTCTTTAAAGTAGAACATTTTATATTATCAAATCGAATACTTTCGATTATTTACGTATAGTGCCGACGGTTTAATCGTCTTCGCGTTACATGAATCACAGAACATCACCATTACGTCACCCACAACAACAAAGTATGACAATTATGTCATTTGATTCATGTGTGCTATACTGTCATAAAACATGTAACTTGATAGACGTGCAAACGTCAAAGTAAAGTAAACGCTAGAAAATAGTATAGTTAGTCACAAAATAAGGAACACTTTCTGAATAACAGTTGCAATCATTATAATATCCTTTAGATTATTTTAGATAAATTATTATATTAATTCATTTTTGTACTTTGTTTTTCTAAAAGGCTTAATAAAGATATTTTTTGTATTGTTTGTATTTTTGTATACATATTTTATGCATCACACATTAAGAAGTTTTTACTATAGACTATTATATAACTATATACAACATTCAGTTCAGATCCAAAGAAGGAGTAGTGAAGTGGAGAAGATGAAGTAAGGGACCGGGACTTAACACTTGGATAATATTCTGGATAATTACTTGTTTGAAACTTATGTAAAACATTAATCAGGAGTAAGGCAAATGAACAGTTAGTAAGATATAGGTCATTAATCTTATTATCTCTATTCGTCAGTAAGATCCTTGAACCATTCAAAGAAATCGACGAACATGATTTTTTCCGAGTTCAACATTCGAGGAAAAACAACCATAACCTTACCCAACATTACAGGAAAAATTGTGAGAAGGCCAACGCCCTTCAAATCTGTGTAATATGCAATGTGACAGTAATAATTAGTGAGTTTACGTAAATTTAAAGTATCAATATTAAATATTAGCTCATAGTTATCGCGCAATTCTTATTAACCTGCTAAGTATCAACGTTAATTTTCCTCGACAAATATTTACATAAAATACCAACTGTGACTAAAATTGGGAAGAAAGAGTTCAAAATGTAACGTATATCCTTCTTTGTTCTGACAAGAGTTTTCCCAGCGGCTACGTGGCGGGTCAAACCCTAAGAAGTAGTAGCTTTTTTTTACTTTCATAAAAACTTAATTACTTTTTTATATAAATAGTATCTGTGCAGGAACGGAGAAAGAATACTTTTTTGAGGTCGGGCGTCCCTTCGGAAGAGGCGACAAAACAACCCACAGCCAGGTGCTTGGGGGTTATTTGCCCCTCTGGATAGCTACAACCCCTAGTTTGGAGTATTCTGCCAAAACAACCTTGAGTTGTTCTTCGGCATTAGTGGCTAGGTTCCAGTCTTCATTTAGAGAGCGGCAGCATAATGTGCATAGGTGATGGTAATTGCTTTCCATCAGATTGGTCGTATGTCTGCTGTATTCATGCAATAAAAAGAATAAAATAACAAACATGCATGGCCTTACTTATAATCGTATGTTAAATTTTAAGAAACTGCTCGGCAACTGATTAACGAAAATCTTACCCAAAAACTCCTCTTAAGCATAAGAGGTGGTGGTAAGGAAACTCATAAATAACTGACAAAAATAACAAACATCGAGAGGTAGTTTAAGTGACTGCTAAGAGGCAAGATGGCAAGTTTTATTTTAAACAGCCATTGATTAGGGGCATAAGAGTCTCTTATTTAAGAGATGGCTAATCTTTTCTTAACAAGATTATTATAAATAAGGCCCCCAATGTTTTTATTAATTGGCTACGGAAAAGACCGCTATCTATATTGAAAAATGAAATCGAATTGTAAGCTATGAAAACGTTAATTATACTCGTATGCCAAAATCGCAAAATCTTATTGAATATTTAAAAATAATTAAATATTGTAAAGTTACGAAAGTATTGGGTCAAAAATTCATTGTTGTGACAAAGTAAACACGGTCACCTGAAAACCTGTCATTGGCTAAACTCAGACAAGGTAAGCAAGAGTAACAGTTAATTTTAGGGTTCAGTAAAATCTGAACCAAAAAGCAAGTTACCTACGTTACCGCCCTGGGACGTGCAGGCATGTACATCAGGGTTGTCTCCTCTCGTTTGTATTGCAAAGATGCGAGTCAATTATTAATATGATTTTGTCATTATAATTGGGATATTAAATTTGAAGTTCTCGTGTGTTAGTAGTTTTGTCTGTTTGCTCGGGATTCGCGTTGTAAATACTAGGCCGATTTTAATGCGGTTTTTACTGATTGACAGCTAATTATTAGACTTAAACTCTGCGCTACTTTTTATCCTGGTAATCCAGGTTTGAAGTTGTTTGGGTGCCTAAAAATTAGCTTAAACCGACACAGTTTCCACTAAAAGGATAGCTTATGTTTTTTATTGAAATGCTGCTATAATTGTCTCCTAGGAATCCCGCGGGATTTTAAGTAAAGCATGGACGAAGTCGCGGACATATTCTAGTTTGCTCATTAAATCCAATGACCACATAAGAAATCTCGAAAAGTGAATTTATTTTTTGTCAATTGGGGACTAATGCACTTCTACTTCAGCCAGTAGTAGTGCATTAGTCCAATGCACTTAAATAATATGAATTATGATTTACCTAAGAAACGATTTTTTTTTGCAAAATGCGTTGTAGGATATTTTAATTAAACAACTAATTTCATTTTCAGAGCAACCTAAAGTTATATAGTAAAGCGTTAATGGTAAATATTATGATTGCCCCAATTCAGTCTTTATTTTTAAATAATCATTTAATTCAATTTAGCTATAGCTCAGGCTTTACATTTCCAGCATTACCGAGCTGTTTTATATGATAATATTTTGTATTGTTTCATAATATTTAAAAAAAAAGCAAGATATAATTTTCCAGCACATACATCGCAGCAAAGGGCGGCAACCCTGAAGCGCTTAAAGGTAAACAGCCTGCCAATGTCCCGGTTGGCTAAAGGCCTCATCTCATTAAAGTTATCAGCATAACGAAAGGTGTAAAGCCGAACGTATGCTCGCTGCAACGTGATTCTTACGCAGAAAGGATATTAGATGCGGCTCAGTGACAATAGGATTTAATGCGTTCTTATATCACAGCATAGAAGAGACGTTGGCGCTTTAAGCGTGTTCTGCCGTCTGTACAATGGGGAGTGCTCTGATGTGCTATTTGATTTGGTGCCTACGTCGCCATTCTATCATCGCACCTATCGCCGGCGATTAGGAGTCATCAGTCATCAATACTTCCTAGACACTTGGAAGTCCTCCACGGTACGTGGCGGACGCTCCTTTATGCCATATGTGTCCAAGTTATAGAATGTTGTCCCTCCCGTGGATTTCCCAGAGCGCTACAATATGGGGCTCTTCAAAAAGGGCGTGAACAGATAGGTATCTAAAGTCTTAAAGAGGTGGGCAACGCATCGGTTCTCTTAGTGTTGCAGATGTTCATGGGTGACTGTAGCCACCTATCACCAGGTGGTCCGTTTGCAAACATAAAAAAACGCCGGGAACCGGGATAGCATAGTGATTAACTCAACCGCGTGTCTCATTACAACGATATGGGCTCGAAGCTTGGCCATAAGCATTCAGATTTTAGGCAATCTTCCTGAGTACAAGTCCTAGCTTATTAAGGCCTCCCGGTATTTCAGCCGCGGTCGCAAGCTGGCATCCGCGGACGGGGAGTGAACCACTCGGTGACAACGCACTGCTCGAAGCGCTTCAGATACAGACCTGATAAACAACTCAATTATTCATGGAATACGCAACGTTCATCCATCGACAGCGGTGGTTGTTTGTGACCCTTAAATAATAATAGAAAAACAAATGCACAAATGTGGCGGTACATCAGGAGATATATATTTAGGAAACCTGATATATACCAATAAGAAATTATCTTGAAAGAATGTTTCTAATAACAGCAGACGTCCCTCAGCTGGGCTCTAGCCTTTCGATGCTTTAAGGAAAACGTGCAGTATACCCCCCGCCACGCTTTTTAAAGGCTGTTCGACAGGTTTACAACATGGGTTATGTCTGTGTTTTCCTCCACAATCAACATATCAATAGGAAACCGCGAAGTGGTACATGCTTCCCAGCCAGGACTCGAACCCATTTCTTTTATGAAACGCTAGTTTAAGATTCGAGAGCGTTAACAACTATAATAATACAGCTGCCACGACTTATAGATTATATATAACCATTAAGAAAAAGTTTAAAATTGTTGCCTACAGTTTTTAAAGTTTCTATCTAGAAACACGTTTCCCAGAAAGCATATCAAATCGGCCTTAAAGTTAATGTGTAAGCTAAAATCACCGCAAGCCAGTCAACATCGGCTTTGAACTTAGCCATTACATTGGCTATATATTTTATTAAGGTCAATAAACAGACGTAAAATAAAGTTAGTTTCTTCGTTTGATTGGCGCCGAATGATCTGAGATAGCCGTACGGTGTTATTACAAATATGATTTTAAATTTAACCTTTTGACTTTAGGTGTCAAAGTTTTTAGAACAGGAAATAAGTGGATAGACGTTTAAAATATGGTATACGAATTTCGCTGTATAAAATAGATGTTTGCTAACTCCATTAATTCATCAAAAAGTAATTGTATAACATATTTCTGTATAAAATTTATAAAAAAAAATGTTTGAGTTAATCAATTTTTAGCTAGACGTGTTGCTGGGGAGTGTGCTCTTGCAGCGTGATCTCCTTAACAGCAATAACATATTGCAAAGCACTGTACATAACCTAGGAAAATATGTGTGCGTGTACTAGTGTATACATGTAAGAAGTGAAACTTCTTTATGACCTTATTTTTCGAAAAATGATCTACTATATGCAACTTTACAGAAATTGGTTAAATAAATAAAGGCCCCTACCATGGTCGAATCGACCGTGGTAGGGGCAAGTAAAAGATGGCGCGTAACGGAAAAAATGTGACGCGTAACCGAAAAATGTGACGGTGATGTTTTTTCCAACGCCGATAAAGAAGTTTCACTTCAATAAAGGTTTTAACTTTTATGTATGACCTTCAAAAGTACTTCTATTCTCCAGTGGAACTTATTTTGAATAAAAACTTTTGAGTCTGAATTTAAATAATTTGCTGACGATATTGTACATCTTTATACATATTTGTGTGTACACGTAATAAAATAAAACTGTTTTACGATATATGATTTTTATTTATACTAGGATATGCCCGCGACTTTGTCTAAGCTTGATTTGAAATTCCGCTTAACATTATATTTACAATACTATTCTTAGTATATGTAATTTAGAAAGCACGTACATAAATGTTCTATATTTTTTGCCTTACGGTAACCAAAATTACAAGACCCTTAATTCTTTTAAATAGTTACTTTAATATGGTCTCTCAATAATTGTAATCGGGTCATAAGACGTAGTATACAGGTGCCTAGGTCAGCTTATCGGATTGTATTGCTGATTTTTGATTAATACAATTTCTCGAATCACATAATACTCGCGGTGTGGGTATTTAAGTTATATATTTAATATTTATTTCTGGTACCCGTTTGCTTGACATTAAGAATATATGGTAATGTACTGTGTATAGCCTCGTAAAGTATAGGAATGCACAAAAATTGATTACAATGTTGTTTCTGTCGACGTAGGTGAATACCTCTCACTTTTAACTTGAGTTCTACGATTTTATAATTCAGAATGATGCAATTCACGAATTAATAGCAGTTGTAAAAATGTGGTAACATAACACATGCAATATTGAATTATTCGCTGCATTTTTAGTCATTAATTTGTATCTAGTCTTCCTTTTAGATCTTACATGCACAATACAGTCGCAGTCAGATACTCAGTTCAGTTACATTCCACTAAATAAATTATATTGGTGTTTATGCATTCACCATCAGAACATATAGCTTGTAAAAAAGTGTATATTAGGTTAGGAAACTGCAGAAGTGGTGCAAGATTCCCGTAATTCCACTCCACATTCACGCTGGGACATAAAGTATCACAGATTTTTATGAACGAAAATTTTCTATCCATCAGTAAAAAAAAATCATCCAATTTGATTTATTTTCGACCGGGCCACTTTAAACCGCTCTCAACAACATTTATTTTGGATGGCTGGGATACAAAGTGTCACAGATTTTAAGTGTGAAAATTTGCTATCGATCAGCGAACACTACATAAAAATCGGCCCAATAGTTTTTACGTGTATCCCGAATAAACAGAGAAACATAAAAATCTAAAATACAAAACACTATATATTTAAAATTTTATAATATTATAGCTTTAAAGGTTTGTGATAATACTAGGAAGTATTACTTTACTAACACTTTACCACACCTTGTATAATATATAAACTATTTCGCAATATTGGCACAGAGATAAGGATAACAAAATTAATGTTTGTCTTAAAACAATAGTGTGATTAATATATATATTCAAAAGACAGAAACATATTGCTTAAAACACTTACATCTCATATTGCTGACATAAGTTTAAATTTTAGTATAGTGCACGACCACTTTGGCAAGTTTCTAGCCTCCTAGTATGCAGTATGACCACTTTGGTAAATTCTATAGTTAGGTATAATAGTGTAAGTTAGAAATAATATTCTAATAATATAAGACACAATGCTGAAAAAACCTGCTCATCGAGGAAACTGATCTATGAATCTTGCCTATTTCATAAAGATAATGGATATGTAAAGTATTGAAATCTTCTATTATCACAGAAATGCAAAGGTCCGAGCCCATCACAGAAAGTTTATATGCATTGCATAAATATTATTTATTTAAAAAAAATGTGAAATTACAAAAAGATCACTCAAATATATATACACATACATATATATTATGTGTGTGGGTATGTGTCTGTGTGTATACGTCCATGCATGCGTGTGTTCTCTAAAAGTTGGGACATGAGTCGTACGTATTATCTATGGTTCGCATAGGTTACAAAATTTTTTGGCAGCAGGAGAATAACTTTCCAGGGATGAAAAGTGTTATTGTCATCCCTTTGATGCAACTATACAACCCTTGGAACAGGTTATATATTTGAGCCGTTTGGGGTGGAGACTTTGGGCTCAGGGGGCCAAGTGCCCACAAATTATTTCAAAGGATTAAACGTCTGATTGATACAACAGGAGACCGGAAGGCTGGAGCTGACCTCGTTCAAAGGATTATTAGCCTCTGTATCCAGTGAGGTAATGCTGCCAGCCTTCTGGGTACAATACCCAGCGACAGTGGTCTGTTGGGGCTGGACGGGCTTTAATACAGATTTTTATTTTATTTTAGTTGTTACTATTGTATACTTAAACATTTATAGGATATTTTAATTAAGAATAAAAAAGACATAAGTATGATATACATATATATGATAAAAAGATATAAGCATGAATATAAAAATACAAATAAGGAGTTATCTATACTAAAGTTTCATTAAAAACAAACTAACTTAAATAAAACTAATTATAAATAAATATTAACTAAAATATAAATAAATTAAAAAAATACCATCTATAAATAAAAAATAGACTCCAGGTCGCTGTCGGCGGGGAGAGTGCCCAAAATGCTGGCCGCATTTCCGCGTTGGATGGCAACGCTTATGCGTTGCCCTAAGTGCAAGTCAGCCTTTTGGTCACGTGAGACCTAGAGGTGATGAGCTCCAGGCCCCCAAGACCACAGGGTTTCAACCCCGAAAGCCACAAATATGTACCCATTACCCCTTAGTACTTAAAAAATATATATAGATGAAGTTGCAACTAACACCTAGTAGGAACGCATGAAGTAAGTCCGTGTCGTGAGACACATCTGATTGAGATGTGTACGCGAGACTGCGAGAGCAGCTTGACCACGTTCCACGTTCTAAAACGATGTCAGTCCGCTTCTATCTATGCCAACGTAACGGTCCTGGTCCCTACATACGTATTTGCATTGTACATTCAAAATACATGTACATACAACAAATACTAAAACAAAATTTCATTTTTAATGACTTAGTCGATAACCGATCGCCGCGCCCCACTGCTTCGTCAATACGCTAGACTTATTTCTATCACATTTAAACAGAGAAAGTCGGTGCAAATATTGTAATGAACAATCAAGTGTATAAAGATACTCGATGTATTTAAAACACCGCATCCGAGCCACTTTTGTATGCAAGCTGTATTGTGTATTACAATCGCGTCCAATATGCGACACTCTTAAAAATTCCCAAACTTTCCACTCAACGTCTTAGTTTTGTTCAATGGGAATCCCTCTTGATGGTTTAAGTAGGCGATAAACATTTGATTTATTAAAATTTTACATGTTTAGCAGGAAATGCTGCATTCTGATTAAATTAGAATATCAATTATAAGTAGTTGACCTCAATAATGGTTAGTTGTAAGGAGTTGTTTACAGAGGCAGCATCGACCATCTTCTTTAGAGACGATGACTGTGTGACCTTCAATCGGTCGTCGGAAGCACCGGTTATTAAATATTAAAATATTTAATTAGTTATTAAATTCTGCGTATACCGTTAATATTGACAAAACTCAAAACATTAATTAGCAAACATTTTAAACTCATGTCGTGATATTTCAACAGGAGTATCCTTATAATGGTACGTCAACATTTTGGTGAAGTCGAATGCGTTGCACTAGTCTGCAAGTTACAGTATCGCTAGTATAGACAAGGCCGAATATAAGTTGTTTTGATGTTATGAAATGGGGCACTTACCCCTGGCGGTTGTAGGTAAATCATATACTATCGATACATGGCAATACCGACCAAAATGTTGTAATTCTTTTTATTTTGTAGCTACGCTGGCTTTTCTCTTCTTAAATATAGGTAGATCCTAAACTGGCATGTATACATAATATACGTAATCGTTTATAGTGACCACAAGTTAGCCTGCGTTTGTATAATTTGGTCGCCGTGATCACCATTGCAATGCAATAATGCATATCTTAATGTATGATCAATGATTTTTATCCGTGCAGGAACGGAGAAAGAATACAATTACCTGCGGCCGGGCGGCCTGTCGTAAGAGGCGACAAAACAATCCCCAGCCAGGTGGTAGGGCATTTGCCCGCCTGGATGGCTACCACCCCTGGTCTAAAGTATGTCGCCATAACAACCTTGAGATGTGTTCCGGTATTGGTGACCAGGTTCCAATCTCCCTTAAGAGAGCAGCAGCGCATTTGTGGCACCTTTGGTGTTGCAAATGTCCATAGGCGACGGTAACCGCTTTCCAACAAGTGGGCCATCTGCCTGTCTGCTGAAAACCCGCAAAAAAAAAAAAATGAATAAAATGTATATATATAAGTCGTTGAAAATATGTTCAAATTTTCTCTTCAAAAGTAATGCGTCAGTGCAATGTAATGATGGTCATGTCGACTATAGCTGGGTAGACATAGATAGAAGGATACTAATATATGTCTATATATTCGTATCCATTCTTTTGCGTTATCATTGGTAGCAAATTAACATTACTTGAATGGATTTTATATGAAATTGTAACTATTAGTAGGCCAAATGAATATATAGTATGTAGAAACCTAAGTGAAATATTTTTTCATCAACAGATGTGAACGAAGCAATACAGTCCGTTTCTACTTAATATACACGATCATGTAATCCATCTAGGACATGATTGACTGATTGATACCAATATCGACGTATATATAGGGGTACGAGCTGTCTCTTCATTGCAGAAGTCGTCGTCCAGAATTGCAATAACAATGTCAAAAAGAAGGTGATGTCAGGAGCCTTAAGAACAGACGAGCGTGCATGACAAGAGCTATGAATGTCAAAGAAGCAAGTGAGGTGTGTAAGAATAAGCCTGAATGGCGCTCTGTTGTTCGTGCCTACCCCGCAAGGGACCTGGCGTGAAGTTACGTATGTATGTATGTAATGTCAAAAATATATCAACATAACACAAGATTGCATATTGCAAGATTCATCACATATTTCTAGCTAGACCGTAAAAGTTAATTCCATTTTTATTACCATTTCACATGTACATTTTCATCAAAACAAATTTTATTAAGTTATATAAATTAGGGAGCATTACTATAGTAAGCTTCTAAGTTGAGTAAAGATAGAAGAGAATGGTCTAAATTCAGATACAATGTATATACCTGATATACTAGTAGATTTATCAATTAAAAAATCAAATTTGAAACGTACATAAATAATTCAGATAGACATTTAAAACTTGTTTTTTAATTAACACGCCTTTTCACAGGATATTAAAAACACTAATAGCATAAAATAACTCCAAATTCATTTTAATTATTTCAATAAATAATCCACGATACATTAATCGCTGCTATTAAAGTATAGTTACCTATCCACTAGCCAAATGGGAGAATATATAAACAGATTATTAGTCTAGAAGATTTTGAAGTTAAGTTAAACAATGCAATCTTAATGGGATTAGCTATTAAGCTAAAAATATCTGTTTGTCATTCAAGTGTTGAATCATTGGAAATATTGTCTAATTATACATGTATTTACAATCAGGCCGCTTTTGGAGATTCGCATAGTGAAAATGATATGTAGTATCTACTTATATACTAGATATACTAGTAGATGTAATACATACATAAATACATACATACACACACATACATACATAGTGTAAAGTTACAATTTATTTTGATACTTGTCATGTTCGCAATACGTTCCTACTGTAAACCCGACGTACTTTTACACTAGTTAGGTAGGTCACTTGTGAATAAGATAAATAGATAGATTCTAATTGTGTACAAGGGGCGAACTTAAAGAAGTCATGTCAAGTAACGCAGCGACAAGGGCTAACTTATCTGGTTAAACGATGATAAGCGATAAAGCGACTTTATTTACAAGGCACAAAGACATTGCAGCTATATACTACATGTATACTGAGGAGCATATGACCGAAGCGAATTCAACTGTAGCCCGTCACACAGGCTCTAAAGAGACCTAGCGCGGGTTTCAGAGTTTCTTTTGGGACGCCTCCCGTTCTAAATGTTCTTTGTATTTTAATAACATTGTATGAACCCTGTATTGTTTACAAGACAATAAATTTTCATTTCATTTCAGTTTTGCGAGTTAATTAACTAACTACTATTAAACAGTGTCTAAGTAATTTCAGTGTCAATAATCTCAGAGAAATCAACTGATAAATTATTATATTTAAAACTTCAGCACCTTGTTGGTTTTATAAAATTTATGACGGGATAATTATTGCTGTAAGTATTTTAATGATTTATTTGAAAGTTTATTAGGTTATTTTTATTATGATACTCTCAAAATGAGACAGCAGATTACTTTGGTGTCTTCTCTTTTAAATCGTTTAAGGCCCTCATAAAAATTATGGGAATATCTGACATATAAACAGATTTAAATTTAGTGTTGATAATATTAGCACGTGGAAGGCTAATTAACATAAATGTCTACAAGTCGCCTTAACCTCCTAATAATTATTAATTAATTAATAATTTATTCTATTAGGGATAATAGAATAAATTATACACATTTCTCATGACCTCTTCATTCGAGCAGAAATATCAACTAAATTTAAAAGTTTTAACTATAATAATAATTTACGAGTATGTACATGTTGATTAAATCTGTTTGTATACAATATAACGTTTGGAGACGAAGTTGCATCTAGCAAAACAGACAATGCGACTTACGCAAAATTGAACAATCTATACATACAATAAAACTGTAGAGGTCCAATTTTTGTACAATGAAATGCCAAAAACCGAGTCAAGGGATGTAAGAAGTGAAATAGGGCTAATTTTGATTTATTTAAAAAAAATTTGTTTCTCTGTTTGTTGGTTAGTCTGTTTGTACCGGGTAATCGCCAAAACGACAGTACCGATTTAAATGAAATTTTGTATAGTGGTAGCATATATTTCTGGTTAACATAATATAAGATACTTTTGATCCCGCAAAATTAAAGAGTTCCCGTAGGATAGTTAAAAAACCGCATCACGCTGACGAAGTCGCGGGCAGAAGCCAGTATTTAATATTAAAGTTGAAATTAATTGCAAAAGGAATAATGTACTTTTGCATTCATTTGTAATACACTATTAATTAATAAGAATTTAAATGTCTTAGTCAACAAAAAGATATAAGTACATTAAGATATTAAAGTAAGTAGTATTTAATTTGGTTAAATTAACGATGTAAACACATAAGTAAAATTGTATTCACAAATTTATTTGGTAAGAATAAAGTATATACCATGATTCACGTAGTTCGTATAATAACTAACACCGTGACGAAAGAACAAATTAACATAAAAACATTTAAAAAATCACTTTCACATTTATAGATGTTTAGTATGTAAAAATGCTTATAATAAATCTTTAGTATTTACTTTCGATAAAATGTAACAGTATTTACTAAAATGGTTCAGAAAAAATCAGATCATTGTGATTGTAAAAAAACCGCTACTAATGGTCATCAACAGATAAGAAGGTAATTAAAAACTAGATCAATGCGGTTCAAATACGAGTCTTGGACGCTGCATTCAGTGTTATTGAAACAATTTAAACCATTATAGAACACGCTGCCGTTTATATATAAATAATCCTTCACTGTATAAATAAATAACCCGTCATTCATCTTGATTATATTATGTACTTATGGCCTTGAACCTTGGTTATTAAAGACAATGAGACTTATCTAAAATAAAAATAATATAATAAGAGCCCATAAAGGTCTCACTATAGAGGGAACGGACAGTATATCCGCCACACTAGTCCAAGGCGGCTTGGCAGGTTTGACACATCGGTTATCTCGATGTGCAGGTTCATCATTATGTTTTCCTTCAGCGTTGTTAGCACGTGGTAATTGTAACAATCTATAAAATAAACTAATACTTTATAGACTGTTGTACTTGTACCGAATTCTGAACTTATCTACATAGTTATGTAGCATACATACATACATACATACATACATAACTTCACGCCAGGTCCCTTGCGGGGTAGGCACGAACAGCAGTTATGTAGCAGACGTGTCAAAAAAAAGTCAAGTAAAAAGCATCCCTAATAAACGAGTATGTATGATTCCTGTATCTCCGCTTCTTATTATTTATCTAATATATAAAATTCTCGTGTCACAGTTTTCGTTGCCATACTCCTCCGAAACGGCTTGACCGATTTTGATGAAATTTTTTGTGCTTATCCGGTATCTATGAGAATCGGCCAACATCTATTTTTCATCCCCCTAAATGTTAGGGGTAGTCCACCCCTAAATTTTTTATTTATTTTTTAGACAAAATTTTTAATTTCTATTTTTTTATGATACAACATACAAAAATACATACAATCCTCAATTTTCAACCCTCTACGACCAACCCCTATTTTTTACCGGGCAGGACGACGTCTGCCGGGACAGCTAGTTTAAATATATATTTTAAAAATTACAGGTATTATTCATTATAAAAATGCTTCTGTTTCTGTTTAGTTCAGTGATTAGAAGGGGAGGACTGGAGGAGGTTTTATGGATAAGCTATCCCTGTCTTCCTGACTTGACATCAATGACAATTACGTTTGGCGTTTCATAGAATAACAAACACCACTGCTGGTATAGTATGAAAATATTAATGAAAGTAGATGAAGCGAAGTGTCGGGATCGTCGCAAGTGGAGTTGCATCGTCCCCATAGTAAAATTCAAGTCAAGTCTCACATGATCACGGCTACTGAAAAGTGTCCGAAACGTCGAATAATAAAAATCACCGCGCTTAACCACCAAAGAAATTATTATATAATTTTTGCTATTTATTTACTTATTAAAAGGAATTTTAATAAATAAAAAAATATCGCTACGTTATAATCTTATTTAAATGTACCATGACAACGGTACTAACCATATAAATTAGTCACAGTATTTGACTTATTCTAATAACATCTTGGTTTTCCTACGAGTAACGGTAACCTTTATGTTAAATGCCATGTTTAATTCGCTCCGTGACAATCGCAACATGCTTGTGAATATTTATTCTCCAGATAAGCAAATTCAATTGTTTGCGCGCCACAAGTAATACCGAAGTAAGAAAGAGAGTTGGTCTGAAAGAGAGTGTCGAGGTGAAGATAAGGAAAGGAATGCTCCGGTGGTTCGGGCATGTGGAAAGAATGAATGATGGAAGAATGACTAAATAGATATACAATGCAAAAGTGGATGGATGCAGAAGTCGTGGAAGGCCACGACACACCTTCCATGATCAAATTGATCATGTACTAGCAGAAGGCGATGTCAGGAGCCTTAAGAACAGACGAGCGGGCATGACAACAGCTATGAATGTCAAAGAAGCAAGTGAGGTGTGTAAGAATAAGCATAATGGCGCTCTATTGTTCGTACCTACCCCGCAAGGGACCTGGCGTGAAGTTATGTATCTATGTATGCGCGCCACAAGTTCAAAACAGGGCCTGGACAAAACTGGAGAAATACTGTTGTCAATGTAAAGAGATCTAAGAAGCACTAGTTGCGTGTCACATCACTGACAACGAGAAAAATTATGCTGTCATATGACATTAAGCAACCAGGTTGACTTCACTTCTCTTCCTAGCAAAACTTTGTTAACCATTAATACCTAATTAGTATTATTTATAACCTTCTATCTGTGAGAATAAACAAGTGTTAATTATTTACGTGCTCTGGATTCTCCACACAGACACAATACAACTGTATAAGAGTAGTGGCGCCATAGAGTGAATACAGAACAACCCATTATATGTACCTATATGTAGTATAAAGGAGGAATCCTAACGAAACAGGAATGATCTGTACCGACATATATATAGGATTTAGGTGCTTTTAAAAAATACCTTTTTCGTAAGGCTATTGTCTTTCCTCGTATACTTGTATACCTAATAATATTATATGAAGTTAAGACATTTTATTGTATTTATTACATTCGTACGTGCTTCGTGGTTCGCTGCCAAAACTATGCATTCAAGTTTTGTCGCTGTGCTGAGCTTCTTCGTATATAAGGAAACATATAGATATAAATGCAATAAAAAGTCGAGAATGTTGATATTTCGAAACACGTTTGGAGGCATATTCTTCTTCTTCTCCGTCGTCACACTCTTGGCAGAGTGGTTGAGCGGACCATTTAGTGCGGCTTTAACTTTGTCGGTCCAGCGCGCATTGGTGATCTACCGCGCGCCCGCGTGCCCTCCAATTTGCCCTGGACTACGAGTCGCTCCACTGACGTGTCCTGGAGGCTTATACTGCTTATTAATTTTTTTCCTCATACTTAGCTTCTTAGGTATAATAAATATTAATAATAACAGCCCATAAATGTCCCACTGCTGGGCTCGGGCTTTCCATTATAGGCGAACGGAAAGTATACCAGCTACGCTTATCCAAGGCAGCTTGGCACGTTTGACACATCGGTTATCTCAATATGCAAGGTTGCATCAAGATGTTTACTGTTACCGTTGTTAGCACATGTTAATTGTAACAATATGCACATTAGGTCAGAAAACTGCCTAAGGTGTACGCTACCACGACATTTGCTCCTTAGTTGCTAAGAGCATCAGCTCTTTAGTTGCTAAGAAGAAATAGGTACGTATTAGAAACGTGAATTATGCTTGACATGCGCCTTTCTATTTTAGGGGATTATAAAGTAAGCCATGCCCATGTCCAGTTCCTATATCTTCCTAACGTTCATTACGCCTTACTATAGGTTAAATGTTACATAAGCATAAGCAACACCATACGTGTCGTGTCTTCCTACCAGTGATAAGCCATTGAATAAATAGTATGATACAGAAACTGGCCAATAATCAAGGCGTATGTGCAGAGTAATATTGGAATTTTTTTAATCTCTTTCATTTTCACCAGCAACAATATTATTAGAAGATTGGGGTAAACAGTGCATGTTATCTTTTATGACTCGAATTAATATCATTTGAACAACAGCATTCATCAAGAACAACTTGTAACACAATTAAGTATAAGCAAATATTATAAACTATGTAAATTCTGAATATATGTTGCTGTATGTTGTATCATACGAACTTTAGCATTTATAACAGACAGCGCATATTATTACTACAAGCTATGCCAGGCACTGCATTCCCGCGACTATACCTCCAAAACACTGCAGATATAGAAAATGATATCCACATAAAATTAAAATTAATTTCTGCTTAAATGCTTAGAATTTTTATTAATTTCCGTATAGTCGTTTCGTATTCTTATTTAAGACTAACATTGATTAAAATGTCTATAAATGGCAATTTATGATTAAGAATCATAGAATAGAATAGAATATACTTTATTGCATAACATTCAGATACAATTTAAGAATTTTAACTACAGAAGACAATAGGCGGTCTTATCACTAAAAGCAATTTCTTCCAGACAACCTTAGGATGGATTAGAGAAAATTGTGTGACATGTGGGTTTTGCAATATAAATAGAATGAAAAAGTATATATATAAGATTTTGAGATGGTAAGTATAAATAGACATATAAGACAAAAATACACATAATTTAATAGACATAAATAAATAATATACATAGAAATAATGTATAGAGCTATGTAAGTAAATATGGGGAGGAATGAAGATGTTATTATAGACTAGACTATTAGAGCCCTATCATATATATATATATATATATATATATATATATATTTATAAGGTATTTGTTATAAAATTGAACATTTTATTTTGGCATGATAATTATATAAATAAATATTGTATAGTTTATGTTTTGTGATCTTCTGTTATTTAATTCTTTTTTATAATCTAACTTTCCAATATTGTATTAAGTATATTATAATTTTCTTATAGTTGTATAAGTCAAATGAGTAACATGATTTTTTTATGAAACTTAGTTGATATGTATACTTATGTATACGCTTAATATTGTAAGAATAATAATTACTGCATGTTTCCCAAATGAATTAAATAAATAAAAATTCACAAATAGACACTCTATTTTATTGTTATAGGTGTAAAAAATATATTACATACGTAAATCTTAGTCGAAACTCTAAAGCGCTTTATCAGCTAAGAGTTATGTTGTGCTGGAATCCATTATAAATACTTAACGAACACTAATAAATAAGTATAATATATTGAATTAATTTGTGTTTAAGTATGACGAAATATCCTAAAGCAATATTTAAGAGGAAAAGTTTATTCCGGTCCGATTTCTCAGCAATATACACATTCCAACAAATGCGTACATAAAAATCGACTCGTGTCTGACCATATAATATAAGCAACAGATATTCACGCGGCTTCGCTCGAATAATTTTCAAATTCATATGTCGCGGGAACTAGCCCATTTTCCGGGACAAAAAGTATGTTTAAATTAATTTGAATATATTCAAATTCAAAAGTTTTAATTCAAAATAAGTTCCACTGGAGAACACTTTTTGAAAGTCATACATATAAGTTAAAATTTATTTTTCTTCCTATTTCTATTACACCGCTTCGCAACGTTTTATTGCTGTTAAGGAGACTATATTCATACCTATGTATAACGTCACGTATTATATATAGTTTACGTAGGACAATATAGTTATCACCCGAAGCAGCAGTTCATGAGAACAATTCCAGGTGGACAACTGCCCTCTAGTGGCAAAGTTCGAACACCAAATAGTTTATTATTAATATAAATGAGAATAATTGAAACAAATAACAACTCTTAAAATTTACATAAATAGTAAGGTAAGCGAAAATCGGAACATAATAAAATGTACACAATTAATTATTGAAGACATTTTGAACAGCTCTCATCTATCTCCCAAGTGTCTATGTAATTTACTTAATGAACTGCTGATAAGCGTTTGTTGGACGTTAATTGCCGATTTTGGTCTGCGACCAGTTTCTATCTTACATTTTTTTCTATGACATTTGAAATACAGATGCGACATACGTTGTTACAATAATCTATAAATGTGGTAAAATTAATAAGCTCCCTTGATTAGTTTTGCCACTAGATACAAAATTTGTGATCACCTACACACTTCACCTAGATTTTTTACCTTTCAGTTTTTTAAAATCACCCATCGTTTTATAATCCCGTCTCAAGAATGTGCAGGTTATATAATGAGATTGCATTACAAGTCGCAATAACATATTTTTAATTCTTCCTTTAAATTCAAACTTGAAATTCGGGCCATTATTTGCACCAATATTTCTGGCATAGTTTAATAATGATTTTGTCATTTAACAACCGTAAAACTAGCATTATAGTAAGTCACAATATAATGCTAACTATAGTGTGACTTACTACATAATACTAACACCTAAATATCTCGTCAATGTATGTATAATAATTGATACATAATATGAAATATGTAACTTTTAGCTTTTTTATGTTTTGTGTGCCAAATAAATAAATAAAGCATTTTCATAATAAAATATACTATATAAAAATACATATAAATACAGCGAAGGCACAGGGGTAGAAAATGCATGAATATTAACATATGCTGAAGCTACTATTAGAAACGTACGATCATGCAATGAAGGTAAAGTGGATACTCGTTTTAGCCGCCTATAAATAGCAAGTGGTAAAATAATCATTACGATAATTGTACTATAATAGTATTTTTATGGAATTTGAGAATGCTTTTACGTATCATCTATAATCACAGAAGGTTGCATTTTTTTAAAGTAAATTATGTTATAGTTTTTGAAAAGGTTTTCAACCCGACACAGTTTATAGAAAAAACTGCTTGTCAGGCATTTACCTTACTCATACCATTATACTAATGGCAAACGTATCTCAGATAATAATGTCTTGAGTTTTGGTCTACGATTATACTTCTATATCATTAGCATATCTGTTACGGTGCAGGGCCTTTCTTTTTATCAAATAATTAGAATGCAACTAAAACCAGCTCAACACCTTATGAGGAAATAGTTGTCAAATCGATTGGGGGTTATTGTACCTCAAAGACATTTCAATATCGACCGCACTTAGACTCGAAATATTTAAAGCAACTATTTCAAAGAGACGTTAAAATGTATAAATAGTTTATTTTACATTCGCGTTTAAAATATCGTTGGTTCTAATCCAGGGTCAGGCCAGGTCCAATTCTGCTACTTCAATATTTTGACGTTGCGTTGTCATTTTCATCAAGTTGACATTCGAATTCTGCTAAATCCTCTCGATATCGTCGCGGTGGAATATAGTAGAAAAAAATTGATATATTGTTATGGTATTTATTTGGCGAGTTTCTCTTGTAAAAAAGGTAGCACTTAGCATAGGTAAGTTATTGGAAATAACAGAAAACCGAAATCACGCCAACCTAGGATTGATATGATAATGTCTGGTGATTTTGACGAGATGAATAGCAGAATCGGGCCCCACGAAGAGAACATGACTAATACAGTTTTTGTAATGGAATGTAGATATTGCATCAATTACCACGTCCTTGAAACTGGTGCAAAATATCGTGATGAAAGCTCATTCTGAATCAATGTAACAAGCCCGCCAATTTGCCCTTGACAAGAGTGAGGATTATATTGGACATTCTCTTCTAAAATGGAAGCTAGAGCTCAACATTCGGTCATTTGTGAATGGGATAATAATCATCACCAAACATAATATAGAAATATTTTCTTATTGCATCCAATTTTGAGTGTAACGTTTGGTACCAATCCTTAAGATATCTAATTGTTTAGTGACCTAGAAGACCATGAAACGGCATTGATGTTTACTTTCGAATACAGGACAGCGGTAAGTGACAAACTAACGGATCTTTGCGATCTCAAAATCTTCTTATTTTTTATTCTATGCTAATAGATACATATTATATATATCATTCTGATAAAGAACAGAATTTTGTCGGTGTAACCAGTATATACTGTAACGTTGCTCTACATAATATATAAATACGCTTCAAACAAGTATTATAAGCACGCGGTTTGAAGCGTTGGATATTTTTATATTATACATCATAAAAAAATCAACATTTTAACAGGTATAGTTTAAATGTTTTTTGTTTTTTCAGTTTTGATTTTTTTCAGAATTCTCAATTTCACAGATCAAAAGTTAGTAGAAAAATATGTGCTTCCATTGGCGTACTTTTTACAATCGCAATGACAAGTATCTCGCCGCTAATCGGCTTATACAGCGTGTTTCAGACCTTACGACAATAAATCAGATCACGTTTGCTTCATGACGTACTCTGCCCAAATACAAAAACGAATCAAGGTAGCTTCTTTGGTTTAGCCACAGGACCTCATTTTTCATTTCAGAATATTACAACAACATGTATCAGTTATTGTGTCTAAATCGGTAGGTTAGTGACCAATGTATCATGTTGCCAGCTCGTCTCTTCATCATTAAACGCGGAAGTTGTTCATTCTTACGCTCTCGCTCGCGATTCAATATTTACAAGATGTTCTGTTTTTATTCCCTTTTTATCGTAATTAATTTGTTCGGAAATTGCTTTTTTTAAATTTTGACTTTACGGTTGATTTAATAGTACCAAAAAATTTGCATGTAGTACGACCGCTAAAATTATGATTTATTGTCATTTGAAATGAAACACGCTGTATAAAAGAGAAAAATTTAAACTAGTACCATGAAGGAGACTTAACTTACAATCGTATTCTACATATAATCCCTTAATACTATAAGTAGAATACTGAGTCACGAAGCAGCAGAAGAAATCAATGGGTAAGGTTCCAGAAGGCTAACTACGCTACCTCGTTGGCTTGCCATTCCGACCCGTCGGCTAAGGTAGGAACCAGCATTCTAATCACTCGTAGAGTTAATGAGTCGTTATCATAGAATAAGAGAAACAGAAAAACGATTGTGACACATAAACAGTCGGACAATATATGGATGTGAAGATTTCATGAGGGTACCGTTGTTACCAAAAAGTTTACAAAACCCAAAAAAACTTATTAAACCAACTAGCTTATACCCATCCTCAATCTATTAGTAATCTATAATATCAAAAAAAATTAAACATGCTCTGTCTGTAAATTGACGCTATTTAAATAAAAACTATGGAATAGCCTATATAAACAATGGAGAACACGATGCATTTTTTAATTTATTTCTTGTCTGTTTGATGGAACCTAACACTACTAGGCTGATTTTGATACGGTTTTCAATTATCGACATCCAATTTTTAAACTTATTCCTTTATTAATCCCGCGGGAGAATGCCCGGGAGCGGTTTGAAGTTGTTCGGGTACATAAATATTTGATTATTCCAACACAGTTTTCACTAAAACGACTTACAGTCTTTTCTAATACTGCGCTACTTTGAGTCCCGGGGGATCCGTTGAGAATTTCAAGCAAAGCGTGGACAAAGTCGCGGGCATATCTTAATATCAAAAGATAGCTTCTAAAATTAATAGATGCGTTAAGATACATATACTTTTCGTATATACACCTGTATAGTTGATTTCTCCAACCGCTTCTAGGACCTGTTTTAATAACGTCTCTCTCGCCCCGGAAATTGTCTACGTTTTTTTTCCTCATTAAAAACTTAAATATTTGTCGATGGCATGATAACACGCTACTGTCATATTTGTTAAAACTGTTATATTGCCTTAAACGGAATTGGCATTTCATATTAAACACACACTTGTTTACCTACTTATGTTTATTGAGAATATATATCTTGTCTATGATAGCCGATATAGATATATTTTTGAGAAATTGAAAAAAATAAGGAATTTATTTAATGTATCTTCGCATATAATTTGTTTGTTTATGAAGCAATTTAATTGATTATATTTTGTTCGTCTTAGTATATATAAAACCCAAAGTCTTGATTATTGAGTCTTGAATGACAAAATGTGTAAATAGCGTCATTTTAATGGTATTATGTTAAAAATAATAATAATAATCGGTCGACAAACAAACATGTTGGATATCCCCATATTAAGCAAGTTACGCTTAAAACGGAGTAGTCTGGGGCTAATCCCAGACACCCAGACCATAGTAAATAAAGGAGAAAATACGTTTCCGAAATTTACTAAACCAGGAATCGAACCCAGAGCCTCTGCGTTGAAGTGAGGCAGACCGGCAAAGGCTTAGCGCGCTCAATAAAGGCCGCCAATGAAATGTTTTGTCAAGTTTTATGATTAATGATATTTTTATTTAGGTAGTTGATTTCTTTGCATATATGATGTGTTGCTATGTAAAGATGCCGATGTAAGTCAAACCATCGTTTAGAATTATTGCAAAATATAAAGTTTAAAAAAACTAATCGACTTCATGTAACATATATCAGAGTGTCGAGCCCCGCTTCTTCTCTTGAAGCCACAACATGTTGTGAAACGGTGGTAAATTAGATCAGGCTCTCATAAAGTAAATAAGAACCATAAACAAAAATTAAAACTAAATAATCAAAATGCACAAGTTGGCGGTAGGCTACTCGAAACTTTAACAATACTCTTTGACAATTGACATCTTTGTCTTCCGTGATCACGGCTACTAAAAAGTAAGTCGGAATAATAAAAATAACGTCGGAATAATAAAAATCTTATTAAGTATTTTCATTTATCATTTAAGAGCATGCTCTTGTCGGTGGAGCCTCTTCCAATCTTCTCTATTATGGGCCAGATGTTTTACTTCTGTGTAAGACACGACACCCACTTTTTCTTTTATTTGGTCTGTAAATGCTCGCCTTGGTCTTCCCTTCTCTCTCTTATTAAGTACCGCGCTTAAAACTGTTAAAACGTAGTTTTTTACGTTTACTAATCGCGAAAACTTAGAAAATACTAAAGCAGAACTTGTTTACATTTTACTCAGCACAAACTTCAAAATTATATCAATCAACAAATGATTATTAAATTATTGAAAACTATTATCTTTTTACTTTGAGTTTTTTGAAATCCATTGTGTGTTTTTCAAATGTATTATTTAATTACATTAAAATACGGTCTAAAATCGTTGACGCATATGCTCATTGCTCTAACGGGTTACAAGTCAAGTTTTCGTGTAGGTTGTTTATTTTTATATAGTTGAGCCTTGACTGACTGTTGGAGTGCACTTACCTACATTGCAAATCTACATACGAGCGACGCACTCAGCAAACCTGTTCCATGGATAGTTTATCTCAATATCAAGACCAGTTCGATCGGAACAAAATCAAAAAAAAAGAAATCTGACAAGCCCGTAACATATGAAGAGTTTCGCAGCTCTTGAACGTGTACTGTGTTCGTTCACTTACTGCACAGTCATATAAAAAGGCATTTAATTAAAATAATATACCGCATATATCTCCAAAAGTCTTAACGGATATTTGTTATGAATTGTAATGTTTGTTACTCATTTGGAAATGTGGTGTAAAATAGTTATATGTAATCTTCTCATAAAAAATGTATGTGTAAATATTTCTGCATCATTGCATTGTCGCTTTCCTAGCAAATAAATTATTTATTTCGTTCTATTTCTTTCTTATATAAATGTATTAGCGAAAACGTAAATAAATAAAATTCGCTTCTATAACATTATATTGGACTTGATCTTACAGAAATTAAGTTTTCAATTCAATTTATAAATTTCACAAGTGACATAAACAAAGAACAAAGAAATTATATCTAATATATAAAATTCTCGTGTCCCAGTTTTCGTTGCCATACTCCTCCGAAACGGCTTGACCGATTTTGATGAATTTTTTTGTGCTTATCCGGTATCTATGAGAATCGGCCAACATCTATTTTTCATCCCCCTAAATGTTAGGGGTAGTCCACCCCTAATTTTTTTTATTTATTTTTAGACAAAATTTTTAATTTCTATTTTTTTATGATACAACATACAAAAATACATACAACCCTAGATTTTCAACCCTCTACGATCAACCCCTATTTTTTACCGGGCAGGACGACGTCTGCGGGACAGCTAGTTACATATAAATTTAAATTATGAAAAATTCTAAACATTCTAAAAAGTTCCAACAGATGTCAATTTTAGTTTATAGATTCTTTAATATTTGCTGCTTTTTAAAATTATTATCAAATTTCCAACTGTAGAATTTAATTTGACGAAAATATTGAATTTAAAGAAGATTATATTATATTTTATCCTATGAATAACATTTATTTGGTGAATGAAAAGTCAGCCCTTACTTCCAAAACTATACAGAATAAAATCTTGCTAACCAATAATTTCGATAAAAATGAAGGTGAAAAAAGACAGACGGACGAACATGACGTAGATAAAAGATATCGAAAATCACTACCGAACCCTAAAATGAAAGACTACCACTGCAACAGTACAAAAACCTATCTGATTTTGTCTCAAAATAGAAATAGAGATTACTTTTTAAGTACTCAATATTTGTAATATGTGTCATGTTTCTCAAAAATGTTTTAAACATATTAAGCGAAGATATTTGTTTAAGGGTAAATATGAACACCAATGTTCTCACAATACGGCAAACTACTTAACGAGGTAAAGTGTTAAAATCAATAAACAATCCTAAATACACTTTCTAAATATACTCAACCGAGATATTAGAATAAATATTTAGTGTTATTAGAATATTTTCTGAATTATTATTAAAGATTTGTTGAAATGTCTTTATTTTCCAAAAAAACAGACTATTACATCACCCTAATAGAGCAACAATAATCCTCTAGATAGATCTGTGTTTGTTAATTAACATTACGCTGTTAATTGCTATTAATTAATTAACAGTAAAAGTATTAATCATTATTATTAGTCTATTATAATAAGGAAAGATTTGTATGAATAATTAAGGAATACGCGTTTCAATGCAATAATTCGGGTTCAAATACTGGCATTGAGTCATATACTCAGGCAGTTTTCTTATCTAATGTGCATAATATTACAATGATCGCAAGCTAACCGTATAGGAAGACTTCAAGATGTAAGCTTCATATGTGCAACCTGCCAATCCACTTTATACAAGCAGGTATACCGTCCGTTCTCTTAAAAATCGATTGAACCGAGTTCAGCATTGTATGTCTTGGAAGACCACGGGCCATAAAAATGGCCCGGACTTATAGGGCTTGCGTGGGGCCATGGGAAGGCCAACACGTAAAGGCCCCTTGACAAGTTTAATGGAAATGTGGCGTGACACTAACCGGCGATTATCCCTGTCTTCACCATATAGTAATGTACCCAAGGACAAGCCCCAGCCAGTGTAGGACTACTGTGGGAAATGAGGACATAAAGTAGCAGGCTATTGGGGTGAACTGTTACTGGTACTAGCGGTCTGGGAATATAGGGACTATGGCGTCTGCCCGTCGCAATGTTCAGGGAACATGGAAAAATGGGCAGACGGTGACTTGCCACTCCCTGCATGGGCCCCAAAAAATGCCATAAAAGACAGGGGCAACATGGAGTATAAATATTATCATTATAATTATTATTACAATAAAAATTATCAGAAAATGAAAAAGCAATAAAAAGTCACTTATGAAACCTTATCTGATTATAAGTAACAATTTGTCTGTTTGTGGTTGCAAGTTAAAGAACCCGTAAATAAATGAATGTAAATATATTGTTTTGAACATTCACAGTATGGAACAATGACTATCATACAATGTTATTACCATCAGCCAAAACATTTCAACGTTGCCTAGGAAAAAGAAAATTGTGGGTTTTGCCATGTTATGTTTAGCCGTTAGCTGCGTGACTATTGTAACAATATACAGCAGAAACATTGAAACGATTCATGCTCTGACAGGATGTTATCGCACGCCTATAATTTATCTGTAACGTACTCTCTTTATTCATAATAGTTACACGAGGTTTATAGACTGATGCAAATAAATTTTAAATGCATTCATAACCATATTAAAAAAGAAAAGATTTTTTTATTGAAGAAATATCGACATACTTACATTGCTGACAAGTATCAAAAGAAAAAACATATTATGAGAATTTGTACGCCGCATTTTCAGCAAACAAGGTTTACACGTAGCTTATTACTGTGAAGGCATAATATCCGACACAAGTTTGATTTTCAGTGCAAACATTCCTTTTGGCGTAGTACTAAAACGAACCTAATATTTTGTGAAGTTAATTTAACAACTATTTCATTTGTAAATAATAATATACATTCTGGTAGTAGTCGAGGTAGCGTAGTGGTAGCGTACGGGTTCCAAACTCAAAGGGCGAGGGTTCGATCCTGACCGGAACGCATGCACCACTTAGGCAGCTTTCTGACCTAATGTGCATATTGTTATAATTTCCACGTGCTAACAATGGTGAAGAAAAACGCGATGCATTATGGGCTGTTATAACAGCCCATATAGTATTTTAAAGAAATAATTTACTAACGCACATTTTTGCATGCACACATAATATGCTGTTTAATCAAAATTAAAAACGTGATGTTTTCTAATAGTGATGTGCGCCTATCATGAATTGTTATTTATTAACAACCGATACAATTGTTCGTAGATTCTACGAGTGAAGTTCATAATAGTAGATAATATTATCATAGAAAATAAAAAAACTAAAACCTACAATTGTTCCTGCAAACAAAGTATTATTACCAGGGGCGTAGCTCCCGCGTATCAATGATAAGGGGGCAGGCTACAAGAGCCTCGAAAGCGTGTAAGCAAAACTTCTTAAAATATTATCCAAAAACTTTCGTAGATTAATAACACTCTTGAGAATAACTGCCAACAGTAACAGCTATCAGACTTATCATTATTGTCTACAGAGACAGAAAATCTAGAAAAACTGAAATTGCCTTCAACTATGGTTGATTTGATAAATATTTGCCAAAAAAGGCGAGAAGAGATTGAATTGTTTGCCTTACTCAGCTTATAATCAATAAATATATAATTTTATTTCCATTCGAGCATTTTTTGTTCCTTTATAAAAGACCTTACTAACCCTTCCTTTGGGCCCCGTTTTGGCCCATTTTGAAACAGGGTCCATGTAAGGCAAGTTACAGCACTGATTATTACTTTTGTATAATTTATCATACGTTGCACAATATTCAGATTATATTAATTGAGACAATAAATTGTTATATTTTAAGCAGAAGTTTTATATCTGCGTTATAAAAGATTGTAAAAGCGAATGAGGCCCATAAACATTATATAGCAGTAATTCAAAATCTTATTCAGATTTTACTAGCTGATGCCCGCAATTTCGTCCGCGTTTTGAGTTTTTCTAACTATCCCAGGGGAACTCTTTATTTTTCGGGATCAAAAGTATCCTATGTATTGACCAGGGATATAAACTACCATCATACAAAATTTCATTTAAATCGGTCTAGTCGTTTCGGAGATTATCCCGTACAAACAGAGCAACAGAAAAATTTAAAAAATTAAATTAGTTAACATCCCCGACTTGGATTTTAGCATTTCTTTCCATTATATAGAAATTTGACCTCTACAGTTTTATTATATGTAATAGATTTATCTATGTATTGGCTGTCAGTTAGTGCTTAAAAAAATATTTTATTAGATTATTAAAATATATATTCTTCTATTATAAATATACTAATAAATTTTAATAATTATTAAACTTATTCAATGATTAAACATCCTGAGTGCGGCTATGAGCCAATTATATCAGGCAGGTGTAAATCATGCAAAATCCAATTAATTTCTGCTTGCAACGAAGTGCTAATTACACAAGCACTTGGCGCAGTAGTGGTAGAACAATTACAGCTTTAATAGAATTTATTTTTCATCTATTATCTATGGATACTCGATCTCGAGTAAGTCGTTAATTAAATTATAAGGAAATATAATAGTTTATAACACACCACCAGATATATTGGTGACGCTAAATGTAATAATTATTCATTAAAACAAAATTTATATTCCGGGAACACCCCTGGGTTGTGCTCGGGAACCGCTTAAAATGGTTAAGGTGCTTAAAATTAAATCATTGTCATACGATTTTCATTACAACTCTACAAATACCTATACTAATCTAGATTTAATATATTTCATCATAGAAAGCACTGCGCAAAATCTGCGGAGTGACGCTCGCGGACCGCGTTCGTAATACCGAAGTAAGAAAGAGAGTTCGTCTGAAAGAGAGTGTCGGGGTGAAGGTAAGGAAAGGAATGCTCCGGTGGTTCGGGCATGTGGAAAGAATGTATGATGAAAGAATGACTAAACAGATATACAATGCAAAAGTGGATGGATGCAGAAGTCGAGGAAGGCCACGACACACCTTCCATGATCAAATTGATCATGTACTAGCAGAAGGTGATGTTAGGAGCCTTAAGAACAGACGAGCGTGCATGACAAGAGCTATGAATGTCAAAGAAGCAAGTGAGGTGTGTAAGAATGGGCCTGTGTGGCGCTCAGTTCTTCGTGCCTACCCCGCAAGGGATCTGGCGTGAAGTTTTGTATGTATGTATGTATGTATGTATGTATGTATGTACATCATAGAAAACGAAGCTGTATAACGATTCGAGGCAACGATGCCAGCCTTCAGGGCACCTTACCCATAGATAACGATGAGTTAGGGTCAGTATTTTAATTATAATCTTAAGGTGTTATATATAGGCAGCTACAAAATAACTAACATTAATAAATTAAGATTTTGAAAACGTTCCCAATGAAATATGATTTGGATAAAATACTGGGATAATTTATATTTAGATTTAAGTTTTATTATTGGACATTCATATTTATTATTGCGCCTTTTACACGTATGAGTGCTTTGTAAACCGCTCCCGTGAATTTTATTTTTATTTTTATTGCAGGAGCTCAGCAGACAGGCAGACGGCCCACTTGATGGGATGGAATGTGGTTACCATCACCTATGGACATTTGTAACACCAAAGGTGATACAAATGCGCTGCTGCTCTCTTAAGGGAGACTAGAACCTGGTCACTAATGCCGGAACACAACTCAAGGTTGTTATGGCCACATACTTTAGACCAGGGCTGGCAGATATCCAGTCGGGCAAATGCCCTACCACCTGGCTGTGGGTTGTTTTGTCGCCTCTTACAACAGGCTGCCCGGCCGCTGGAAATTGTATTCTTTCTCCGTTCCTGTACGCATATAATTTCCACGGGATTTCCGGAATAAAGAATATCACACATTTTATTAGAAAGAAGAAAGAAAGAATTATTTATTTTAAGTCTAAAGTCTGCTGTCGATCAGCGAAAACCGCATTAACTTAGTACTTTTTTTGTGTGAACTCCAAACCAACAGATACGAAATAAAAAAATGCATCGTGTTCTCTATCGGTTATATAGCCTATGTCAGTTGTATTTTTTCAAATGGCTTTAATGTACTAAGGCTCGTGTGCACCAACTTTTAACCGATGGTTAAAATAAAATAATCGCCAAAAATATATGGAATAACAGTGATTATTTTCGGTTAACCGTCGGTTAAATTTCGGTGCACACCAGCCGAACACGGCATGTTTAGAATATTATAATATTATAGATATAATTTTAGTATCTTAACAAAACAGCCGCAAACAAAATCGGGGGCGCAGGTAGTGATTATTATTATCCCGCAGTTTTTTAAAGTACCTATGTTTTCTTGGCCACACCTCGTTATGAATATTTTATATGCATACATACATATTACATGATGTGGCGGCCATGCAAGTCTGTATTAAAATTTCAAATTCACTCTAAAAATATGTTAAAGGACAAACCGCAACCCAAAACACTTTATCAATTTAAACGATATATCATTTCAAGTGTCGTATCGTGGCATCAGTAATGGTATAAAATACGCGACTAATGACTGGTTCACCCGTATTAAGTCAAGTTTAAATATATTTTAAATACCTTAATACACTACAATCTTAGTAAAGCACTTAAAATTTAGTTAATTAATAAATGTAAACTAGCCATAATAGCTGCTTTAAACATTGCGTAAGGAAATTTTATAAATGATTTAATCCATCAATCAAATCAAATCGCATCAAATTTATTTGTTCAAAACATGTCTAAACAGTTGGTATATATGTTATAATGTACACATGTTTTGCTCTTATAGGAGCATACAAATATTAATCGTTTATTTAATAATGATAATAAATTTAAATTTATTTACCTTCTTTCGTACCTGATAATTGTAAATCAGCTATAATGGATATTGAAAGTCTTAGTACATTTTAATCAATTTTAATTGACATATGTCAATTAAAATTGATTAAAATTTAATTAAAATTTAAATAAAATTAAAATCTCCAATTAATAAATATTAATTGGAGATTTTATTAATAAGTTGCATCAAACTTAAAATTTATTTACATATTAATCCAGGCATTATAGGTTTAAACGTATTTTGTATTTTCGGTTCAAAGTATTAACCACAAGAAAACTTTCAGAAAATTTCAAGGTATATAATAACATAATACATAAGTATTATGCAATATTTTAATATCACTCTTATGTATTCTAGAGTGTAAATAATATTTCAAAAGTAAGTATTTTAAATTTAAATACAATACATGATAATATATAAAGTGCGAGATCTTATTTTGAAAATAAAATTTGCTTTAATGAAGATTCCAACAATAGACTACAAATCGTACAAGTGTTTTTTTTTAAATAATATATTTTTATTTTCATTTTAATAACGATGATAAATCGCAATACACATAAAGTTTACTCATCTGTTTACTTATCACGTGTGAAGTAACCGTAAGGTTTCGAGTAGTTAATACGCGATGTAATGGTTATCTATGTTCTTATGTAAAAAGAACCCTTGAAACTTCTTGGTGGTTTTCCTCATTATATTTTATGGATCTTTGCACCATGACCTATTTTATTACAATAAAAGGGATATCTTATATAGTGTCTCCATATATTAGTCGATTAAAGGAAAATAGTTCCAATGAATGGTCGATAGGATATCAATTTAACACAAATATACGTAAAAAATATTTTAAAAAAATCACACAATTTCGTTAGTATATTTACAACATTTTCTACTACATAAGTATATGTAACTATACTAAAAGTTCCTTAGGCTGAGTAATGCTTTAATTCCTTATCTTACTATAGGTTAATGTTGACAAAAGCTCTATACATATAAAGTCACATTTATTCCAAGTAATATACAGGATAGTTATGTTAGGTGCGGTCAATTGACCAGCGCAATTTGATGTTTAATTGATGTATGGAAAATAATAGAACATTTTGTTCAATATCAACACTGGTTTGCAGTTTAACTTTCTTTCACAGAAATTGGTCCTCCCAATCTACACTATAAAATGGTGTAATAATACAGTCGTATTTTTTTTCAAAATCAGTCCATTCCATTCCTGGTAAGATTATTGACTTAAAAAAATCTAATAATGCCAATTCAGCTCTCGTCATAATCGGCACTGAGATTCCTTTGAGTGACTTTCGTTATTTCGTATAGTTTAAGCTTTGGCCTTGAAGGCTCACATGAAAAATTCAGCCTGTATAAATAATGTGAATTTATTTTCTTATATAAAACTGTAAAACAAAACATCATTATTTAAATTCCTGTCAAAACTCATAAAATATTTATAAATCTTTCATGAAAATCAATTCGGACCCAAGGCCGTATTAGAGGGGACGAACAAGCAAAAAAGTGTGTCAATTTATAACTAGATGTAACCAGTTTCTGCCGGAGTAACTCTGGAAATATTGACATATTTTTAGTACGATATTTCATTGAACAACACATCAATTGCATCCAATAAGATGCAATTCTATTATCGCCACCCTGTATAAGAAACAAAAATGTATCAATGAGACCTTATTAAAATCGATCCACGCAATTGATTTGTCGACATGTGCACAAACATACACACAATATGTTTACATACACACATTCACACACACTCGTTAAGTTTCATTATAGTCAAAATGTATCTATTAATCTAATATGTAAATCCATGGACTTTCAGTCAATAAATACGACGGCATCGGAGAGTTACGTAAATAGAAAATAAACATAGTACCTCTAAGTATGTTTAAGTTATTATAAAGTATATTTATACTATTATTAAGTAGCAACAGGATTCAATATATTTTAATACTAGGGTCTGCCTGCGATTTCAACCACACTTCACTAGAAATTTTATTACGTTAAATTTGCTATCGATCAAAAAAAAATCACATTGATTCAATTTGTTTAATCTGGCCATTTTAAATCACTCCCTGAAAAAATACTGGTTTCTAGGATAAAAAGAAGAGAAGATTGTATTTTTTTGTCGATCAGCGAAAGCCGCATCGAAATCGATCTATTAGCTTTTGCGTTAATTCCGAACAAAACGATAATCAGACCAGAAATCTAAAAAAAAATCATCGTGTTCTCCGTCGTTTACATAGTCTATTCCATTTTTTTAATAACTTCAAAGTAACAGCCACTGCATGTTTATAATTTTATAGATAAACTAGCTGTCCCGGCAGACGTCGTCCTGCCCGGTAAAAAATAGGGGTTGGTCGTAGTGGGTTGAAAATTTAGGGTTGTATGTATTTTTTAATGCTGTATCATAAAAAAATAGAAATTAAAAATTTGTCTAAAAAATAAAATAAAAAATTTACGGGTGGAATACCCCTAACATTTAGGGGGATGAAAAATAGATGTTGGCCGATTCTCATAGATACCGGATAAGCACAAAAAATTTCATCAAAATCGGTCAAGCCGTTTCGGAGGAGTATGGCAACGAAAACAGTGACACGAGAATTTTATATATTAGATTAAAAACAAAATTAGAAAAAAACCAACTTAACTAAACAACAATAAATACATATTTTCTTCATCTTGAGTTGGTGCGACGTAAAACATAAAAATTTAAATGACTAGCTTTGTTGTTGCTTTTTTATGATTTACTTGGCACCTACTTCAAGATAAAGTATAAAATATTAATTTTTTGTTTTATAATAATTACTACTCAAGTCGGTTTCTTTTTGTTAGAAATTTTAGTATAGGTATATTCTTTTGAAGTCATTTTTGTTTTTTGTTACGCAAATACTTGAATAGCTTTAGAAAAATATTTCTATGAAATATTTTGAACACTGCCTATAATATTTGAGGGCTGCTTTCGATTCGACTGACGGCTTTTGTGATTGAGCAGGCTAAGCTTTTGCCGGGCTACCCCACTGCAACGCAGAGGTTCCGGGTTCGATTACTGGAATGATAAATTTTGGAAACGATTTTTCTCCGTTATTTACTGGGTGTCTGGGATCGGACCCAGAGTAGTCCGTTGTATATTACCTATAACACAAGCGTAACTTGCTTAATTTGAGAACATACAATAAGTGTGTTTGTCTGCCGATTTTTTATGTTTGTTTGATTACTGAAATTCATGCATCATATCCTGACTTGATGGCAATTGGACCACCTCAAGTATTATATTTTTCCAATATATACACATTTTTTAATCAATCCGCAATTGACGCAGAAATTCCGTAACAAAAATACAAGAAAACGAATAGTCGAATTGAGGACATCCTCCTTTTAAAGTCGCTGTAAAAATATAGTAGTTCTGTGAAATTTCAGTTAAAAAACGAGTACGTATTTATATTTCATTATGGATTTATTGCATTATCCATGAGTATTTATTACTTTTTGTTGTCGCCAAAGATTTATTATATTTTAAAGTAATCATAAGTATCTGAAGAATAAGCGTGACTATGGAATTAGGGATGAAAATATAGTACATTTATTTCTTCAATTTTTGTATAATATATAATAAAAAATATTTTATGATGGTACTATGTATGCATATTATACATATAGTATGGTTGGCAACCCTAGTCATATTGTGATACTTAAAATAGTTTTCAGCCAATCATTGGCCACTCTCTGGTCATAGATTTTCATAAGTTTGTACTATATAGTCAGGTGCTCTGTGTTCCTTAGCTCTTACTAGCAACTCTAAGCAGATCGCCAAAATATATGACACCCTACATAGCGTATACTTGCCAAAGCACAATCCTCCTTGACTCGTTTGTTCCACTGCAAGACGTTGAAAAGCTTGGACCACCTCTGTTACATGGAGCTAGTCAACAGAGAAATTTCAAGTAACATCTACGAGTCAAATTCCTCCCAGCCTCAAGATTTTTTCGAGGGGGGGCAGAGAGAAGTGAAAAATGTCGCCTCCTCTTGCCTATATTCTTAACTCAATCGTCATCATCATTTATCAGCCATTAGACGCTTACTGATGGGCATGCGCGCATCTTGGTTTTTAATATATGCCTACGCGCCCCGCGAAAAGTAATTTATGTGCTTAAAGTGGATGTCTTAGTGGTCAAAGTTGCGTTAATAACGAGTTAGGTGTTTGTCTGCGAAGTTTGAATTTATCGCCATATAAATTGGGCATAGGACTTGGACCATATTAGTATGTACTAATAATGTCAAAATTTAACCGATGGCAAGGCAAATGAATTAATAGTAAGACATAGGAACCGGCCATTAATGGAATGATAAGCTGGTGCAATAACCATAAAGGACTAAATTTTTTTTTATTTTTTATTGCAGCATTGAGTCTAGCAGACAGGCAGGCGGCCCACTTGATGGAAAGCGGTTACTATCGCCTATGAGCATTGCAACAACAAAGGTGCTACAAATGCGCTGCGGCTCTCTTAAGGGAAATATATTATATTATTAATAAGCTTAATGGTTTTTACTACCAAAGCACAAAACAAAAAAAATAAAAATAACTCAGTACCCAATGCTTAAAGTTAATAGCTTATTACTTGACTGTGAGTGGTAGTTAAACTGAAAATTCCAGTTTGAAAGTCACGTAATGTATGTATTAAAAAAATGTCTGGGAAAATAGCTATGTACAAACAGAATAGGATGTTTTTACACTGGTGATACAAAAAAATCAATAGTTCTAAATTATTTGTGTCTTGAAGAATGTTAATTATTATTAATATTAGCAGTAATTGTTTAACATTTTTCTTAGAATATTCCTAATTAAAATAATTAAAATTTACTGTAATTTTTTTGTGGAACATATTTGTAAATATTTCTTTATGTCGATTGGTAGGAATTAACGAATTGTCGCCAAGTAGATTTTGTTACCCTTTTTAATATTAAATTGCTACATAATTGTCTTTAAGTCATTACGAGATTAACACTTAAGGAACAAGCTTTTTTGAATGAATGAATGAATATTTATTTTTGCACATACATTAAAGCACAATGGGCGGAGGCGATCTCCTCCAGATAATCCTATACAATCATAATCAACACCGACTCTAGTGTGGTGTGTATGTGTAAAGAAAAAAGAAAATTAACATACGATAAAAATATACATTCGATTACATACAACCAAGGCGATAAAATTCTTGTTCAGAAAGAAAATAGTAATAAATAAAATCCAATAAGTACATGAGGGTCCATTTATTGTTGTAAAAGTTAGACACAAATGTTAAAATAATTAAAAATGGAACTAAGTTGTTTGTTTCACCTTAATTTTAGTGTTAAGATTTACTTTAGTACTTAAGTATTGAGGAAAAAAATGAAACTTTGTTAATTTTTTTTATTTAGCACCCCCAGGTGTGGTGTGTGTTATATTGAACAGTAATAAACGGAGCGTCGAAGCAATCAGTCGTATCATTATATAACCCCCTTAGACGCACATCTCATTAGAATATTTATCTTTAGATTCTGATTACAACAACCCACCGCTCGTAGAGATAGAAGTAGGGTGGTATTGGACCCTCGATGGCATGCTCGGACCTACAAACTACACCACCACTGAGTTGTTTCCCATTGTCGTAATGTCGCTCTCCCAGTCTTCCCGCTCTCACCGCTTTAAACAATTTTAGGCTGGTTTAAAATGGCCCGCACTTTTGGAGGGCTTGCGTTGGGCCAAGGGAATGCCAACACGTAGAGGCCCCTTGACAATTTTAATCTAAATGTGGCGTGATACTGACCGACGATTATCCCTGTATACACCATATATAATGCACCCAAGGACAAGCCCCTGCCGGTGTAGGACTATTGTAGAGAATGAGAATAAAAGGTACCGGGCTATTGATATCTACAAATTAATATGACTTTACATATAAAATGATTGCGTCCATCATAAACACTAGCCAAATCAATATATTACATTGTGTATAAATGATTAAAAATTTATATTGGTTAAGATAATGCAACACCGTTCAAGTTCTTCATTGAATATTAAAATAATGTTACGCCAAACCATCGTCACGAACGTCATGGAAATTGGCGTAGGCGTGTTGAGACATAGAATGCCAAACATTTTATCTTGATACGTAAAGTGGTGTTCATTAGAAGAATTGGGTTTTCTGTAATGCTTTTATCTACTTTTAGGGAAGCAAAGCCGGCTTTCAAGCCAGGGCCGGATTTAGACACACATTAAGACGATGTATATATATATGTAGGATATATACGTACCTATATGTTTACACATATATATTTTATTGTGTATATAGGTTTGAATTTTGAAAACTAAACACTTAAATTCAAGTATAAGTACACCATTTAACTTCAATGTACAGAACCCTGCGTCTTGTTTATCTCTTCTCGCTCAACGCATTGATTAGCTGGAAGAAACACTTTGAGGGTTATGCTCGCCATTTTCGGTGGGTTAATCACCATTATTTTGCAATAAAGAATAAAGACTATTTTATACATCTTTAGGGCTTTCTGGCAAAAACAGAACTCATATGTTTTTGACTTATCTATCCGATAATCTGTCTGTCTTTCTTTGTATGTCAGTCATTTTTCTCAAAAATGACTATATCTATATGGATGATAATTGCTAAATGTATATAGATTGTATTACGTAACAATATAGCAAAACTTTGAAGCAATTAAAATTATCTCCTCTACATTTCATACATATATTTAATTGTTGTTGTATTGCCACCAGATGGCAGATTTCTTTCTTATTTTTTAGCTCTGTAATTAACTTAGTTTTTCTTCTATAATCCTTCGTTTGTATACTTCAGATGTTGCTTGAATCTCAATTATGCTAATAACTTTGCTCTATATAATACATATATTGGGTAGTGATCGTCTATGTTTTATAGTAAGGCGCCAGCTTTCATTCTCATATGAATACACAATCAAGTTTAGCGTTATTTAAACATAGTTTTAAGTATGCCTTATGTAACCGCATTCGGTTCTAATTTCCGCCACCAATAGTCAAGTGACTACTAGAATATACGAGTTATAACCAGTTTAATTGAAACAGCCGTTTGTTATGGTCATAGTTTTTCATCATGTTTTGTTCATCATTTGTTTCACAAACGATTTACAATATGAACTGGCCGTGGATATAAAAACATCTAAGATTGTAATCTATGAAATTGGTTAGAGTTGTATGAACAGGTTTTGTGGTTGATTTGTTTTAATTTGTCTGCAAATAATTAATGCACGTGGCTTGGCTACATCCTGAGCCTAGTATCAGTATTTACACCTGTACGATCTTACCGATTCTACTGTAATTATGTTGCGCTAATAGTCTTTATTAAATTATTCGATTCGAATTATTCGATTTTTCCGGTTATTCGATTGCAATCGAGAAACATTCGGTGTTTTGTGATTGTTTGTCGATTGTTGATGATGTGTTACTATTTTGTGTTTACGGCTCACTTGTCAATTGGCCTGCGCTCGATTGTTTATGATCACTAATCCGCACGACAATCGCAGATTGCACAGAACGATTGGGAAAATATGTTTTACTACTATTGTGGTGCGCCTGCGCTATAACTGTACTATCGCGCCGTGCGCGAGCAAATGTATTCGATTTTTTATTTTCATTCGATTATTATTTAGCTATGACGAATGAATCGACAATCGAATACGCGCTGACACAATTGTCGATTCATTTGATGTTTTTTAAAGTAACAATCGCACATCGCCGTGGCAAGCGATAATACTTTGGTTTTTGTCGTCCGTCGCGTTGTACGTAGTTGTTGCTCACAATGACTAGTCCGTGGCCAGACCGTAACGTACAGATTGGTCATTACTTTAGACGCTTTAGGGTTGTGAATATTTTTTCTAGTAGTATTCGCTCTTGACCATAATTATTTAATTTACGGCTGCGAATATTCTAATATAGAACCTGGCTAATATTTTTTACCAGTACATACATTATTTTTAAATTTATAAATGAATATGTTATGTTTTAAAAAAGATACAGCGAGAGAGATAACTTAAATATACAATAAAATAGGCGGTCTTATCGCTACTAGCGATTTTCTGGAGAAAAAGTCAACACCGATGCGTTTTCAACAAAACTATTTATTTAGTGTTATCGCTGTACGAAAATATAAATTGCACAACCTTTTGGTCTTGCCATTTGAATAATGGTTTAGTGCCATCTAGCGACACCTTGTCATAGACAATGCTTTTATGTGTTTAAATGGTGTAATTGCTACATTTACTTTAAGATATTCTGTGACACCAAGTTTCTTGCTTTTTCTTTTGTGTATCGTATATACTTATGTACTACTCGATATACATCGACTTGCCTTTGAACCAGTATTAGAAATTTGTCTTATATTTTAATATAAAAAGGACTATTTAAAATTAAACATTAGAGTAAAATTTCATTCAAAATAAGTAAGAAAATCTTTTGCAAATTACATATTTCTATTATTTTAAGGGATATATCAAAGTTTTTATAAACACAACATACATTATATTTAATGTTCAAAGTAGCAGATGTGACGCGACCAAAAGTTTGGACGATACTTCTGGCAATTCAATGATGCGATGCGGCCATTATTTTGGGAACTTTCCCAACTGATAGCCGTCTAGTACGTTCCTAGATTAATTTTTATATATAAGATAATAACATATATATGGCGGTGGTGTAAATAACACACACACACACACACACCCAGATATATATATATATATGTAATAATTAATTTGGTCAAGAAATAGTAATTTCTAACACTTAAGTCATCCAATAACTATTGATACATTTTAATGGAAAACACATAATCAATAGCATTTATTTGACATGTTGAAGAAATCGGTTTCATACAGGTACAGGAAGGCCTCCACAAAATAGTTTCTCATTGGTACAATTTCGACATCGCTGACGGAACGTAAACACGTCGCTGGCACCTTAGTTACGACATCGTATAATAATAACATAGGCCTATATTCCTACTATGTACGCTAAGGACACCAGCCTTGTGTTCTAGAACGACGATTAGTCACTCGTTTTTCAAATATTATTCTTTCATTTAATACTTCTATAGCTGAGTGATCTCAGCCTTTACTCGTTTAACCCGCGGGAACGCAGAGGACCCGAGTTCGACCCTGGCATATAAATTCATAAACGCACTTTCTGATTACGGTCCCTCTATTTGATCGTTATAAATAACTCGTAAGACAAGATATGCAAGGTGCGGTTGTAGGTTAATATTATTTTAGATTCACCTTTTTATTGCATGAGTTCAGCAGACAGGAAGACAGCCTGCTTTATGAGAAGCGGTTATCATCCTTTTCTAACATTTGTAACACCAAAGGCTCTACCAATGTGATGCCGCTCTCTAAAGGGAACTGACCTGGCCTTTAATGCCGGAATACAACTCAAGGTTGTTATGGCGACACGCTCCAGGCCCTGGTCTGGTGGGGGGTACCCTACCTCATCATCTGACTGTGGGTTGTTTGGTCGCACGTATAACATGTACCTTAGTTTGTCATTATACCATTAATTATCTAATTTGTTTGAACGGTGTAGTAGGTCGGTGGTTGAGCTAGCAACTTTCGTTCTTACTGCGTGGATTTGAATTTCTTCCTTTTACACTTACTAGTTTTTGATATAAATGACTGTCACTTCCACAGAGAGATGGATACGAATCCACAGCATTAAACATTTTTATATAATTATAATAAATAGACGAAGTGAATTTGTTTAATAAATACACGTTAATTCTGTCCATGAAATGTTAAATAAAATGATGAAAATAAATAAAATTATGATAATTAATTGATTCAAAAGTATTTAATTATACTCTCTAAAATATTTAATTTACACTATTAGGATACGGAAGTACGAATAATCATTGTATTAATTAATTGCTTATTTTTTATTCGGTTATTTATAACAGTTTTTTACGATTCTGTGGCGTTCTGGACAAAATTGAATTTTACAATCGTTGTATTCATCCGTTTCTCTTTAGACGCTACACTTAATTTTTCAGAAGAAGAAGTAATGGAATCATCTTGAAAAATGATAGCGATGTATCTTAATAACTTTTTCATGTAAATCAATAAGTGGCGATGTGTTACCTCTTTAAGTTGCAAAAATTGAGTGTGAATGTCTACCTCTAACCTTTGAAATATGAAGTGAAAAAATCAACTTGAAAAATGTACATTGCCGTGGGACAGCGATTTTAGTTTATAGTTCTCTATTGTATATATATATATATATATATATATATATATATATATATATTTGTTACTTTTATTTATTTGTATGTATTATTTTACTTGTATGTATAGTCTATTTTAGTATATAATTATTTCAAAGCCTTATTTATTATAAGCTGTCGTTTTATGCTACATTATAATAGCAAACAATAAAATATTATTCACTTAAAAATACTCATAAAACATATTTGTTTTAACGAGTTCTGTTCAGTAGTTTTCGAGATGTAGAGTACTCTTTCTGAGTACATCAGATGGGATCGTATTATGCGTGCAGGAACGGAGCAAGAATACAATTTCCTGCGGCCAGATGGCCTGTTGTAAAAGGCAACAAAACAGCCCACAGTTACCACCCCTGGTCTAGAGTATGCCGCCATAGCACCCTTGAGTTGAGTTCTGGCATTAGTGACCAGGTTCCAATCTCCCTTTAACAAGCGGCAGCATATTGCTAGTTGGCATATTTGGTGTTAAAAATGTCTATAGGCGACGGTAACTGCTTTCCATCAAGTGGAGCGCCTGCCTGTCTACTGAACTCATATAATAAAAAAGATTTTTAATGTCTATGGACATTTGCAATTCCAAAGGTTACTACTAATGTGCTACCAGCCTCATTAGGGGACTGGAATCTGGCCACTAATACCGGAACATAACTTAAGATTGTGATCGCATACACTAGACCAGGACTGGTAGCCTTACTGACTTGCCCATATCCTACCACAAGGCAGGTTTAAAAAGTTTTTCCTTTTATTTTAAAGGGCCTAGTTAGCCCTGCTATTTCCTTTGGCTTAGTCAAGGACTAAGGATAATAACTTTATATTATTTATTTGATATATGTATCTATCTACTTCTTTAAGACTGCTTGTAAATGTGGTATAGTAATGTTTATACAGTTCTGTCTTATCCACTATATATAATGCTGTTGTGTCAGCCTGAATTTATCTTGTTTTATTCCTTTTAATAGCGTCGGTATTTTCAAGTAGTACCGTTCCAGGAGTGGTTTGGGCTGTTTATTCCTTAACATAACACTTTTAAAATTTTGGCTTTTACGTTTTTGAATGTGGTTTAAAAAGTTAGCTTTCATCATCTCCATAGAACCTTTTACTGTATGTACAATGTCAGACACTGGCCCCTTTATTAACAAGCTAGTGATGACAAAATCATGTATAAATATAAGGTATACGGAATTAATTTTATAATATTGAGTAATGTTTTTGATAAGTTTTCTTCTCGTTACTGCGTCATGCGATGACTAATAAATTATTGGTGTAGTAAATGTTCCAGACAAACTATATTTGTATGGAAAATTATTTATTACAAAACATTAAAACTTGTCGAGGTAGATAAGTGTTAAACCGAACATTATGAAAATATTATTAACTAACACTACTCGTTATAGAATATAAGGAAACTTACTTATTTTGTTTCATTCGAATTTGGTTTTTGTAAACTTGCAAATACATATAATTAAAGAAAGAAATGATGTTGTCTTTTTAGCGTTAACTCAAAAGCGTTACGTACGTAACTTTGACGCTCGAATAAGATCTCAAATAATATCTATGATTGTAAGTATTGTGCAAATACTGGCGAATAAAAATAGAGTTTCTTGATAGTTTTTGTTACAAAGCATTATCTGTACAACACATGTTATTATTACTTTCTTTTGTTACTTAATTGTCTTTTGACTTTTTATCGCAATCTTGCCATTACCAAATTATGAGTAACTAAATATTTGTGGGTTACACTAATTATTTCTAAGTATGCAGCTATGTTTCTTTATGTCGTATACAATAATAAACGTATTTTACGACAAAAATCCATGTCCGTTATTAAGTACCACAAATAGGTCGAATTTGGACTATTATCAATATTGACGTAGCTGCATGTATCAATACGCGTCAATGTTTTCTTTAAGTTGGTACACTTTATATGTACAACGGCAATGTAACATTTAATTATTACCTAATTGTGTTCATACAAATTTACGACAAATTCTTTATTGTACAAATGTAAAGAAATCAACAAGTGAAAAGTATGATTGTCACGTAAACATATTTTTTTAAATAAAGGTAGGCAAGCAAATGGTAATTTAAAGTATCATTTAGTACATACATTTTAAATTATTAATATACAATTCCACGCTGTGGCATAAGAGGTATTAAAATAGGTTTTTGTGTTTCGTACCAGTCACGAGTGGATAATACGCAAACAAAAGAACTTGATAAACGCGTCGAATCGACGGCCACTTTTCACTGTGACACTGTCGCGACAGAATCGACTTATTAGAGTCTAGAAAAAGTTATATCAGCAGCACTTCGTAACAGGCCGCAGACGCTGTGGACGACTCTATTTACAAATACAAACCGATACGGCTTGCAACGGCGAGCCATTGTGTGAAGCCGCGGCGAGCGCGAATCGCATCCGCAGAACGCCAACGCACAACCCGACAGACAGCCACCGCGGGCGTAGGCAGCTCGCGTACCTTTCATAGGGGCATGAGCCTTGTGAAGTGAGATCGAAATAGGATTTACCAACTACCACTTCGTCGACAACTCGCATATGCAGTAACACTCGCTGTGCCTGTTTTTTAATGAATATTCTATTTCATATTACTCACCTCTAGAAAAATTTCAGATCTCCAAGACGATGTGGATTCCTCGCTAGTATCTCGTGTCAAGAGAGTGGTCCGGTTTTGCATTCACGTTCCGAAGCACGATCACACTGCGTGAGAGAAAGGGCGCGCAACTCGTTCACAAGCGAACACTATCGCGTGTTGTAGCTCGGGTGTGCGGTGCAAGAGTGGGCGTCGCGAGAACGTGTCGGCGTTCGCGGGTCTCAGCTTGGACTGAAGGCCGCGAGGTGCGGGGGCCACTTTATTCGCGCGAGCGCACCCCGCCGGCGTTGCGACGCCGCCTGCGGCCGCTGCGCCTGCGCCTGCGTCGTAACACCGCGCAACCTGCGCCGCCCCACGACCAAAGCGAACACCCTGTTCCTTACAACCCTGACCACTGTATTAATTTATTATCCGTACAACATTTGAAAGAATTCACCTTCCTGAACCTAGGTGGTCTGTCGTTAGTGGCGACAAGACAACCCTAAGCCAGGTTGTAGAGTACATACACGACTGGATGAGTACCACCCCTGGTCTAGAGTATGCCGCAATAACAACCTTGTGCTGTGATCTGGCATTAGTGACCAGGTGCCAATCTCCTTAAGAGAGCAGCAGCGCATTTGTAACCTCTTTGGTGTTGCAAATGTCCATAGGCGATGGTAAACGCTTTCCACGAGGTGATCCGTCTGCCTGTCTGCTGAACTCATGCTCATATATATACTTAAGGAAAACCGAAATACATTTGAGCAAATAATTACAATTGATAACAATAAGCCAACGACTTGGTTTTTAATAATAAACTATTGATACAAGTAAATGCGAACGCAGGAAATGCACTGAGATACTTAGTCATTGTTGAAAAATTTAAGCTCCTGAAGTACTAATAGACTTGGAAAAAACTTTTGACAGTGTACTTCGTGAAATATTATCGTTAATATGAACTCGGATGTTATTGATAAGGCTCTTTCATAATTATTTCAGTTGCTGCTTACATTAATTGGTGCAAATTCATGATTTTTAATCTTATGTGAAATAAAAGTCTTCATACACGCAGGCATATTATTTCTAAACACAAACAAAAAATCTAAAGACTGATATTTTTAATATAGGCATTATATATTAATCAAATTCATTGTTGTGATGTATTAATAGCAGTATCTATATATTAATACGTGAAGCAAAAACTTTGTACCCCTTTTTATTAAAATTGCGCGAGCGGAGGAGTATGAAATTTCGCACACTTAATATAGAGAAGAAGCAACGATTGCTAATATTTCTTTAAAAGTATGCATAAAAATACTTAAAATGAGTAAAAAAACATTACACACACTCCCATTTATTTAACACACACACGCATATATACTTTTTTGTTTATTGTTCAAGTCAAATTAATAGTGTAGCCTTGGCGAAATCTTTGATTATAGAATAGTCTTTGAAATTAATTATTATGCTCGAATTTCGCCCACGGGCGACCGCTGTAATTTGACATTTATAATATAAAACTACGTTTTAACGGTTTTAAGCGCGGTATTTTATATGATTTTTATTCCGACGTTGTTAGTACTAGTCACGAAAATTTATGAAAATGCTTTGTCATTTACGTTAAAATTACGCTCACGTATGGAAGCGAGAGTTGGGTATGGAACAGAGAGCATGAAAGTAGAGTAAACGCGGTCGAGATGCGAGCACTGCGCAAAATCTGCGGAGTGACACTCGCGGACCGCGTTCGTAATACCTAATTAAGAAAAAGAGTTGGACTGAAGGAGAGTGTCGGGGTGAAGGTAAGGAAAGGAATGCTCCGGTGGTTCGGGCAAGCAGAACGAATGTATGATGGAATAATGACTAAACAGATATACAATGCAAAAGTGGATGGATGCAGAAGTCGCGGAAGGCCACGACACATCTTCCATGATCAAATTGATCGTGTACTAGCAGAAGGTGATGTCAGGAGCCTTAAGAACAGACGAGTGTGCATGACAAGAACTATGAATGTCAAAGAAGCAAGTGAGGTGTGTAAGAATAAGCCTAAATGACGCTCTGTTGTTCGTGCCTACTCCGCAAGGGACCTGGCGTGAAGTTATGTATATATGTATGTATGTTAAAATTAGCCGTGTCAACGAAATTTCGTTGGCGTGGCAACGACGTTTGTTAGTGGATGGCAGCGATGGAAAGTTTATGATACAACGCGAACATGCATCACTTTTCAATTATCCGTCTATCCCAGGGAAACAACAGAATTTATCGGGATAAGAAATATACTTAGCCTGATATAAGCCAACTTTGCCGAGTGTTATTTAAATCCATTCAGTTTTTTGACAAAACTTCTAGGTAATAATAAAACTACGTTTTAACGGTTTTTATTTGTTTTTTATTATTCCGACGTTTCTTCTAAACTTAAAGTCAAACAACTTGCAAGAATGGAGAAAGAATACGATTTCCTGCGGCCAGGCGGCCTGTTGTAAGAGGCGACGAAACAACCCCCAGCCAGGTGGTAGATCATTTGCCCGACTGGATGGGCTACCACCTCTGGTCTGTATGTAGCCATAACAACCTTGGGTTATGTTGCATTAGTGACCAGGTTCCAGTTTCCCTAAAGAGAGCAGCAGCGCATTAGTAGCACCTTTGATGTTACAAAAGTCCATAGGCGATGGTAACCACTTTCCATCGAGTGGGCCGTCTGCCTGTCTGCTGAAATCTCCTGCAATAAAAAAAACGAAATCGACTCTTCTACATACAGTATAGATGTAGATGAAAGACGGTTAGGTACTTCAGTTTTATTAATGTCGGTAATTCGTCATACAAATCTGGACAAGTACGCCATACTCCATGATTTTATTACTCCTTATGATTTATTGTGATCATTGTTTTACCACAGGAAAAACAAACGCGTGTTAGTTCAAAAAGAATGAACATTGTCTTGCAAATATGTAGCACCTTTATTATCCTGTAATTGTGAATAGAGGAAAACCTCAAACAATAATATAAATTGTATTATTATAGCAAAATGAACGTTTCTTAAACTTTTAGATAGGAAAGTGGGTAAGAATTTATGACCATATTAGTTTATGCCCGTGGTTTAGCTCGCGTATTTTTATTTTGTTTATTAAGAGAAAAACAAACGTCTACAATGTAAAAAAACAATTAAATTTAAAAGTGAAGTTCTTTTTCATTCTTTTGGTTTTAAATGTCAAAAGTTTGATGTTCGTCCCGTTATTGAGAAATCAAATTAAATTTAAATGAATATTTATGCCCTAATTCATATCTAGCATTTTTAAAGTGAAACGTCTTTATCGGCGTTGGAAAAAAAATACCGTGACATGTTTCGGTTACGCGTCACATCACATTATATTGCAGGATGGCCGAGTGTAGGATGGTGGTCGACCAACAGCTCGTTGCGTAGCAACGATGTTGATAGATGGATTATGAGACGAGCATTGTAATATCTCTTTACTTTATAGTGTGTTAATTAATTTTATTTATTGATTAACTTTATTTAACCAAATTCCGTAAAGTTGCATATAGTAGATCATTTTTAGAAAAATAAGGTCATAAAGAAGTTTCACTTCTTACGTGTGTACACTAGTACACGCAGACATGTTTTTTTTTATTACGAACTATTTTATTTCAGTTAAGTTTTGACCACATTTTTGACAAAAGTTGAAACATTCTGCAATTATCATTCAGCTTTTTATATATTGATTTTATAGCGCTACGAAGTTGGCCGGGTCAGCTAGCTAGCTATTGTAAAACTCTAGTGTATTGTTTTTTAGACTTCTTTGTTTGTCGGTGTGTTCGAGATTTACGTAAAAACTACTCACCCGATTTTGATACGTTTTTCGCTGATCAATAGTCAATTCCCGGACTCAAAATTTGCAGTACTTTCTTTTTTATTTATTGCTGGAGTACAGCAGACAGGCTGACCAGCCACTCTAGACCAGGGGTGGTAGCCATCCAGACGAGCAAATGCCTTACCACCTGACTGTGGGTTGTTTTGTTTTCCTGCACGGATAAAAATTCTTGGAAGCGGTTTAAAGAGGCTCCATTAAAAAAGCAAATTCTCTGACATAAAATCTGCAATACTTTATCCCAGGAATCCTGCGAGATTTTTCCCGGGAATAATTTAAAGTTGTTAGGACGTATAAATTAGCTTATTCCGTCCAACGCGGTCGAATCCTAGTCTGGTTATAAAATTGAACCAATAACTTTGTCCACTGTAAAACATTTACAATTAAGAAATATAGATACGATAACAATATTTATTAATAACAAGAAGGATTTAAAAAATACAAAACATATAAGAGAAAAATAATACATGAATATATAAATGGTTGGGAATTTTTTATTGATTATATAGTGTTAACATAGTCAAAATATGCCTACGCCTTAATATTTGTTTTTAATTACGTAAGGTGAGTAGACAGGCAGATGGCCCACTTGATGGAAAGCGGTTACCGTCGCCCATGGTCATTTGCAATACCAAAGGGGTTGTCTGTTGTTTGCCCGAAAACTATAAGCAATAATACTCATATGCCATAATGAACTACTTGCCCGAATTGTTTGTTTACCATAAAAGTTATGTGACATACTCTTGTTTGCCCGTACGTAGATTCCATAATGATACGAGAGCCATACGTGTTGTTATCCATTGTATTAATTGCAATAGTACTATTTAACAGGATATTTCAACGCCATATTATATCAATTTCACTGTATAAAATTAACCTAACACCTTCGTTGTTAAAAGCGATTGGCTTTCTAGCAGTTCGCCGGCCGCTACCGCGGTACGCTCGCTTCGCTCGCTCGGCTCGTGCGTTGTTTTTCATGTTCTTTTTTTATTGATGACGCAGGGGGAGTGTCTTTTGTTGGGACACCATCCTCGGGCCTTTTTTTTTTTTTTTACAAGGGGAAATCCATTTGCGGACCCCCCGCCGGGGGAGACTTCGGCGGGGGAGTGTGGGACTCGCCGGCTTAATGGTAACCGGAATACCCACTAAAACCCCTTGGTGCCACCTGACGCCATGTGCCAGGGTCGCGGGATATGCGTGAGCTTTACTTCCGCGACCCCGGCTGGCGTGGGCCCACCCCTGTTGTTGGGCAGGCCTCTTCGTACTCAATAGAGAGGGGCGCGCGCGGGCACCCACGCGCCCCCTCCTCGGCGGCTTTCAGTGCGAGTGGCGGTCTTATGGCCTCCCCTGGCCGCCACCCGCGCCGCGTGTTCACGGCGGCCGGAGGTTGGTGGTTCTCCGGCGCCGGGACCGGTTACTGCGGCGGGAGAGGAGCACGGCTGCTCGCTCTCTCTCCCGCTCCGCCGCCTCTTTTGCGGACATGACGGCCTCGCAAAAGGAGGCGACGGCGTCCCACTCGGTTTGGCCCCCGACCATGGCTTGAACCACGGCCGGGAGCGATAGGTCTTGTCCGATATTTGCGCCGAGGACACGGCGCTCCTCGTCCCAGGCCGGACACTCCTGCAGAGTATGCAGCACCGTGTCCTCGACGCACCATCCTCGGGCCTGGGGGGAAGGCTTTAGCTTAACCTAACCTAACCAGACCTAAACCTATTGATCGTTTAGTTTATAAACCGTTTTTATGATTTTTTTCTAGAAGCCATTTCCATGGAAAATGATGTTATAGCATATGATCATTACGCCATATAATGATTATAACAATTGATGTTATTGAAATTGACTTTATGGGAGACAAAGTTTCTAGCACGTGACTAATATAGTGAACAATGAGTATGACATATAAAATTATGAGAAACAATATTATGTCTGTTGACCAGTATAGCAGATGAAATGAAGGTAGATGAAATTCTGGCAAGTGGGTGTATCCGCACTAAAGGTGCTACAAATGCGCTGCTGCTCTCTTAAGGGAGACTGAAACCTGGTCACTAATTCCGTAACACCACTCAAGGTTGTTGTGGCGACATACTTTAAACCAGGGGTGGTAGCCCGAGCCCCATTATGGAGCTCGAACATGACGAGCATGAAGTCCGTGGCCGGTCATAATGCCCAAAATAGACGGATAATTTCGGTCTTTCAATTTTTATAGAAATTAGAAGCCTTTTCAACTTTAAAAAATAAACTAATGGATTAGTTGTTAAACAAGATCTTACATGTACTTTATAAACTGATTGCCTGGTTATTTTTTATTATTTAATGGTTGTAGCGTTGAAAATCTTCAATAAAACACCTTTACTCTGAATAATGTGTATATTTTAGTAATTTTACGATTTTACAATATAATTTTGTTACTCGTATCGTTGGATTTGCATTCAGTCGTGGATTCGAACATAGACAAATCTTATGTATTATTATATATAAAAAAAACGTGTGTGTTACGGTACATCCGACAGAAGTGATTTAATCTAATCTAAGTTGAACTATTTTATATTGAAATTGTTTAACTCGAGAAAAGCTTAGGTTATTACTTAAATTTTATGTATATTAATATGATAATATAAGGAAAGGATATTTAATTTTATAAATAAAATCTTTTATTGATTATAAAATACATTTTATTCCTAGTTACAATTCTTGAATATTTATATTAGAATTTTGAGTGTGTACATTATTAATATCATTATTTAATCTAATTAGCGAAATAAGGCTAGCACTGTGAGTTGGAATAAGAGAGGAGGAGCCTGCCTACCACTGAAGTATGCGTGAGGAAGCCAGACAGATTGGCGCCGTAACTCGTAACGTAACGGAGCGGTTTACCTCCCCATAAGAAGTTATCACTTCAAAAATCGAATCCAAATATCCAGGCAAAAGTTTTGAACTAAGGGTGGGCAAACGAAACTGTTCTGAATAAACATGAACCAACGATGTACAAACTAATGACATATTATTTGTTTAAATGACCGCATTTGCAGGTATCAACTTCACAGAGCTCAGAGTTCTACCGTCTGGTTGCAGCAACACAAAAGATAATGCAAAGGTGCATAATCGTTGAAGTACTATTAAGAAAAACACTACATTTATAAATCATAAACACAGAGTTTTCACAACAATACGCTAAATCCACAATGAATATATCATCTGTTGAAACTGTAATTCAATTGTTGTTAAAATATGTTTAACACATAAAATTAAATGTTAACTAGTGTGCTTTTGTATTGATAATTTATACACGTCTTTGAAAACCAGTAACCATGGGTTAAATATTGGTTGCATATATGCGAAAAATCTTCACGTGATAGAGTCACATTGGATTCACTATCTTGATTACAGCCCTTAAAGTGTGATACCACGCTCTCGTAGAATATTGGCGTGAAACGATTACCTGACATGGAGCTGATCGTGTTTCGTGCGATGCGTGAGAGATCCGATGGAACACTTATCCCTCCCCGTTTTTTTAGCCAACGGAAAATCCGATTGAGGACCATACGCCTTGACAAGCAAAGAAGCTTGTGGGGATAGTCCGCGACCTGTGTGTGGGATTCGCCAGGTCGGGCTGGCACTGGCAGCAGTTCTGACTGGGCAAGTCAGAACTGCTTGCCATGCTTTTGCCACTCACCAATAAGGGATACCCACTAAAACCTCTAGGTCTTGCGCCTTATGCCAGGGCTACGGGAAAATGGGAGACGGTCCCAACTCCAAGATTCCCTGTCAGGCGGGGCCTCATAGACAAGCCTCATCCACTGCCGGGGAACTTTTATCTAGCTCCGGCGTGGGGCGGTTTGTTATGCGCACCACAAGAGGAGAGGCGAGTGGAACACTCGCGCTCTCACCTCGACGGCATATGCAAGTGAGTGAGAACCTCTATACCCCAAGGGAATCAACAAGGGAATGTGGAATCCCGCCCTCCGGCGTTGGCGCGTCCTCCTTTGGCGGCAGCGGAGCAATGAGTCCGCTCACACTCTTGTTCCGCCTCCTTCTTCGCAAATATGACGTGCTCGCAGAAGAAGGAGACGGCGTGTCATGCAGTGCGGCTCCCGACCATGGTGCGAGCCACGGCCAGGAGCGGCACTTCTCCCTCCCCCTAACTTTCCCAATTCCGTACCATATCCTATCTCATTCCTCTTATCTGAACACTCTATCTCATCCCTAATTCTCTTTATCCTATCTTACGCACACACGGCACATATACATGCACGCACACACACATTTTACAGCGATTCTATAAAGAATATTTTTTTTATTGTATTATGTATTAACATAAGATAAACCGGTAAAATAAAATACAAATATAATAATAACTAGCGGCCCCAGCAGACGTTGTCCTACTCTGAAAAAATATGACCCGATCCCAGCGCCACCTACCGGTTCCAATTGTGGGTTTAAACCATCCGGGGACCCACTCAAACATACAAAAACAAAATCGCTCCCCGTTATTAAGAGGATTCTAGAACCCGATCTCAGCGCCACCTACCGGTTCCAACGGTATAAAAACTATCCTATCTTTCAAGTTGGATCAAACTGGACACGGTGTGCAAATTTGATTAAAATCGGTTGAGTAGTTTACGAGTCCATCGCGGACAAACATCGTGACAGGAGATTTATATATATAATATATTATTTATTGTCAAGTTTCTTGATAGTAGATTTACATATATGACTGTATTTTTTTATGTTTAGTTTATGTATGATGGCTCCTTTTCGTTGATAATTAACATAATATGAATATTCCAAAATAAAAAATAAATATAAAATATTATTACATACATTATATAGAAACTAGTACTTCCCGCGTAACTTTATTTACAACCTCGTAATCAAATGAACAGACTGAATTATCTAATTTTGTTGGTTCATCGAGTTTAAGTGTAGCGTGAACTCTTGAGACAAGATCACGCTATTTTGTCCCTATTCTATGCATATGTTTGCCAACAATAGGCCTGAATCGCACACAGATCAAATGTACAGTTTACGATTTTATAAAAGACATACAGACAAACATTCATTTTTATATATAAGAAGAAAATGATATCTATATTTATGTGCGTACAAAGTCTAAACTTATTCAGAGATTTGATCTAAATTAAAATTCTATCCTTTCTTAATATCATAAAGAAGAAACAAAGAATTCATCTTTACTTTATACGGGAACATAAATGTTCCTATAGGATGAATTAGTACGCAAACACACCAGTTGTTGTGACCTAGAAATGTATTATTACTAATGCCTTTTGTACATCTAAAATAAATGGTGGTTAAATAAAAGCTTGATTTGTTGTTAACCTCGGTGGACTCCCCATCTAGCAGGCGTACTGAACTTGACATTCAACATAGTAAAATAACGTGACCATTCACGTGTCTCGCTCATCATCATATGGTATTTATTACGAGTATGTGCATCTAAAGTTAATTCATACATTCTAAATGAGTGACCTCTGTCAAAAAGAAATGAATTATACCTACCGTAACTGTGGGAAAGTTATGCTTTACTGCACATTGTTGCTATATTTTCATAGTACATGAAATGTATACATAGATTTAAAATCATTGCACACGTGATTTCAACAAGTGGTTCGTATTTTAGTATATTTTTTTTATTTATTTAAATTATTGTCTGTTATCTGAGAGTATATTCATTGTTCGGATGGCTTCAAAACGTGGTAAAAATTACGTATCAGACTAATTCACTCTCAAAAATTAGTAATGGAATATATTAGTAGTATTATATCATTTGCCTTTGAAATATAAATTTACGTTGGTAACAAGGCGCTTTCTTCTTATACTACTATTTACAATCTTTTAAATCATTATATATAGTGTGATTGTGATTGACCTCTTTTTTACAAGCTTTTATTGTATGTAAGTTCGGGTGGAATCTTACAAGTTAAATTAAACCAACTTCCCGGTTTCCGATTGCGCTGAAATTTTGCCCGCGTATTTTGCATATCGCGTGACAATGCAATAGTATGGCGCTGATCTGATCATGGAGTGGGAAGATGGCCATAGGAACTCCTGTACTAATCAAGATAGACCTGTCGTGTTTGGGCTCGTTTTACTTGTCTTGGCTAACACTCTGCTACTGCATGATATGCAGGATCTCAAAAGCTAGTATTTAAAAAAACTTGAGATCAGCAAATAGGCAGGCGACCCTAATGGGAACCGGTTACCATCGCCTATGGTCATTCGTAGCATCAAGCGTGCCACCAATGCGCTGCTCCTCTCTTAAGGGAGATTGGAACCTTGTCACTAATAACTGCCCTACCACAACTCAAGGTTGTTATGGCAGCGTACTCTAGACCAGAGTTGGTATCCATCCAGACCTTACCACTTGTGGGTTGTTTTGTCGCTTCTTGTATTTTTTTCTATTTTTGCCAGGTGCATGATTTCAAGCCTTCTAGTCCAGTTTCACAGGATAGTTGATCAAGGCATTTGCTACGATAAAGTCATTTTATTATAAAAATATTTTAATATTTTAACAGTTGGCGTGCTATTTTAGTTGATTTTTGTTCCGACGTTACCGCCAATTTTCAGTCTTTTTTATTTCCTGAAGCAGGTAAGCTCCGTGTTAATAGGTACCTTCTAGGTAAGCGTGCTTCATCTTAGACCATACCTACGCTAAACATCTAGCGAGATAATGGTCAAAATTAAACGATAATAAAAGGTGAACAGGCAGACGGCGATGGTGCCCACTTTCTATCAGGTAGACTACCCGATAGATATTATCACCTTCCCCTGTGGACGTCTGCAACGGCAGTAGATAGTCTGCCTCGAAAATTATTTATAACGCTCTTATTAGGCTACGTAATGTGTATGATATAGAGGGTAGACTTCGACGGGATGTTCTCTCTAGGTCGCCATTGTACCCAGAGTACAGGTTCTGTAGGAGCCTTCTGCAGTTAGGAATGGTAGAAGAAAATGAGGAGATATATACCGTCGATGAAGATTGTTCACCAAAATAATACATACATATTAATAATAAAAAATAAAAGTAACATCAGCACAATGTGGACAGTTGACAGCAAAGTTAAGAAGAATAGCACAATAAACACTGTATTATAAATAAAGGTAATGGTTTTTGTCTTTTTTTTTTAAATGGCATGTGGTTTAACTTTTGTGACATCTACCGGCAAAGTACAAAAAATGTGTAGTACGCCTGTAACATTGTTACTCTTTATTTCTGTCAATAAAGCTATTGATTAGCGGCTGTTTGTTGAGTCTATGATTTAGACAAAAAAGAAGGTGCTGAGAAGATAAAGGTGTTATCTTAGTTCTATCTATATATACACATGTGTGTATATCTTATATATATAAATCTCGTGTCACGATGTTTGTCCGCGATGGACTCCTGAACTACTCAACCGATTTTAATCAAATTTGCACACCGTGTTCAGTTTGATCCAACTTGAAAGATAGGATAGTTTTTATACCGTTGGAACCGGTAGGTGGCGCTGAGATCGGGTTCTAGAATCCTCTTAACAACGGGGAGCGATTTTGTTTTTGTGTGTTTGAGTGGGTCCCCGGATGGTTTAAATCCACAATTGGAACCGGTAGGTGGCGCTGGGATCGGGTCATAGATTTTTATTTTTTCAGAGCAGGACAACGTCTGCTGGGGCCGCTAGTACATATGTATATTTTTTTGTTTTTGTACTTGTATATGATAAGTTCATTTATCATTCATCATTATTTATTAACCGTCCAGCGTAGGTATTAAAAATCTGTCAATCCCTTTCAAGGTTTGCCTGGAAGAGATCGCTTCGTAGCGATACGGCCGCCCGTCGTACCATCATTTTCGGCCTATATTTATTTATGCTCGTCTCCAGTGGAATTTATTTTGAATAAAAACTTTTGAATTTGAATTATAAACAGACGAAAACCAGACCACTGCCCCATATTCTGCACGACTTTCTGCAACATGTAATTTTTATTGGCTTTGATATAGAAGCGATGAATTATTACAATATACAAATATAATGAGACATAGGCCTTAGAGAGGATTGCTGGCACTAGTCAAGCTGGTAGCATCAACATTATTTATCTACATTACGATGTTTTAAACAGGAAATACAACCAACTATAAATAATAATACACATGTTTAATAAGATGTTGTTTGTATAGTGGATAACTTCCTGATAATTTAAATTTGTTTTAGATATTCACAAATATCAATATTTAGTGTTCTGTAGACATTTTGTCATAATGAGGACTCTTTTAAATATATATATCTGTGTCTAACGGTCCGTCTTGATGTGCCACCGCCATTAACATCGAAAGCTTGGCAAAAGGAAGCCTCCTTGCCTGTTCCCCGTTGTGGTAGCCAAAGATGATCTATCTCCACTGGTACAATCTTGATCACCACTTTTTCGCTTCATCAATATTAATATCTTTACATATACAACATGTATCAATTTGTTCATTACAAGTTGGTCGTGGTGTACCGGCACTGATCCCACTGGTCACATAGCTGCGACATGACATACCTACTTACTGTTGATTCGGCTTTCATTCCTAATGCCATGCTACATGCTACATACCCAAAGCACCTCAACATTCCTTTATTGTATTTTATTAATTCAGGCATTATATGTTACCTGAATATAGTATGGACGGAGAATATAACACTAGTCTCCAGAAGTTCCTTAAGTTTAGTTCTTAGTTCTTTTTTCTTCTGTGATGGTGATCTTAATGCTTGGCCCTAACGGAAGACCAGCGTTGTTTGTTATCCACCAGCATTTGCTGAGTTAGGGCCTGTATGGAACTACTACTTATGGCTTTTGTTAAAATGTTTACGTATAATTTCCATTTTAAATAACTCTAATTAAACATAATTTTCATTCTTTCTTTTTCTTCTTTCTGAATTGAATTCGTTTTAAATTTTTATACATTTCAGACATACAATAGATGTCTCTATACAATAAAAAAACGAGGTGGCAACCATTCCCCATAGATATATGTAACTCAACGAAGAAAAAATAATTTCAATTCGCATAAGTTTCTTCAGGTTGTTGCGAAAAACATAACAACGATTTTTTGTGAAATCTTTTTCTCCTGTAACTTTTGTACTTGTAAATTTAAAAAATATTTTCAAGCAAATTTGGTATCTATTGTTTAGTATGTGTAAAGGTGGGTATTTTGGTTTAAACGGTTTTTAGTTGAGTAAATAAATGACAAAAATAATAAGACACTCGTCATCTACACGGAACCCATCATCACTCTTGTAAACTAACCTGCTGAACGCACTTTACTGATATTTTTTACAGATATTACGAGTATATAAAGTTCATGTTATGTAAACAGCATTCTGTAAGTTTTTGTTATGAATAAAACGTGGTGTTATTGTATCTATCACCTTTTTATATCTTATTTTATCACATTAGACATATATTTATAGCATTATGAACTTCTACGGTTTTGGTTGTGTATACTTATACATTTACAGATTCTAAATGTTAACAGTCCGATTTAAATTATATTACCGCTTTATGACAGATAGGTAGGCAAAATAATCTATACTTGTAATAAATTTGTAGAAGTCGAATTTCTGTACAATTAAAAAAAATTCTAAAAACCGAGTCAGGGGGATGTAAGAAGTGAAATAGAAGTAATTTGGATTTTTTTTGAATTTTTTGTTTCTCTGTTTGTCTGTGTTTCTCCGAAACGACTTGACCGATTTACATGAAATCTTGTATGGTGATAGCTTATATCCCTGGTCAATATATAGGATACTTTTGATCCCGAAAAATTAAATAGTTCCCGTAGGATAATTAAAAAGCTCTAATTACTCAAACAGCTTATAACAGACTAAAAGTAATTTCTCTGCAAGGTAAAATAATAGAAGCGGATAATTTGACAGGGTGTGGTGTCAGTAAGAGAGTTTTATCTTATATATATAATATGTGAAGCAGATAAGTTTGTTTCTTTGCTTGAACGCGTCAATCTCAGGAACTACTGATCTGATTTGAAATTTCTTCAATGTTAGATAGTCCATTTACTGAGGAAGGTTACAGGCTAATAACCATCACGCCAAGAGCAATAGGAGCAGAGCACCAATGAAGAATGTTTCAAAATCGCGGGTGTTTTTTACCTTCTTTTCCACGCGAACGAAGTGGCGGGCAGAAGCTAATCTTATATATAAAAACGAATCGCAAAATGTGTTGGTAAGCGCATAACTTTTATTTTTATAGCTGGAGTACAGCAAACAGGCTGACGACCCACCTGGTGGAAAGCGGTTAGCGTCGCCTATGGACGTATGCAACATTACATATATCAACAACGCGCTGCCGGCCTCAAAGAAATTTTATGACACCCTTTTTGAAAAACTCCATATCGTCGCGCTGTGGGAAAACCTCGGCCGGGAGCTCATTCCAAATCCCCACGGTACGTAAGAGAAACGTTCTACAGAACCGTTGCGTACATGAGTGAAGTGGCTCGAGGATTTGGGGGTGAACTCCCAACCGATGGCGAGCGGTGCGATGGTAGAAAGAGGACGAAGGCACCATTCTAAACAGTTCTTCGGAGCACTCCCCGTTATACAGTCGGTAGAATACGCAGATAGAAGCAAAGTCTCTCCTAAGGCCAAGCGTATCTAAGCCGTCTGTGAGTATGAGATCATCACAACGCGAACGGCTCGACGTTGAATACAGTCCAGGGGATTAAGTTGGTAGGCAGGTGCTCCAGCCCAAAGGTGTGAGCAGTACTACATATGCGGCCTCACCTGGGCTTTTAAAGCACAAGGCGTTGCCGCGGTGTGAAGTACTGCTTGGACCGGTTTAGCACTCCCAACTTCTTGGAGGCAAGTTTTGCCTTGCCTTCAAGATGGCTCCTGAACTGTACATCGTTCGCGATGTCAACACCGAGAATCCCAATACTTTGGAGGTGTTAAGGGCAGTTCCTTGGAACTGAAGCGCTTGCTTAAATACAGTTTTTTTGGCAGGGAATACGCAGACCTGTGTCTTCTTGAGGTTGAAATGGACAAGGTTCTGTCTCCCCCATTCTGAGACTCTCTCCAAAAAATGCTCTACTTCAGACACAAGTCTAACCCGACTTTCCTCCACAAATGATCTAGGGACGTTTGCACGACCAGAGTACTGCGCATCGCCAGTGCTGTCATCCGCATAGCAATGAATGTTGCGAATAGACAACATATCATTGATATGCAAGATAAACAACGTTAGCGATAGCATACAACCCTGGGGCACACCAGCGTTGATGGGCTTGTTACTAGAGCAGCAACCGTCGACAACGACTTGAATGCTGCGCCCATCAAGAAGGCTGGATAGCCAGGTGAAAGAAGAAAGAAAGAAAGAAAAGACGTTTATTTAGTAAACACACAACGAGACAGATATGGAATGAATTACACGGTACGGTGATAAGAATTAGATAGTCTCGCGATGGTACTAAATAGGTGCAGTTCAGCATGTGCCAGGCAACCGCGGATGCCTAACGCTGGTTTTCAACTGCACCCTAGGACGAACGGATGTTGCACTGTTATTTATATATATATATATATATATATATATATATATATATATATAAATTTATATATATATATACATATAGTGTGAATAATAATAAAATAAACTCATATAATTCAAACAAATATTCGGGGGATACCGATAAAATAAATATTCATTATATATGATACACATGATATATATTACATATTTATAAACAGAAATAGTATTGTTAGAGGCAGAAGAAAAAATATTATATTGTATAAGAAAGATTTATATTGACATTTTCTAGCTTCCGTTGCTCATCTAAGAGGTAATTCTTCAAGTTCTTACCAAAAGGAAAAGTCGAGTGATTTAATTGCCTTAATAGTGGTGGTATATTGTTACATATCTTAGATGCAGCATAACGGAAGCTACCTCTAAAGCATGTCAATTTATGTAATTGGAACGCTAGTTGACGGGAGCATTGTCTACCTTTGACTGTGGAGGTGCAAAGTCCCTCAGGTATCCCATACGATGGCAGTTTCGATAGAAGAGCTCTGTGCCAGACCCAGTTGAAGGCCTTAGCAATATCTAGGCTGACTGCCAGTGCTTCCCCTTTGCTCTCAATGGCTTCAGCCCAACGTTGGGTTAGGTAAACCAAGAGATCCCCAGCTAAACGACCGTGGCGGAAGCCGTATTGCCGATCATTTAGTAACTGGGAATCTTCCAGGTAACCCAGAAGCTGCGCGTTGATAATACGCTCCATCACCTTTGAGAGCAAAGAGGTTATTGCTATAGGAAAAAGAAAAATATATATATATATATATATTATTCTTTTAGGAATTCATAAAATATGGCGGTACGAAGTTCGCCGGGTCAGCTAGTTATTAATAAAATAGACCAGGGGAGATGAAATTTGAAACAAAATGAAATTTAGTAGCATGACACCCATTGGAAAAGGAAGAGAATATAACAAAAATGAAAGGGAAAATAATTTACGGGCGATCTGAGGTCGGGAAGTGGAAACTCTTTAATAAAGATAAAAAATTCTTCAGGGGACAGCTGTAGATTAAACTGGATGAGTAATTCCGCTTCCTCAGCATGCTGCACGCACGATCGAGTTATCCCCAAAAGCGGGACTGAGCCTGTCGTACGCGGGACATTAAATTTTGATTTATAAATCAGGACGTCCCGCCAAAATCGGGACGTTTGGCAACGCTGATATTTACATATATACATTAGTTTATGTATTTATGTATTGTTTTTATTTATGTATGTATTGTTATGTATTGTTCATGTATTTATGTATACATAAACTAGTGTATATATGACTAAAAAACTAAATATATATATATTTATATATATGTTTAGTTTTTTAGTCAGTTTATATACATATATACCTAGTCTGCCATAAATATTGTGACAAAGATTTTTTTTTTCTATTTCAAATAACATTTATAAGTTTTACACTGTGTTAGTTTAATTTAATACATAAATATAAAACTATCTAAAATATAAAAAGCTTATACGAAATGGTCTCCATTGGCTGCAAAACAGTCCTTTAAACGTTGAGGCCAATTATCAATAGAAGCACGTACTCTTTCCATGGGAAAATTCTTCACTGCCTGTTTTGTTTTAGGGACACCAAATTATCATGGCGTTTACAGGGGAACGGACAGTATACCCGCCACGCTTGTCCAAGGTGGCTTAGCAGGTTTGGTACACCGTTTATCTCGTTGTGCAGATTTCACTACGTTGTTTTCCTTCACCATTTTTACCACGTGGTTATTGTAGCAATATGCATATTATTAGCTCTGCAAACTGCCTAAGTGGTGCATGCGTTCAGGCCAGGCTTCGAATCCATTACACTACCACGTTTTATAAATAAATATGATTTGCAGATATGATATTGCATAAACAAATTGCTACAATGTGAATATGTTTATAACAAAGTATCAGCCTATCTTGTTAGTAATGTAAGGAAGAAGGATAATCTAAAACTGATATAAAATCAATAAATATACACGAGCAAAGGGAATAATAATGAGCATTAATATTCTGCTACGCCACATGCTGTGTAAGGCATGTAAAGTTGATTTTTTAATTTACAATATACTAAACTAGCACTCACCGCGGGTTCCTATACCATACCGACAGTTTATTTGCCTCTTTGGTTGTATCAAGTTGTACGGTAAACGTAGCGTGGGACGCTCGTCAGCTCGGTGGAATGACGTCCTGCGCAAGGTCGCCGGCAATGGTTGGATGAGGAAGATGGGAGACCGGGATATGTAGCATGTACTTGTGGAGGTCGTCTAGCACTGAACAGAGATTGGCTGAAGAAAATTTTCCATGCCAATCTGTTGTGTCCATTGTGATCGTTTATTTTTACCCTAATTAACATAAATATAATAGCTTCTCACCCGCGACTTCGTTCGCGTGGATTTTTTTCATAAAAACTATCCTATGTTACTTCTAATACCTCCAAGAATATGTGTACAAAGTTTCATGATGATCGGTTGAGTAGTTTTCGCGTGAAAGCTTAACAAACAAATATTCACATTTATAATATTAGTTAGGATTTGTGTAGTGATTTAAAACATTATTTATTCTTTAGTTTTTATGGATTAATATATATATGCTAAAAAGTTTGTTTAATTGCTTGAACGCGCTAATCTCGGAAACTACTGGTCTGATCCGAAAAATTCGTTCAGTGCTAGATAACCCATTTATCGAGGAAGGCTATAGCTCATCACGCTAACACCAATAGGAGCGGAGCACCAATGAAGAATGTTTCAAAATAAGGGAGTTTTTGTAACTTATTTTTTTTAAATTATTCCACGAGGACGAAGTCGCGGGTAAAAACTATGTTTTAATAAATTTGCAATGATATATTATTTATGGTTGTTTTATTCATTAATAAGTCTCTTTTATAGAAAAATAAATATAGCTTTTCTCTCCAACTCTTCCCTTATACAGCTTTTTTATAATAGCGTTGTTGCGAAAAATGATCTAGCACGAGTGTAAAAATTAAAATCTTACCAGCAATGATGCACTCATAGTTTTGCTATTACTTGTTAACACGTTCATAGCGCCAGTGATTTATGTGTTCTTTCCATTCCTGAAATACGAGGCGTTCTATACCTTGTACTCAAACTACAATTGTGGCGACATAAGGCCTATCGAGCCCCGTAATGTTTTAAAAAAAAATCTTTCTTTTTGCTTTTATATATTATAGACTAGATTTTTATTTTATGTTGCGCGGTACTAGGTCAAATTAATCCCGTATTAAGGTAGGTGTTGGCGATGTAGTGGACTGTGAGTGCTTGCTGGTTCTGGTCGCTGGTTCGGGTGCCAGAAGGATGCCGAAATAAAACGATGAAATATTTGTTACGGGCGGCTTCCAACGGTTGGCGTGGTCGGCGGGAGGGAGCTTCTTTCTTGTTGTTGCTTAGCGCGAACTGCTGCTTGTCACGAACTACGCTCGGGCCTCGCAAGGCGCCCCATATTTATACAATGCCGCCTCCGCCGACCCCCCGCTTCGTTATAACACCTCCTTTGGTTTATTTGTTTAATTGCACTTTACATAAGCCTTATTTTACCTTATCGCTATTACAATATTTACAACATTATAGATCCTAGCCTACCCTGTGGGTTCTTACATTCATATGACCCATAGTTTCGAAACGCGGGACATTCTTACGGGCACATTCCTCGCCCCCGCTTCATGAGTATAAATATAAAGCGTCGAGCGTGCGAGCAATTACCTCAATGCATAACCATGCGCTGTTGCGCGCGGACCTCTGTCTGCACTAACATTATGGCCTACTCGCTATGGAGTAGGCAGTAGTGCAGGCATACCTCACGGATCTGGGGCTCCGGTTGCGTTCTGCTTTCCCGAAGCCCCGTTTCCGCTACCCCTTTGGGTCCCGGGCTCCAGGCGGCGTTCTGCACGCCTGGAACCCGGTTGCCTTATTTACTTCGAGTCCCGGGCTACAGGCGGCGTTCTGCACGCCCATAGCCCGGTCTCATTTACCAGGATCTATTTGGGTCGTTAATGAAACGCAAAACATTAAACATTTATTTTTCAGCAAGCTTAAGGCTATTATGACAATACTTATTTATACTATAATATCACGCTCTAAAACTAATTAATTAAATTAAGTTTAAACAAAATAAACAATATACGGTTATATGAAATACTAGAGTTTACCCCGCGGCTGCGCCGCGGGTTAACCTCTAGTGCGTGTCTCTTGTTTATAGAGCAAGTGCTAAAGCTTATATTATATTACATTTTTTATGTATTTGCCCACGAAAGATTCACTTCATTTTATATCGCTAATTATACCATCCCCCGTCTATCTGTCAACAAAATAAATTACAAAACTTGACCAAAAAGGCCAAAATGGTCTAAATGACCAAAAGACCACAGTGACCGACATGGCCAAAATGACGGAGTAGGCAAAAACGACCAAAATGGCCAAAATAATCAAAATGACCAAAGAGGCCAAACTGACCGACATTGCCAAAATGACCGAAAAGGCAACAGTGACCAAATAGGCCAAAATGACCAAAAAGGCCAAAATGACCAAAAAGGCCAAAATGACCGAATAGGCCAAAATGACAATATGCAAAATGACCAATTAGGCCAAAATGACCAATTAGGCCAAAATGACCAATTAGGCCAAAATGACCAAAAAGGCCAAAATGACCAAATAGGCCAAAATGACCAAATAGGCCAAAATGGTCAAATAGGCCAAAATGACCAATTAGGCCAAAATGACCAAATAGGCCAAAATGACCAAATAGGCCAAAATGGCCAAAATGACCAAATAGGCCAAAATGACCAAATAGGCCAAAATTACCAAAAAGGCCAAAATGAAAATTATCCCTTGTCCATCCTCAGTATTTAATTTACATACGTACCGAATTTCAGCCAAATCGGTCCAGTAGTTTTTCCGTAAAAGCATAACAAACAAACAGACAAATATGATTTTATCCCGGAAACTATCCCATTTTTCGGGATAAAAAGTATCCTATGTTCATCCTCGGTATCGAAAATATATATATATTGAGTTTCAGCCAAATCGGTCCAGTAGTTTTTACGTGAAAACGGAACAGACAGACAGACAGACAGAGTTACTTTCGCATTTATAAAATTAATAGGGATAGGGATTATAAGGAAAGACTATTTACGTCTCTGTCCGACCGTCTCTTTCTTACGTTTAACGGTCGTATATATGTTATCTACGAGGCTTAGCAAATTACACCTATGCTCTTATCACCTGTGTAGACGGGTCGGCGAGTTTCTATGATACAATTCCGTCGTCAACAGTAGGTATTCCATGGAACTCTGGTTTATTGCACACATTGTGACGTATATATATTAGTTTTCTAACTAAACTAAACCAAATTGAAGTTACGCACCACAGAGTGAGTGTCTATGTTTTTCTTAGGCCCGTAATTTCAAATTCGTTAGAGGCGACTTAAGACCCATTTCGTTGTGAACGTGGTAAAGATCCGATTTTATCCGTGCATGAATGGAGAAAGAATACAATTTCCTGCGGCCGGGCGGCCTGTCATAAGAAGCGATAAAACAACCCACAGCCAGGTGGTAGGGCATTTGCCCGACTGGATGGCTACCACCCCTGGTATAATGTCGCCATAACAACCTTGAGTTGTGTTCCGGCATTAGTGACCAGGTTCCAGTCTCCCTTAAGAGAGCTGCAGCGCATTTGTAGCACCTTTGGTGTTACAAATGTCCATAGGCGATGGTAACCGCTTTCCATCAAGTGGGCCGTCTGCCTGTCTGCTGTACTCCTGCAATAAAAAAAAGACTGGTAATAACGTATGATAACTTGTATAAAGGAATTTTTGAGTTCTCTTTGGATACGAAATGGAAGTTCAATGCCACTAGGAGCTCATCTCAAAGCCGGTCAAAGGCGCTACGGGTGGCACAAAATATGTTTCGTCTATAAAAACAACTGGTAATTGCGAATATAGTTCCACTCGCATACTCATTGCTGTTTGTTGCCATGAGCGGATTTATTGGCTATTGTATTATCGTACAAAAGCGTTGTAATAATGCAAAATGGATGAATTATCTAGTGAATCGGGCGTGCTTTGCTTTAATAAGGGAGAAATTGGATTCACTTGGTAATAACAAAATTATATAGGCAAGATATTAATGAAAGACAAAAGGCCAGGTGGTATGGTATGGTTACCTTCATATACCCTATACAGGCGCGATGTGAAAGCCCGGAGAAGGCAAATTGATGTGGAAGAAGAAGCAAGGGGAAACTTACCTCGCCGCACTGCATTCGTCCCCCGGGGTTCACACACTTGACTAGGATATGATTAATGGAAGTTACAGTTACTTAATTAAATTATAAGGTTTTCTCTGTGTCGTGTTCCAACTAAGTATATTATTTCACTATATATTGCCAAGGCAGAACTGACATGATGTGTCCCTTATTTGCACATTCTTTATTAGAAAGTTTATTTTTGTCTTGATGGCGACGATGGGGGAAATTAAAAAGGATGTGTTTTCCTCGGCGCAACCACCCTCCATATAAGCGATATATTTTTCTATATTCTATTATTTTTTTTTAATTATTATTGTTTATGGAAGAAAAATATTATTATAGTGAATTTAAGCTAAAGTAAAAACTAAAATGAACTAAGTTATAAAATATAAGCGATTATAGACTGTGTAACTGTGTTCTTTTTTCCGACTTTCATAATAGTCGATAGTATGTTGATCGATAGCAGATTGTTAATGTAGTTTGTTCAATTTGAAAACCTGCCCGTGAAACTTCAAGTTAAAATTTTATTGAGAGTCATTTATCCATCTGTTCGTTGAAGTTTCACTTATAACATGTGTCCCGGCACACAGTTTTATTGAATGGCCTCTATTTTGGAGCGAACAAAAATAATTGAAATCGGTAAGGCCATTTTTGATAGTTAGTTAAGTGATAGTCTTGTTGTCATGTTACTTCATGTGTTATAATGTCCAAAAAAGGCCATCGACAATAACGCCACACGAATTTCATGTTTTTTTATCCATTCATGTCACAGTTGGTCATATTCCTGAGACTCCTTCCACTTTAGTATGACATTACATATTTTGCAATTTTACATCAAGAAGTTATTAAATTAAAACATGAGTTCCATAATTAGCTTTAATACATTAGACTTTGAAATGTGACTACGAAATTCAGGACCCCTCCCCCCACCCCTTGTCACACAATGTCACACTTCATTGAGCCCCTACCCTTAACGGATAACGTAATATATGGACACCTAATCTTCTATAGAAGCTTGCTTACCAAGATAAGTTTTAGCGAAACTAATTTTATATTCCTGTGAGGCGCTCTGATCACAGTTACTGGAGCCCCTACCCCCCATTAACGGATAACGTAATATATGGACGTCCAATCTTCTATAGAAGCTTGCTTACCAAGATGAGTTTTAGCGAAACTACTTTTATATTCCTGTGAGGCACTCTGATCACAGTTACTAAAAGGCGGTCGAAATTAGAGCATATTAAAAATCAAATGAAATACCATAAAAAATGTATTTTTGCTATGTGTCTAGTACACATAGCAAAAATACATTTTTTATGGTATAGAAAAATGCATATCTCATATAAAGAGCAGTTTAGTAATGCTATTTGCCCCCGGAATTCATTTTATATCGCAAACTATCCAATCATAAGGCATAAGAAGTACTTGGTTCCATCTTCGGTATTAAAACTAAATCTAAGGAAGATTACGGCAAAACCGACCTAGTAATTCTAGTAGTTTTTCCATGAAAGCTTAACAGCAAACAGACAGATCGAGGTGCTATCGTATTTATTTATAGATTATTTTTTTTACATCTATAAACTTGAGAAATAAATCTGTAAAGATACAACTAACACATATCCCAGCCCGACTTTTATTACCTTTTGTTTTATTTTTTAATTTCATGGGTTCAGCAGACAGGCGGTCGGCCCACTTGATGGAATGCGTTTGCCATCGCCTATGGACATTTGTAACACCAAAGCTGCTAGTAATGCGCTGATGCTGTCTTAAGGGAGTCTGGAACCTGGTCACTAATGCCGGCCGGAACACAACTCAAATTTGTTATGGTGACATACTTTAGACCATAGTCGCGCTAATGCCTCATCACCTGACTGTGGGCTGGTTTTTCGCCTCTTATGACAGGCCGCCCGCCCGCAGGAAATTATATTCTTTCTCCGTTCCTGCACGGATATTACTAAATTACTTAGTTTTAATATGATAGACGAATATAGCGAAAATTATGGCCCTGCAGTCCTGTTCTATTGGCGCAAATCACTAAACAAACATGTCGTCATGGCACCGCGAAAGATGTTCCTCTGGCATATTAGTCATGAAGAAAAATAAATAATAGATAGTATAAAGCCGGCATAAATGAATAAATTAAGCCTCGTATTCATGGTAAACATTTGTTTAGCAACATAAGCATGTTGCCGAGTTACTGTCAACATATTGCAGGCAACACTTGTGATGCGGAGTTGATCACGCCATGTTGACAGAGTTGACGCCCGGCGAGCGAAAACATCAGTTTATCAACAAATGTTGACATGTGTGGACGTGTTTGCAATTGTTTATAAACATGGCGGTAATGTGGAGCAACGATTATGCAATTAATAGAATTATTTCAATCGAAAGTGTTACTATGGGCGTATTAAGCATTATATATCAGATACAGAGAACACAACAACACTACTTCCTCGGGCAACATTATAACGCAGACTGGCGTGTGTTGTGTGGATAACTCATATTGTTTTAAACAAAATTTCCAGCAGTATTCTCGCTGTTCATCAACAACGTTGATCAACTGTTGCAAAACAAATGTTTCCCATGAATTCGAGGCTGTGTACGAAATGTATAATTTATTGGTTGCACAACTAGATGGCGCTCAGGTATTTCACATCGCGGTATGGTGTCAGTATCATAAAGTACAGACTATTTTAGTGTTTTCAATTGTATGTGTGATTCTCATGTGATTGCCATAAGATAAAATACTCATAATTCATAATTTTTGATAATGGATGACCAGTTTTATTTTAAGTTGGGAATCCATATAAATTTACCAATATAATATTATATTTAATTATTAATAAATTCAGCAATAAAGCATAGAATAAGAAGGGAGCAAAGGTCATTCTCATATAAGATATTTTAGATGTGCAACTCTTATTTAAACTATTTAATTAAATGATTCCCGATTTATTTATTAGATGCCCTTAGACACCTTTTACACTCCGGTGTCTGCCTTTAGGTCGAACCGTTCTTGGTACCAACTCAGGATACACTTAAGATACTTTTTATCTCGATAAATAATGTCTCGTTGTATTACTTCAATTCAGGTTGGCTTTGATTTCCTCTATGTTTTGAACAGAAGGTCTTTACAATATATGGACTTACTTTCTTTTTTATTATTATATGAAATAAAACCTAGTTGAGTTTTTATTTAAGTAGCATAGAGCTACTGTCTAGGGTTTGTATGAAGTACTTAAATAAAAAAAAAATAGTAAACTTATTTTATATACCTTTTTGAATGATTCCAAATTTCATTTTTTTAAATATTTATCTTTTCTATATAATTTATAGAAAAAAGCATACTAATAGTGAAAGAACTTTCGAATTAAAGATAAAATTGCCTGTAAAATATTGGTGTTTCGAAAATTTTGGGACACCTAAAATGATACCACCCTAGGCCTTGTCGTCGCAGGCCTTTACGTAAATCCAGCACTGGTGCTGAAGTATAACTTTTTTTTTTAATAAGTCTATTTCATACAGCATTAAATTTTTGTTATGAAAAGTCCATTTTTCATTATTGAACGATTTGATCCAAGATATTTTAAATAATCAAACTCCTCTCGTCGAACATCAGGAGGTTGAAGAACGACGGGATACGCCATCTATATGGACGCCTTTTACTGGGCATCTTGTTTTTGAAATGAATTATTGATAATTCTCAAAAGGGACCCTAGATGGTGTTGTAAATTAGAAAATAAAAGTATTTTTTTTATATAATAATAAAAAAAATAACGTGTTCAATTACACTGGAGCTTATCCTTGTGCGGATTTTTAAACGATTTCAAAAAAGAGTATGTTGGTTCTCAATCCGCCTGCATGTTATTTTTTTATGTTTGTTACGCGATTTCCGCGTCCATTAAGTACCAATTTTAAATGTTTTTTTTTTTATTCGAAAGAGTATGCTTCCGAGGTGGTTCCGTTGTCACCAAGCCCGATGGGTGTGGTGCGTGCCAGTAGTACTATCTCAACAGGCTTTTTATATATTATTTCTAAAGCTATGCAAGTATTCACTAAACAAAGTAGATTATTAAAAAAAACCAACATCAAATATGAAAAGTATATTTAATTATTTTTAACATCTTGAAGCCAGGTCAAATAAAATAAAAATTACTATATTTTGCAAATTTGCGACAAGCGACAAGTGCGATACGAGAGAGTTGGAAGAAGATTTAAGTAGTTTGCCAGGTGGTATTTGCTTGACTGGAAGGCGACCACCCCTGGTTTAGAGAATGCCGCCGTAACAACTTTGTGTTGTGTTCCGGCATTAGTGACCGGGTTCCAGTCGCCCTTAAGAGAGTAGCAGCGCATTTGTAGCACCTTTGGTGATGGAAATGTCCATAGGCGATAGTACCACGTTTGAGCCATTACATTTGACCCGTACAAAATACATTTGTACTGATAAGACTCAAAATTTAAAAACCTAAGACTTCAGAATTTTTTTATCGCGCTACTACTGTCTTCAAATGTAAGAGGGAGGATGGAAGGAGGCTTATGCTACAACAGTGCTATAACACCTGTTCCGATACTCATATGACAAGTCATAGTACGACTACTAATAATTAATTTAGTTGACCTAAACCGATCACATCCGATTCTAAACGGACATTTCCGAGTTAGAAGTTTTGAGCGGGACAAATGAGGATATGACACTTACTGCCTCACCTGCCTAATGGCTTAATGGCTTCAAATGTACTGCCGTGGTCCAAACTGTATCTCCTCGCCTTATTTCTTCTTCTTCAGCCAATCTTAGTCCACTGATGGACGTAGACCTCCCCAAGTACAGGCCACATATCCCCGTCTCTCGTTTTCCTCATCCAGACCCTGCCAGCGATCTTGCACAAGTCGTCAGTCCACCGGGCTGGCGACCGTCTTTCGCTACGTATGCCGAGACGTGGTCTCCACTCCAGGACGGCCATCGGCCGTCGACTGACTGGCCCACTGTTACTTCAACTAACTAATTTTGCGAGCTATATCGGTTACCTTCTTTCTCTTAAGCATGTCCTCATGTTTGTTTTTATCCATATGAGAAAGACCTAACATAGTTCGCTTGATAGCCCGCTGAGCGACTTTGAATTTGTGGACCAGCCCCAATGTCAGTATCCACGTCTCAGCACCGTACGTCATGATGGGTAGAATCCACTGCTTGAAGATTTGGTCTTCAAGCATTGCGGAATTGTCGACGCCTCACTTGAAGTGGTACATTGTGCTGGTTCAGTACAAAATGTCATGCTACTCTTACAAATTCGTCTTATAATGATGTCCTACCCAACACCTACCTAACAGAAAGTTACAAACTGACGGTCGGTTAATATGTACTGTAAGGCCGGAAAATACCCAATGAAGGTAGGTGGAGCACTGTAACTGGCCTTAGTGTTGCAGATATACACGGTCAACGGTAACCACCTACTGCCAAGTGGACAATTTACCAGTTTACTTATAAGCAAACATAAAAAAGGCGACGTTGGCAACATTCCGTGCCCGCATCCGTGACATAGCACATAAACTACAGGAGAGTTGCTCACGCTGGTGCGGCCACGTTTTACGGAAACCGGTTGGTTACTTGGGGAATACATGTCTAGCCATGCCGTCTCAACCAGGTCACAAGATGCGCCCAAGAAATGCTGGCTTGACGTCGTGATGGATGACATGCGTACCTATGGTCTTAATACAAGGGATACCAAAGATAGCTCGCAGTGGAGAAGTTTAAAGTAGGAAAGCGGACCCTGGACGTCGGGATTTAACACTCGAACAATGATGATGATTGGGACATTGGCAATATAAATATCAAACAACATCTAGAACATTTCCCATCATACATTTATTTAAATCGTCAAAAGAATGAATTTATAACAGATTCCTATGTCCTTATACATTGTAAATCTTATTATTGCTTACTAAATTTAGACATTATTTTCATTTACATAAAATCGTATTTTATAAACTTCGGGTACGAAGAGTTAGTAAGACACAGAAATATTCTTATTCCTTAATCCGTCTGGGATATTATTCATGTTAGTGACTATGACTGTGAGATAATTATTATTTATAGCGTTAACAATAACGTCGCTACATTAGTGTATATACACAGACGTCACCGGCAAATGTTGAACGTCATTAAAAAATAATAACAATGTCTATACTACATCTGCGTGACACAGTCACTAACATTATGCCAGACAAAGCAGGAACATTAGGTAATTCGTGGAAATATTAAGACTTATTTATCTATGTAGAATTTGTAAGATGAATTTGCAACATAATTATGCAACATATCAAATGAACGAGTGAATGGCTAGCATCAATCTTTCATTCCCTCATTCTCTTTGGCCGGTTCCTGCATCTTACCATTCATTCACTTATTTTATTACCTGAATGGATAAAGTGGGATTAGACGTCGATTCGCCTCTATTGACCTCTCGCTCGCACTGTCCAAGACCGTCCGTAAGGACAGCAAAAAAATAAAAAACGATAGGCGTTTTTTAGAAGTTGTCATAACTGCTTAAAATTATAACGTTCAAAAATCATTATTTTTACTCAAGAAGCAATCTAGCTTCTTTTCGCGTACTTGTTGGTTAGATTCAAAACTTGATTTAAATTGAAATATATCAATCAATGATTATACAACTTCAATGAACTTCCCAATATATTTATTTGAGGTTAAATTCATCACTTATTTATTTATTTATATTAAGTGATACTGTCTCTGTGTCGTTATAATATCGAATTAATTTTAATTTGTCGATACTCAAGTGCTAGCTTTCTAGCAATATCGAGACATCAATTTTTTTACTGTCAACACTACGTAATGATCAAAGCGGAGAGTGGCAACACCAGTGCGACAACGGCGTCCGAACGATTGACGCAAAGATGAATACGGTACGTACAGTGTTTATATTGTTACTGCTAGATATAGAACCTTGAGCGTCGAAAAAGATTAAAATTTTACCCAAATTTTATTCGATCGATTTTGCTGGGCAATCGAATGCTACAGTCTCCATGAATAATAAAATAAATATGCATGTTCTATATGAAAGTTTAACCTAATATTTGTTTTGTTAATAGGCAACATATAATTAACGTACCAGAGTGGTAAGTAAAAAAAATGTATTTACTATTATAGCTATACTATATATGCTGACCGTACAGGAACGATGAGCCACCATTGTTAGTCCCACTTTATACCCGTTCAGGGCCCGAGTCTGTAACTCAAATTGGCAATCGAACCGAATTGGAATCGTTACTTTTGGCAGTCTATAACATATAAAACCTTGTAAACTATTTTCGTTAAATATTAAATCAATCTTCATTGGACCGAGAATGATTTAATATAAATTCTAGAGACTACGGATATTTGATAATCGTCTATTGGATAAGCCTTTACTGGCAATGGCTTGGTTTTTTTATGAAAGTTATTTACAGACATGGAGCCCTGGATACAATATTGGTAGAGAGTTGACGTTACTCGTATGGAGTTTATATCAAATTAAACCAGTAGTCTGACAAATAAACAAGAGTTTTCATTTATTTGCCTTATGATTAGAAATAAAGTGACTAAATACGCACACTTTCAAACTTCAACGTTTAGTGTTCCATTTTAGCAAAAACAGTGGTTTTTTGCCTCCACGGAAACCTTCGATGTGCGTGAATTATGATACACACATATCACAATTTTATTTGGTAGTACATAATAGCCACGAACAATATTGTTGTTTACGTAACAAATATTTCAATAATTCAGTTCAAAGCGTGAGTTTAACATACCAACGCATTCTTTACCATATAGTAATAAATCTTAGTACATTCCGTTCGTTTAAACTCCATTATTTCCGAAGGGTTTCAACTGTGATCCTTTTATCAGAATTAAACATATTAGGTATTGAAAATAATTCGTAGCATTTCACATGATATGCCGTGGGTTTTACAGTCCCCTGTTTTTACATTCAGAAACACATTTATCATAAGTCAGCTGTAATTTTACCGACACACTTCATTTTTCAATGGGTATTTATTGTTCACAAATAATTAAACTCTGATTTTTTATTTTTATTACGTAAAATAGGGTATTTTAAGATACTAATTTGAATATTTTTGTATTTTAAGCGTTAGTTTTTTTATAATCCGATTTTAAAATTATTTCTCCGAAGACGTCATAAGCGTCAATCAAGTTTACATTGATTTCTTTGCCTAGAAAACAAAAATAATAAAAGTTTTATCTATAGGTATATAATCATAGTAATATGTGCTACTATTTAAATGTCACTGTCATTACTCATTAAGTAGCGTGATCATTTTGGTGTTCGTTGGGCTTATAATTTTTCGTGTTCAACCATTATTATTTTCTATAGTTATCGTTAATTTTTTTTAAATGGTCGTTAGAGAAAATCCATGTTACAGAACTTAAATCAAATAATGTACAGCTAGAACTTTTTTCACACCTGAAGCAGGCAAACAGGCAGACGGCCCACCTGATTGGATTTAGTAAGGTCAAATAAAGGTCAAACGCATTTCTTACAAAATACAAGAAGATCGTACGTTTTTTGGAATTTTAACTAGACAGAAATTAGGGACTAGGGACACCATTCCTCAAAATAGTTTTTCAAATAGCTAGATTGAAAAAAAGTGAACAATCCCAATTGTTGATAACTGTTGCGGACAAAGAGCACCCCCTGACTCGCCCGCCGGAGCACACCTGCTCTCCGCGCCCCGCATACCACCGACGCCCACAGCTCGCGCAATTAGCAGCTAGGCGTTGGACGGGAAGCGGGATATTGGAGCGGCCTTAAAGGCAAAATTATTCACAATTCTCATCGAACGACGACGACTTACCTCTCTCTCTCTCTCTCTCTCGACTCTCTCGCACAATTTGTAATTACGTACTTTTTATTTATATTTCGATTCTAAATTATAGTTTAATAGTAATCATACAGTTCAATTTTATATCGAGTTTCATTTTCAAAGAAGATGCAACTGCCACCAATAATAAAAATAAGTTGCAATTTAAAAATATATAAATATACGATTTGTGCTAAATTAGTTACTTATGATACTAGTGCGGTAACGTCTGTTATACAATGTTTTTCAATTCGTTTGCAAATAACAAATATAAATATTAGTCAAAAGTCGCAACAGCCTTTCACGTTCATAATATAAAAATGGCGCGCATTTCCAAACGGCGCCATGTACGAGTGGTGACAGTTAGAACTATATCCTGCATCTCATTTTCTCTATAGTATTAAAGTGAGACAAATGTGTTGATCAAAAGCGCTTCTAAGGAGGTTCGTTTATTCAGCTTATTTATTTTCGTAATGCGAAACTCCATACTGAAATTTATTATTATATATAATATTATTATTATTTGTTACACCAAGTGCCTATTAAACAGCACGTTCCATGCGTGGTGAGTAATTTTGAACTTTCGAATAATGTATACAGGCTTCGTAAATGGACTTTTAAACTAAGTTTTGAAAAAAAAGGCATTTGTCTTTCGAAAGGCACCACGATTTAATTAGAACACCTAAAAATTATATTTTTATTTTGACTACCGTAATATGATTTTAAAAACAGCAACAGAAATTTTATAATCGATTGCTTGTATTATACCAGCTGTACTGGTAAAGCACTTGACATTATACTAGTCAAGTGATTTACTGACAACGGAGCTACTTAAGCGCAGATTACTCGCGCTTCACCACAATTTTAAAGGTACAAATAGTCGGAATTTACTTCGATACATTCATGTCGTATGTAAGCATATTTTGTAGCTTAAATATAGTATATAAGATTAAACATTGCAAAAGCACGCCGAATAATCAGATTACATTGGAACGATCGTTGTCAGACATCCGCAGTCCACTGCTGAACGTAGGCCTCCCCAAGACGACGCCACTCATCCCTGCTCTTGATGTTCACGGCAAAGGGGGTATTTACCCTTTCTTCCTCGCAGCACGTCGCAATAACTACGAGCTACGTGTGCATACCACATACAAATGTGAACAGTAAACATGCAAATGTTTCACAAAAGGATCATTTTTTTATTATAAAATAGTGGCCTAACCCTTCGGATATAGGAGAGTATATTATAAAACAACAATTGTGTACAAGCAAAAATTTTGTAAATATATTTATGTACATTCAATCGTAAGGCATTGTGGAACATTATTGCTCAATACATTGAAATGACACGATAACAATATTGTACACATAAACTTATAACAACAAAGACAAAGCAAAACCACAATAAATCCTTACAATATATACACAACTGGCTAATTTATAATTATATTATAGCTAATTATCTGTGACATAAAATTTAACAATAAAGAAGAAATCAATAAGTTACCCTCTATAAAATTATCCTTCGGAGTAACGATATCTAAGTTCAACATAGCTGTGCAACTGTAAAACCTAGCAAGTGCATTCCAAGAACTTTTATACACCAGCACAAAAAAGTCATTATCTCTAATGATATGCCATCTCAAAAGTACTTATCAAGGTTACTGCGAGCGATAACACATTTTGACACAGTCTTTAGATGTTTTGACAAGTTCAATATATCAACAAATAAGCCTATAGTAAGACAATAACTGCACAAACATTCATTTAAAAAAACAACACTTGATAGGTCTTGAAATTGCGTCATAAGGGAGGAAACATAATTTTTGATATCAGTAAATAAGACTTGTTTTCTGTTGCAATCCTTGTACCTTTACAATTTTTAGCCGAATCATATATGTGTTATCTATTTATCTATAATAATAATGACAGCCCACCAAATCCCACTACTGGGCGAAGTTACTCTACTTGGCGAAAGGAAGGTCGAAGGAAGGTGATAAATGGCGTGGGTAAAACAAGTGTTCAAATAAACCAGGATAGCTTAATAATTTGTGCACTTGGGTCTCAAACCCAAAGTGCGCGATTCGAATTCTGACCGGAAAGCTTACACCACTTAGGCAGTTTCATAATGCAAGTCAAATCGGGTTGGACAAGTATGGCGGGGACACGAGTCCAGAAGTGGTGGGACGTATTATTATATTACGTACATAGATAATTACGATACATTTAATTAGTATCGTTCCGACAGGAATATCATGTATACGATCGACGTAATAGGAACAATAGAAATTTTTTATCCGACACTCACAAATATTCCACTAACTATAAAAAATAAATAAATACAACAATTAATTGTACACCAAAATTTGATTCTTGTTGAAGTCAAACAAGTATTGAAAATTATTTGATCAATGTCATATGCGTGTAAGAAATAATTTAGCGTGTATACCATGTAAGAAATTCGTTCATTGAAATTTTAATCTCCAAAAACCCCTAATCTTACATTTGTTGCGGGTAGAAGACGCTACCACTGATTCTACTCTTATGCTCTGATGTAGAAAAATCACTAAACTGTCATATAACATATTTAAACTTTATTATTTAAAATATACTTTTAGACCAAACCAGTCAACACTTGAATCAAATAAAAAAAACTTATTAATATTAGGTCTAAAAATATATTTTGTAAAACGACTTATTGGTTTCAGTCCTATTTATTGCATTTGAGGTGGAGTCCTCTTTAAAATAAGTACAATTTAGGATCTTTCGATACACAGAGCAAATTCCATGTAACGTCACTCGTTTTGACGACCAACTCTCTTAAGCGTCAAAATCACTTGGCTTTAGTTGGTTCAACTGGTCTTCCATACAATGATACATTCTATATAACATTACACCCACTCTCAATAACGACAACAATTAAGTAATAAAAGGTACTAAGCTATGTACGTTCCTTTATTGCTTTATTATAGTAGCCCGTAATAAACTCGACTGTCGGCATCATGCATTTCGAGGTTTCTAAGAAATTCCGAAATACTAAGTAAATTTCTAAGTACTTACCTTACCATAAAGGTGCTCAATATCGCAAGATATGAATAAAATAAGTAACAAAATACAACAAAATTACTAATGTAACAAAAAACGTCAAAAAAATTTAGAGCGTTCTCTCCATTTAACGACAGCTCTCTATAACGCCATAAATGCACAGTTCCTTTAGCGTCGTTATATAGAGTTTACGCTGTATATTTTTAACGGACAATTGAGAAGCGGACAGATAACTCAACTGAAATACTTTTTCTAAGCTTAAGGAAAACTCAACTTCATAGATTTTTACGATGGTACCCCCTTATGACTTCATAGAATGGCATACTCCTTATAAATATATATGTCTTTTTAACCGATTTCGGTTACGGCAATCGCTTCAGTTAGTAGCTATTGTAGTAGGTGGCTTGGGTAGTCATCAAAATCCAGTACAACGGAAGGGGTCAAGTGAGTCCTGAGTGCTATGAAGAGGGAACCGCTACTATTGGAGGAGGTTTGGATGGGAAAGGCCTTTATGAGGATGTGATAAGGAGAATGGGAAGGCAAAGAATATCAGAATCAAAGAGAGGTGAGCCAACACTGTCACGGAACAGAGTGTGACAGTGAGGCCTGTCGTCCCGGGTTCGCTTCCCCGTATGCACTGCTAGACGGACAAATATCCAGCAGGAGGTATCCCCTACGGACACAAGAATGTAGTTTATATGAATCTTAATAGTATTAGTGAAAACTGAGTCTGAATAAGCTAATTTTTATGCACCCGAACAACTTCAAACCACTCCCGGGAAATTTCCCACGGAATTCCCAGGATAAAAAGTAGCGCAGATTTTAAGTCTAAGAATGTGATCTCCGAGATGTGTTCTCCATCGTTAATATAGCCAAAGAATCGGATAGTCATAGTAGGCACAGATAAAAGGGGTCAACTGTTGCATTATTTTTATTGTTCGAAAAACAATTAAAAGTTTTTATATGTTAAATATTGGAATTATTATTATTTTACCATTTTAGTCCGCATCCCTATTGTGAACAAGTTTTGATTTTTTCCACCAAAGGAATGTCAGCTGCCGCGAATAAAATTTGAATTAATATATCGCATACACTATACGAAATATTTCATCAATTAACATTTAAAAGAAAAAGTTCTTGCAATTGACGCAGGCGAGGGCGTTATTTGATAAACATTATCTGTGTGTGCGTGTGATTAAAGGCAAGTCTGATTGGTCGGCGCGCTCGAAATTGACCGTTACGTCAGATACGCACACTATCGCAATGTGCATGTACACATTCAACCACGAGTATTGGAGTCAAAGAAAATCCTTGAAAAAGTTATGTTTTTGAATTGCGTTTTTTTATTGCTATGAGCTGGCAAATTTGCAAACAACCGCCCACCTGGTGGAAAGTAGTCACCGCCGCTTATAGACGTTTGCAAGACCAAGAGTGCTGCAATGGCCTCGAAGAAATTTTACAATTGTCTGTTACAGATTGAAGATTTAACTATAAAAGTTGCTATCGAAGACTGTTTTATAGTACGAGCAAAATATAAATGCGTTCGTGAAGTTCGTACACGTCATTACGTTATCATTACACAGTTGTAAGATTCAGAGACAGCGAAGAGGAGAGTGTAGCACTTTCCTTCGGCCGCTATCGAAACTCGCTTGCTATTTCTTTCACACAACACATGATAAGGTATAATAAACGTTATCATGTGACGAGACTTGGGCGATCTCACGCAACTATCTTCACTTGAATTGCATATAAGTTTCGCGCGTAAAGCCCACTCACCTTTATGAATTGCAAGAACTACTGACACAACCAATGTAAGAGTGCCAGGCCAGTTGATAATAGCTCAGTAAAAATAGTAACTCTGAAAAAGTATCTAAATCTGTAGAGGGCACTAAAAGTCAAGATTTTAATCAACATATTATTATTTATAATATATTTTTAGACTATCTCAGTGCATTTCAATAAAATCTTTATACGTTACTTTTCACTGATTTTAACTAAATTTTTTACTGTTTAAGCAGTAGTAATCAATAAGCTATTTGACTGTATTCTGATTTTTAACTACCTGGACTAAAAAACAGCTTGACATGTTGCAAGAGTGTGGAGAATAGTGTTGTAGCTCATTCATAAGTATGTTGCATGAGTGTTGTAGTGTGGCTCATTCATAAGCGAATTGAGCGAGTGTCGTAGTATGGCTCATTTATATATAAGTTATGCGAGTGTCGTAATATGACTCATTCATAAGCGAGTTGTGCGAGTGTCGTAGTATGGCTCATTCATAAGCGCGTTGTGTAAGTTGAATCAACGGCTTACACAACTGACTTATGAACGAGCTATACTACAATACTATGATCCAAGCTTGGAACACAAAAAAGGTTTATTGTAGTCCAGATCATTAAAAATCAGAGTAAAGTTAGACTTATTACGTCACGGCGCAGTAGATCCGTGTCGTAAGTAAAGTTTGAGTTTTTTGTACGATCAAAAATATGTCTGTTGACTTGGCTGTCAAGTACACAATTCAGACAGTATTATCTATGTCAAAATGTAAGAATAACTTATCGCTCCGTTTAGATGTACAGAGTTTAGGCGCCTTTTTCAGAGTTACATTTATTACTGGGTGTTAGGCGTTCGTAGTATTCTCCTTCCTTAGTACTAACTGCCACGCAGAGACTGATAATGAACATTAAATATAAGCCATTTAATGTATCGTTTCATTACATCCGTTAAGGGCTGATTACATGTGCATTAGTTAAAATATGATTTAATTTGCAAACTGGCGAATTAAGCCTTTATTATGGCTTGCAGATATTTTTCAGTTAAGTAGTAAGTTGAATAATGAATTAATGAATATGCTTTATTGTGTTTTAAAGATACAGTTAACAGAAACAAAAATTTACAATACAATTGGCGATCTTATCGTTATTAGTAATTATTAGTAAGTTATCGTTTAAGTTCACATCTGTCATAAAATCGCCAGATTCGGAAGTTAAATCAGGTCTAAATAGGTCAGTTAAGTAGCAATGTACAAGTTACAAGTATATCTAAGACATAAAACATCCTAAGTGTACTAAATGCGGCAGAAAGTACTGAAAGAGGAGCATCAATCTCGGTCAAAATTTGTATTGGCATTCGACCGAGATATACCAAAATCTATATATTACAGCACTTGGTAACAAGTGAACCTTCGAGATAAATTATGTTCGCAATCTCTGCGTCGATGCAATTAACTTACAAAGCAAACTCGCACCGACGCTAACAATTGCGTTTCGACTTTAACTTTCAGGATCTGTTCTTTATCCGATGTTCTGAAAGATTGATAAAAAAAATCGGTCAAGTGCGTGTCGAACTATACATATTAAAAACTTCCAGAGCTACGAACTTTTTATTAAAATATATTTATATATTTTAAGTAATGTTATCCGTACAGGAACGGAGAAAGATTACTGTATCCTGCGTTGGGGCGGCCTGTTGTAAGAGGTGAAAAAACAACCCACAGCCAGATGGTAGGGTATTTTCCCGTCTGGATGGCTACCACCCTTGCCCTAGAGTATGTCGTAATAAAAACCTTGAGTTGTGGCCCGGCATTAGTGGCCAGGTTCCAGTCTCCCTTTAAACCTTCAATGTTACAAATGCACATAGGCGATGGTGACCGCTTTCCATCAGATAGGCCGCCTACTTGTCTGCTGAAATTATTCAATAAAAAAAACTATCAGCAGATCCTGTTCTAACAAATTTTCATTCAAAGTATTTTTTTGATAAACTTTACAATCTTTAAATTTTCAAATTTTTTCAAAAAATTAAAGGGGAATCTACAATTTTTCATGACTGTAACGGCTTATTAGATGTGAAATAGTTTTTTTAAACGTGCGGCTGCCCATAACCCCCATAACCACTTCAGTCTTATGATTAAAAATCGACAAGAGCTTGTAAGAATTTTACCACATACTGTTTAACTTAGTAATGTATGCTAGATTAGAGGAGTATGGAAGAAAAAAAACATATTGTGCCGAGGTCACATGATTTGGATAAGGTGAAATGAAAATAATTTTAACTTACTATTGCGGGGAAGAACTACGGCTTGTATGTCGGGAACAGTGCAGCTATGCAGGTTATCGTGGAACATGTATTGTATGGTGAGGTGCTTGGTGTCACCCACACACGGATCGTAGAAACCCGGCAGTTCAGACTGTTCACAAATAAATAAAAAAATATGTATTAGATACACACCATTACAGAAAAACTTACGAACTAGTATTATTATAGTAGGGTACAGAGGGCGGTCTTATCGCTAAAAAGCGATCTCTTCCAGACAACCCGTGGCAAGAATATTCCGATCAGAAGTGGCGATGGTGGTTAGTTTATTGTACTACTGTTAATAACATGAATAACCGAATTGATAATATTAGAGGGTAGTTTGTACCAATTACCCCACTATTCGGCTTGTTTTGTCATCGCTGGAATATAAAAGTGTGCCGACGAATGACCAAGACAGTCTGCCTCAAACCTACCTACAATTTAATTAATGTACCTAATGTAAACTTAGCCTTTGATTGATGTCCGAGTCTGCCAACGGTAAAAATGTAGTCCAATCTAATCTTTAAGACGGAATCATCACAGATTTGTCGCCCGAACTGTCACACACCGCTAGTTGGGAAGCACTACTTTGTATCTAATACAGATTTGTGTCTAATTGCAACGAACGTTGAACTGATTCTTTCTCCCTCTAACTACATAGAATTTGTATTAGAATAAAAGAGACGATATCATTCTCTCGGTTTTGGCGCGGCACTTTTGATGGCAGCTGGCAAGTTGTGGAAAAGAATACTATTTATGAGGGACCAATTTCCATAACAGACTTATGGAATTACTGTGAACCTAGCCTTAGATTGATGACAGAGTCTGCCAACGGTAAAACTGTAGGTCCAATCTCATTAATTGACTTAATGTGAACCTAGCTTTATATTGATGACCGATTTCCGAAAGCAACAGTAAAACATGTACATACTTTGCTAGCTTCGAGTAGTTCTAGACGAGAACCCTTGACGAGGCACTGAACTGGGATGGTGACGTCAATGACTTCGCTGTAAGGGCTCGGCGAGGGCGGGCTGGTACTATCACCAGACGGTTCCGGTATCTCATGAGCCGACGCCCCTGCAATATCAATGAAAATATTTAAAAAAATTACTATCCTACGCTCGTGGCTTCACTGGCGTCAATGTAACCCGACAGAAGTGACAACTTAACTTAACCTAACGTGAGAGAAAGAGAAGCCAGATAGACTGGCACCGTAACGCGTTACGTAACGAAGTGGTGTACCCTCCCATAAGAAGTTATTACTTCAATATTATTATATTAGTTTACTAGAATATGCCCGCGACGTTGTCTACGCTTGACTTGAAATTCTCGCGGGACTCCCGGGACACAAAGTATCGTTTTATTGAAAACTATTTCGGAATAAGCTAATTTTTACGCAACTACAAAACGCTCCCGGAAAAAAATCTACGCGTTTCCAGGGTGTTATCCCTATCGCACATTTTATTACATAAAATTTGGTATCAACCAGTAAAAAAATCATATGGGAAAACGATTTTTTTAATCTAGCCATTTTAAATTAAAGGATAAAAATTAGCGCAGAGTTAAGTCTATGAATTGGCTGTCGATCAGCGAAAAACGCATCAAAATCGGCCAAGTAGTTTTTACCTGAATACGCATGGCGTGCGCTATAAAATAGGTACTTAAGTAAGAGTACCTGTTTTACCGCACGTTCCGTTATATTGTACGCATTTTTTAACTTTCAAGCAATGTAAACAGGCTCCATAATTTTTTTTAAACATAATATTCAAAAACAATGGAGAAAAATATACGAACAAGTCGCAACCCTGACATTAGATAGATCAACCAAATTGAACCAATTTTATTGAAAGATACTATGGTTTTCAATCACATTAAATTGTTCCAGTTTATATGGCTCACTTCAGTTAATTCAGTCAAAACGAATGCCAGAAATGGGATGTCTAATTATTTGGCTTAAGGAAACATTTGCTTTTGTTCGAGAGTTATATATACATTAACTTTTTTACCTGAAGGCAACTTTCCATATAGAGCTCTCAATATAACTAATCCTTTCTTCTTTTCCTCATCCGATCTGATCCTAGAGTATGTCTCTCTCATCAGCTCTACTGTTGCTCTTGCTTGCATTTGCATTTCCTGTAATCTGAGCGAAAATATTCAACACTATGGGCTTTCACACAAACAAAACTATTGAAGTAGTGCCATAAACAAAACAAAAGTATGAAACGCATGAACAAATATGTACTTGCGTCTTTCCTTTAATAGAGACAATAAGAAAAGTGTACTGGGCACTTTCTTAGTATTAGGTTAATTTAAATTATTTATTAGTCTTTTTTGATTACATGATAATAATATTAATGAAGTATTTATCTTAAATACTTCACTATCACTACATAGTATAAAACAAAGTCGCCTTTTCTGTCCCTATATCCCTATGTGCGCTTAAATCTTTAAAACTACCCAACGAATTTTGATGTGGTTTTTTCCAATAGATAGAGTGATTCAAGAGGAAGATTTATATGTATAATACATGCATCATATACTAAGGCAACATTGCTAATTTTAGAGGTTTCTATGTAGTGATGCCCGTGCGAAGCCGAGGCGGGTCGCTAGTCATTTATAAAAAAGCAAGAGCTTTCTAGAAAAATATCATAAATTTAAAACTACAATTATAATAAGTGTATAATTAATTGAAATAATAATATTATTATATTTTTAATCAATTATTTACAATAGGAAAATTTAAAAAAAAACCTAACCTAAATTATATTGTTGAATTTAGTATGTTATTTATTCTTTGTTCCAGAGTCTTGGATAGATAGATAGAATTCTCTTGAAATAAATAATGTCAATAATAAAATATTATTCATTATTTAAAAACCTGTCTCATCCCTCTGTATAGTACTACTATTGCAAATGTCTATATGTGATGATAACCTCTATCCTTCAAATGGTTTGCCTGTTTGCCAAATTTGAAAAAAGAAGTAATGACTGAAAGTGAAACTATTAAGACACACCTTTCATAATTAGCCTCCATCGATCGCTGTCTTTCACGTTCCTGCTTTTCTCTTGCTATAGGGTCCAATACTAGCTTCTTAAGTATTAACCACGAAACTATAGGCACAACGGTGGCGTAGAACACAGGCGACGGCAACACTTCCTCGCACAAGTGGATAGGAATAACTATTGTTTGGGTCGAACACGTCCATCTGAAAGTAAGAACTATTATTATTTTTACAATTCCGACGAATACAGTTCAATCATTATCTTGATTACGGCAGTGAGGCGTCGTCCTAATTGGCATGGATAGCAAGATAACACGATGAATTCTCGTCATACGATGATTTAACAGGTGTATCCTAATAATTCTCAGGATGCGTTCTCGTCATACGATGATTTAACAGGTGTCTCCTAATAATTCGCAGGATGCATTCTCGTCATACGATGATTTAACAGGTGTCTCCTAATAGTTGGCAGGATGCGTTCACGTCATACGGTGATTCAACAGGTGTCTCCTAATAGTTGGCAGGATGCGTTCACGTCATACGGTGATTCAACAGGTGTCTCCTAATAATTCGCAGGATGCGTTCATGTCATACGATGATTCAACAGGTATCTCCTAATAATTCGCAGGGTGCTTTCATGTCATACGATGAATGAACAGGTGTCTCCTAATAAATAGCACGATGCGTCATCGTCGTACGACGATTTAACAGGTGTCTCCTAATAATAAGCACGATGCGTTATTATTATACGATGATTCCACAGGTGTCTCCCAAAATATTGCACGATGCATTCTCGTCATACGATGATTCAACTAGTGTCTCCTAATAAGCCGCGCGATGCTCATCGTACGATGCCGTCGCATGCAACGCCACACTTAACTATAGCGCCATTTTAACAATGGCTCTTTACAGAGAAGCAAAGTTTTTGCTGCCAGGAGTTTTTCAACCGTTTTAATGTACGAAATAACGAAGAAAACTAAAAATGTGTAACGACTCAACTACCGGTGTTACCCCATGCGTTGCAGTGCTCGTGCGTTAACGTGTGACCAAGAAGAATACTCCAAAAAGATCGGTGTATGTTACGGCATCCCGTCATATTCCCGGAAAGCATCCTTTTCCGGCTACTATTCCTCGTCCTCAGTAGAGAGCGCTGCGCACACGCATGCGTTTTATTGGCTGGGTCAATTCTTCAATAGCTGCCATATCTGTTTATTATCGCGACGTCACGTTCCCCAAGTAGTTTAAAAAAACGACGGAATAATGCCGTATTGTGCCCTAAAAGCTTGAAGTCAAGTTCCATCCATTCCTAACACGGTTCCAGTAACGGTAAAGGAAAACATCGTAATGAAACCAGCCCATCGAGATAACCGATGTTTTGAACCTGGCAAGTCAGTTCAGAGTAGTGTGGCTGGTATACTGTTCGTTCCTCTATAGGGAGTGGGAGATTCGAGCCCAGCACGTTCATGGGATGTTATTATTACGCAATTTCTCCGTCAATTGTGAATCGATTTTATTTTATTCGAAAGAGTAAACATACTCTTGAGGTGGTCCCATTGTCACTAAGTTACGGTCTGATGATTAAATCCCAGGGATATCGAGAACAATATTTGAATATTATACGTAAGTAGATACTAATAAAGATACTCACTTAACTTTGACCATCACTCCACTTGGCACACCCACCATGACCGCAGCAGACACACTGCTATTCTGTGATACTTTCTTCTCAGCACCGTATTCTGCGATAGCACCGAAGGTGCCATATCTGAAATGGACATCAAGTATGTAAAGTCTGTGGTTAAATACTGCTATAATAATCATAGTCTCACGCCGTTAGCGTACCATTGGTTCACTCAAGCCTTTCTATTGTTACATACCGACAAAGACCGCACACCTGCATGTTGTAAAACGAATTCTTTTATTTACTTCGTGTTTAAAGTTTGAAAACATCTATTGTTATCGTACTTATTTTATGGCTGTAATCAGTGTCGAAAGAATTAATCCTTGTTTTTTATTGCATTGCGTCGAAGCTTGCCAGTTGTGCGTAAACGGGGCGGGCCCCTTTGTGGTATTATTATAGTTTAATATAAAACAATGACCGAACGAAGGGGTGGGGCAGTCAACCGACGACTACGATACGAGTGAGACGTTTGTAGTACTCTCGATTAGCGATATAGCGACGGACTTTGCACATGTTGAATTGCACTGAATCATGCAGTGTGAACTGGTTGCATCCAGTTTTATTTGTATTTGTTTTATACGTGTTTGTACAGTTCTAATAAACTCTATAGTAATTCCAACGGCATTTATTTTAATTCGAGTCCTGTAACTCGTAAGACTATTATAAACAATTTCTATCAAAAAAAAGCCATCTTAAAAAGGAACTAAAGAAAATACATTTTTTTTTACAAAATCGGTAGTTAATACAAAATTAAACATAAATATTTACTTCACACTTTTGAATTACATGTATTATGGTGTGTACCATAATTAGACAGCTATTTGTTTTGGTATTATCATAAACCTAACGACACTTCAAGCACCAGACACTCTATTTGAAGACAAATTTCCTGCTATATCATCGGAATTCAAAATCCAACACCAGTGAAATTTTTAACCTAACGCAAAAATCTTTTCAACAACAAAAACGTTTCGGCTAAAAACCTTAAACCGTACATATTTTCTGATTTTAAAGAATTTTCTGATGCATTTTTGAAACTTCAAATCTAATATCAACAAGATTTATATGGGACCATTTAAAAAATTATGGCTGAACACATATAAAACAAAAAACAACAAATTGAGAACTTCCCCCTTTTTGACGAAGTTGGTTAAAAAGTAGAAACATGTCTAATGGCCAGTAAATATATCATACCAATAGTTCATTTGTGCGTTAAAATTTCACATAAGCTTAACAATCATTCAAATATTGATATTGTTTTTTTGGTATAAACAATATCAAAATTTGACTGAATTTAAGGATTGTAATATAAGTATAACATTAAACATGATTGATTGTGCAATAGTAATGTGTTACTTCGCTACAGCTAGTTAGTTGCTAAATGACAAATATAAATTTCGCAACAGCCACAAATTATTACATTACATTATTAGAATCATCATGTCTGTACTGACTGAACAAAAATATCGTGTGATACCTGCACACCTATATAGCTGCTAGCTAGCTACATAGCTATAATATATAGGTCAATGTCGATATATAACGGTAACATTAAGATGACCAATATGTGAAACCCGCCAATCTACTTTCGAATTTTCTCCCTACATTCGATGCTCATGCTATGATATTTACATATTATGCAATTGAAAATATATTATTTTACATATTAGAAGAAAAAGGGTATTAACGAGAATGTGGAATTAGCTTTCACGAGGTTCTCGCGAGAATGTGGAGCGCTTATAAGAAACGACGTACAATTCAAGATCCACTGTCCGATTGTTCTCATTTATGTCCGTGAGATATTCTTGTCATTCGGAACTTGACATATTGTGTTATAATAACTATGTTACTATGCTTAATATTTTCATATAATCACATACATACCTGTTGAATAGTATGTTATTAGTCTCAACCGCACATAGCTTTTAATATTAACGATCGCAAAGCTCACATCGTTTGGCAGTAACGAAACATGGCATTCATAATATTATGTGTCACTGTTTTAATGGCAAACATATGTATAAAGTACCAACACCAAGTTATGCATTCCTTGACTGATAAAAAACAATTAGAATGATATTGTGTAAACTTATAAAATAAATAGATTCAATTTGATAAGGGTAGAGAATTAATACAATATAATATTCAAGAACTAATAACTGTAAAATAATTAAATAATAATGATTAACTGTAGATACAGGAACGGAGGATATCCAAAAATGATTGAATTTTCTCGTATATATTCGTTTATTATTTGTTACAATATTCGTTACTTTAAAAAACGTTTTTCGTAATGTACGTAAGTAATGTAGTAACGTGAAGTTTGTGTAGTTTCTTTATATGTCACTGCTATTGTGACATTTACACTTGGAGAATGTGTCAATGTCACAATAGCAACGATTCATAAGACCAAAGGCTTCGGAGCCAGAACCTAAATTGGCTTATTGTGTCTGAATATTAACTGTCTTTTTTAAATTTATTTTTACTATTTTATAGAAAAATGTGTAATTTTTAAAAGCACATCAATACATCTAAAATCTTACTTCAAAGCCAATCGAAGTTTCATATCATGTTGCGGCAGCTTCCACATCATATTAAACGATATGAATGAGTGTGGATTCCCAATTTGTATGGCTGTGTTGGTGTGGTATTTCTCAGAGTCCCTCACGTATATGGAAGTCATCGATGATCCCCCTTGGCCTCCCGCCCGGTATGTCAGATAACCTACTGAGTGTGCGTCCAATTGAAGAGCCATTGCTGGAAAATAATCACAATATTTAGATTTAACATTTGTTACAAAGTAATTTCAAAGAGCACGACATCTAGACCATTTATACAGGGAATGGTGAGACGAGTTGTAAACAAACCATAATTATTATTTTTATAATGGATTACTTGTATGTTAAAATATTTACTTGAAAAACTAATAAAAGAATGCACTGAAAACAATTTATTGCTATATATTCGGTACTTCTTTAATTCTTTTGAATTTGAACACCATAAATAACTTTATGATTTTTATTTGTTTCATTTAAATAAACTATAAATTAGAAATAATAAATGTTAAAAATCCTAACAAAATTGTGTTTCTTAAAGTCGGCACGTTTTTTTAATAATACTGAATTCTATAGTACAGTTAGAGCAAACATTTCATATTTTAATGTGTTATATTTTCATCGATCGAGTTATATCTGCCATTTTTACATCGGTCAGCCTGTTGATATAAGTGCGGTTTCCAGGCTCCATACCATTGTTAATTCTGTTGTTTTTATCAAGTTTCTTCTGGTGTTACGTTATTAGTTATTTGCTCTTTTTAATGTTATACTAGCTGACCCGGCAAACGTTGTTTTGCCCTATAAACGATAACTTCTGCCCGCGCCTTTGCCCGCGTGGTGCGGTTTTTTAACTATCCCACGGGAACTCATATATTTTTCGGGATCAAAAGTATCCTATATGTTGACCAGGAATATAAGCTACCACCATACAAAATTTTATGTAAATCGGTCCAGTCGTTTCGGAGATTAGCCCGTACAAACAGACAGACAAACAGAGAAACAAAAAAAATTGAAAAAAATCTAAATTAGTTCTATTTCATTTCTTACATCCCCCTGACTTGGTTTTTAGCATTTTTTTTCATTGTACAGAAATTCGACCTCTACAGTTTTATTATATGTATATATAACAAATAAATGAGACATATGTCATAATGGAATCAGTAGTAATGAGTTTGTCTAATAATAAACCAGAATAAAATTTTACAATTAAATTAAAGTCAATGCATTAAATAAAAATTCCATACTCGATACAAAACTTGGAGAGAGTCCTCTTGGAGTGAATTGCAGTACAGTGCCGCAGTTCAGAAACATGAGTCTCGACAGTGAGCGGAATATCTTGAACCCAACCGATGGTCCGTTGCCGATACCACACTCGACTTCTGTCCAACCCTTCTCAGAACTTAAATATCTATTGCTTATGTTCACCGAGCCTGTACCTGTAAAATTAATACATTATAATTTATATACCGATTAACGAAAACAATATATCTATATACTAATATTATAAAAAAAGACATATTAGTATTTTTGTATGATTGTAATAAATAAACTGAAAAACTACTGGACCGATTTCAAAACTTTAACCATTAGAATGCTACATTATTCAAAACAAATATAGGCTATATTTTTTACTAGAAAAAAATATGGAAAGCATTCTTTTGTGATCGTTAAGGTCTATGGAATACAAATGTGTTGAAGTCAATTCTGTTCATTAATATCTTTAGAAATGTGGTAATATACCATTATAAATTGAAAATGTTGATTTTGATGCAATCGAATATGCAAGATAGAGGATCCAATAAGTTCCTTATACCTTACCTATACCATTTTGTGTGGATATGTTCCCCGATAAAGTAGTTGTGTTTCTAAGGGTCAATGGCGCGTCAATCGACTGTTGAATTGTCATCCCTGACACTTCAATATTTGGTATAATCGTTGAGTCTTCTCTGGAATTTAATAATTATATTAATAAGGGCCAGATACAGAAGGCAGCACTCTTGGATATGTCACAAATAGTGAGTAGGTTCCTGTCTCTGGAGCACTAACCACCGGTAGTTCGAACCCCAGGTCTTATAACAGAATATTGTCTATGTGTATTATTTATAACACAAATGTCTTGTATGATGATAAGAATGTATGATGAAAGAATGACTAAACAGATATACAATGCAAAAGTGGATGGATGCAGAAGTCGCGGAAGGCCACGACACACCTTCCATGATCAAATTGATCATGTGTTAGCAGAAGGTGATGTTAGGAGCCTTAAGAACAGACGAGCATGCATGACAAGAGCTATGAATGTCAAAGAAGCAAGTGAGGTGTGTAAGAATGGGCCTGTGTGGCGCTCTGTTGTTCGTGCCTAACCCGCAAGGGACCTGGCGTGAAGTTATGTATGTATGTACAAATGTCTTGCACTGTTTTTTACAACATATTTTTTGGTTTGTAATACAATAAATACTTGAATAATACTAATAATCCCCTAATTAAACAAGTCACACCTGTGTTATGGGTAATATACAATGATTACTCCAGGGCCCTATCCCATGTCCCAGACATGCCAGACCATAGTAGATATGATGATATGGTATTACATTATGAACAATTTAAATTTTTCACTCATGGGAAGATATATTTGTGTATTGCTTGTAATATAACAATTTGACATAATGGATGATATATGTACTGTTGGCTATGAAATTCGCATATTATTACATATATGATACTACAAGATCACTACCGATGGCCTCTTTGGTTAACCGGGCTAAGCCATTGCAAGCCGACCTCACAGCGATGGAGAGGCTCAGGGTTGATCCTGGTATGATATAAATTTACATTTCGGAAAACCAAGTTTCTCAGTTATTTACTATGGTCTGGATGTCTGGGATCGGTCCTATAGTAGTCCATTGTATATCACCAATAACAGAAGTGTAACTTGCTTAATTTGGGTGTTTCTCTGCCGATTATTTATTTAGTTATAACTATTTACTAGAAAGAAATATATTTATTCAGAACTACATACACAACAAAATATACTTATAAATAAGACAATATGAATGAGGTTCTGAAGTGATCTTAAGTCAAAAATACATGTATATGACATTTTATTTAAATACACTACCATATAATTTTATTATGAATTATGTTTAAAATCGAACTTAATTGTTACTTATGTGTATATTATTTCGGATCCAGAAATACCTTTAAGACACTTACACATACAGTCTAGCGATATTGATAACTTTTGAAAGTATTATTTTAAAAATATGTAAAATAATATTAGATAAAATGACCTACATTTATTAAATTTCTTTCAAATACTTTATTTCAATGTTTAGTATTGTAATAAAATGGACTATAAAGGGACTAGTGTATCATATAATAAAAGGATGACTCACATTATTTCATATTCGTCATAATACTTCATAAATAAGTCAGTTGCATTGATGGACAAAGATATTGTGCCACGCGGATTGGCAGTTTGTTGCAGTCTTCGTTCTTCCCTCTCACGTTTAAGTCTGCAATTGAAAAAAAAAATTGTTTTTAAGATTCAGATATATATTTCTTTGTATCAAAATGCTTAAGCAATTTAATTATGTTAAACGGTCTCAAAAGTCTAAGGAAATACAAAAACAATCTGATACATTTAAATATGAAATTGTATGATTTTTGAAATGTTTCATGCTCTTATTTTGTTAATGTAAGCTTCACTCCTCTAATCCCTGGGAAACCTTGAACGGCAAGCCAGATATTATCCTATATTCATCTCTAATTTCTAAAGAACATTTATGTCATTCAACAATCGCATGAAAGTCAGTTTAAATTCAAGACTAAAAATAATTTGTGATAGTGTATATACCTCTCATACTCTTCTCTGATTTCTTTAGGAGTTCTTGTCCGGAATATAACTTCCCAACCGTCAACTTCTAATCCACGTTTTCCTATAAAATACAGAAGAGCAACAAACTCATGTAAAATTACGAAAGTATAATTAGTTCTATACATAAAATATAACAGGATAAAAATAAATTTGTGATTATTAAATTAATTAAATATCAAGAATCTGACATACATATGGTATTGGTTTATAAATACCAATATTTCTTTTAACATTATTAAGAGCTAATTTTTCAATAGATATTAAATAAGGATATTTGGATAAAATGCAACATTAAAAAAACAATAATATGCTAAAATTATATCAGTTTAGTTTTATGATTTGACTAACCACAAAAGCTGAAGCAATCTTTTACTCACGCTTGACATAATTGTATTGGTTTAACATAAAAAAAGTATATAAAACACTTTTACCTAATGTATCATAAATAGCTCTCTTATGTGAATCTGATAAAACTTCATAAGCCTCTTTCACTTTGTTGAATATTTGTTCAGCCCATTTTTGTTTGGTTGGATCTGTGCTGTGCTTGTCAGGGTGAAACATGCGTGAGAAGCGACGATACGCACTGTTTATCTCCTCTGGTGATGCCTAGAAATTTTATGATCAATAGATAGATAGATACACGATACACCATTACAGAAAATCTTACAAACTAGTATTATTCTAATTGAGTACAAAGGGTGGTCTTATCACTAAAAAGCAATCTCTTCCAGACAACTTGCTTTGTATTTAATATGGCTATATGGTAGCATACTCTAGACCAGGGGTGATATCCATCCAGACAGGCATATGCCCGACCACCTGGCTGTAAGTTGTTTTGACACTTACTAGGCCACCTACGAAATTATATTCTTTCTCCATTCCTGCTTAGATATAGCACTGTACTTTCCACACTTCAGCTCTAGTATCATTAACACTGACATATATGCAAAGCTGAGTTTATGCTAATATTTTTTTGCTATTTTACTATACCATTATTGAGCAGCATACAGAATACAGAATACACTAGGAGTGTACTAGGAGCACTGTTTATAGATCTGCTATACTCAAGATGTGGCCCACATGATGCACCCCAACAAGCTTTTGTGAGTGCACCACCCAGTATACTTACTACATTTTTTATGTTATAGTAGATTGAAATTAGTAACACTTCTGGAGTTCCACATCTCCATAAACAACCACTTTCCATTAGATGAATCAGCAGTCTGTCTACTCTGTATTTTAATACTAAGAAATCACCTAATTATATTCATGTCAAAGATATGTATCCATTTTACTATAATAATATATTAAAAAACTATAAGAACAGACCAAAACTTTTTTAATGCAGATTAGAAGGCTAAGGTGGGAGTGAAGCAAGAGCTTTTGTGGTTATTTTTTTATAACCATCCAAAATTAATTTTATAGTAAAATGGACATGATGTCTATATTAAAGGTTAAGTAATGCTGATCTAGATAGACTAGAAAATTTTGAGAATAACTTCGACTTATACATATGAACATGCAATTTATTAAGGGGTCCATTTTTACCATAATAGCTACGGGTTTCTAAGTTGGGTCCCTATTAAGAAAATACTTGATTAGACTTTTCAACAATGTCATATAATAAAATGCATTGTATGTGTGTACATGCATTTTATTATATGATAATGCACTGCACCGTACTTAACCTATAAAATAGAAATGCACTCAAATGTCCAATAATGATATAAGTATAATATGCAAGGATCAAAAAATTTAGTATATCAGTATTTCATCTCACAAGATTAGTTTATTCGTTATATAATATTGATAAAATTAAAGATCAATCGTTGAATGCAGTCATGTGACGTAATATTTACCGTTTTTGAAACATTCAGTAACTGGTAATAATTAGCCTCTAGCAGAATATTATCTCCTTCGTCGTCCATGGTACGGAATTTAATTAAAATTTATTTAATGCTGTTGTTTTTGGAAACTTCGAAATGAGAAATTTATATAGTAGCAAAGCAATTCCAATTCACTACATACAAATTAATTCGGTTTACCGCCGTTTGACAGTAACGTGGAGGCAGCGCCACTAGATAATACAGATTAATAATGTATCAATTCTTTGACAGTGACTTTGACGGAACATTATTAAGATTACACACGATATGATTTCTGTAGTTTCTTGAGTAAAACCGGAAACAAACTATAAATATACAATACACGCGTCTGGTGTTATTGAGTCGCGATCCGATACCAACCCATTCATGAAGTCCCAATCAAATGTACTATTTTCTATGTAGTCCCCTCACTGCTAAGGATCGCACTTTATTGGCCGTAAATATGAATGGTTTTGAGCATGATAGCGGGCTGAAGTTATCGATATGTTCAGCTGATCAGATCAATGCACTGATTTGGAGATCTATCACGAGGTCTTTTGCCTTCAACCTTCCTCGTGACCCTAAGTCTATTCATCATCTCTGGATTCTTGTAGGCTATGTGGCCAAAGTCCTTAAGTATCCGTTGTTGGAATACTGTTGATAACCTTTGGTGATTTCCAAGATTAAGCTCTTTCAGTATAGTCGTGTGGCAAGTTGTCCATGGAATTTTTAACATTAGACAACAACATCACATTGCACAGGTGTCAATATTGTCTGTTTGCTGCCTTAACAGACTATTTCCGAACCGACGGACACCACACGTGACGTTTTTTATGACTATAAAATACGCTATTATGTCATCTAAAATAAACTGAAAACGCCTCCTCCTCCTCAATCATTAAAACAATAGCAATAACTTTTTAGGGTGCCTGTCATTTAGTTTGTGTCAAGAACTCTCTGCACTTGCCAAAAATCTTATTATTTATAACATTCCTGTCTTTTATAGAGATAGTGATACCATAACTTATTACATTAGTAAGTAATAAACATTATTCTAAAAATATGAACAAAAAGGCTAATATTACATAAACAATTAGGATAGGTGGTCTAAGCGTGATTAAGAAAAAAAGATCAGTGATTTAGATATTTGCCTTTGTTCGAAGATTTGCGAGTTAATTATAACGATGATTTAAAAAATTATCTGCGAATTTTCAGTAAATTATTTAATATAATGCAATTTTACGACCATAAAATCTTTTCATAAAATCTTTCGTTTAAACTTAAAATATCAGCCGTTAATTTTTATTGTTGTTTGTTGTTTAGCGTTTATCATTGCTATATAACTTCAGAAATGTTACGTTTATGCGAATGCATTCTCTGTGGAAACGTCTCGTCGGGTGTTTTATAATTGTTTCTACCTTATGTCTTTTATATCATATCGTGTGATCGTTTGTAGTTAGTCAAGTTTTCTAAGTATTTTGACGTATAAGCACAAAGTGTTATATTTTATTTAAAAAAAAAACTTATATTTTGTGTCTGTGGACGTCTTGTCAGTGCTCAGTGCTTGTTATTTTATGCATCTTGTAGTGAACCTTACTCAACATTCTCCAATGTTAAAATGTGTAATAAACTGAATAAGACCAATTTAAATGTTCCGTTAATTATTGTGCTAAAGTTAGTTTATTAATTTCGTGCTACATAAGGATACATCACCTGTTTATAAGGAGGTAAAGAATGTGTTATTTACGTTTTTGAATTGGAACTCGTCCTAATTTTGTAACTGTAAAAAATCTTGTTTGGTTTTATATCTCGTTGATAATGTGAGCATAATTAATGTTAAATTCATTTCACTGCCAATTCACCGAGTAGGCTTTTATGGTAATGCTTAAAGGTGTGGGTGTAAGATTATAAGAAATTTGGTGGTGGTATTAAGATGGCTGTAGAAAATCGAAGTAATTTATTGTTTTGGTTGTGAGGTTTGATAATTTATTTTGTGCTGAAGGATTATAAGTTTCTCTTAGTGGTATGTGACTATGAGATGCATCAGTAACTTCTAGTGCAAGCTCCACCGGGCATTTCCCCGCGGGACCACAAAAATGCGCGCATAGACGTAGATTGTGAAAGTTATTCGGCGTTATAAATATGCTGCTGACTGTCTCTGAATACAATTTATTTTGCTCTCTTTAATGCAGATATTGATCACGATTGAAATATTTTAGTTTGTTATCTCTGATATGTAATTTTATTTATACAACATTCATGTTTACAATGGAAAAATAATGTGTTATTTATGTAGCCAAATTAAAAGTTAAAAAACTAATTGTATAATGAGACAGATGTAAAAATAGAAATTAATAACATATAAATTATATTATCATGTTTCATCTAGTATTCTTAAAGTATCTAAAAATATTATATATTGTACTTGTTATTATGCATTAATGAATGTGCAAAATTCTTGCATCATATTTATACAAATTCAAGTTTGATATTTATTTATTATTTCTTTTCGACTGAGTTACATGAAAATCCGGAAACTAGTCTGCATCTAACTCAGTATATTATTTAATATGGTAAATGTATGTAAACTCACACACAAGAGTTTCGTACAGTCAACTGACAACTGTTTTTATAGTTAGCCTGGCTATCTTATTAAATAATTTAATAAAAAAACTACATGTCACAAAACCACTTAACAGATATGGTTTGCTCCAATTATTCATTCATATAAATTTTTAAACTCTGCTACCTTGAATTTTATCCTTTAGTTCGAGATGAAAAAAAGTCCGCTTTTAAATGTTAAGTTATGTATACAAGTTCTTTAAGAAACTATCTTTACTAATATTATAAAGAGGTAAAGTTTGTGTTGTTGTAGGGGGTAATCTCTGGATCTACTAAATCAATTTTGAAAATACTTTCACCAGTGGAAAGCTACATTATTCCTGAGAGACAAAGGGTACATTTGATTGTGATTAATAATAATTAATAAGGGAATAATAAGTATTTTTAATGTATGTCTGATGCCCAGCGTAGTGGGCATGGGTCAGCTAGTACTTTATATAACTACATAATAAAACAACTGTCTTCAATCTTTCAATTACATTTATGTCAGTTAACTTTTATTTGTTTAGCAATTTCACTACTTTGCTGTATTTAAAAATACACATTCCTGCCAAATTTTATTTATATAGACCCAGCTGATTCTGTGAAAAACCATTATGACCCACAGAGAAAGATAAACAAACTTTTTGATTGTATGTGTGTTTTTTTGTTCATAAAATTGCTTCAGAACTATTAAAATGATATCCTTTAGAATAAAGTTTCAATAGTATAACTGTTGTACAAAGGTACAACACTGTTAGATTAAAATATATAAAAAAATAATTAAATTATCTTTTGATTTTGTTGCTTATGTAATTGTTACCATTTTGTTTTTACTTATAAAAACAATATTTAATTGTTAAAAAAACATATTTAATTGTTATGTTGGAGCAAGTAGGTACTTATGTATCTATTGCCCGTTTTTCCTATACCACCTACATCACCAGATTAGCTAAGAAATCTTAACTATTTAAACTTTAATTTAGGTTGTTAGGTAAATAATGTAGGTTAGTATTGTAAATATTCTTACATGATTTAGTACTAAAATCCCAAAACATACTAATCTCAAAACCCTATTTGCCCATACATCTAACTGACTTATTTTTAATCTTATATCTATTTATATAAAAGAAAGTTACACTATTTATAACTCAAGAACGGTTATACCGATTTGGTTGTAAATCGGTGGAGCGGTAGCTTAGAACCAGGAGATGGACATAGAATACTTTTCATCCCCTTGGAACCGGTAGGTTGCGCTGAGATCGGGTGCTAGAATCCTCCTAATCACCTGGAGCGATTTTGTGTGTTTGAATGGGTCCCTGGTAGGTTTAAATCCACAATTGGAACCAGTAGGTGGAGTTGGGTGTTATATATTATAAATTTATAAGCACTCACTGTTATCTTGTTGGTTACTTGGTCCAGACTGCTAAATTACGAACTACCTTCATTATACATAACACACCTTTCCCTCAGGATAGTTCACTATTATTAAGTCCCACACACTGCATTATTTATTTAAACTAATATTCACTTTCACAAACTCTAATTGCTTTTTCTATTATTTTATTTACATTTAAATTATATATTATTATTTATTAAGTACATATTAAACTACTACAGATTTGGTTTTTATTAACACTTTTTTACTCTTCGTCTGAATCAATTTCAGACTCTTCATCCTCTATACTGGACTCTGTACTTTTTTGTCTAATCTTCTTAGATGTCGATGAAGGTGGTGACTGTGATAGTGCACGTTTATTTCTTATTCCCTCTTCTTGTTGTTTAGGTAATACTATGTCTTGTGGCCCTGATACCCCGATAATCTCTGCCCACTTCCGAGGTGAAGGGATAATTACATCCTCTTCATTATCACCATTATTTTTTACTATCTTAGGTTGTATTATGTCTTTTGATGATTTATTCTCTCCTGGTCCACTATGCATTTGGTTGATGTGTCTCATTAACAGTCTTCCATTCCATCGCACCAAGTATCTACATACCCCTACTCTTTTCTCTACAACCCCCTGTAACCATCGAGGCCCTTTACAATAGTTCCGCACAAATACAACTTGACCAATATTAAAGCTTCTTAACTTTATTTTTTCATTTTTCTCCCTGACACTGGATTCTTCCTTAGGTCTATAAGACAAGGGATTCAAGAAATCAAATCTTGTTCTAAAGCGCCTGTTATTGAGGAGTTCCGCTGGTGACTTATCAGTTATACTGCTTGGTGTTGATCTGAGACCATATAATATGTTGGGCAAGCGCACATTCCAAGGCTCTGAAGTCATTTTCTTTAATTTATTTTTTACAGTTTGAACTGTGCGTTCAGCCTGTCCATTAGACGCTGGGTGGTATGGAGCTACTAATACTTGCCTAATGCCGCAATGTTTCAAATACTTTTTGAATTCTTCTGATATGAAGCTTCTGCCATTGTCACTTACAATAATATCTGGTAGCCCTTGTTGTGTAAAGATATCTCTTAAAGTTTTAATTAATGTATTAGTACTCATATCATTAACAATTTTAACTTCTGGCCATTTTGAAAATGCATCTATAACTATTAAAAAAAGTTTCCCTTGGAATGGTCCTGCATAGTCTATGTGAAGTCTAGACCAAGCTTTATTAGGCTGTATCCATTGGTGAGTAACTTGTGTTGGCATGTTTCTATTCTCTGAACAAGTATTACAGTTTTTTACCATTTCTTCTATATTTTTATCCATGGAGGGCCACCAGAAGTAGCTTCTAGCTAATGCTTTCGTAATTACTATACCATCGTGATTTCTATGTAACTCTTCCAGAATATTTTCGTGCATTATTTCAGGTATTAACACTCTATTTCCCCATAATATACAGTTACTATGTATTGATAATTCATCCCTTTTTTGCCAATAGCTTTTATACTCTTTATCTACTTTCATAGGCCATCCATTCCGTATCCAATATAGTACTTTACACAGTATGGTATCTTTTTTCGTGAATTTTGCCACTTCCACTGCAGTAAACTGTAATTCAAGTGGTGTTTCTTCTATTAGTAGGACCCCACTATATTCCTCTTCATTCTTTGATTCGTCTTTAGCTGGCCATCTGCTCAATGCATCGGCATTACCCAACTTCTTCCCTTCAACATATTGTATCTCATAATCATATGAGTTCAATAGCAAGGCCCACCTCAACATTCTAGGTGATATAATGTTTGGAATTGGTTTACTATGCCCGAAAATTCCCAGTAATGGCCTATGGTCTGTCTTAATAAAAACTTTCCGTCCACTTATGTACTGGTGAAATTTTTTCAACCCGAATATAATTGCAGCAGCCTCTTTGTCAATTTGACCATAGTTTCGCTCATGTACATTCATGGTTCTTGATGCAAACATAATCGGCTTTTTTGTCCCATCATCCATTTCATGCTCCAAAACTGCTCCCAACCCGAATTGAGATGCATCACAGGACATTATTAATTTTCTATTTGTGTCATAATGTACCAGCGTGTTATCACTCGACAGCATAGCTTTTAAAGTTTCAAAAGATTCCTGATGTTCCTTGTTCCATTTCCAGCTAGAATTTTTTTCCAGTAATCGGTATAATGACTCAGCTATTGTAGCTTTGTTAGGTATAAATCTATCATAAAAATTTAGTAACCCTAAAAATGCCTGCAATTCTTTTATGTTCTTTGGTGCTGACGTCTTCTCTATGGATTCAATTTTTTCTCTAGATGGGTGTATGCCTGATTCATCTATCACATAGCCCAGAAACTGGACTTTGGGTACAGCAACCATACATTTTTGTTTGTTGACTTTTAAACCAGCTTGCTGTAACCTCTGAAGTACCAACTCTAATCTAGTATTATGCATCTTAATGTCTTCACCACAAATTACTATGTCGTCTAACATCATTGATATTCCTTCAATGTCTGCGAGTAGTGAAGTCATTAATCTCTGGAAAATTCCTGGACAGGCCTTAACCCCAAAAGGTAGCCGTTTCATTTTATATAAACCCTTAGGAGTGTTCAATGTTAGCAACTGTGCTGTTTTATTATCTACCACCACTTGTGTATACGCCTGTTCCAAATCGATTTTTGTGAATATTCTTCCCCCCTTTAATTGTGCAAAAGCCTCATTTAATGTTGGTAATGGATATGTATCTGTATTTGTAACTGCATTTACTGTAGATCGGTAATCTCCACACAAGCGTACTTTCCCATTTGGTTTTAGAACAGGCACAATCGGAGTAGCCCATTCTGAGTGTGTTGTTGGTTCTAGGACATCCTCTTCTACCAGTCTATCGATTTCTTTGAACACTCTTTCCCTTATGGCAAACGGAATTGGTCTACATTTAATAAATTTAGGCACTGACCCTTCATTCGGGGTAATGTTGACAACAGGACCTGTATACTTACCCAATCCTGGCTCAAAAATCTCTTTATATTTATTAATTAATTGCATGACTAATGTCTTGTCATTAGAAGTTATTTTAACGTGATTTATTCCTTCTATAGTGATCCCTAAATCTGCAAACCAATTCCTACCAATTAAACTTGTACCACTACCTTCTGTTATAAGTATTTTTAAGTCTTTAATTATATTCTTGTATGTAACCTGTACTGTTGTTTCCCCTTTCAATGATAATTTACCCTCCGTATAAGACTTTAACCCTATGTCTGTTGTCTGTAGTTGAGGTACTTTCCCTTCCCATATGAGTCTGGCTGTGTTTTCATTAATAATAGTGTATGGGCAGCCTGAATCTACCTCCATTAACAGTTTAATTCCATTTAGTAACACTTTAATGAGAAATGGATCAACCTTGTCTTGTTTTATGCTGTTTATGCCTACCTCATACAAACCATTACATTCTGAATATTTGTGCTTCTTATCTTGCTTAGACTTTATTGAGCAAGCTGCTTCTATATGCCCTGTCTTACCACAGTGGTAGCATTTGCTCCATCGGAAGCGACACTTACCTCCATGAGACTTATTACATCGTGAACACACTATATCGTCCTTGCTGTGTGGTGTATTTTTGCTAGCTACTTTGTTAATCTCCATAGGAATTACTGTATCATGTTCTGAGTTACTAATAACTGGGTTGGACTGTATAATAATATTTGAATCAAAATTTGCAGTCTCATGTGATAATGCAATGTTACAGGCTTGTTCAAACGTTAATTTACTTTGCTGTAGTAATTTTCGTTGAATTTCTTTATCCCTAATACCACATACTAATCTATCTCTAAGGGTGCGGTCTAAATCAGAAAAATTACAACCAATACTTAATTTCCGTAATTGTGCTATGTAATTCTTCACCATTTCCCCCTCTTCTTGATTTCTAGTGTGGAATTTATACGATTCGACAATCTCGTTTGGTTTTGGGTGGAAATGACTGTTCAAAATTTCAACAATAAAATCGAACTTAACCTCACTTACTTGTTTAGGTGAAATCAAAGAAGTTATTAAATCAAACAATTCAGGGCCACATACTGCCAGTAAATTCGCTTTTTTCATTACATCTTCCTTTATTTCACTTGCTTCTAGGCAGTAACTCAACCTTTGGATATAATTTTTCCAACACCCATTAATTATATCGAATTCATTGAATTTTATACCCATGGTGTATTTAATTATTTTAATTGTATATAATATCACTTATTTTCACAATTTCACTAATTTTCCTCGTCGCCACTGTTATATATTATAAATTTATAAGCACTCACTGTTATCTTGTTGGTTACTTGGTCCAGACTGCTAAATTACGAACTACCTTCATTATACATAACATTGGGATTGGGTCCTAGATTTTTATTTTTTCAGAGCAGGGCAATGTTGCCAGGGCCGCTAGTGTATATATATATATATATACATACATACATACATACATACATAACTTCACGCCAGGTCCCTTGCGGGGTAGGCACGAACAACAATATATGTATATATATATATATATCTGCTTATATTAACATTGCTTACATGTTTTGTTCAATTTTTATTTTATTTGTGTTGCTTACAGGTGGTGGTAATTTGCACATTTGAACAAGTTTTTGTTTTTGTTCTTTCTTCATTTTCAAATCACCCATGCCCATGTTTTTTCTTTGTATACCTTGATTTTTTTACATCTGACACTGGCAGTAATGGTGGTTCGAAAAAGAATGAGCCAGTTGCCAAATAAATAAAAAGGTGAAGTGAAGTATTATATGTTTTGCTTTTTAGTTCAAATATGGTGTGCAGAATTTTGTTGTTAAAATGTTTACTAATATTCTCTAAACTCTTATAGTTTTATATATATGTTACAGTCATAGTGATTAAATAGCTATTATATATAATGACTGGTCATTATATATAATAGCAGAATTAACTAGACAATGTAATAAATTAATCACATTATCCGGATATTATTCATAATAGCCGGTCAATGTTAGCCAAAGTAACAAATTAAATATTTTATTATTGAATTACGATCTGTGTTTTTTTAAAATTTCGTTTTATGGCTTCAAATTTACTTAATAAATTAAAGTTAAATAACTTTATAACATTGTTAATTAACATAGAATCTATGACAATGTTATTTTAATTCTTAGCCAAATTGAAATATAATTTTGGGTGTGGTATAGATATAGGGCACATTTATTGATTACTTGAGATATAAAATTAATTTTGGGTGGTTATAAAAAAGAATAATTTCTAACCTATGTTAAAAAAGTTTGGATTTGTGCATAATAAATAAATGTGGTGTATCGTGTGTACACCCCACCCATCATTTTATAATCTTTACCTATACCTTCTTGTTTTTTTGTTTTTATTACATTATCCAAGGCTTCGAAGATATTATGTAAAATTTCTAGTTAATGTGATTAATTCTGTGTCAATTATCACTTTATCTAAATTGAGTAGATATTATAAATAATGGCTAGATAATATATATAATATCTGGATTTATCACTTTGGCTGTAACATATATACTAGTTGTGCTAGTGTAGCTAGCTAGAACTTGGTTCATGTTATTGCCACAATGATGACATATATATTGCTGAATTGCTATAGTGGCATTAGAAAAATGTTGCCCTGCAGCACCATATATATATTAGTCTATCCCACGGGAATAATGTCATTTCTTAGAATAAAAGTAACCTAAATTCTGACCCAGTTCTGAGTTTCTTTTAAATCGGCGATTCTGACGCGATAGTAATAGCAGAATGGAGTCCTTGTTCTTTTGGTTTAATATGTAAACACTAGGATATGCCCTCGACTTTGTCCACGCTTGACATGACACTCCTGCAGGATTTCCCAGACACAAAGTACTACAGCATAAAAAATGTTTTAGTGAAAACTGTGTAAAAGCTAATTTTTATTCAACCAAACAACTATAAATCGCTCCCGAAAAAATTAATACTAATAAATACTTTTAAGTTAATATAAGAACAACAATACAAGAAACCTCACTAATGTAATCTGAAGTAATGCTTAAATGAGCTATGTTGAGAAAAGTATACAAATACATACATATACAAAAAGAGCTTAGTGTCAGCGTTAAATTTAATTATTAAAAAAAAATGCTCGGGATGATACTGATACTAAATTTACCGGGTTATTTTTAGTAATTAGAAACAAGTTATATAAATATGCAACTATTTCTAATAGATATTTTTAAGCTTTAAGCATTTTTCACTGTTACATTTATAATTTGTTTGACTCCGATTGTCCTCTTCAATAACCAGATATATTTTATAACATTTGATTCTTAATTGTAATTAATATTTTATTCCAGATTTGTAACATAAAGAGAACATAATGCCGTCGACCCACTTAAACCTGCGTGAGGACGACGTAGTTCGTTTGGCCCTCGAATTTCTACACAACCGCGACCTACATATCACTCAACTTTCACTGGAGCGTGAAACGGGCGTGATCAACGGCAATTACGCTGACGATGTGTTATTCCTACGTCAATTAATATTGGATGGACAGTGGGACGATGTATTAGAATTCATACAGCCTCTCAGCGCTCTCAAAGCGTTCGAAGCCGATAAATTTAATTACGCTATTCTAAGACATAAATATATAGAACTACTATGCATAAGATCAGAAATAAAGGCTTACAACAATGTAGAAAATATAGTAGATGAAGTTGTCAAAGTATTGAGTGAACTGGAAAAGCTGGCGCCTTCGAAAGAAGAATACTCTAATCTTTGCCTGCTTTTGACTTTGCCTAGTATTACTGATCATGCACAGTTCCAGAAATGGAATCCGAGCAACGCTAGAGTCCAGTGCTTCCGGGAGGTTTATCCTCTCGTTGAACAATTTTTACCTTGCGATAAAAAGTCAAGTGGCACTACATCCAAATGTGCGAAAAACGATAGGTTGATGCAACTCCTCATCAAGGGAATACTTTATGAGTCATGTGTGAACTATTGCCAGGCTAAAGCTACAGGATCCAAAAAAGCGCAATCTAATGAGTTTAGCTTTTCAAGACTGCTGGATGGTTCCGGATTTGATGAATCAGACCTTAGCTTGCTGTCTTGGTTACAATCTATTCCCGCTGAAACATTTAGTGTTCCGTTCGAGCAAAGAATGTTGAATGTGGATGTGGAGAAGTTAGAACGTCCATCATTACACACTTCATGGACTGAACACATGCTGGTGACGCCTATTAAGCCTCGGACATTCCCACATTTAGCCATGCCTTTTAGGAGGCCTCGCTCGGCAGCCGACGCTATGACTAGATCCTTGAGACCACTTCCCGATGGAGCACCGAGGCATCCAGCAGTCATGGCTCTATCAGCCATAGACTACGGCCCTTCGTCGTCGTGTTTTGCTGGATTTCACTTAACTGGTATTAAGAGTAGCAAATTAATGAACACATCAGTGGATCGATTGTTTGACAACAAGAATGAAGAAATTATTCACGACTTCCATGACACATTGAAGCCGATAGAGGAACAAGTGAAGACAGTTGGGGATTTTACACCACCATCTAAATCTAATGAGACAAGCAGTATCGGTGTGTCCAATGCAACCACACCGGAGCATAGGGTGCAAGGATACCCAACTTCCACAGCTATGTCAAACACTTCTGAATCCACTGAACAGTCCTCTCTTGTTGAGCGGTCTCAACAAGCCGAGGCGTATGTGCCGGCTGGTGGTGATTTTAGAAGAGAGTTGTTAAAAGAATATCAAATCCAAAAACAACGCGAGTGTGATGATTACTTACGAAATCTATGCTCATCTGACATAAGGCAACAGAAACCGTGAGTACCTTGTACTAGCATATTCAAGTTACATAATGTGTTTTCACCGTGATACATTTTACAAACTTCATGCTACATATAGTCCAAAGATTATTTACTCATATTTATTTGGCCTCTTTTTAGGCTAAGCATATTACAATGTTATATTGTTTCATAAAATTAGGTTATTATATATGTCTGTAGTCAGAAATTATGTGTTGGGTACGTTTTAAAATTCTTGCGACAAATTATATTTTGTGCGATTTTAACTAAACCTAATGTGTTGATTTTATCTTAATATGAGTGAAAATTACGAGTGATGTTTTATTTAATTTAATGAAATTATAATATATTACATAAAAATAACTTTCTGCATTTTTCTCCACATCAAAATTTCTATCTATTTTTATTATTATTTGTAATGTTACGAGTTGCAGGACTCGAATTAAAATGCCGTTAGAATTAGTATATTATACTAACACGCATAACACAGGTACAAATGTAATAACACGCGCAAAGTCCGTCGCTAAATAAACTACCGAATGTAGTACACACGTCTTGCTTCACTTGTGTTTATCGTTCGACTGCCGATCTCTCCATTGAGGTATTGCTCTATACTGCACAAATACAATGTCTCCCGGCCGCGTGGACTGAATTTCTTAGTATCACACCTGGCTAGTCACTACCACCAAAGATTATAATACACAATGGGCTGTTTTTCTAATTACAAATTTTAAACACAAAGTAAACAAAAGAAGTCCAAATGACGGAAAAGTCATAAAATGTGTTTCTACAGACGCAGGCGTGAATTTTCCTTTGTCGGCACATCGGTCATAACAATATATTAACTAATACTAAACTAATAAATTATTTCATCACTAAGATAGTCCTAAATTTATTTAATTTTTTTAATGTGTATGTATTTTAACTGATAGTAAAATATAATATAACTGAATATTGACTGTTGCATATTACAGGATGGAGCAAATTGGAGATGCTTCATCTGCTTTTCCGTCTGCTGTCAAGAGTCAGCCACCGCCAAAGCCGATGATGGATAAAATAAACGATGAAGCCACATATAAGTATGTATTTTTATATACAACTAAAAACTGTCAAGTAGCCACATAATTAATTTTTTATCTTTTTATAATGTACACCATGGTTTTCCCTTTCACTTTTCTTCAGGGGACCTTAGGTTTTGTAGCGAGCGCTCGAAATACGGTCGGGATTCAATGCTGGGTTGATGATAATTTGATAGATTTGCTAGTGTGATCTTCATCATCTTTCTGGTCGATGTATGCCTTTTTGTTCCTTCTTCATTACCCGAAAGTAATGAAGAAAGAAGAATTTTAATTAAACTACCTCAAGACCAAACTTGAGGTGTTATATTTTATGTAATTTGTTGTATGATATGATATTGTTCAAATAGAATTATTATACTCTAGAAAGTTCTAGAGTTTTCGTCTATTACATAATATAAGTTAGAGGTATCACAAAATGTGAAGTTACAATCCTTTCATGGTAAAACAAAACGCGGCTTTATCGCTGACAGCAGCCTGTAAGATTGAATTTCAGTCTTGGTATGATTATTTATATCATGTTCATGGCCTTAAGGTAATTTTAGTAAAATACTTTCACTATTTGTGGCATCTCTAATATATTCATTAGGGATGCCACGAATCAAATTTAACAAATAATAAGGTTGACTGTCGTTAATATAAAAACCGGCTATACTATGCGATTCAAATAAGAATAGGAATATCAATGACCTCTATCTGTCAAATCTCACTTGAAAAGTATGGTTTGCAAAAACTTATTTGCACATCGAGAATAAATAATGTTACATCACATTTAAATAAAAAGGTTAAATTAGTAGTAAAGTGTCTTAATATAATATTGAATTGTTTAAAGTTATTTAAAGAAACAATATGGCGCCAAGTTAATCCTATTCTCATTTGAATCACATAGTACGAGATTCGAGATAAACCATGGATCGTTACATTTCATGCTCCATAGATCTTAGCGGCATGAAATGTCGTAATAACAAAGTGTGTTATCAGTAAAAATAGTGCTCAATATCGCAAAAAGTGAACACACGTAGTGGTAATCGTTTTCTTACGGTATAATGTACTTTCATCGGTACAGTGAGCAAGCAATTTGTTCTGATTGTTTGGTCGTCAACTAGTGCCGTTTTCTCCAACGATCCGATAAATTACTATGTAATATGTAAAATACCGTGAATGGCATGATAGCTTAGTGGCTAGGGCATTCGCGATTCAAATTACATGGATTTGAGGGTATTTCAAATTACTTGGGCACTTTTTATTGGAACGAAGTTCCTTATTGTGCGTTGCGAAAGGGGACTAGACGGAAAAAATTAAGACCAAAAGTTGTAACGACACTTTTTGCTGTAGTTGAAAGCCGTGCGGCGTGCGCGTGTTTCTCTGTCTGCCTCTCTCTCTCTCTTTCTCTCTGTCATTATTACTAAAATTGAGTCTACTGATTAAGTTTATATTACATTATATTTTTTAATAATATAAAAAATATTATTATAACTTTAAAAGAATCAAATTTTATTACAATTCCTTTACTAATTAATCGAAAGGAACTTCGTTCCATCAGGGTGTTCCTTGACACCTCTCAAGATTTTTTTTATGTATGTGCAGTAATTTATTGCTATTCAAAGGTTACAATTTGAAGTTGAAGAATTTCAAGTAAAATTTTATTGAATGAGTTCAGCAGACAGGCAGACCGCCCACTTAATGAAAAGCGTTTACCATCGCCTATGGACATTTGCAACACCAAATGCAAATACTATGATACACATTTATTTTTCATCAAACTTGGCCTCTACGGAAGTCTTCGATATGTGTGCTCGACACGCACTTAGCTCGTTTATTTTCTTGTTATTAAAGATTTGCGTCTTTTCCAGGACTAACGAAATGAACGACGTTCTAGATGTGGAGAATCATAATGGCGTGAGTTTTTTTATTTTTATTCCACGCATTATTTGTTTGAGAGCTTTAAGCTAGAGACATATTAATACTTCGCACGCCACGTGTGCAATAAATTATAAATTATAACTTCTATATCCTTGAATTTATATGACGACTTACTGTGCCAGTGAAACTCGTTCGCGATGCTTTGACGTTGTTTTAATGAATTGCAATGTGACCGCAGCACCATATATTTATCATTACTCTAACATGCGGAAGTTACGTTATTTACTGGAATAAAAAGAAACCGAAAGATTGTCCTGGAGTATTATAATAATATTTATTTGTTTATTACAGACACAAAAATCCATAGTACCAATTTGAACAATTAAATTAATTAAAAAATTATTAGAAAAATAAAATGAATACACGAATATCTATCAGTTAGTCAGTTCTTACTGGAAGCATTTCATTTACATATATTTTACATTAAATTAATTAGTCTAAGCAGCACCCTGCAACCAGTCTCAATTCATTTTTGTTTGGTGTAAAATGCTAACAACAGCCGCAATTATACTGTTCCTACAGCTCTCAACTCTAGTCAAGAAAGCAACGCAACTTCTATATAGGATAGCACAAAACATGTTCAATCTACCCTCATTAGCTATATAAGCTAGCTCTTTGTTTCATTCACATTCACGAAAAAAAACCATGGTAGCATAATGGTGCACACGCCACAAACTGAAAGGGCGCGGGTTCGAATCATGACCAGAACGCATGCAATATATAGGCAGTTTTATGACCTAATATATAATATATAATATGTTTATTGTTACAATTATCACGAGCTTAGCAAAGGTGAATGAAAACATCATGATCAAACTTGCACATCGAGATAACCGATGTGTCATACCCGCCAAGCCGCCTTGGACAAGCGTGGCGGGCATACTGTTCGTTCCCCTACAATAAGAGTACCGAGCCCAGCAGTGGGAAATTTATGTGCTGTTATTAATATTTACACACCAATGCATCTTCCGAGAAATGACAACTGTGACGTGTGCACAACGACCCTTTTCATGTTGTCTCACAATACGTTGCCTACATATGCTCAGTCTGTCTCTAACTAGAGTTAGCGGTCGATCCCAACTAATAAGTAAAGTATTATTGGACATTTAAAATATCAAATAATGAGTTATAATAAATCTACGTTTTAACGGTCTTAGGCGTGGTTAAACTAGATTGGGCTCCCATAGAGTAAATAATAACCATAAACAAAATTAAAACTGAATATAAAATGAACAAGTTGGCGGTAGGCTAAAGAAACATTGACAAAAGTCGTTGACACTTGAAATCTTTGTCTTCCGTGATCACAGCCACTGAAAAATGGCCGAAACGTCGGAATAATAAAAATCAAATAAATTACCGAGCTTAAAACCGTTGAAACGTAGTTTTATTATGTATACAAGTCGCGAAAACTTAAGAAAATATTAGGTGTGGTTACTTTGTTATTTCTTAAATTGCTGAAATCTAGAAGTCTTAAATGCTCATATCGCGACCGTGTCTTTTGTCATTTGGACCTTACAAATAATTACACAGACGCCACTCATTTTTTGTTAGAACAGTGAATGAATTCAACAAACTCAGCAAGTTGGATTATGTGTACATTGACTTGTTTATGGATAGTCTAGTGTCTATAAATGCGATTTTCTTTTACCCCCCTTCCCCAAATAAAATTAAAAATATTTGAAATACTTAGTGGTATGATTAGTATAGATATTGACCGAACCAATTATCATTAAAATAATTTTTAACATCTTCCAACGTGAATTTCTCGTCCCATACTTTAAAAATAAAACAAGCAGTAGCGTCTCCTCAAACTTTCGTTGCAACCACACACACAAACTGACAAAAACCAAAATCATATTTCTGTGGAACGTTCGTATAATAAAATATTATTGTTGAGATTTGAGCAATACAGATTTGTAGTAGTGAACTGTCAATTTATAGTAGGGGAAGGCAAGCCGGGATTTTGGGATTTACTCGAGCGTGGCAGAATAACATAAAGGAAGTAACTTTGCACCCTATTATGTACCCCCACCATATATAAAACCTTCATATAAGTAATAAAAAATACCCCCACGTATTTTTTATTATTCTTCATACGAAATTGTCAGATTATGGGTCAGCACGACAAGGACATCAAGCTGAACCGTTTGTATATCAATCTGGCGATAGAGTATTTCGATGTTCCTTTTTTTGCATTTTCAAATATCGGCCATGACTTGTTCGCGTCCAAACCGTCAGTCTTTTGAATAAGTGTTCCTTTAGAGTTTACTTAACATCTCTTTTGAGTATCTGACGCGCTTGAGTATTTCTGTGCGACTTTTTTTTTTAAACCTGTACACGTTCCCGCCACCAGTGAAAGGGCATACATCATATTAGCTTCTTTCTTTTTAGCACCTAATCTTCACAATCCAAAAGGTCCCCGCGACGCTCGAGTAAATCCACATTTAGCATCTTGGGCTCCCCTACTATTATATTAAGTAATTCGCGAGTGACATAGACAAAACTACATTAGGTAACCTTAATATAGGCAAGTATATTAGGCTTCTTAAAGAAGCCTACAAATTTACTCTAATTCAATATGAATAAGACCGTGTAATTTTAGAGCCTTGTTATAAGCTACTTTCGACCGCTAGCTTTTCTTTTATAATGTGTTAACAAACGACCGATCTCACTTAGCGTGTCTGATTGGCAGAGATAGCCATGCATGCAGCGTGACCGTGTTCACAGATAAAAAGTAAATTTTTCTACACTTTTTATTTTGCTTTTGCGAATGATTATTTTACGTTATTTAGCTTTTATAAGAGTTGTAAACTATTTTTTTTTATTGTATCCATTAATCTGCGAATTTTTTGATTTCTGATATATAAATATAACTATGGTCGTGTAATTTTTTCGGTTATTTTACACTAGCGGTTTGGCAGACGTTGTCCTGCCCTGAAAAATATAAATCTAGAACCCCATCCCAGCGCCACCTATCGGGTCTAATAGTGAATCTAATCCATCTCCGGACCCACGCAAACATATTTTTTTTACACTTGGGGTTACGTTATTGAACTTTTAGTAGGGGTCGCTAATTTGTTTCTAGTAAAAAATATAGCCTTTGTTAATCTGGAATAATGTAGCATTCTAATGATGAATGAAGTTTTGAAATCGGTCAAGTAGTTTTTGAGTTTATCCGTTACAAACATACAAATCTTTCCTCTTTATAATATTATCTAGTTTCTGCCCGCGACTTTGTCTGCGGGGAATAGTGAAAAAATAAAGTTTAAAAAGCCCCCGATTTTGAAACATTCTTCATTGGTGCTCCACTCCTGTTGCTCTTAGCGTGATGATATATAGCCTATGGCTTTCCTCGATAAATGGGCTATCTGACACCGAAATAATTTTTCAAATCAGACCAGCAGTTCCTGAGATTGGCGCGTTTAAGCAAACATACAAACTCTTCAGCTTTATATATCTTATATATATAAATCTCGTGTCACGATCTTTGTCCGCGATGGACTCCTAAACTACTCAACCGATTTTAATCAAATTTGCACACCGTGTGCAGTTTGATCCAACTTGAAAGTTAGTTATAGGATAGTTTTTATACCGTTGGAACCGGTAGGTGGCGCTGAGATCGGGTCATATTTTTTCAGAGCAGGACAACGTCTGCTGGGGCCGCTAGTTCTTTCATATATTTGGGCCGTATTTTTGGATTTTTAATCATCACAAAATTAGGCATGATTAAAAGTAAGCAGCTCATTGTTTTGAGTCATAAACTGTTGCAATTGCAGTAAACAAAAAACAGTTTTTTGTTCGTTTATAAAATACATACCTTTGTAAATACACATCGTGGTTTTCATACTTGTTTATAAAAATGCGACATCTTTTGATAATAATTAGTAACTATTTTAACTTGTATGGCGGTACAACGTTCTACAGAGTTCTAGTATAGTGTAAATTTAGAGAGTGTTTACTTATTTAGTTTATTATTTTTAAGATAGATATAATAATTACCTGTTGTCCTATTTTTACTCAATTTTTTAGAGAAATAGACTTTCATGGTTTTAAATTGTTGCTTGGAACAGCGCCATCTCTTATTAGTCCGCATTTTTACAATGATAGGTAATTACTAATGAAATCGTAAGATGGCGCTGTGAGTAAAGAATTGTAAAGTAAACAATAATTACGTAAATTAATTACTAATTGGCATTTTATTGAATACATATAACATAGATTACTATTTTTTATTTTCATATCATTTTGAAGTTTTATGTGCATTTCATTTGTGAAATATTATAATTGAGGGCCGATTTTCCAAGTGAAATCAAAAGTAGATCCATTCAATCATATATATGTATATATATATATATGCGTGTGTGTGTGTGTCAAAAACATGGTAGTGTGTGTAGTGTTTTTTTTATTTATTTAATGTATGTTTATGCGTAATTTAATTTTTTTAGCTTTCGTCGCTTCTTTCTCTATACAAACTATAAGTGCGCAAAATTCCATACTACTCCGTCCGCGGAATTTTCGTAAACAAAGTTTTTGCACACGTATTAATATATCTATCTATAGAGTGGCGGATAACGGGCATGTTATTGGAATTAATGGAATACCGAAATAAGGCAAGCCTACGATTGATACGATAGTGTCTGACGATTTTGACGGATTAGTATTAGCAGAATTGGGCCCCCACCCCTTGTGTAGAGTAGGCCGCCATAACAACTTTGAGTTGTGTTCCGGCATTAGTGGCCAGGATCCACTCTCCCTTAAGAGAGCAGCAGCGCATTTGTAGCACCTTTGGTGTTGCAAAAGTGCAAAGGCCATGTTAATCGCTATCTATAAGGTGGGCCGTTTTATCTGATGAATATATGCAACAAAATAAACTCCCACTCTTTTATATAAAAATAATTTGTAGCAAGCCATCTGCTCAGTTGCATAGATATTTATTAGGAATCGTGTTTTGAATGCTTATGCTGCGGTCACGCATTGTTCATATTTGTATTAATGTACTGAATTGCGGCCTATATTCCAATATGTGGATCACTATTTGAACCACGATGTGAACTTCGCGTCCAACCAGCGTCCAATATCCAATTCCGACGCGCAACAAGTCGGTTTTTGAAATAAGTTCAAAGGTCTGGGAAATGAAAAGAGAGTGCGCGCGATATCTTGGACAGAATGCCGCGTGTGCGGCCCAGACGGTCTGTCATTCGTCACGAATTGCGGCTGTTCTTAATCACCCACTATCGCCTTTTCTTTGTTTTCTTGTGCGATGCAATCAATAAACATAGGTACCTAAACCATATGCTTAAGCCGCTACTTCAAATAAGTTATCGTCCATAATCTTTCGCTCTGCGTCCGCAATTAAGTCAGGTCCAATGTGCTTGTCTGTTGCCAATATTTAGGTAAAAGTTGGTAATGAAGCCAATGCGTGGTGTAGTAGTTTGGTTCAATGTTGGTCATTTTAAATTGGAACCAAGGTTGGACGCAAAGTAGAATCCAATGTGTGATCGCAGCTACACAAATTGATACTTGCATCGTCGTTCAAATCTATTTCCCAATAGGCAACGATCGAGCTATCTACAGGCATTTGTTTGTTTAGATATAAATTAGATTCCAGTGTGGTACATATCACACTGATTAGGGGTTCAACGATGGTTTCTGAATAGGCGACCCGATCTGTGATTGCGGCGGTTTGCGGCCTCGGCAAATCACATTCCGAATTAAATGAGTATTTAGTATACTGATACCGGTATAATTGAGATCTAAAGAGACCTATGTTTTTATCACATATAGAGGATTTGCATTTTCCAAGATTCCTAAATAGGTAGGTTAACATGACCTTTGTCCTATTTATACAGGGTCTCATAGTGGGATGAGAGGTTGTAGTGTGTCATTTTTCATGTAAAGAGTTGAAAGGTAATATAACGGAAGGAATAACTTGTCTAAATTTGATAAATTGTCTTACTTATACGGGCTACTGATCTTGCAAAGTCCTAGTTATAAAGGTAAAACATTCGGAAAAATCTAAGAAATCAAGTCTAAGTTAATAAGGTTTAAAAGTTCTCAGTAATGAGGTATTTCAATGTAAAAGTAATTATCAATAACAGAGGTTCCTCACATATCAAGGGCCCTCATATCCAGGTTTCACTGTATTTCTCATCAACAATTTTGTAATGCTTATTAGTCCCAATTCATCTTGAATACGCATCACAAGTTTGCAATCCACAATATAATATAATATATATTCGCGGACCGCGTTCGTAATACCGAAGTAAGAAAGAGAGTTGGTCTGAAAGAGAGTGTCGGGGTGACGGTAAGGAAAGGAATGCTCCGGTGGTTCGGGCATGTGGAAAGAATGTATGATGAAAGAATGACTAAACAGATATACAATGCAAAAGTGGATGGATGCAGAAGTCGCGGAAGGCCACGACACACCTTCCATGATCAAATTGATCTTGTATTAGCAGAAGGTGATGTCAGGAGCCTCAAGAACAGACGAGCGTGCATGACAAGAGCTATGAATGTCAAGGAAGCAAGTGAGGTGTGTAAGAATAAGCCTAAATGGCGCTCTATTGTTCGTGGCTACCCCGCAAGGGACCTGGCGTGAAGTTATGTATGTATGTATGTATATATTATACGTTACGTGAGAGCGGGTTATGTTAGGATTAGAAGAAAACACCAGTTCTTTAAGTAAATGCTTCTTTAACTTACTCAGCCGTACGTGATTCTTCTCCGCAGGGTTGCCACTACACGCACAACTAACATCGCACTGTCCGGACGATATTTCACTTATAACCGTCGCCCATGTTGCGTGGACCACCTCCTGCTATTGCGATGTTCACCTCCGAATATACCGCGCGTAGCTCGATTCTGGATCTCCTTTTAAACTACACTAAACTCCTCCCTCACTGAACTGCCCACTAAACTCTTCACTAAACTCTCCACTAAACTCGTTACTGTTCTCTACTAAACTTCTCTTCCAAAAAGAAACTTAGTAACTTAGGAATCGTGTATGTATGTATTGTTATCAATCAGCATTTTTTTATATACTACTTTTTACTACTTATGTATAAGTCGAAATTGAGAATCTCGTGGCCGAGCCTAACATATTACGAGAAATAAAATCTCATCGCCTTCGCTGGCTCGGTCACGTAGAACGGATGGGAGAGGATCGCAGTGAGGAAGGCATATTTGGGACAGCCGGTAGGTCGGTGTCCGGTCGGCCGTCCCAAATATCGCTGGAAGGACAGTGTAGAGACTGACCTGCCGGTGCTAGGAGCCAATAATTGGCAAGAAACTCTCTCGTTTCGGAACCCAAGACCCACTTGGGTCGCTGAGTCAACGGAGTATGTAAGATATGTATTAGACTGTAAGCCTTCCTAAAATGAAATAAATAAACATGTTGCGTTGTGTTTATTATAAGAATGGATCTGGTTGCTGAAGTCATTGCCTATAATTTGAAATGTAAATTGACATCTGGTGATTTGTCAACTAATAATTTACATATGAAACACGCGTAACTGCGCGCTCGGTACTAAGGCGGCAAAAAATCATCATCAATATGAATTAATTTCTATTCATTTTTTTTCTTAAATTGCGTTTATGTTGCGTGAAGGTTATTATTGTGTTATTGATTACATCTGTTTATTATCCATCCCACTTAGATTCAGTTAATAGTTAATTAGATTTAAGAGTTGGCCCTGAACCTGTCCCTTACATAATGATCTTTAAATAGTTAAAATACTGTTACGAGTTCCAGGACTCGAATTACAATGCCGTTGGATATATAATTTATTAGAACTATACAAACACGTATAACACAGGTACAAATTTAACTGAACACATCCAGTACAAACGTAATGCACGATTAAATAACACGAGTAAAGTCCGTCAATATAGAGATTATCGAATGTACACACGTCTTGCCACGCTTGAGGTTATCGCTTGACTGACTGACCCCTCCGTTGGGGCATTGTTTTATACTGTACAAATACAATATGTCTGCTCGACCGCGTAGACTGTATTTCTAAGTATCACACCTGGCTAATAACTATCATAAAGATTACAATACACAATGGGCTGTTTTTCCGATCACAAATTTTGAACACAAAGTAAACAAAAGAAGACGACCATAAAAGCGCTTCGATGTTATTAGCTCAAACACCGATGGGTAATAAATGTGCTTTGTTTACAGATATGCAGGTGGCCCAAATTGTAACAATACGAATTATTTTAGTTTTCATGTATATAAATAAATATAGGATACCCTTCTATTTCTGATATTCTGTTTTTAAAGCTTTTTATAGCATATGTCATAACTATCTTCGATTAAAGAAATTATTTCAATTCATTTCTTTGTCTTTCCAAACAAAATATTACTTGTTCATCTAGATACCTCAGATATAGGTTCATGTTTTGGGACCGCTCGAAAAAATATTTCTCTCTTTTATTGCTGGATTACAAAAGGCAGGCTAATGATCCGACTGATGGAAAGTGCCCCGTAACGCAGGGTTGCCAGCTTGTTGGTTTTCTATCGGATACATTTTGGAGTGTTTGCTTCACGGAGCTTTTCAATCTTATCCCGCCGTCTTCCTTACATCATCGGACAGCCAGGCGCACTGGCATGCGGCACCGCTATATGGTGGACATACCTCCTATTCGAACTAAGCGCTTTGAGTCTACCTTCATTATACGCACCGCAAAGGAGTGGAATACACGTGCCGGAGTCTGTTCTTCCCGAAACCTACAACCTGGGTGTCTTCAAGTCTCGTGTAAATAGGTACCTTCTAGGTAAGCGTGCTCGATCTTAGACCACATCTCCGCTCAAATCGGGCGAGATAATGGTCAAACGCGAACTTATACGTGATAAAAAAAATTCGTTGCGTTATCGGAAAACCTCGGATATGAGCTCACTCAAAATCTCAAAAAAAAAATACAAAAATGTTTGAATAATAAACCTTAGTTTTTATCAACTGAGCCTTGTACTATGAGTACCTGAGTTTAGAAAAACCGTGTTCAACGTAAGTATTTGTTGCTAAATAAAATCAGTTATGAAGTGTATATACGAGTATAATTACATCGGTATACAAAAGACCGAACCCGGTGTCAGTTTGGTTCATACACCCTAAAATTTTTTTGGGTTTGTTATGGGCCAAACTGACCGCAAATTTAGATTCAGCGAAATATCTAAGAGTAGATGGGACTGGTCAAAAGTCCAGACCACTTTATGTGGCACTTTTTGCAGGCCAGTGTTATTAACTGTTCTTAAGCAAAACATCTATGAGGAAACTCGAGCAGAGGGCATTTATGAGCCAATAAGTCTGCTATAACTAGCCCATTACGCCATCGCCTGGAGAGAAATATGATCGGACTATAGTGCACGTGGCTGTACTGTGGCACATTTCTGGGATAATAGCAGTTGTATACAATTATTATATCTGTGCTCTTATTTATTCTAATAATGTAATTGTTGCGACCTTCGAACGTGGATTGTGTTGTTTTACGCCCACACTGTCGGTATGTTTATAAGTTTTGTTGTTGGTACACTTTATATACAAACTAGCGGCCCCGGCAGACGTTGTCCTCCTCTGAAAAAATAAAAATCTATGACCCGATCCCAGTGCCACCTACCGGTTCCAATTGTGGATTTAAACCATCCGGGGACCCACTCAAACACACAAAAACAAAATCGCTCTCCGTTGTTAAGAGGATTCTAGAACCCGATCTCAGCGCCACCTACCGGTTCCAACGGTATAAAAACTATCCTATCTTTCAAGTTGGATCAAACTGCACACGGTGTGCAAATTTGATTAAAATTGGTTGAGTAGTTTAGGAGTCCATCGCGGACAAACATCGTGACAGGAGATTTATATATATTAAGATAAGTGTGAACTAAAGTGCTATTGTAAATACTCATTATAATATGAAGGGATGGTCTAATTACGAGCTGAATAGCGTTTTACGCCCACTTACCCTGGAATGGTATATAACTATACTATCGACCGGACGTCATTCTCTGCCTCATAATTGAATTGACCGGCATTTTAAATAAAGTCCATTAAAGTTTTTTTTTAAATTTATTTTGGCACCAAACAGAGAAATTTCAATAAAGATGGTTGCCAAGTACCACCTGTTTGGAATCCGAGTATCAAAACTATTAAGACCCAAACCCAGCAAAAACCAACTGCCAGACCTCAAGACACTGTGAGCTCTTTCTGCGTGCAACGTGAATTTCTTTTGTTTTTCCTTCCACCCATTTTAATATTATATAAAATTAGCGTTAGGCATGTTTGCTGAAGAGTTTCTTGCGCCGCTTCTTCTCTTCAAACCATAACATGATGCGCGGCGGTGGTATATTAGAAAAGGCTCCCATAAAGTAAATAATAGCCATAAACAAAATTAAAACTAAATAATTAAAAGGAACAACTTGGCGGTAGGCTATATAAAACTTTAGCAATACTCGTTGACACTTGACATTTTTATCTTCCCTGATCACGGCCACTGAAAAATGGCTAAAACGTCGGAATAACAAAAATAAAATGTTGAAACCTAGTTCTATTATATTTACAAGTCGCGAATACTTATTATACAATAATTATAATCGTCAAATCAACCAACGGTATTCGTTCTGTTAAATTGTCAGTCATATATATATATATATATATGTCGCAGAACGGCCTAGTTCTCACGACATCGCCTTTAGTTATTGCAGGTTTAGTGGGCGTCATCAGGATAAAATGCGAGCATAAAACACAACGGCCACAGTTTATACACTTTTAATTTAGATTTAAGAGACATTTTAACATAGTTTAGACCGAGCAGCGGGTTCAGGGCACCCGCTCATAGTTCTAACTTAAAACACTTTCTTTAAAAATACTCTAAGGTCCAACTCGACCTGCTGCCATCAACCCAATGTGTCACAAAAACTCCTCAGTATACCGAAGTAGATACTACCAAAGTATAGAGGGCGTCCTTGAACCCGCTCCGCCATATGCTCTGCTCTGATTGGTCGTTTAATAAATTACAATATTCATAACTTTTATTAGGTTAGAACGATCTTTAAGTTATAGAAACATTTAACAAATCTAATTAAATTAAATTAAGATTTTAGAAGTAATTAAAATGTAAACAAATGATATTGTGCGTTATACATCCAGTCAACAATACATCCAATAATTATAGCTTCCCTCCGACATATATATATATAATACTGTAGGGGTTGAATTTATGTATAATGAAAAAAAATGCTAAAAACCGAGTCAGGGGATTGAAGAAATGAAGTAGGACTAATTTAGGGTTTTTTTGTTTCTCTGTTTGTACGGGCTAATCTCCGAACTACTGGAGCTATTTAAATGAAATTTTGTATAGTGATCGCTTATAGTCGGCAAACATATAGGATACTTTTGATCCCGTAAAATAAAGAGTTCCTGTGGGATAGTTAAAAAAACTTTCCACGCAGACAAAGTCGCGACATGACGATATTGTAATTGAGCATTTTTGACATTGTATATTTGGTGAGCAATAAAGTGTTCTCTATCTATCCATCACAATAAAAAGCTAGCACCACTATACGATGTCTACACTTTAGTTAAATCAACTGACTTAAATTCTAAAGTGAAATACACATAAAAATATAACTTTTCTAATATTTTCTGTGACTATCTACATTCGACGCTTCGAGTCCTAAAGGTATAATATCAACAACACCACAAAGCAACAGACTGACACTTTAATACAAGTTAGAATATTCGCAAGTTTTGTTTATCCAGTTTTGCTGCGACGATTTATTACCGTAGTTTGTGTACGCATAGTACCTTATTACTTTTAAAATATATATACCGCTTTTATAAAGCTCTAGTTGTTATGACGCGCGTTATAGTTGTCTATTTATGGCTTTGAAATTTAATCTCGCTTGACGTTCATATAAATGTACTCAGATACGATGTTGTTGCGGCAGAGCTCGGTTTGAATAAAAACTTTTGAAATTGTATTTGAAAATTGCGTTGGGATTTATTTATTTACTCGTACTTTAATTTTCGAGTTGTTTAGGATTTGATATTTTGAATGGGTTCAGGGTAGATTTCGTAGTTGTCGTGGTGCAGTGGTTAACGCGCTTTCAAATAATTCTATTATTGTGGGTTCGAATCTTGGTTGGGAAGCATATATCGCTTAGGTAGCTTTCCTTATCATAAGTTCCAATTTCGTCAACATTACGATGAACTAAGATTAAACGTAATGTAAATCAAGTAACTTAAACATTGAGACGTAATTGGAAAGGAAATATTAGATTATTGGTTAATATCTATGGCCACCGTTTCGTTCGCACTGGATTTAGATTTCTAAACTAAGTAGGACTAGAGTTTACCCCGCGGCTGAGCCGCTGGTCAACCTCTGGCGCGTACTTCTTATTTAAAGAGAAGGCGATACAGGTTACGTTGTATTAAATTTGTATGTATTTGCCCCGGAAGATTCATTTCATTTTATATCGAAAACTAATCCATCCACCGGATATATGTAAACTACATAATTCAGAGCCTAAATCATCGACGTAAAGTCGCTAGTTTGTTGGTATTCTGTAGGATACACTTCGGAGAGTGTGTCACGGAATTACATGAATTGGTTCTTTCCTCACCATTTTATCACCTCACAAGCAGACGTACTCGCTCACGCCACCGATATATGATGGAAATACCAACAAAGCGGACAACACGCTATCTTCTTCTCCGTCGTCACACTCTTGGCAGTATTCATGGTCCTCATGACAGGGGTGGTGGCAAGCTTCACAATTCGTCGCCATTCCTCTCGGACTGTAGCTTGCCTCGTGCATTCATGGAGTGGACCATTTAGTGCGGTTTTAACACGCTATGCTTCCACTTTTATCATACGTAGCGCTGAAGAGTGGAACTCTTTACCGTTGTCTGTCTTTCCTAAAGAATATAATCCAGGTGTCTTCAACTCTCGCGTGACCAGGTATCTTCTAGGTATGCGTGCTCCACATTACACTGCATTTCCACCTGACATCAGGCGCAATGTCAGTCAAACGCGAACCTATCCTGTGTAATAAAAAAACGCCCTTGATGTTGCAAACGTTCATAGGTGGCGGTGACCTGTTCCCGTCAGGTCTGCCTGTTCGCTAGCTTTCGGCTGTAAAAAAATGCTATGCCGGGAATGGAACCCGGGAATGATTAAACAGTTATCAGTACATTTTATCATAATATTTTAAAAAGGTAGATGATAACAAGTTATTTTAACATCTGGTCTTTTATCATTTTGAATATTATTCTAAGAATTAAGGTAAAGTGTATCAAATATCTCATGATGAGGTTTCGTGGAATAATAATGATTACCTTTCAAAACACGTTGAAGATAATTTTACATTATAATATACTCTTGATGCCACGTTCCGTCCATGCTGAAAGCAACGTGTGCGTAGTTCGATTATTTCCAGAAAAATCTTAATATTATTTCATGGCACTCATTGAAATAATGATACCGCAATACCTAATTAGGATTCTCAATTTATGATGAAAGTTCCAAAAGTATATTTTTCATTTGTCGTAGTCGGAAAATACGCTGGATGTTACCTCTGATCACAGAGACCAAAATAGTGTTTTTCGTCCCTAACGGGTAACGATTTTCACTGCTGTCAAACAATTTAAAACTGTGCGAACCATTTCTGAACTTTTTATACAGCCACTGTTGAATCGCGGCGTAAAATTGTAATTAAAAAGTACCAACAATTTTGTGACAGGTTTTTATTACTACTTATAATTTACTTTTCACCAAATTATTACTATCATCAACGCAAAACAATACTGGCTGGTAGAATATCACAAAAAAGAGAATTACTTGATGTGTCATGTGTGACTTATTAAATGAGTTTATCAGATCTAAATCTGATAAACTCATATATGGATTTAACGCCTGATTTCATTAGAGAAGTAGTTGTTTGTTTAACTAACCAGTTTTCAATTTATTTCCTCAAATAAGATTTGATTCTTCCACGTTGGTCAAAAAGAGACACCTCAATTATGTTGGTATTAGGTATTAGTTTATTGAGTGTTGACAGCGAGGAAAAACAACACGGAAACTTAACCTGTACGTCGAATATAAAATTACCTATGCACGTGTGAAACAAGCGTAGCGGTAGAGTAGGGTTATTCTTACTATAGGCATAAAGGAAAGGCGGAGTCTATTCGTACGGGTACCGTACGAATAAATATAATTTATTCGTCCAGTACCCGTACAAATAGTCACGTCGAAGGGCTGAGTCTATTAATACGGGTACTATACGAACAATTTATAATTATTAATACGGGTACTAAGCCCGAATAACCTCGTTCGTCCGGAAAGAGGATATTAAAAAAAAAACCTAACCTAACCTAATTAAAGATTTAAAATAACGAAGTTCTTCCAATCCATACAAGAGCAGTACGCAAATACTCGCGTATACTTTGTAGTAACATATAAGCAGATCTTGTTCCGAAATGTACAGCACCAGTACACATAGTGACTAATCGTGTATGTGTCGGAAAATTATTTTTGGGTGGTTATAAAAAACATAACCACGAAGGCTAAGGCGAGTGCTCAGCTTCGCTTCGCACCCGCCTTAGCCTTCTAACCTATATTAAAAATGTTCCGATTTGTTCATAATAAATAAATGTGCCGTGTATCTATACCCCACCCTCATTTTAAAATTTATTTATTTATTTTTATTTTCATGTTTTCAATAATTCTGTAAAACATGTCATTAAAAAAAAACCTAACCTAACCTAATTAAAAAAACAAGCTAATCATCCAATTCATTCTTAATTTTTAAAAAATAATTGAATGTCTGTACGAATAAATATAATTTATTCGTCCAGTACCCGTGTACGGGTGGTACATATAAACACAGTTTTAAATGTTACAATATTTAATTATTCTGAATTAATATTAATTACAAATAGTTGTAGTATAAATTATATGAAATAGCGCGACTTGGCTTATAGCGTGTGTATGTGTTGACTGTGCAACGAATAAAAATGGAATGCTCATAGAATAATGGTGGCGTGCCCACGCTGTCTTGGGATGGCGGCCGATCCCTTCCCGCTCTTCTATTGTTCTTAAAAGAGAAATCGGCCGTAACGGGAATCTTTGTTGCCACCATCTGTGGCATGGCGTGAACAACCCGTACAAATAGTCACACCGTAAAGGAAAATACAGAAAAAATAGAATAGCCGAAGCGGCTGTAAAACGCTGTTCAATGTTAAAAAAGCCTTAGGGTTTAAATCAGTACCGGGCATGACTGCTTTGGTATCTGTATCAGATCATGAGGCGGGATGCAACCTCGGACTGTCACAAATGTAGCGCGCCTTACGCTGAAAGAATGTGCCGCATGGGGACCCTAACGTCATGATATGATGTCAATCAGCGGTAGGGATCTCTCGCTGTGCGTGGTCGATCAGATCCTATACAAAACGAGTTAAATTGGCTAGCGGTGAACTCCTTTTTTTTTTTTTTTTTTTTTATTGCAGGAGATCAGCAGACAGGCAGACGGCCCACTTGGTGGACAGCGGTTACCATCGCCTATGGACATATGCAACACCAAAGGTGCTACGAATGCGCTGCTGCTCTCTTTAGGGAGGGAGCCTGGCACCTGGTCACTAAGGCCGGAACACAACACAAGGTTGTTATGGCGACATACTCTAGACCAGGGGTGGTAGCCATCCAGTCGGGCAAATGCCCTACCACCTGGCTGTGGTTTGTTTTGTCGCCTTTTACGACAGGCCGCCGGGCCGCAGGAAATTGTATTCTTTCTCCGTTCCTGCACGGATAAAAAATGAAATTCCTTATGAAATGACGTTAGGTTCCAGAAGGAGGCTACCGTAAGAATAAGGTATAGGGATGAGCAGATGTGGACTTCTGTCGGAGACAGCTAACAGGTGTTCGCAAGCGGCGTTTTGCTCATCTCCTCCCAATAACGTGGCGGCGGATCACAACCAGTGTCATGGGGTGTTCTAGTTCCAGGGACACCCCTCCTTGTTAGCTTGCATCGAGATGGCACGTCGGTCATACCCATGGTTACGGTCCAGTGGCGCTCCATCTGATGCGGAGAGACGCTAGATAATTACAATAGATTATGTTATAATCTGTAACTTATTTTATTTGCGACATTATTTAAGATTTCTAGACTTTCAGATAGAATTTAGGGTTGATGTCTTCCCTTTTGTAATAGATCTATGTAGTACTATAATAATTCTGTAAATGGTTCGAGTTTGTTACATATAATATATTTAAGCATTAAAACACGAAATTTGAAGTGTTACGGAAATTTTAAAACATTTGCAACTCGATCTGTATGAGCATACTGTTTCAATTAGCAAATATAATCTATTATATCTCATTCTCTCGCAGGCTTAGTCCTATAGATTGATGTGTTTATCTCTTTATAGTGTCGATTTTTCGTTTCGTCGAGTTTTTGATCACAACGATTCTGAAGAACACTTCAAAGATCCCCACGAGCTTGATAAAAATAAGTTGCAATAATTGTAAGAGACAAATAAGAAGCTGCCATCTAAACTAGCTAAACTTCTATTGTGCGTTTTTATGACAGCTACCTATATAATCATATTTTTATAGCTCTTTTTACATCGTATACCTTAACATAGTATAAAACAAAGTCACTTTTCGTGTCTGTCTGGCTGTATATCTATATAAGTTCTAAATCCCACAACGGATTTAAACAGTTATCACCATGGATATTTTGTCACGGAAGATTTATATTTTATATAAAAAACCTAAAAAAAAACATATTTTGCATCCGAGTCTTAACAAAAAATAAATTTACATAACTTACGTAGGCTAAATCTAAAGAGATACTCAACGATGATATACTAAAGAATTTCTTTGGCTAGTTTGTATCTAATGTAAACAGCCTTGCAGAGATTAGGGTAAGAAAGTACCAAATATACATACATACATACATACATAACTTCACGCCAGGTCCCTTGCGGGGTAGGCACGAACAACAGAGCGCCATTTAGAGTACTAAATATACCAAATATTAACTATTTGGGCAGGGTTTCCTCTTTATTGTTCAGCCTTTGGTGTGACTATTCACACCTAGAGATGCAACATCGCTGTTAGGATATCGATGTTTTCAAAAGTGAAACATCGATGTTAAAAATATCGACGTTTATGAACGATATATCGATGTTTATGAACGATGTTTTTTTATCACTGTTTACATAAACTTTTGACGCTTGTTCCTGCGATGCAAATGAATCATCGTTTTTTTAAAATCGATGCATCGCCCAAACCAGTTTAGCAAACCTTTCTTAATTCTTGCTTTCACTAACATCATCCTTTTACACCACTGTCAGTCCATCTTTCAAAGAAATACCACACTTACTTCTCAATGCTCTAATTCCTACTCAATACTATCTTTATCCTATTTACATGTCTTTTGCCTTACCCAACATTAACTACCGTACTTACTATTCAACAGCGTGGGCACACACTAACACATCCTTATCACCATTTCAAATAAATATACTACATCTAAGAAAAATGGTCATTTTTAATAGAAATAGGTATAATAATCAACTTTTACATTATAAGTTATTATTGGCAATAAGAAATATTTTGAAAAAATGATATAATGGAAATCTATGTAGATCACAGATAGAGCGCAAGATGACTATGTAAGATAAAACATCGTTCATAAAATATCGTTCTTAAACAACGATGTATCGTCGATGTTTTGGTTTCAAAGTCAAAGTCAAAGTAATTTATTTTGTGTATACAGGTTTGAATATGATGTCCATAATGATAACAAATAGGTATCGCTGTATCCTGCCACATATGTAGCTTACAAAATAATATAATTTAAAACTAATAATGTCTAGATTAATATACAATTTATAGTGCTAATGCTGAATAATAATTACGATTCCTCATGTCACAAAATCAGACTCCTGTATCAGTATTTGGGTCAGAAAGATACTCATGTATTGTGTAATATGTTTTTTTTATTAGTAATTGTCTTAATTTTAATTTAAAGCTTTTGATGTCGAGTTCCTTAATTTTCAGTGGTAATTTATTAAAAATTTTAGTCGCTATATAGAAAAGACTGTTTTGTAACAAAGTGGTTTTCGAAGGAAGTGTAAGAAGGTAGCTGTTATGGCGTTTACTGTTGCATTTAGTGTATAAATGTAGATTATGTTTAACAAACAAAGCAACTTCATAAATGTATAATGATGGTAATGTCAGTAGTTTTAGGGATACAAAATATGGTTTACAAGAATCTGTTTTCATTATATAACATATAGCACGTATACAGCGTTTTTGCGCTATAAACACGCGTTCTTTACCAGTGCTATTGCCCCAAAATATAAGACCGTATCGTAACAAAGAAACAACATAGCCATTCAACATCGATGTTAAAACATCGATTTTTATGAACGATACATCGATGTTTGGAAACATCGATGTTTTATTTTCATCCCTATTCACACCGCACAGTAAGCAATGAACCTTGTCTACACGCCACACCGCCTTTTTATACGAAAACGCTACGAAAACTACCCTACAAAATAATAATATGGCATCATTGCTAAAAATAGCAATTACATCATAGTGTTTCCAGGATCATACTATTATCTATGAAGATTATCTATTTGATATTAATATACTCTATGATTCTCATAACTGCTGTGATGGACATCGCGTAACACTAAGCATAAAAAATTTCCTACATTGAAAAAAAAGTGTGTGTGTACTTACTTATACACACGTACACGTAACGTACACGCGTTAGAAGTTATACTTCTTTGGCGTAACAAGATAAAAATCTTTTCAAAAATTTTTCGCCTTTTACTACGTCTGTAGAAAAAACGTCACTAGCAATAGAAAAACTAAAATGTTGACTATAGCTAACTTCAGGGTGTCAGTTTTTCGTGACGGTGTGCGTGCGCATCGTAAAAATTTACTCTCATCATTTTTCCCTAACGCGCCAAAAGAAGTACAACTTCAAAAATTGTTTATGGTAGAAATGGGCGCATATAATTCTTAACGTAATATATGTACTCTTATGACGTGTAGTAGAATTTTGATTATGTGTATTTTATTGTTAACCTCCAAATAGAATCTTTGTGATAAGAAAGTGTTGTTTTCTAAGATACTAATAACAATTATCTTATCAATTATTGTCTAATTAATCATAGAGTTGACATACTTTTAACTTTTATACACGCATAGATATTATATATTATAAGAGTAGCAATATATTTTACAGTTTTAAACCGTTTTTAAACATCACGTTTTCTACAGTATGCATCCTACACGTTTATCCAATTTCGTCGGTCATTTTGAAATGCTTGTAGGAAGATCTACCTTTGTTTGGTCGAGCTTTATTTGACAATATTTGATGCGTTCATTGAGCTATCAACCGAGACAAATATGTTCAGAGGATTTGTAACGGTCTGATAGTTTTAAATTTCACGAGCAAAAACTTATTATGGTTTTAGTGCCACGTTTACATTCAACCATTCCTGCTGCTGTTCACGCGGGGGTAATACTGTCTAAAACACTTCTGTGGCAACGGAGTAGACAATGCTGCTCCTATACTCATTTCGCGCATGACTGAACAATGAGAAACGTCAAATTAGTTAATCTAATTCTTCGGGGTTTTTTGAATAGTTATATCCACACAGTAGCTGTTAAATCGTCCAGCGTACAGCGCCAAGTAAACATAAATTTAAAATGAAATTTAAAAGTTTTTAGTTCATGTAAGTCAAAATGAAAATATACTTGTCAAGTGCAAGACAGTCTTGGATTAAGCGTGTGATGTGTTCATTCTTAAGGTCGTGAGAAAGTACTAATTGATGAGAGATGATATCAGAGAGATACGTTTATTATAAAAAGGAAAGATTTGTATTTTTGTATGTTTGTAATGAATAAACTCAAAAACTACTAGACCAATTTCAAAAATTCTTTAACCATTAGAATGCTACATTATCCCAGATTAATATAGGCTAGATTTATTACTAGAAAAAAATAGGGATCCCTACTTAAACTTCAATAATATAACTCAAGGTGTAAAAAAGAGTGTTTCAGTGAGTACGAGGATGGTTTACATTCAGAATTAGACATGATAGGTGGCGCTGGAATCGTATTCTTGATTATTTTTTCAGGGTAGGATAATGTATGCCGGAACCGCTAGTACATTTATACACAAGGAATCGCGCATGCGTTATTAGTTCTTTGCCAATCTCTTGAAAACCTACAACGAGAAGCGTAGGAGACTGGCAGTGGAGTTTTATATTTATAATGACACCTATGCTTTATTTCCAGCAAATACTTTAGTCTAAAACCGCCCTTTGCAAGACTAGAGTGGTGCAATCTAAATCGCATTACATACAGTCCTCGAGTGAACAGTTACGGACCTGTAGCTACAAATTTAATAGAGAACGCTTTGAGACAAAGTTGACCTTTTAAACTCTTTCTTAAGATACCTTTGACCTTTGACTGGCGTTTCTTCATTTGTGTCATTTAAAACCAGTATAGTAAATGACAACAGTACTGTGCGGTACCAGTTTGTGAATTTCTATTAAATATTTGTTCTCGCTTCTTTTATTATCAAAGCCTACTTGAAATTGCGAGAGCCGCTATGTCCTTTTTCGGTGTTAGGAAATCAGGCAACTTTTTCTCTTGATATATTGATTTAACGGATTAAGGCGTATTATTTGACATAACAATAGAATGCATGAATATTATAACTGGGCGTGTCGAATAAAAAAAAAAAAGACTAATAAAGTGTTCCTTACCTCAATAGTTCTAGAGATGATTACCTGTGATTATCTTAGAACAGACAAAGTGAATAGAGACTAAGTGATTGCGTTTACCATTTATACCCGTGCAGGAACGGAGAAAGAATACAACTTCCTGTGGCCTGGCGGCCTGTCGTAAGAGGCGACAAAACAGGTTCCAGTCTCCCTTAAAAGAGCAGCAGCGCATTTGTAGCACCTTTGGCGTTGCAATTGGCCATAGGTGCTGGAAACCTTTTTCCATTATGTAGCCCGTCCGCCTGTCTGCTGAACTCCTGCAATAAAAAAAAATACCTTTAGATCCGGATCCCTAAAAATATATTTTCGTAGAGGAGTTATCTAGGAGTTATCTCGCCGCTTTTTCTTTTTAGCAGCAAATAAAATGGTTTTTTGAGCTATTATAAAATCCATTTTTTTAATAAGTAATTTCTATGTTCCTATTTTAATATGAAATATTTTCATTTGATCGGTATTAAAATTGACTCAATGGTTACAAAAAACATAATATGAAAGCACATAAGGTGATAATCATCATTAAGCTTTATGCATGAAATAATCATTAAGCTTTGTTAATATACAATGAGATAATGCACTGTTATGACTGCAACCGGTTGCTGTTTTTCTCGGGTCGTTTGGAAGCACTTTTTAACCTTGGATTGAACTTGACGCGAATCCTACGCTCGAGCCGGTCCTTGTTTATTAATTATAATATCTGAGTTATGCCCGATCATTATTTACCTCCTTGTCACTTTATATTTACATGTATGTAGGACACCGTAATAATCTCAGTCTCGTTGCCCGCGCGCATGCCTCTATGAGTCAGCGGTAGGTATTCTGCGCACAATGCCGATTGCCGTCCGAACAGTCCAGTCGTGTCGCGGCATACTTAGGAGACATACATGTCACTTAAGTACTCGCATTCTCGTAATATTGTCCGAGCTTTAAACTTTTATCGGTATACAATTGTTAATTTAAAAGTAAATTTCGGGGACATTGTTTAGTTACGTTTGAGATGACTGCGGTGAAGAAGGCGATGGCGATGCGCCAGCTGGATTCTATGTTCGGGAACATGAGTCTGGATGGGGAGGGTCGACATTCCCCAATCGTGAGTTCGGTAATAGAGCACGACCCGCGTTGCGACGTGCACGGTCGTTGCGGCACTCCATATCGGTCCTCGCTTTACCTCCACAGCAGAGAATCCACACCAGGATCGTTCAGAGATGCACCTTCGCCAATGAATGGTCTCATAATCAGGTCTGTATTTGTCTTCAAATAATATTCGTAAAATATAATTATGCGCGATGACTAATTAATGATATGATGTAACAGACGGCGGGATTCGATCAAGTCGGCATCTCCAGCGCGGGAGATGGAGCATCCTTCGTCCTTCCCAAGTCTCCTCCGGCGTGACCGTCACAGTCCATCAGTGACGCCTCCTCGCAGAGAGACGCCGAGCCCCACACACAGATACAGCACAAAGAGACATTCAATGGGCTCCTTCCCTAATCTGAGTCGAAGCAATATAGTCAATTACAACAGAAGGGATTCCTTATCAAGTAACGGCGTCAGGGATATGAAGCGGGATTATGTGGGTTCAACGAACTCCCTGACAAGAAAAGGCAAGGATTATGTCGGATCTACAAATTCCTTATCCAGAAAGAGCTCCATTGAGACGAAAAAATCTTCGACAGACTCTTTAGACTTCTGGCACACGACTTGGGAATCTGACAAAACAAATTCTGCGTCGTCTCTCGCTCAAGACGACAGGGTTTCTTTTGGACAGTTTAAGGTAATTATCTGTATCACGTACGCCTTTAACGCCAGTTTGAATTAGTTTGCTGCGATATTCGCATCGTAAAATATAAAATTGTATTCTTCCAAAACGATTAAATGCGGGTTATTTGATCGAACTTAATGTTATTTAATGACATAATATATCAATATTTTAGTTGGTATATTATGATTTAGTAAAATCTAAGCTCCCTTGGTCTCGATAGAACAGAAATGTACCTTTATACATTTCTTTATGTTATAATACAATTAAACTCTTCTAAACGAATGAGGTTTAACCAATTCCGTCAAGTGGCTTTCGAGCGTGAAAAATTATGTTATGTGTATATCAAAGAACTAACCATTTTACGTACCGATGTTTTTAATAAAATGTACTTACTGTATACAGATTTATTCAATATGATCACGCTAAACAAGCCTAATGTATTGTAATAGGGTTCAAATATGCATCGAATATGCAGTTTTATAACAGTTCTTATTCCTTATTTTTTTCTAATAGCAAACTAATTACGTTTAACTTTTACAGCAGGTTTCTAAAAATTACTTTTATGTTCATTTGATTGGATCGTAATATATTACATATAAATTATGCAAATATGAGCAATAACACATTGCTAAGTGAATTTTAATTTATTATTTCCAAAAAATCTAATCGCTTAAAAATTCTGGATCATTTCTCACTATTCGCTTTCTAGACAAATACATATTTTATATTTATTGTTAAACAATGATCGATCCTACAACTATGGTTTATTTTCACACCGATTTTATACATTACTATACAAGTTGCCGCGCAAAATGAAATTATTTTATAGGAGAACTTAATTTCAATAAAGATTGAAATCATTCATTATTTTATATAGGATTGTATTTCGTATCTGTTAGTAGAAAAGTAAAGAATACATTTAATATCACAAATATATTTTTATTTTATTCCAACTCCTTCGCCATGCAGGCTGTCTTACTTTGGAACTCTTTGCTCACTGACATCAGAAAAGCTAAATCTTTTGCCATATTTAAAAATTCACTTAGGAATCATTATGTTAGTCTTACGCAATAATGTGTGTGCTAGTTCACAATACTTTTGACTGGACTGTGCTGTCCATGTATGTCATTTTTATATATTTTTTCCTTTGTTGCATTATAATAATAATAATAAATAATTTAAAAATGTCATTTGAGTCAGGTTGCCTGGAAGAGATCGCTTTTAGCGATAAGGCCGCCTTTTGTTTTACCAAGTAACTATTGTCTTATTGTGCATTTTTATGTAATTTTTGTTTTGGTGAAATTTGGTGATTGTGGCAGTAAAATAAAATATCTTTCTGTCAGAACACCGTTGTAAAACACATGTAATAACACACTTATTTTGTAATTACACTACAATTTTATTAGAAATAATATTTCTTCGCCTATACTTGGATGTATAGGGCGTAATGGTTTCGCGAAGTTCGCTGTGACCTATAGGACCATAAATGGACATGACGCCAACTGCCAGTGACTCTCGTTTTAAGGCGTTATGCATATGTTCGCTTAAATCTATAACTGTTTGATACAACATGCACAATTTTGATTATTAATATGCATTGGTTATATTGGTAGCCATGGAGTGGAGCACTGGTGATCTGTCATACAGATTTTTTATACATTTATTTCAGGCACCAGTCACGAATCTGTTGTGTTGAGAAACAAATAAAGTTGTTTATTATTATTTATATAATAAAATTCAATTGCCAATAATACAAGTGTCTGTCTGTGATATAAAAAATGCCATAATTTAATCGAAATTTATGTTTATAAGATGCCTAATAATAAATTAATATATTTAAAATTTTCTGACAATCTGAAGGTTTGTTTCCAATGGATTCCGAAAAGGCTCAAAGGATTCTAGTATAAATATTAAGGATTAAGACAAAAATCTTCATTATTCGTCTATATTTCATAGCAATATCTTGGAGCCTTAAGAAGATATAAATATATAGTCCAAGTGCCGTGTTATCTAGGCACAGCTAGTCTGAAATAATTCTTTAAACTAGATTGTAAAAGAACTTAAATTTAAAAGAACTTATAATGGATTCTACGTGCAGTGAAAGCTCCATATCTACGCGGTATGTGCTATGTAAATTTGCGGTTAATATAAAAACCGTGAGTATGCAATGGTAATGTAATGGGATTATAGAACGATACGTTCCAAGATTCCAATATGTATAAATGTTATTATTGCTTATTTAAATTATCATTGAATATGAAGACTGTCACTAAAGGTCTGGCGGACGGGACGGAACGGCGACGCGACGCTGGCGCGACGTGAATATATAATATATTAGTTAATGTAGCATATGTCACATAGATGGACGTGACGCGACGTCTCTATGTGACATATTCTACATTAGCTAATATATTGCAACTCATCACGTCCCGCCAGCGTCGCGTCGCCGTCCCGTCTCGTCCGCTGTTTGACCAGACCTTAAAACCTCTGTTGTTATAACATCATAATATTAATTAGTGGATTTGCTGGTTGAATGACGCGCTAAAGGCTGATAAGCTAGCAAGTGGCGAGTATAACGCCAAGAATTTTTGAGGATCAAAATTAAATTAATCGCAGACAAACACACACATTGTATATCCCCATAATAAACAAGTTACGCTTGTGTTATAGGTAATATACAACGGAACACTCTGGGGCCGATCCCAGGCACCCATACCATGGTAAATAACGAAGAAAATACGTTTCCGAAATTTACTATACTAGGAATCGAACCCGGAGCCTCTGCGTTGCGGTGAGGTAAGTCGGCAAAGGCTTAGCCCGCTCAACTGCAGAGGCCGTCAAAAGGATTGAGTTATTAATTAAGAATAGTTAGGTTTGTTGACTCCTGGGTATTATTTTCCAATTCTGACTTGTGTGACCATTATAAGTAACCACATCTCGCGCTCCACTACAATGTTTGCGAGGTCCTTAACAAACAAAAATCTATATATGTTTTGTTTGAGAAGACGTTAGTATGTCTCGACTCGTGTAATAAACGGTTCTAAATTGACACGGTATTTTTCGATGTTATTATTGACTATGCAAGTTGGAACTGTGTATTAAGGAGGTTTTGATGTCACATAGCTTCGTAAAAGGTTTTTAACAATAGGACATAAGACCGTGGTAATGCCACTGGTGGCTTATTCCAGCTTTTGTGACCCATCATCAGGTTAGATCACCAGGTCTTTACACCCTACCTAGACAGATTTGTCTTTGGATTGAGAGGTTGAACAGTTTGTCGTCTGTAAAGTCGCCTGCAAAAACCAAACATTGTATAATCTCATATAAAGTGATTTTAAAAGAACACCCAAAAGTTGCGAATAAATAGGATTAAGGAGGTTCATCTGATGGCTTTGATAAGTAGATAAGAAGAGTTGTAAAGACCATGAGTCTAGTCAAAGAATCTCTAAAAAAGCTTGACGCAATCGAATCATACATCAGGATAGTTCGATTTTAACAATAAAACGGCTATTTATTACTTTTGTATAAATGCTGTATGGCTGTGTTTGTCCTAACAGATACATTTGGACAGGCAAAGATACCCATATTGATTTGTATGAATACACAATACTTGTTTATTGATCTAAAATTATAACATCAATGAACGTCATTCATATTATGTGTAAATACAAACAGCTGACCTAAATGGTAAATTCATTTTCCTTGAATTAGCGTCGTTGACTCAATGACTTTCGATCATCGGCAACTGGGTATCTCGTAAATGCATGTTGACCCGAGACAGTCTCCTCGGTAAATCAGACAATAAAGTTCAATTGGTTGTCGGGAGAAACGATAACGGCAGATGATTCAGTTAAAACTACGGTGTCTGTTTTGTGCCTATACATTCGGTCGATTGTGTCAATGTTTACAATTGTACATTACTTAGCCACGGGATTTTTGGCACAAACTGTGACTCATACGATGTAGTCATAAGCTCCTGCGTAGTTGATTGTTTATCATTAACTATACGACTATACTAATATTATAACGAGGTAAAGTTTGTGACGTAATCTCTGGATCTACTAGACCGATTTCGAAAATTCTTTTCACCAGTGGAAAGCTACATTATTCCTGAGTGGCATTAGTCTAGTCGAGAAGTTTATTTTCTGCGAATAATAGTTACCAGTCTCTTAAAAATATGATTGATGGCTCATTAGATCCGGAATAGCATCGAGAAAAAGTAGTTTTTTGGATTTTTTCTCCCAATAAAAATGGTTAATTAACAATTCAATAAATTTATAAATAATGATGATAAAACTTTTACTCTCGCGGGATCATTTTCTTTGAAGTATTAAGATAATACCTGAATTTTTACATTTTTTTAAATTATTATCCGTGCAGGAACGGAGAAAGAATACAATTTCCTGCGGCCGGGCGGCCTGTCGTAAGAGGCGACAAAACAACCCACAGCCAGGTGGTAGGGCATTTGCCCGACTGGATGGCTACCACCCCTGGTCTTAAGTATGTCGCCAAAACAACCTTGAGTTGTGTTCCGGCATTAGTGACCAGGTTCCAGTCTCCCTTAAGAGAGCAGCAGCGCATTTGTAACACCTTGGTGTTGTAAATGTCTATAGGCGATGGTAACCGCTTCCCATCAAGTGGGCCGTCTGCCTGTCTGCTGAACTCCTGCAATTAAACAAAAATAAAAAATAATATTTAATTGCAAAAAAAATATTTAAAACTTGCGTTCATTAAAGTAGCGGCGCGCGCATGTCGAAACTGCCGGGCGGAACCCGATTTTCAACGTTAGATAAAAATTATAAATATTGGTGCTACGATTTCGGGAGTCGAGAAGTTTTGTACAAAAATTTCCTGCTCTTTCAGAAACTATAATATTTTAGATATCTCTCATACTTTTTGAGATTTTCCCAAAAAGCTGAACGGCTATTTTGTTTTTCACTTTTTTGTTAATAACAATTGTAATATTTACTGGGAGAAAAAAATCCAAAAAACTACTTTTTCTAGATGCTATTCCGGATCGAATGAGCCATCAACCATATTTTTAAGAGACTGGTAACTATTATTCGCAGAAAATAAACTTCTCGACTAGACTACATAGGATATATTTGATTGTGATTAATAATACGTTTTTTTCTTCTGATACAGTAAAGACTACTTAACGTTTTCGTAAATATTCAACATCGCTATATTTAGATTTCTTTTCAAATACTCAAACAATAACATTATAACACGCATTATGGGCTTAATTCTCAAATTCGAAGACTAGATTTCTTATAGCTTGATTGTCTACTGTAAAAAAGTCATTTTATTTATAACTATTTGGTTTTTTTTTTAATTGTTGGTGGTCCCGGAAAAAGTTATTTTAATTATATTAGTTTTTTTTCTCTTTTATTGTTGGTGGTCCGGACTTAGTGCTATAATTCTGCGTGCTGAAATCTGTATCGTATAACAAATAAATAGATAATACCCATGTAAAAACTGTTACGATTGATGTGATTTCTCGATTCTCTTACGTTAACTGTCTTTATTGTTTCATTGACATTCTTCGACGTCGATTTATTTGCTTACTTTCCTCAATCAGTACTTTACACGAGTTCGTTGTTAACGTCCATAGTTGCTGGAGAGTTTCTTTTTTCTATTGAGATCGAGTTCATACAAGATGATACAAAGATTTTCAATTTGTATCTTTTGTTACTGTTTCTTTTATAATGAATATTATTGTAATTACGTTAATTCGTTTCATTATACGCATATTGTAACCTGTTATAACCAGTAATGTTAGCAAATCAGTATATACCAAAAAAAAATCGTGAGAAAGTATCAGTTGCTATACAGAGATATTAAGAAGGGGTGCTTCGTTATTATGTGTAATTGTGAAATTGTGAAACTACGTTTCGCAGTATCGCATTCCTTGCGACTCATTTGTCATCCGGTTCGTTGGTCCAAAAGTTTCAATCAACAGTTTTTGCTGGTCTCGATCAAGTGAGAAACTATCAAGATCGTGGTCGGCTGATTTTATATTACGTTTTCACATGTAGGTTGAAATTGAGTTTATGATGAGTCTTATCCAATTCAAACTTGTTTATTGTTGCGCTATATACATATATGGTGCAGCCTTGTATTCGCTGGTCGCTAATATGGTGACTAATTAATTGTGAAGTTTTCCTACGTTATTCGAAGATCAATGTGGGTGGAAACGTGAACAATAAATTTATTATCTATTGCGACTACTCTATTAATATAGCACTTCGTAACTAATCAAACATTACGAAATGCTCTTTACTGTTATGCCATGCTTTTTAATAAGTAGTCGGGCGTAAGAAAGAAGCGAAAGTTGCATGCGCGCGTGATGAATTATACGCTCTTTCTAAAATCTTGCGTTTTTAAAACACAATGGCGATGGTGTCGTAATTAATGACTTACGTGTTCTACATTAGTTCTTAATTGACTCTTTAGGTTACGTAAGAAATGTGATACTTTACATATAAAATTTCCTTTGAACGACATTCAACTACATTTGTTTGTCTGTTTATTGGAATTTTTGCTAATATACGATAGCGATGTGCATAAGTTAATATTGATATATGAGCGCTTGTGCTTCTCCGGGAGATATCTGTGGGCACTCTGATTACGAGCAATATCCGAGTTGGACGCGTTGACCGCACACGGGCTACCCCTTTCACTTGTATTCGCATCGAGCGAATCGAGCGAAACGCGAATGCGCCTTTCTCTGTATGTTCGTCTCTGTCTATCGCGCGGCTATGGCTGCGGTCGGTGGTGCAACACACCTGTGGTGGGCCGGCGCGCACGCCGCTCGCCGCCCGTGACACCAGTAGCGCAGTTTCCTCGACTACATCCGCACGGAACCGACACCGCCGCGCTCGGATGATCTATCGCGATCTGACATGAAGTCCAAACCGGCACAATACTTAGACGCGTCGTTCAGACCGTGGCCACCGCTTTCCCGACAAGTACAACCTAACTTTTATTTCCGACCACCGGACCCAATGGATGTGAGGAACTTTAAAACATCGTCTTCGAAGGGTTCTTCATATTCAGATTTTTCTGGAATGAGTGCGTACAGCAATAAGTCGAGGGACTATTATTTTCTCTCTCCGAGTTATCGCTCGGCGGGTGCGCCGACACCGGGCAACCACGTAGAGGTGTATACCGGACGAGAGAGGCCTCGGCAGTTGAGGAATCCAAATCCTTCGCCACCCGCGTGCCCCTGCAGCCGCTCTCGCTCCCTAGAAGACATGCGCGCTGAAGTCGTCACCGAATGGGAAGACGATGACGAAAACGGCAATCGGATCGTTGCGCCTGCTACAAAATTTAACCGCAGTGCATACAAAGGAAGCAATTCAGCTATCCAAAAGCAAGGATTTCTCACTCGCCATTCAATGGAAAATCTTGTTGATAGAGCTCCACAGTTGCTAGCACCTAAACGGATCTCTGCTTTTCAGGTAATTGAACTTACTTTCTACCGAGACAGTCGACTCATTGTGAGTAGATTGCATTAAAATATATCGTATGTTTATGCTCCATGACGATATACCTAGAATTGATAAAAACACATCAGTGAATTGAATACCACAAACAGACTTTCTCAAGCAAAAATCGTCTCGTTGATGCTGAGCGACTTGAATAATTTATGTGTGTTGCTGGCGAATAAATCTCCCTGGTCATAAAATGTATGACATGTCATGGTGTATAAAATGCATTCGTGTTAGGCATGGTGTACGTGTTTCGTGTTAACTATGAGTGGCGAGCATCGAAGCTATGTTGGACCTCGTTCAGCTTCGTTGAACCGCAACACACCGTCCTGCGTGTAACGGATGTTCAATACATTTTTTTTAACAAATGCACAAACGCGAACTGTTTTTATTCCTCTTGTACTTGTAGTATTGCGAATTTAGGTTTGCGAGCAATACGGGCGTTTTTTGCCCCCACTGCCTATCATTATATATTGTGCAACGCGAGTGTGAACTCTATTGTGGAATTGTTACTATAGTTTTTATTGTGTTTCTAAACAGCAACTAATTATGTAAGAGATAGAAGATTTTATTTCTTCAACTAGCCAACTTTTCACAAACGTCTTTATATGTAAAATGTTGAATTAAAAATAAATTTTTACTCTGTGTTCTTTGGAAAATATCATCTCGTGCGTATCATGCACTAATTACTGCTAAACGGGAGATTTTGGACGGTTTTTATAAGAAATACTTTTTAAATGAAAATGGAATTTTGTATAAAAATCTCATTTGTTCAGAATTGATTTTAGTATTTTTAAAATCAATTTTATATTTTGTCTTGGCATAACAATTCTATTCGTACTTAAGATAATTCACGAGTCTGACGACGAATATTGTTTCATCATTATATTATCGTGTTAGTCCAAGCTTCCGCAAAGACGTCTCACAACCAGTTTTTTTTTAATTATCATCTGGTTCTATTCAAGTTGATTTTATGGTTGCTCAGGTGGAATCTCGTTTAGCTCCTAAGCGTTACGCAAATTGAATAACTTAGAATGCGGCCTCCATTCACGCGCGTAATCCTAAATATACCCTATTACGTTGTCACGCATTCTATAGTGTCTACATCCTTATGTAATACTATAAGATTCTTTTGGTAACTCGTATGTACACCTAACAGATATATTTTCACTGTATTTTAATTGCTAATATCGTATAATCCGATATTATTGATGCCTATTTTGTTTTTATTGCGGAAATCGCGCAACTGTTGCGTAACGTATACAATGTCTGTAATAAAACTTAGTGTTATGGGATTATAGAAGATTTCGAATTATTCGATTATAGTAAATTTAACACTCTCTATAATGATTTTTGATGTAACTGCCATAACATAAGATGTTGATTACTTCGATAACAGCAACAATATGAAGTGTTCACATATCAGACGATTACAACCAAATATGCTATAGTAAAATGTTATTATAACTTTATATTCCGAAATATCTACATATGTATATTGCTAGGAGTGACGCTGAAGAGTTTGTTGTGCTGCTTCATTTCGTCAAGCCACAACATGTTGTGAAGCGGTGGTTAATGAAAATTATGTACATGGAGTAAATAATAACCATGAACAAAAAATAAAAATAGAAAGAAAGAAAAACTTTATTTGCAAAAATAGCGGTGTAGTTACTTTATACATTTTATATACGGAACTTATGTTGAAAATTTGTTCATTCAGCATATTGCTGTGCCGGAATTATATCGGACACAACGCTGATTTTCAGTGCAAACCTGCCTTTTGGCGTAAAACGAAAACGACGTGAATAAATAAAGAAAAATTAAAATGGAGAATTAGGTGGTTAGGTCAAATAATAATTTGCAAATGACTCCTTGAGAGATGACATCTTTTTGTCTGCTATGATTCGGCTACTGAAAAGTGGCCGAAACGAAGAAATATTTTTTTGAAGTGAAACTTCTTTAGAGTCGTTGTGATTTGCAACTCGATGAACGACACTCAAGAGAGATAAATACATAAATATATAGGACTGAGCCTGAGAATGTGATACGAGTTTTACATTGTGCAGCACAGATTAGAGATAGAGTCAATAAGACCGATGATTAGACATGCGTTCAATTTGGACCGAAATAAAACTGATAATAATATTTCTAGGCTTAAACAGTGAAAATTTATAGTGATTCTTAAGAAGTTTATTTTGAACTATATTGTGTCGACGGATGTAGGCTATTTAAATTTATTTTCAATAAAAATAAAGTTACAAGATCATACAATCATACATTCAGTTACATTGCCAAACTGTAGCGCAGTTTGTCGGCAGCGTTCTCGCGGATCGCATTACATTATACCTTATAACTTGTGAAATCATCGAATTTCGTCTAGTGAAGTACTTATACTTTTTTTAAATGTAAATTGTAATATAAATAATTAATTTAAAAGAATGGATCAAGCAATTCTATTATATATATATATATATATATATATATATATACAATTTCTACTGCGTGTGAAGTGCACACATACGATTTTTTTTAACAAAAACACAATCGACTTCACACTATTTCCCAAAAAATTTTTTTTTACTTACTTTCTACTACATCTTGAAGTCGGTGCCTAGTAAAATATAAAAGAACAACAACAAATATACAAAATATAGTAATTTTGATTTTTTACTTGACAACTTCAAGGTTTTGTAGAAAGAAATCGATTAAACATATATTTTTTGATTTTTATTGTGAAGTCAGTTTTGTATTTGATACAAAAAAATGTGTGTGTGTGTGTGAAGTTCACACACAGCACAAGTGAAACTTTAAAGAGTAGCCTATGAGGGAATAAGATAAATATAGTGTATCAGAAGTATATTATTTTTATAATACTTTTACGAAGCTCAACAAATATTTTAATAAAATGTTACATATTTTACGAGGTAAGGTTCAAACTAAATTAAACTTTAAACCACTAGCAAAGTTCATTTCATTAAATCCAGAGTTAGGCACGATTTCCTTCTATTTACGTATAAAAGAATATCTGCCTTATATACAGATACAGCTAAAAGTCATTGGATTTTTTTTATTGCAATTTAAAATGAATACTAACAGGTGAAGAGAAATGTGTTTTATTTTAAATTTAATAAGGTTGAATTTTATGTGTTTGTCTTTTTAGTTTCGATTTTTTCGTTTCATCGAGTTTCAAATCACAACGATTCTAAAGATTTTCCATGGTTCTAAAAAAGACCCATTTTTGTTAGCGCCACAGGTCCAGGGCACTCTCCTCAAGATATCGAACTCAATCGGGATCCTAGGCGTCGACATTTCGAGCGAGGTGCAATTTCGGGTTCATTTGGAGAGCAAAGCGAAAATCGCTTCTAAAAAGCTTGGGGTGCTCAACAGGGCTAAGCGGTACTTCACACCGGGACATAGGCTTTTATTATATAAGGCCCATGTCCGTCCCCATGTGGAGTACTGCTCCCATCTCTGGGTTGGGGCACCTCAGTACCAGCTGCCACTTGACTCCTTGCAGAGCCTTGCGGATTGTCGACGATCCCGAACTTACAGACGGCTTAGAACCTTTAAGTCTCAGAAGAGACGTAGGCGCGTTCTACCGTTTGTACAATGGGAAGTGTTCTTAGAACTGTTTGGTTTGGTACCTACATCGCCATTTTACCACCGCACTGCTCACCGGCGACTGGGAGTTCATCCACACTTCCTCGACACCTGGAAGTTATCCACTGTACGTGGCGTTCGCTCTTTCATACCATATGTGAGCAAGCTCTGGAATGACTCCCTCCCGCGGTTTTCCCAGAGCGCTACAATATGGGGCTCTTAAAAAGGGCGTAAACAGATTTTTAAAGTCTCAACGAGGTAGGCAACGCATCGGCTCCCTTAGTGTTGCAGATGTCCATGGGCGACGGTAGCCACTTGCCATCAAGTGGACCCGTCTGCCAGTTTGCCTACACGCAAACAGAAAAAAAAGATGTTTCACTTCAAAAAAGTATTTTTTACTTTTTAATTGCGCAAATACTTCAATAGCTTTAGAGATAATATATTAAGCACCCGTAGACAAATTAGGTATACTTCTTCAGCCAAATTCAGTCCACTGCTGAACGTAGGCCTCCCCAAGGTACGCGCCACATATCCCGGTCTCCTGTCTTCCGCATCCAGCCCTTGCCGGCGATATTGCGCAGGTCGTCAGTCCACCGGGCTGGCGGGCGTCCTACGCTACGTTTACCGAGACGTGGTCTCCACTCCAGGACTCGTTTGCTCCATCGGCCGTCGGTCCTGCGACAGACGTGACCGGCCCACTGCCACTTCAACCTGCTAATTTTGCGAGCTATGTCGGTTACCTTAGTTCTCTTACGGATGTCCTCATTTCTGATTTTATCCATAAGAGAAACACCTAACATAGCTCGCTCCATAGCCCGTTGAGCGACTTTGAATTTGTGGACCAGTCCCGCTGTCAGTGTCCACGTCTCGGCACCGTACGTCATTATGGGTAGGACGCACTGCTCGAAGACTTTCGTCTTCAAGCATTGCGGAATGGTCGACGAGAAGACTTGACGAAACTTACCGAATGCTGCCCAGCCTAACTGAATCCTCCTATTGGCTTCCCCCTCGAAGTTGTGCTTGCCAACCTGTATTTTCTGTCCAAGGTAGACATATTCCTGCACAACTTCCAGAGGGACACTCTCGACGTTTACCGGTCTCGGCATGACGTGTTCGTTGAACATGACTTTCGTCTTGTCCAAATTCATGCCGAGACCGACTCGTCGGGAGGATTCGTTTAGGCTGTTTAACATGTCGGCAAGTTCTTCCAACGTCTCTGCAAAAATAACAATATCGTCAGCGAAACGTAGGTGGGAGATGCGCTCGCCGTTGATGTTGACCCCCCGTTCATTCCATTCTAGAGTTTTGAAGACATCTTCCATCACGTTGGTGAACAGTTTCGGGGATATGACATCCCCCTGTCTCACCCCGCGACGTAAAGGTATAGGCTTCGCCCTCCGGTCTTGGATCTGAACAGTCATCGTCGCGGCGTCATACAGGCATCTCAACACCTCGATATATCGCCAATCGATACGACATCTCTGCAGAGACTCTAGAACAGCCCAAGTTTCGATAGAGTCGAAGGCTTTTTCGTAGTCCACAAATGCCATACATTTGTGTATACAATTAGGTATACGTTTATGCCAACTTGGCCATTTCACATATATGCTCTTCAAAAAGAGTTATTCCCGGGAGTATACACTTAAACAAAAAAAATTAAAATCGGTCTACAATAGACAGAGAAATAGAGTAACATACATAAACAAAACACACAGACGAATTCGCAACCTCCTCTTTTTGGAACTCGGTTAAAATAGAATAAAATGCCGCGCTTATAACCGTTATAATGTATTTTTTTATATCTGTAAGATTTTAAGGAAATTCTCGACGTGGTGTATGTATATACGTGTATATACGTGGATTTAGGTTATTTTGTATTTACTGCCGTATCGTTTTTTCCCTGACAGATTAAGTTACGATCTGTTGGGTTTCTCATTAGTTTATTCGTGATATTCGATTTGCAGCTCCTGTCTATATCTTATCCGTGTTTAGGGTTCAGTAATTAAGTGCCAAGACCACTCTTATGTCTATCACAGCCTTTATATCTCCAAGTATATGAACTCTTTATGTATAAAATGTAAATAGTGTTTATCTATGTTATAATAAAATAGGTATATAAATAAAGTGGGAAGGTTTTTTATGTAAGTAGTTGTAGGATAAATAAATAATAAGCACATTTGAGGTTATTGTTAGGCATGTTTTGAAAGACTGCTGTTTTAAAGCAGTTATTTTAATTAATCTAATAATTGTTGAGGTACATGCTTAAAATAAATATAATAATGATTTTACACAATTCGATATTTTACATGAATGTGGAATTCAAACCAACCAAAAACATTATATTTTCTACTATTAGCGTTTTTTATTTGCATTACTTCAATGATGACGATTATTTATTTACTTATGATTAATGGATACTGTACTTACAACAGTACAGTGGTTATCACCCTAGTATTTTAAACAAAACATTAATAACCTCAACACAACAAGAAGAAATATCTTAATTGGACCAGCACATCGACATAACTGATGTGTTTAACCCATCAATCAATTATAAGTCAACATGGTGGGTATGTCATACATTTTTCGAAGTTGTAGGATCTAAAGACATTGGCTTGGTAATGTTAATGCATTGCCCAGGGCATGGGTCCCGGCTTGCTTCGAGTTACGAAGAAATTAATATTCCTTTTCCGTTTCTGCACGGATAAAAGACGAAATGGATGTGTAAAAATTGTATAAAAATAAACGTATCCAAAAGGTTGCCTTAAACCTTAATGAAAGTAATATTTTGCATTACACATGGCAGTTAACACAAAAACAGAACACAATCTAATTATCTTTGTAAAAGTATCTCACAACGTTGCTAATATTATAAATTCAAACAGAAAAACCTCCAAAACCTCTTGTAAGATCCGTGATACATCTCCAAACAGCCATTAGGGGAACATAAACAAGAACAAATTAAACAAACAATACAACAATATTACCTGTCCCCTTCGAGTCGAAGCCTAATGTTTATATAGCATAATCTATACAATTGTTATAAAGAGGTAGTTTGTAAATTTGTGACGTTGTAAGGGGGTAATCTCTGGATCTACTGAGACGATTTTAAACATTATTTTACTGTTCGAAAGCTAACTTATCAGGGAGCGTCGTGGGCTATATAACATGACGCTATATACCACGGGAGCGGAACAGAGTGCGGGTGAAAACGCGCCGGGCAACTAGTTTTACAATAAGAATAAACAAAAACAATAAATACTACGTGACAAAACAAAACAATACAAAAACTGGAATGATACAAACTAAGATTAATGCGTTCGAGTGTACATAAATAAATACAAAGGCTTTCAGGTTTAAGATAGTGTCTAATCGTTTAATAGAAACTTGGAACAAAGATCTTTGTTTTGAAGAATGTCAATATAAATTTATGCGTTGTGTCCATTTAGAGCAGCTCGCTGCTGCAACATATGTCAAATGTGATATAACGTCAGTATACAATGGTTATAAAATCGGTTAAGTGCGTTCCAGTCTGCATACAATAGAGAGTACCGTAGAAATAATGATTGTCTATCTATTGTCTAGCTGTTGCCATTTGACCAAGGAACTTTAAAAAATAATACAAAAAAAATATCTCAAAGGCTAAACCTACTACTACTTGTATAAGTTTTCGTTAAAAGTATTTAAGCTTGTTATTTTTCAGTCCATTCAACCCTATAGTTTAAGATTAATCCAGGGAAGGGATTTAATCGTATATTGAAGGTTTCTTTGTCTTTCAATTAGATGTTAGATGGAACATACAAAGAGATTATATAAAAATAAAATTGAATATTCAATGTCATTGCATACCGTTCGTATCCTTTCAGTTCTGTACCCTTAAACCAAATTGGTTCAATATGATTGATCTCTGTTATATGAACATTACGTCTTTAAAAGAGTATAAGCTCCCGACGTATTTGACTTAAATTCATTACCATCATTCATTCATTGCCATTTGACTATTAAATAAAGTATCGGGCAGAGTATTCCCGATTATGTACACTGAGATAAAAAAAATCTTCTTTTTCTACATGTATGGCGGATACCCCAAATTTTATTGCGCTTTCACTACACCAAAATATCCGAAATATACACATTAACATATAAAAAAGCTGTTACAACATACACAGACAGATGGACGATTATGTATCTAAATAGCTTAATGTCAAATTGATAAATATCTTTACAGTATAATTGTCTTCGTGGGAATCTAATTCAAGTCTCATTACGTTTAGTAAAGCGATCTAAATTAGGTTTAACACTTTACATTGAAAACTAGAATTAAAACAAGTAATTAATTACTTACTCTTGTACTAAAATTTTAGTATGATAATATTTGCGTAATAGTCGTCTGTTAGTGTGACTAGACTAAAATTGTGAATTCTTCAATTCGACGACACGACAACGTGTTTTGCTAATGACAAGAGAAACTAGAATATACTCTGCGATTAAATATCTAGAGTTTTTATCTATGATTAATTCAATAAACTTTTTTAATTTTAACGATATGGATTCAATAATATATGTAACACCTTGGTGTGCTTTAAGTAATTAAATTTATACGATCTTCTCAAAAACCGGATGCAATAAGTATCTTTGTCCTTTTATTCGAAATATAGTTGATTAATTAAAAATATATATATATAGTTTAAAAATATAAAAAAACACCTTTTGTTAGCAAACTCATTTTTAAGGATACTTATGTATTTTCGTTTATAGGTTTTAAATTCGATTTGGACATGAGTCGAGCACTTATAACCAACAGTTTGTTATCGTCAATATATTTTATGAAAGATCAATTTTGTTTCAACTCGTTTATTAATAAGAAGACCTAGTTTTAGGTCTGTTTTTATCACTAATCTATTTGCACGAGTACTCCGTATTCGTGCTTTACATTTATTTTCTAAAACCCGTTTTTATATTAACGATAGCGTTGAGTGTTCACGACCACGACAGAACGATGTCATCCAATGGCGCCGCATTAGTTCCGAAATGCGGAAGTGTTTGCCGCTAACAAGTTACAAATGAATACCGACAAATGGCTCACCTATTGTATTTCCAAATAAACACACCTTTACTACACCCAAGATAAATACCCACCAAAATGTAAATTTGTGACGAAAAAACTTTTCGGTGTATAGATTCTCTATTTAATAGAATTTCATACGCGAAGGCAGTTTTTTTCTAGTGTTTGTAATTTCCTGCATATTTCTGTTTCGGAGATATTTGTCGTGTGTAACTCACAGTATTTTCTATATAAAACATATATTAAATACCAGAGTTTACCCTGCGGCTACGCCGCAAATCAACCTCTGGTGCGTATCTCTTGTTAAAAGAGCAGGCGGTACAGATTATACATTGTATCTATTTTTTATGTATTTGCGCCCGGAAGATTCACTTCATTTAATAACGCAAACTATACCATCCCCCATTTATCTGTGAACTACATAGATGACAAAACTTTAAAAAAATAACAAAATAGATAACATAGACCAAGTGAACTCAGTGGTGGACAAAATCACAAAAACTATCCTACTTTCTGGGATAACTTTTACTTATCTATCCCATTATCCGGCATAAAAAGTATCCCTTGGCCACCCTCGATGTAAAAATGACATATGTACCGAGTTTCAGCCAAATCGCTCTAATAATATTTCCATAAAAAAATAAATATATATTTAGAAATATATTTTTACCTCGGAAACTATCCCATTTTTGGGGATAAAAAGTATCCTATATTCATTATCGGTATCGAAAATATACTGAGTTTCAGCCAAATCGGTCCAGTAGTTTTTCCGTGAAAACGGAACAGGTAGACAGACAGAGTTACTTTCGCATTTATAATATTAATATGGATATATTATAAAAAGCATTTGTTTGGGGTTAAATATGTATCTATATGCGCTGTACGCTGGTGTAGTAAAAACGTGAAACAGAGTCCCGCTTTTTTCACTCAAAAAGTTCCCAAATCCCGACATGACATAAAAAAAAATCCTGGCAACGCGAGTCTTTTGTGTTTTTATTTTGTGTCATATGAAAAATATATGAGTTTAATGTAAAGTACCCGCGAAATGGTTTTATTTGACCTTAAACAAAAAAAATGAAATGTTACAAGATTGCACGTATGTTAGTTTATTAGGTAACTCTTTGGTGGTTACATGAATTTAAAGTTAATACGAAACAGATTCCACTAGTCCCTTTTAACATTACACGGAAACGTAACTTCACATTTATGTATCTCTTCGTTAGTGATTTAAGTAATAATCTCTTTCAGTCCCAAAACAGAAACGGAGTACACCAAAGTGCGCCGATGTCGGCGACAAGCGGCGTCAGCGCTGTGGCAGAGGTGAACGGCTCCAGGCCGACCTTCAAGCCTGTGACCGTCCTTGAAGATCTGCAGGCAGTCCGGTGCGCTGAGTTCCACCCCAACGGCAAGCTATACGCTATCGGGTCGAACACGAAAACCTTGAGGATATGCGCGTATCCGAAGATAGAGGATGTCAAGTGAGTTTTAATTTTAATTGACGGTTGTTGTGTTTAAACCCCCTAAAACGGAACCACCACAAATCTGCGGTCGAACTGTCACACAGGCTAATTTGGAAGCACCACAAATTTGTGGTCAAATATAGATAATTGAAACGAACGTTGAACTTATGCTTTCTTCCCTAATTACATAGATTTTGTATTAGAATAAAAGAGACGACATAATTCTCTAGGTTTTGGCGCGGCAATTTTGATGGCAATCGCCAGCTTGTGGACAAAAAATATATTAAATTTGGCCCCTCAAAAGGGTTACATAGTTTAAGCCTAGCTCTAAGAAATATTAAGGTCTTGGGCTCGATTCCTAGCATGATAAATTTCGTAAATGAAATTTCCGTTATTTATTACATACATACACGACTGTAACACCTTGTCTACTATGTAACTATACAACGTGTGTTTGTCTGCCGATTATGTATCGTCTGCTTGCATTTATAGTACTTCTTTTTTATTACATGAGCTCGGTAGCCAGGCAGGCGGCTCACCTGATGGAAACCGGTTAGCTTGGCCTATGGACATTTTTAACACCAAAGATGCTACTAATGTGCTGCTGCTCTATACTTGACTTGACTTGAACTTGAAAGAGAGACTGAAAGCTGGTCACCAATGCCGAAACAAAACTCAAGGTTGTTATTGTGGCATACTTTAGACCTGGGGTGGTAGCCACACCCTGCCCTGCCACCTGGCTATGGGGTGTTTTGGTCGCCTCTTACAACAGGCCACCTGGCCACAGGAAATTGTTTTATTTCTCCATTCCTACACGGATAATATACACCCTACTAGAAATGGATACAAGGATGTACATAACATAGTTTAAAATTTCATAGCAGCTTAAAAACGTATGTGATATTGATTGAAAATATCGCAAACACTCAAATGTGAATATCATATGACTTTAAAGTAGGCGTCTTTAAAAATAAACTGCAAACGATTTAGTTCCTCATCGAAATGTCCCTGTGTGTGAGTTTTTAGTAGACATTTTATGAGCAAAACAAATGTATCAACAGCTTCATTAAATCACAGCAAATTCAAACACTCGCAAGTGCCGAACAGTGTATTTAGTCCTTTAGTTTCTTTTGACGAGTTACTTCGTATACAAAGTGGATTGGAAATTTGCATAGATGATATACGTATATGTATAATGAACTGGTTATTGTCTGTCCGTTTGTGTTAGATGATTGCAAAAACTACTAGTCTGATTTGAAATGTTCTTTTTAAATATCTCGTTTATGAACGAAGCATATCTATCTAATATATAAAATTCTTGTGTCACAGTTTTCGTTGCCATACTCCTCCGAAACGGCTTGACCGATTTTGATGAAATTTTTTGTGCTTATCCGGTATCTATGAGAATCGGCCAACATCTATTTTTCATCCCCCTAAATGTTAGGGGTAGTCCACCCCTAATTTTTTTAATTTTATTTTTTAGACAAAATTTTTAATTTCTATTTTTTTATGATACAACATACAAAAATACATACAACCCTAGATTTTCAACCCTCTACGATCAACCCCTATTTTTTACCGGGCAGGACGACGTCTGCCGGGACAGCTAGTAATGTTATAAAATTCGAAACATGCCGTGTCTGCACAGTGAAGTTATTTTTAAAATACAACTGGAATAGACTGAATACAAATAAATACATGTAAATACTTAAAAAAATCTCTTTATAAACTCCAATCAAAGGCTATCTAAAAGAAATTGTCATGGGCCAAAACATAGCCAAGTCTACTAATATTTAAATAGGTACTGTGTTCTATGTAGCATTTGTACACATTAAAGTATATAATGTACTAAATAAACATGCGTCAAATTCATAGCGGCCTAACAATGCCTTACTGTTAATTTTGAGGTCCACGTTCCGAGAAATGAACATTGTGCCCTGCAGGCTTGTTTAAGGTAGGGTTTCAAATTTGATTATCCCGATGTGCAGATTTTATCATAATGTTTGACGGAGGGAACAAGAAATAACGTTATAATAATAAAAATAAAACAAAAATTAGTCATGATTGTTTTACGGCTGATTCATCATCTTATTATGCATTCTTTATATATATATGTATATACCTACCTGAAGGTAGTAAAGTACGCCGCCATAAAAACCTCTACTGGTGTTCCGACAGTAGTGGCCAAGTTTCAGTCTCCCTTAAGAGAGCATCAGCGAATTTGTAATGCATTGGTGTTGTAAATGTCCGCAGGCGATGGTAATCGCTTTCCATCAGATAGTCCACCTGCCTGTCTGCTGAGCTCACGCAATAAAAAAAGCAACTATCAATCGATCGGTCTGGTAACAATTTAACGAAACTAAACGTCACTTGAACGAATAATATTATATATTAATCAAATAATTATAACATCACAAAGCAACAGTTCAATAGTAACCAATGATTTATTACACATATAAGGTTTTATTATAAAATAATGAGGCTTCTCAACAGCCACGGCCTTGCTTATAATAATCTCGTTAAGAAACGATTAGGCATCTCTTAAGTAAGAGAATCAGACCCGTTAATATCTTTTTTTTACTTATAAACGTGTAGGTACTTCATGTTGTTTACCTAAGAGGAGCACATATAAACGAAATTTGAATGATAAAAGTAGGTTGTACCCAAAGTATTCGGCTAAAGAGGAGTTTATGAGGAAGATTTTTAGTAATCAGTTTCTTTCTTTTAATTTAAGAAACGATTATAAGTAAGGCCCCCAATATAGGTACAGTAAGATGTCTTTGGGAACAGGTCATTAGTCATTGAGTTGTCGCAGCTTTTTTACAAGCACAGACGATTGATATGAAGCGTGACATTTGCGACGTGTAACAAGATGTGGGGGACCTTGCGCTGTAACTAATTGACGATGTCTCTCAAAGGCGCCTTATAAAGCTACTAACTATTGCTCGCGACTTTGTTGGCGTTGGAAAAGTATATATATACTAGCGGCCCCGGCAGACGTTGTCCTGCTCTGAAAAAATAAATATCTATGACCCGATCCCAGCGCCACCTACCGGTTCCAATTGTGGATTTAAACCATCCGGGGACCCACTCAAACACACAAAAACAAAATCGCTCCCCGTTGTTAAGAGGATTCTAGAACCCGATCTCAGCGCCACCTACCGGTTCCAACGGTATAAAAACTATCCTATCTTTCAAGTTGGATCAAACTGCACACGGTGTGCAAATTTGATTAAAATCGGTTGAGTAGTTTAGGAGTCCATCGCGGACAAACATCGTGACACGAGATTTATGTATATTAAGATATGTCACGAAGTGAGCATGTTATAAATTTGAGGAATATCGAACTTGATTTTTATTTCAAAGTCTAATGATAAACACCCCTAACGCCACCTAGCAGAGATAAGGTGGATCTATCCATGAGAGCAACACGTTAAAATTGTTGATGTCATACAATTGAAGACGTGAGTGGATGAAGGTGATATGTCGCATATTCGGTTTTTTGCTTTTTTTGCGTAGATGAAGGTTATAAGTCGATACCAAATGACTACAGACCTTAGACCATAGATATAAGGCATATTTAAACAATAAAAAGTTGAAAAATGTGTTAAGTTCAGTTCAGTTTAAAATAAAAGTAAAACTTTTATCTCGATTTACTCAGAATTGGAATTATGCGACTTATCACCTTCATCCACTCATGTCTTCAATTGTTACTGCCATGATGTTGTATTTGTTAGTAATCTGCAAAAGTGACAATAAAACACGATTGGAGCGCCATCTTTTCCGCAATTTTTATATATATCACAAGTACAATACATTTTTTCTGGGAAAAATGCTGTTCGCGCGCTTAATTTAAAACCCTGGCAAATTATTTTCTTAACTACCCGCTTTTCTTAACCGCGTTATCCAATCACATTTTCCTAGCCGCCATCTTCCATTCCATACGAATATCCTTGCCGTACTTACCGCTATACTAATTAATACTGCTCGTCTTTACGATTCAGTCTACTGTCGACCCTCGTCGTATATAGTGTGCTGTCGACCCTTGTACGACAAGCCGCTCATCTTTCCGCCACCAATTATAGTTATACCGCGATAAGTGTAGTTATACCGCGCCGCGTTAGTACAAATAATGTCGAAGGCTGCAAGAAGGAGACAAGCCAGAAAATTTGCTGCAAGGCTCACGACTTGGTGATCAGTACGTATAGAGGGATGTAGGTTATTCTTCCGTCTATCCATACCAGTAATCCTACCACCGCCAGTTGGATACGCGTTCAGTTCCTAATACTGGGCTGTCGCGTTGACACATGCCCTATTTTCTATTCTAGACCCTGACAACATGTATGAGAAATTTCGGGACGCTCTGTTGCGAGTTTGAGGCGTGAAAACTCACATACGCAACTGTAATATTGGTTATGATTTTGTAACGACGATTGTGATTGTATAGTTTTTTTTTCAACCTACTACCTACAAAATATTGCCATAGAGATATTCATTGTGTAATAGCTGGGAGTGATCAAATATTAATTTTGCTTTCAAAGGCCTTGGAAGATCGTTAATGTACATTCAACATGCTATACTAAATAAGAAACGGAATTCCAAGTCATACCTCGTGAAATGGAAAGTTAGCCTTATACACGTGTTTCCTTCGTGATATGAATTGTCGTCGTATTGAGATAGCTTGAAAGAACGTTCAACTTTAAAAGTAATTTGAATTTATTACAGAGCATTGACATTTTCGTAACATGATTGTATTATTTCCATTTGTCATTTATGCCTATTGGTTCCTATATTAATAATAATAGTATGAGGATAGAAGATCGATCTGCGCGACGACCAATGCTCGTTGATATCAGTATCTGGCATGACGATAACCTCGTGAAGAAAGAAATCGAAAAACTATGTAAATACTACTATATAAATGTTGCGTCTGGAGTCAACGATCATTGGGCTGATATTTGTCACCGTCATCGGTCTTATAGCGAAGATTTTCGACGGCCATCTAGAGAGGCTCTCGCTAGAAAGCTTGAGTAAAGGGTGGATACAGAAGGCAGCACTCTTGGACACGGTACGAATTGTGAGGATGTTCCTGTCTCTGAAGCCCGAACCACCGGTAGTGTGGACCCCAGGCCCTGCTACCGGCGTGCCCCAGTGTTTTATATCTTTTAATGAATGTTTATGTTTATGGTAATATTTGTTTAAATATGTAAAATATTGCGTGAAATAAAGAAATACATAATAATAATAACAGCCCGTAAATGTCACACTGCTGGGCTCGGGGCTCCCATTATAGGGTAACGGACAGTATACCCGCCACGCTTGTCCAAGGCGGCTTGGCAGGTTTGATACATCGGTTATCGCGATGTGCAGTTTGCATTACGCTGTTTTCCTTCACCGTATTTAGCACGTGGTAGTTGTATCAAGATTGCACATTAGGGTCGAAAACTGCCCTAAGCGGTGCATCCCTTCTGGCCTTAAGCCGATATTAAAAGGTTCATTTCGACGATTCAATTTGGATGAATCAAAGTGATCCATAGAAATTTGAACATTCAATGGCATTCATAACCGCCGTGTCCTTTCATTTCATGCTATTGCATGAAATACAAACAAGAAAGGTTTTAAAACGTCTTACGGCGGCGTAACAAAAAAATTAACGCGAACATTAGATCGCTCATGTTAAAAGGGGAATAAAACACCTGAAAGGATTTGTTCGCAACAATGTTTGCCCAAAACGGCTAATGGACCCTAAAAGTTCAATTCTCAGTATTTAAAACGGTCCACTACTAGACTCTGTAGTTTAGAACTTATCCTTGATTTGAATAAATTATATATGGATATGTTGTTTCTCAACATATGTGCAAGGCCGTGAAGATCAAGTCTCATAAATTACAACTAATTAATGATTGCTCTATTTGCATATTAACTTTGTATTTTATATGTCAATACCATCATTCGATGCTCTCGATACGCTAATGAAATCTTAAAGTTTAATGAAAAACATTATATTTCTAGTCAACCTATCATAATCTATAAAATAACTATTATATCTTTGGATGGTTAAATTTGTGCAATGAATTTAAAAAAGAGAAAGAGTGGGTAAATCGGATTAGTAGATTCAGAAAATAAAACTTTTAGAATTGCTGTCGGTCTGACTATTTGAGAATTACGTGATAAAAATAGAACGGATTTATTTAAAAGGTTATCCTACTTCCGACTCTATATCCACTAGATTTTTAAATTATTAAAATGTATTCACACATCTTTGTTCTCCATCTGGCAAACAGGCAGACGACCTACTTGATGGAAAGTGGTCACCATCGCCTGTGGATGTTTGTAACATTAGGGGTATTGCCAACGAGTTGACAGCCTCGAAGAAATGTTAATAAGGAATCGCATCTTTACATTCAGCCTAATATATAGATGAGAGTTTTTTGAATGGATTAAAGGCAATTTACATGGAAGTTACTTGCCTCGAAAATACGATTTTTGAAAGCAAAAAAACATGATCGTGTAAGCTTCGTGGGAGGGCGATAATCGTCTGGTCATTGAATACTGACGTCTCGGTGTAAACAAAATTTAAAAGCGAGAATTGTATTTCGAGTTTAGCTAGTCACCAATCGCAAGCATGAGTGTAGTGCGCGAGGGTGTTTTAATAATCTCTGCTCTTCTAAGACAAAAATTTATTAAGAAGATGTTGGGTTAAAAAAGTGGATAGACAGAAGAAACATTTTAGGTAGCTCAAATACGTTGTGTCTTGAACTGCAACTAGAAGATGAAGAAACATTTAAAAATATGTTTCGTGTTACTTAATCACAGTTTTCATATTTACAACGAAAAGTACACCGTGCTCGAATGGCGAATTTCGCATTCAAATCTGTTCAAAAGTATTTCTATAATACTCGCATAAACTTGAATAAACGTCTTACGAGATCGGGCTTAGGCAAGTCAAGAAATCGTAGGCAAATATCTCGATGCGATTTGTGTCGTAGTATAAACAAAACTTTTGGTGATAATAACCTTACGAGTATGATATGACATACTCGTAGGCGAGTTTTTGTTTTTTTGCCTCAATGTGTAAACATGCCAATGCAATTTTTGTCTAAAGAGTGTCGCCTACGATAGTATACGACTTCTCGCTCTAAAACTTGCGATAAACTCTCTCTATGTAAATGGCCCTTAATCGTCTTGTCGAAACCTTTGTCATCAGCATGTAGTACATCACTTTGATTCGTATAGATTCTTATATAACGCGTGAAATAATAAAATCAACGTAAATAAACACAATATAAAATCAATATAAATAAAGATTACGTTATGCAAAAATACAATATATTATTATTACACATGTAAACAATGTGCCAGACTGAGTCATATAACAGAATTCGGATGAGAGCAGATGTATAAAAAGGTTTCCACTCGGTGGTTAGCTTAGCGCCTGTAAAAGGTACTGAATTGATAATTGAATTAAGTTCTGTGCACACTGGGCACACATTATTCAGTTGGGCGTAGTGTACAGCATTTTATCCAATATTACTTTTGATTGTGACTTTTAGATACTTTCAAAAGCTAAAGTTACACAATGATAATATATATATGTTCGACTTCATATTGTTATTGTTTAACTAGTTGTGTATTATATAAGTGGTTACTTTATTTTCGTGCGACTTGGCTTTTTGCATGTGTTCTGAACATACTCGAAATTTTGAGATTAACTTACTGTTTTACTCTATAATTTTCATTACTATGCGTGAGACGGTCCTTTATGATTATGTTTATGATATTTATTTTGTAAAATACGTATTTCATAAATATCTACTTAACAGAAGTCTAATTTAATTTAACACTAATTTGGAAGGTTTTATGGCATGGAAACAATAAGGAAAAAAATGAAGTTTTTTTCTCTTCACTTAATATACTAACAAGGTTAGATGGCACTTTCTCCTCTATATTGCATAAGTTTGTACGTCATGAGTGTGTGACAAAAGAGCGCCTGCTGGGTAACAATATCGCATTTTTAACCAAAAGGAGGAAGTTATAAATCCGTCTGTATTTTTGTATGTTCGTTACTCGATTTGTCCGTCAATTGTGGACCGATTTTCAAAATATTTATTTTATTCTAAAGGTTATACTCCCGAATTGGTTGTATTGTCACCATGTCAGAATCTGATGAGTGGATGCGAAGGGATAAAAGAAACGCACATAAATTGTTAACTAACTTCTTCTTAGCACGATATCTCCGTCAATTGTAAACCGATTTTCTGTACTCGTAAGTGTGTATACTCCAGGCAGTAGAGGCAGTCACACAGTCAGTTTCTGATGAATGGATCGAATTCCAGGGATATCGCGCATAACCCTTATTATAGAACGCCGCGCGCCTAAATCCTTGGAAGAAAGCTTGTATACGCGTGAAGGTATTACATTTTCTACAGGCACTTAATTTTTACATGCAAATTACGCGATTTCTCCGTCAATTGTGGATTGAGTCTGATTTTTTTTCCTTTATTCGTAAGTGTGTATGCTCCCGAGGCGGTTCCATGGTCAACAACTCAGTATCTGATGAGTAGATCCCAGAGATATCGAGAGTAGCCCTTATTAAAAAAACTTTTTTTTTAAAACAGGCTTGTATATGACGGCTAGTATTTTTTTATTTTTGATTATCAACTCTACGGACTCTAGTTCCTTACCCTTTTTTGTACAATTAAATTTAAGAAAAAGTTCTGAAGTAGTTCACGTTTATTTGTTATATTATTATCAGTTCTGTTTCGGTGCAAGTGAGGTGTGTAAGAATGGGCCTGTGTGGCGCTCTGTTGTTCGTGCCTACCCCACAAGGGACCTGGCGTGAAGTTATGTATGTATGTATGTATATGTTTCGGTGCAAATTAGACCTCTGTTTGATCATCGGTCTTATTGACTCTCTAATCCGTGCTACACAATATAAAACTTGTATCTCATTCTCTCGCAGGCTTAGTCCTATAGATTTATGTGTTTATTATCTTTTTAGTGTCGCTTTTTCGTTTCATCGATAGTTTGAATTGAAACTTCTTTAGAATATGCTAAAGGAGTTTCACTTCAAAAATTACTTCATAGTTAGTCTATAATGCAACCTGATCTTAACTTGATCATAATAACAGTGCTGGTACAGCTATCAATGTTAGTTCGTGCTATTCGGCCTATTTCTTGTCTAAGAGATCTGAGCTGAGTAATAATGATAATAATGTACACATTGAGTTAAATTAAAAGCGTCTCTTTACCCCAACGGCAACAACCACACAACCGCATAACGCGTTAAGAGCCAACCCTACGTGCGTTTTACACGCACATTAATTTAAATATTTAATAAGACTACTACCGACTCCAATGTGCAACGAAAAGTGATATAATTATTGTGTGTATCAGTACTGCAGAAAATACAAGTCTATATGTATTTAAAATAACATAGTTATGTCTGTATGTTTATTTTTACCTAACAAATAACATTACTGTTTCCGTAATTTTTACATATACTGTCCAATAGGTAATGTTATGTACTTACCACTTATTTCGAAGGTAGTTCGTAACAATTTTCTATCGTTTTATGATTTTTTTATATCTAAAAGGACGTGTACTTACTCTGTCGTGACTCAGTTTAAAACTTTTTCTTACAATTATGGGGAATGAGGGACTCGATGAAGTGTGACAAGGGGTGGAAGGGGTCCTAAATATTGTGTCGTCACATCAATTTTCTATCTTTTTATGATTTTTTTTATCTAAAAGGACCTTTACTTACTCTGTCGTTACTCACTTTAAAACTTTTTCTTACAATTATGGGGAATGAGGAACTCGATGAAGTGTGACAAGGGGTGGAAGGGGTCCTAAATATTGTGTCGTCTTGAACACATTTGAAAATCTAATGTGTTTAAGCTTTATATATAAACTTATACTGCTAGCTGTCCGGGCAGACGTTGTCCTGCCCTGAAGAAATAAAGTTTAGAACCCGATTGCTGCGCCACCTACCGGGTCCAATTGTGAATCTAAACCATCCTCGAATCCCCTTGAACTCACATAAAAAATTTCATCAAAATCGGTTCAGCCGTCTAGGAGGAGTTCAGTGACATACACACGCACAAAAGAAATATATATATTAAGATATCATAGTGTTCAAATTATTAAAAAAATAATTGAAATGAAAATAAAACTAATTACGGGACTGCTATTTAATTTTATAGTTTTTTGATCTAAAATTTCGAAATATGTGATTTTACACTACTGAGTGAGGAGTTCCACTATTGTGGCCAGCTCTGACAAGGACGGGGGAATGAAATTCGAGTGATGTAATTTTTGAATGACCCTTAACAAAGCTTTTTTTTTAAATCTATTCTATACAAATTTAAAAACAGAAATGAACCTGTCTAATTTCTACTAACAAAAATATTATATATTAAAAAAAACTGATTTAACATAATTGAAAAATTAACATTATATATAAATATATATAATGTTCATATAGTTCAGATATTGCGGTGAAAAACTATTATATCTTAATATATATAAATCTCCTGTCACGATGTTTGTCCGCGATGGACTCCTAAACTACTCAACCGATTGTAATCAAATTTGCACACCGTGTGCAGTTTAATCCAACTTGAAAGATAGGATAGTTTTTATATCGTTGAAACCGGTAGGTGGCGCTGAGATCGGGTTCTAGAATCCTCTTAACAACGGGGAGCGATTTTGTTTTTGTGTGTTTGAGTGGGTCCCCGGATGGTTTAAATCCACAATTGGAACCGGTAGGTGGCGCTGGGATCGGGTTCTAGAATCCTCCTAATCACCGGGAGCGATTTTGGTGATTTTGTTTTGTGTATTTGAGTGGGTCCCCGGATGGTTTAAATCCACAATTGGAACCGGTAGGTGGCGCTGGGATCGGGTTCTAGATTTTTATTTTTTCAAAGCAGGACAACGTCTGCTGGGGCCGCTAGTTATATATATATATATATATATATATATATATATTTTACATTTACAATATTTTACAGTATATAATTATGTGATAAACATTGTTTTAAGAAATGATAAATTTCAAAAGTCAGATCGAGAATTATCATCATCAAAATGAATTACTATCATTAATTTTATCAACAAGTATTCATATTATAAATTAATGTTTTTTCTGCCTAAATATTATAGTTATTGTGCCTTCCACACCCCACACACACGACACCTAAAATCCAACAAGTTTGAATAGGGCGTGCTCTTAATATAAACAGTTTGTTTACCCGTTGTGCGCAAGTCCTTACTACGGCCGACCTTAAACGACGCCGACCCTGGGCTTTCTTTGCACCAGCACGCAGTCGCTGTTAACCTTTCCCAAAAACTCATGACCAATTACGCTAAATTGCGTTTCACTGAATTATTTCGAGGCTTTATTATACATTTAACATTCCTTATTATTTACGCTACAATGTTAGACGTGAATATTTTAGTCGAAAATGGCTTTTAGTTTTGACACGTACATATGTATAATTGCTACTGAAATTGTATACGTAATATTTCAAATTACTATTACTATTTAATGTTTTTCAATATATCTAAATGTTACCATTTTACTGGCTGTCCCGCGGTTTCGTTCACACGGGACTTTGGCTTTATATTCGTAAATGAAAGTATTTCTTTTAATACGGAATTATATCGGTTATTTATTGAACTTCATGACTTTGTCTATCACCGCTTCTTGTTTTTATTTGTCATTTAGTCTAAATGAAAGACATCGTTTAAATAACAGTTTTTTTTAGCTGCTGAACATTTGACATTTAGGGTGGTGTGCATAGATATTTGACCGACAGTTAAAATAAAACCACTGTTTAGGCAACTTTTAGTGTTTACCACAAAATATTCCATGGTTATCGACGAAAATGAGTTGGTTAACTTTAACGAGCAAATCTGAGCCGTTTAAACACCGGTAAACTTTAATCGGACTTTTGAAGGGACTTTTTTTATGCAGTTGCCGTAATAATCTTGCTTCTGGTGCCGGTGTTTACTTATGTTCCACTGTTATTTTAAACAAAAAGTTTTTTATTTAATAATTTTAGCATTGAGTAAAATGCTTCCTGCTTTAAATTTCATAATGGAAGATGACATTATAAATTTGCTAGAATATCTACATAATATAGACATTAACAAGGAGGCCTCGAATTATTCAAGAGCGTCGGAATTTCTTTGAAGAATATGAAAAATTATTGTTCGTAACTAGATTTGCATGCAATCATGCATGCATGCACCTGTCCGTTTGTTTTCAATGACTTATTTATATTTCCTAAACAGATCAGTCAAAATTTGCTTTCACTGTTACAGAAATTTGCTGTGCCCTTTTTATTTTCTTCCATGTTTGTAATCTTTATAATCAAAGTTTGTAATACTATATTGTTTAAAATTTGATACGTTAACCGCCATCTACTAGGTTACGTAAGTACTACGAAGCGAATGAAATATGTAAATTGACATAAAATATTGCACATAACTCGTCAAATTAAATAAGACGCCTCTGTCATAAAATACCATACTAACGTAGTGACTTCTAAACTTTGTATTATTACTTTTTAAGCAACAAATTCGTAATGTCATTTAGCTTTGACGGATTTTGCAGACGTCAATTGACTTTTTCATTTAGTCTAGTTATATCATCACTGTTTTCATTCGCCATTGATTCAAAAAGGCCCAATACCGCTTGTTTACTTAAACGAAAAGCAAAAGATGTTGGTGAACACGAAAAAAAGGCTCCTCAATTATGTCGACTGTTAAGTTCTTATCACATGTTTAGTTGATTCAATGTTTTTCTCCAGTCTATGAACTTCACTCTTATTCGCTTCCGAGTATAAGAATTATGTCCCTCCAGACCCCAACCTCTCTAGCTTTTGAACTACTTGGTGGAAAATTCTGATACGATTCTCAATAATGGATATATTTAATTAAATGTTTCCAGTGAATCCACCTAAATACGGAATTGTTTAGTTATGAAGTGTTTTCGATCAAATACTTCTGTAAAGTTCCGTCGTCAAGTTGAAAACATCAATTACGTTAATAAACTCTATGTGTAGCCGTTCATTGTGAATGAACCGTCACGCACTTGGCCGATTTTCATAAGCACTGCGGCACATGCTATATTTATTTGGGAAATTCCATAACTGGACCGTAATTGCCACACGTGAGAAACTCGAATAATATAGACATTACATATTATGATTGATGGCATCCACTCATCAAATAAATAACGGATACAGGAAGACAGTTATCGAGTAAGTTTTCTTACACGGAAAGTTTAGCTGTAGGTATGTACATATATAACATGAATTACACGATTTCCCCTTGTGTGTAAGTAAAAGCGAAGAGAATATTGCTACGAGTTGATTTTCATCTTTGATCACATAATGACCCGTGACAAACTTCATTGTTCTCGTGTTATTTATAGTCTATAATCTATATCTGTCTCTCAAAGCTGAAATATCTTGTTATTTTTCTTAAGCATAGGAAGTCGCTTAAAAATCGTTTTTTTACTGTGTCTCTGCACCTTACTATTTTTATATTGAATTAAACAGATGGATAACCAGAATGTCATTAGATTTTATGCGTGTAGGAACGGAAAGAGAATACAATTTCTTGCGGCCGGGCGGCCTGTTGTAAGAGGTGACAAATCAACCCACAGCCGGGTGGAGGGTATTTGCTCGAGTGGATCCCAACCACCCGTGGTCTAGAGTGTGCCGCCATAACAACCTTGTGTTGTGTTCCGGCATTAGTGACCAGGTTCCAGTCTCCCTCAAGAGAGCAGCAGTGCATTTGTAGCACCTTTGGTGTTGCAAATGTCCATAGACGGTTACCATCGCCTATGGACACTCATATAAACCTAAAATTGATACATTCAGTGTTATTGAATATCCTCGTGTCCTTTTAGTTCTGTGATTATCCAATTGATTCAATTTGGTCGAACCATCTAATGTCAGCATAAACTACATAATTACAAGTAATGTAAATATTTTACCAATAGTAGGATAATAAATGTATAATAAGAAACAAAAAAATACCGTGCACTAAGGGACTGTCCATAAATTACACACGCAAACAGTCACACTTTTGGAAGGGGATCAACGAAGTGTGACATTGTGTGACAGTGAATTTGAACTGTTAACAAAAATGTTCTTAATATTTCTAAATCTATCTGTATGAGCATAGTGTTTAATTTATTAAACAACAATTCAGATGATAATAAAACTAATTACGCAACTGCTATTGTAATGATTTCTTGTTGTAAAATTGCAAAGTATCTGATGTCACACTAGGGAGGGTAGTGTCTCATGAATGTCACCACCTGTAACAAGAACGGAGGGAGGGTCGAAAATCATGTGACATAATTTGTGGATGGTATCTAAAGCGATAAGACTACCCTCTATGTTTTATCTACTTTTCAAGAATTAAGTTTTTCTCTGTGGTGAACGATTGACTGTCTTTATTAATTCAGAATCCTATGAAAGTTTATGTAACACAAATAAAACGCTGATAGAAAATGTTATGAGTACGAAACCTAATTCTATAGTAGTAACTGCTCCGTGGTTTGTACGGTAAAGTGACTGCTTGCTAGCAACTAACAGGTACATAATGTATAACATTACCACGAGAGAGTTGATAACGTTCTTAAGAGCAAGTCAACGAATATCTGTCATATCGATCGCCGCGTGATCTATGTCACTACTATTAAATTTGAAACTGTAATTATTAAGCATTTTTTTTTGTAACTACGCTCTTGTAGAATTTGAATATATTTAAATTAACTGTCATCTTTTTTCAAATCTTACACCAATATATTAAGCTGAAGAGTTTGTTTAGTTGCTTGATTGCGCTAATCTCACGAACTTTTGGTCTGATATGAAAAATTCTTTCAGTATTAGATAGCCCAATTATCGAGGAAGGCTATATATTATCACGCTGAGACCAATAAGAGCTGAACACCAATGAAGAATGTTTCAAAATCGGGGGTTCTTTTAACTCATTTTTTTTTAACTATTCCACGCAGACGAAGTCGCGGACAGAAGCCAATTTTATTATATTCGCATAATTTCCTGGGCCGTTATGGAGGGAACAACAAACATTGTAGAATTAATTTAATTTCATTAATGTTGGTAGTGAAATGATTATCCCTAAAATCACATTAATGTTGAATAAGTAGTACACAAGAGTATAATGTAAATTATTCTAATATATTATTATCTAATATATGTGCCTATAAAGTCAAGTCTATGTCAAAGAAGCAAGTGAGGTGTGTAAGAATAAGCCTAAATGGCGCTCTGTTGTTCGTGCCTACCCCGCAAGGGACCTGGCGTGAAGTTATGTATGTATGTATGTGCCTATAGAAGTGGAAGGGATTTTAGATGTTCATGTACGTAAATATTAGGAATTTTGTTCTTCAGGGCACTGAATTTTTAAAAATGTACTATTGTGAAATATCTGCATTTTCGATGTATAAAATGAATACACGATTCTTTTATCACGCGAAATAAATGGTTTCCACAATCTAAGTATTCCAATTTAAAACAATTTAAATTTATTAAACATGTTTTGTTTTGTCGAGACGGGGGCTTACTATAGAAAACTTTATAACGGGTTAGTAGTGTACGTGGGTTTTAAATTCGTAATACGTTATAGATAGGCGAGGGAGGCCTTGAGAAGCTGTCGTTAGAATATAAAATGGAAAATCGTTTTGAAATCGACCTTACTCAAAATTGTTTTTTTTTTTAAAATAAGAATATATCGTTTCTCGAACCTGTATCACTCATGCAATCCGTCATCGATGACATTGAATATTTTGGAATGTTTATGTAGTAATTTGATTTTTACTAACTGATTATTTAGTAATTATTACGCAAACGAAAACGTTAAGGTCGCCCACTGTTTAATGATGTTATAAAATCAAATATATGCGAAAACTAACATGTTCTAAATATTTACCTTTTATACTGTTACGAGCTACAGGGTTCGAATTAAAATAAATGCCGTTGGAATTACTATAGAGTTTATTAGAACCGTACAAACAGATATAAAATTGGTACAAATAAAACTGGATGCAACCAGTTCACACTGCACGATTCAATGCAATTCAACACGCGCAAAGTCCGTCACTATATCGCTAATCGAAAGTACTACACACGTCTTACTCGTGTCGTAGTCGTCGCTTGACTGCCCCACCCCTCCGTTCGGGCATTGTTTTATACTAAATTGTATAATCCAATATCCCGCACATCTGGCAAGCTTCCACGGCCATAAACAAGTTTAATAACTATAGCATATTTTTCTGGATTAAATTTTCTAAACACAGAGTAAACAAAAGAAATCCTAAATCAAACAAGGCAATAAACGGTTTTACGACATGCGGGTGTGCGTTCCTTATCGGTATGTAACAATACTAAACATCTGTAAATAAAGTAATACCTTGGGGCCCATCTTATTCCATCTCATGCATGAAGAGGACACTCCAGGAACCAATATAGGATGATATAAAGTTCATCTGTTTGGAATATTGCTTACGGATTTGATTAAGTTATGATTCAACTCAAGGTGACCGAATTTAGATCTATACGAAAGTATTCTGTGTAGATATCGATTGTCAAACACAAAGCTAGACCGCTCGACCTTTGACTTGGGTTATATTGGAAAACTTTGTTGTTGTACTGTGTTCTAGTGCGGAATGTAGTCAAGATGAAATCTTTGATGACATTTCTAATCAATGTTATTAGAAACGTTCGTATGGAAATTCGTATGTTACGAGTTGCAGTACTCGAATTAAAATGCCGTTGGAATGATTATAGAGTTTATTAGAACTATATAGACACGTATAACACAGATACAAACAACAAATCCAAACGTAATGCAGAGGGTCGTAATTCCATAAAACGCGCAAAGACTGTCACTATTGTTCCCGATTGTACACACGTCTCGGCTTGATCTTGGTTCTCGCTGGACTGCCTCCCCCTCCTCATCGTTTTATACTGCACCAATGCAATGTCCCCGTATCAATGTAACTTATGTATGTTTTAGTAGAATTAAATAGTTTGTTATTAAAACTTTGTACGTACAAAGTAACTTGATTTAAAGCAATCAACTCTTTACCGCCGTCTATTTTTCCTAAAAAATACAATCTAGATGCCTTCAAGTCTCGCGTGCACAGGTATGTTCTAGGTAAGCGTGTTCCGCCTAAGACTGAATTTCCACCTGACATCAGGTGCAATGTCAGTCAAACACGAACCTATAAAATATAAAAAAAAAACATAATGATAATATTTTATTATTACAGTCGGACTATACTTAAAGTAAGAGTATTGCAAGTTCGGTATTAAAGGAAAATAACTGAGTATAAAATTATACCAAAATCCTGGTGGATTTTTGATTGCAAGATGTCTAGGTTAGGTTTATTTATTGCTACTTACATTGTACTTATTACTAAATATTAAAATTTTAGCCTTTATAATAAATCCTGCACAGTCCTAGCAATTCGTGTCTGGAATACGCTGCCTGTTAATATCAGACTAGCCAAGTCACTTCCTAATTTCAATGGACCTGTGAAGAAGTATTTATTAGAGATACAGTTACACTTAGTGTTTTTATTCGTTTTTTTGTCTTTATTATAATAGTCTAAGTAAGTGTATTGTATTTTATTTATATCTTTTTAGTCTAATTTTTATATTTTATTAATTTATGTTACATCATGTATGTATTTATTTATTATAAGATACTAAATTCAGTAAAGTGACGATTATGCAATATACCACTGTACTTACCTAACTTCTTCTCCATCCAAAGGTTGTCTGGAAGAAATCGCTAATAGCTAATAGATAAGACCACCTTTTGTAATAAAGGATATACGTTCGTTCATTCACTGTAATATCGAGCAAGTCTTACAGTTGAGTATATATATAACACATTTTATAATATTTTCTAAAACAATTAAAACGTTAAATTGCAACGTTAAAATACCTTTCTAACATCTTAATTTTAAAACATCGTGTTAAATACAGTTTTAATTAATAGTTTAAGAGAGTTATTTACTCTTTAGAGTAATGACATCTTAGTCTTTCCATAAAAAGATAACAGACAGAGAGACAAATATATTTTTATCCCGGAAACTATCCAGTTTTTCGGGATACAAAGTATCCTATCTTCATCCTTGGCATCGAAAATGTATATATACTGAATTCCATCCAAATCGGTGCCGCAGTTTTTCCAACAGAAAGACAGACATAGTTATTTTCGCGTTTATATTATTAATAAGAATTATTATTGTTCTAAATATTTTCAAGGTTTTTTTATTGTTAGTTAATTTATAGTAGTGCCCGACCTTCTGTGGTATAGTGGTCTAAGCGTTTACCAGCCTAGTTCAGTGGAGCGCAGTGATTGAAGGTTCGATTCAGATCCTAGGTAAATTGAGATTTTTTTGTTTTTAACTTGGTCTGGGTGTTTAAGATTGTTTCCAGATCTTTCAGTTAGTATATTACCCTTAATTCAAGCTTAACTTGCTTAGCTTATGAATATACAAGGTATGTTTGTCTGGACATTTAGTTATTATCTCGCATCTTGTGAATAACGATAGTTTTTCGAATTAGTGAAACTAGTTTAATCCGTGTTTAATTTCCGAGTAATTAGCATATTTTCACTTCGTCTTTTAAACGCCGATCACAATCTCAAGGTTGCGCAATATCTTAACGCTTATATTGAACGTTAAGGGACAGTTCATAATTTAATTTCATTTTTAACCTTCCCAAGCCTTGCTTAGTCGTGGTAGCGTAATGGCTAGCGCGTCCTAAACTCAAAAGGTCTCGGGTTCGATCCTAACCGGAACGTATGCACGTATCTGCATATTGTTACAATTACCACGTGCTAACAATGGTGAAAGAAAACATCGTGATGCAACCCCCACATCGAGATAACCGATGTGTCAAACCTGCCAAGCCGCCTTGGACAAGCGTGGCGGGTATTCTGTCCATTCCCCTACAGTGGGAGGCCGAGCCCAGCAGTGGGACAGTTATGGGCTGCTGTTATTTGTTATTATTAACCTTGCCAGCGAAACCTTGTTCCCGCCGTTGCTATAACGTGGACGCATTTAGTGAATTGGAGCCGCAATGTCATAGAAATGCAATCACAGCGCCTACTTTTTCGGTATATTCCTCTGTCTCTGCCAGTTTTGGGACTCTATGTGGGAAAGTTATATTCTAAAGAAGCAGATTGACTTTAGAATATTATACTCTAAATGCATATGAGAATGACAAAGATATGTGACTTATAATATTTTGTAAATAGACATATAATTTTAGTACAACACCACCTTCTGCCCGCGACTCCGTCCGCGTGAAATAGTTAAAAAAAGTTTGGCCTTAGCGTGATGATATATAGCCTATAGCCTTCCTCGATAAAGATGGATGAATTGCGTGAAGGATGATATAATGATTTGTGGTGTGATAAAAGATGTATGTCAGAATAGAGGAGTGTGGAAGGAGAAGACATTGTGCCGACCCCAATTAATTGGGATATGGTGAAAGAAAAGAGAGAGCCTCCCTCGATAAATGAGCTATCTAATACTGTAAGAATTTTTCAAATCGGACCAGTAGTTCTTGAGATGCACGTTCTAGCACACAAAACAATCCTCAGCTTTATATATTAGTATAAGATTATTTTTTATTTTTAATATTCTGACATGTATCAATCGTATTATGTATAATCTATATATGTATGTATAATCGTAATCGGAAGATGCACTCCTATTAAGGCAAAATGTATTGAAACAACCCATATTGGAACATCATGTGTTTCATTACAATACATACATTTTACCTATAAATTATTCATTTAGTCATTCATAGACTTTTATAAATTTTTATTTAGGTTGCGTTTCACGAAAAAAGTCACGCGAGAAGAAAGAGAAATTAGAGAAGCAACAAGAAGGAAAGATTTAAAAAATAAAATAATGCCATCTTTAAATGTTGTAAAGCACAGTATGACGTATCAGGCTATTGAAGTTTTCAACAAATTACCTACGGACCTAAAGCTAAATATATATAAAATGCAATCTTTTAAGCGTAATGTTAAAGCATTCCTCCTTAAACAAGCTTTCTATTCAGTTGACGATTATTTTTGTGCTTTATTTAAGCACAAAAATAATAAATTACCTTTCGGTTGACATATTTTTGTAAAGTTAAGAATGTTTATTGTAAATTAGATTTTTATTTTTTATAATTGTAATTATGACTATGTATGTATATTTCAGACACAAATGTTTTTTTGTTAATGAATTAATATAAATAAATAAATAAATAAATAAAAAAATTGAACCAATTATAACAGCTGAGCCCAGCCATGTTGTTATGTTGTTTTTATCAATTACTCCAATCTAAATATAACTTAATATTGTTAGTAGCGGCCCCGGCAGGCGTTGTCTTGTTTTGAAAAAATAAAATCTAGGACCCGATCCTAGCGCCACCTACCGGTTCCAATTATGGATTGTAATCATCCGGGGACCCACTCAAATACAGAAAAACAAAATCACCAAAATCGCTCCCCGTGGTTAGGAGGATTCTAGAACCCGATCCCAGCGCCACCTACCGGTTCCAACGGTATAAAAAGTATCCTATCTTTCAAGTTGGATCAAACTCCACACGATGTGCAAATTTGATTAAAATCGGTTAAGTAGTTTAGGATTACATCACGGACAAACAACGTAACACGTAATTTATATATATATTAAGATTTATTCTATTTACTAATTGCCATTTTTTTTAATATCTGAAGAATAAAAGTTATCAGTCAAATAAGGCAACTGTTTTATTCAATGACTTTTTTAATTTTCTCATGTGGTCTTTTACTCTTATGAATAACTAAAAATCTAGCGATTGAGTAATCTGCCCTAAATTGAATTATTTATTTATATTATTAAATTAGAATATTTCTAGAGTTATTTTATCTTTCTAACATTCCCTTGCGTGACCGTAGTAGCATCCTGTTTGCAAGACTTCTTTCTTGAGACTTACGACATTACTTATAACAATCTCGTCAAGAAACGATGAGGCATGTCTTAAGCAAGAATCAGACTTAGTCAATGAACATTTTTTTCTTTACTTATAAAAGTGTTATTACTTGTTGTTTGCGTAAGAGGAGCACAGATAAACGAAGTTTGTATGATTAACGTAGGTTGTACCCAAATATTCGACTAAGAGGAGTTTATGGCTAAGATTTTCACTAATCAGTTGTTGAGCAGTTTCTTTAAATTAAAAAAAAGAATATATAAGGCCCATAGTGTATTACACCTATTTAACCACAAAAAAGGAAAAATACTTCTACGTATAATATGTAGAAGACGTCAATTTATCAGCTGATTTGCTATAACCATAACCGTTATGGCGTTTTCGTGTTGAGTGATTAAATATATTTACGTAATTCGCCATTGAATGAAATGATACCATTTTGTTAATAAGATTTGTTGTTATTAACTTTGCTTTTCTAATAGCTAGCATTAAAATAATATTCTTACATCTTATGCAATTATATTTTTATTGTTAGTGTTACAATATGAAAGTGTAAATCTACACATAGTGTTGGCAGGTTGTAATTGGTTAATTTAATATAACTTACCGATTATAATTCTCTCAATGCACAAGTAGAAATTTTGACTGTGTATTGAATTATACTTTACGTAATAGAAAGACGTTGGAGACAGGATTGGTTTGCAAATTCAGAATTGATTAATGAGCTTATAGAGTGAGCAATGCTTCGTCGAGTCTCCATATAGATAAAGTTCGAAGTTAGGTTATATGCTGGTAGGTTTAATGGTTAACATGGTGGTCGACATCTCACAACTGATTCCGCAGGGAAATATGCAGAGCTGGTCTTCCAAGTCCCACACACCCGTCATTGTACATTAGACATGGGCCTTACTTATTATAATCTCAATGAGAAAGGATTACCCATCTCTTAAGTAAGTAATTTAATAATACCCTAGTGATTTTATATTGTTTGATTTTATTAAACTTTTAGCATTTCCTTTAAACAATAGCACTTTAGCTACGGCAGCGACACCAATTTAATGCATTTGCCGTTACTTTACTACCTCTTATCCTTAAGAGGAGTTTATGGGTAAGATTTTCACTAATCAGTTCCTGAGCAGTTTCTTAAAATTTAACAAACGATGTCAAACAGGTCATAGAACTGCGTTTCTATGATCTACGCTCCCAGCAATATAAGAAAAAGTATCAAATAATACGTAATACCAATTAGCAATAAAAAATACACAAATATACCCACTACCCAGTGACTTAAATTGTTACAATTAAGAATTTTCTCGACGAGATACGATTTAAAATAAAGTTGCGCTTCCGCTAACTTCCTCCTTGGTGGTCGTCGTCATCGCACGTGACGTATCCACATACCTTGTTACGATTCATGTCTCGACACAAACACGCGAGATATAAGGCCACCACCATACGAAAGAGCTCCGCGAAAGCAATGACTAAGCGCAACATAATGTCGATGACCCGCATTTTAAAGTTTGCAGTGAATTATTATGCAGAACGCGACTGCCAATGGGATGTCGTAATTTCCATCTCCAAAGTGTTTGCTTAAATCGAAAAAATGGAGGTTCCTTTCAACTCGTGAAATGTTCGTAAGAAATAAAGTGGATGATAGAAAAATTGCTAAGTGCATCTTAGTGAGATAATAACTGCCCGGCTTTGTTATTTGGTTATTGAATTACAAAAAACACAATGGTAATATTAGACCGATCAAGCATTGAATCAATTTGATGGAAACTTACAGAATTAAAAGGACGTAACTATATTAATGACATTGAATGATTGAAGTTCATGCTACTCTGGTTCGCCTTGATTAATTCATCCAAATTCAACGTCTAATATCGGCTTATCCGGAGATACCCATATCTCAGAAACCAATTAACAAAGTTTGAAACTAATTACCGTAATTGTATGTCGAAGAAGCTTAATGGTTAACGCATTCACGTCTCAAGCTCAATGGGGGTTCATATCTTGTCCGGATAAACATGGACCCCTTAGAAAGTTTTTTGATCTTAATATACATATTGTTAAAATCACCATGTGCGTGCTTACGATGAAGGAAAATATCGCAATGTAACCCGCACGTTATGATAACCGATGTGTCTAACTCGCCAAGCTGTATTGTACAAGTAATTAGGATGCCTGGGCCAGCAGTAGGACAGTTATTAGTATTGATTGCATAATTAATTTTCGTCGATATCTTTCAGCTTTACCTTGGTTTTTCTAGTTTGTTGTCTTTTGAGTTTTCCTCTCTATGATTCAAAATTATATCATCAAGTAATTTGTTCACTGTTTTAAATGTCAGGATTATTTATAGAATTATAGAGTTTAAGGATAATTAAGGTGTTTGTCACAAATATTCATATTCCATGATCTCCTTAATGCTATAGAAGATGTGCTCGGCTCGCATAGCCACTTTTTAAGCCGCCAAGTGAGTGAATTATGAAGGACCCGCACACCTTAAGCTTGAGAAGCGAATACCGTACCACGTAAATACTTCAATAAATAAATAACCGGCAGGCAAACACACGTATATCTGCAAATTATGCAAGTAAGGCTTGTGTCATGGGTGATATACAAAGGACTATTATGCACCCAATCCCAGATATCCAAACTGAAATTCAGCATGCCAGAAACTCTTTGCCCTCTGCGTTGCAGTGAGGTAGGCTAGCAATAGGCTCAATTCGCTAGCTACAGAAGCCATCGTTGGGTAATCCGTAATTATGCATTTCTCGTCTAACCTCAATCGGCAATCTTATGCAGTTCGTCAATCCACCGGGCTCTCCCTGCACTGCGTTATTCTTGACGTGAATTCCAAACTTAACTCGTCAATTTCATCGGGTATAAATCCAATAATAAACGTGACCGATCCGGTGCCACTGCAGCTTACTAATATTGCGAAATATGGCGGTCGGTACATTAGTTTTCATATGTGCGATTCCTATATCATACTGTTACGAGTTGCAGGACTCTAATTAAAATGCCGTTAGAATTACTATAGAATTTATTAGAATTATACAAACACGTATAACACAGGTACATATATAATAACACGCGCAGAGTCCGTCACTAAATAGATTACCGAATGTAGTACACACGTCTTGCTCCCTCACGCCTCCGTCGGGGCATTGCTTTATACTGTACAAATACTATATGTCTCTAGACTGAATTTTTAAGAATCACACCAGGCTAATGGCTACCATAAAGACTGCGATACACAATGGACTATTTTTCCAATCTTAAATTTTAAACACAAAGTAAACAAAAGAAGACGATCATAATAGCGGCTTCAATGTTATTAGCTCAAACACCGAAGGGTAATAAATGTGCTTTGTTTACAGATATGCACTTGGCCCAAATTGTAACAATGCTATTCATTTACTTGCCTTATCTGCCTCACCTTTGATACAATTCTGATAATTCTTCGAAGAGCAATTGTACAATATATTTTTGTATTTATTAAAAATGGAGCGTGATATGAATAATTATTACAAAGAAAGAATTTTTAATAAAACGTTGTTGCTGGGGAGCTTCATGCTGCTTTTTCTTAAACAGTGATTACACGTTGCAAAGCGGTGTACATAAATTTTCTTCAATGGAACTTATTTTGAACAAAACCTTTTGAATTTGAATTACATTAAAATTGTAACTAGTTGTAGGGTAATGAACGGTTAATAAGATATATGAACCGACCATTGTGGATGCATTTTCTCTAAGAGGAGTATGCCTTGCTTCATAAACGACTGTGTAACTTTGATGCACCAGCTCTAAGACTTATTAATTAAATTATGTGCAAACATTGTTCTCGGAAGTGGGTGCTAACAATTGCAACACTACCGCTGTACACAGTAGTTTGCAGTATCAGCTTGTTTTCAATACAAAGTTGTTTTTGGTACCCTTAAAGTTAAGTGGTGCTCGTCCTGTGCTCGAAATTATACGATTATTTAATAAATCGATTAATTTTAATTTTTAGTTAAGTATAAAATTAGAAGTAGATTATCTACTACGAAACCTAAATAATTTTCAATTCGTTTGTCAATAATTAATATTTGATATGTTTGTGATATATGAAAAAGCTTTAAAATTCTAAACAATAAACACTTTTTTCAGATTTCTTATCTGGTTTTCGGTTTGTCTGTTTGTTCGGGATTCCAGAAAAACAAAACACTGGGTCGATTTCGATGCGGTTTTTCATGATCGACAGCAAATTTTTAGATTTAAAATCTGCACTACTTTTCATCCTGGGGATCCCGCTGGAATTTTTTTGGGAATTATTTCTCATGGCCAGATTAAAAAAATTGAACTCCAAAGTGATTTTTTTCACTGATCTATTGCAAATTTTATGTAATAAAATGTGTGATATTTTCTGTACCGCGGTAATATTTCCGGGAGCGGTTTCTAATTGTTCGGGCGCGTACAAATTAGCTTGTTCCGACAGTTTTCACTAAAGCGATAGTTGTCAATTTTTTTTAATGTTACGATACTTTGTATGCCCGGAATGCCGCGGGACTTTTCTTGCGATTTTTTGGGCAATAGCGGGGATTCCATACACGGGGTCGTTTTTCAAATGCATGATTATTTTGTTGTGAGTAGAATATATTAATACATTTAGAAAAAATATAATAATAATAAAACCAAATTATCTCTCTTCTCTAAAAACGCAGATATGTTTTTAAATTCTGTTTTAATAAAAATTTTAAGAGTAAAATTGTGTTTCATGTCAATAATTTGCGGGTGATTTGGTAAATTTTAGCTTAACTTGAAATTACTAGAAAATAAGAAAATAACCACGTCACGTTACATATCATAAAAATATATATTATTTTGTAATTTATTGAATACTAATTACCAATGAAAAGTGATTTCGCTTGCATCCCTTATTAGACCTTTCGCGGCAATAGGCGCCATGAAAAGGGAGTCATAAAAATATCTATTTACGTAATGTAGATGATTTTAATAAAATAAATCAAAATATATTCACGACTCTATTGTATTTAATATAACTTCTATGAAAAGCTGTAAAAAATTTCAATTTGTCTGCAGAGCCATATAATTTTCTCAATGGCAATAATTATGTATGTATTTAACATCTCAAGATGTCACTAATAAAGACCACGTCTTGTATGCCAGTGGATTTTAAATGGGATACTAGTCGGTATAATACTTTACTTGCATGCTAAACAGTTATGTCGCTGGTGGTAAAACAGTAATTTGTATTTAGAGCTAACTGTAATTAAGGTACTTTAGTGAATGTGAGCATTTTACGAAATTATTATTACAGTATTATTTTAGACATTTTACTTTACACCAAATGCTGCGTGCAAAAGCCTTTAAAGAGTGACTTTGAAGAGTGTTACTTACCTACTTACTCCTCTGGCTCAGCGACCTAAAAATGCCATTTTCTCTGTCTTGCGCAGTTTCTTGCCAATTACTGGCTCCTAGCTCTGACAGGTCAGCTGCCACTTTGTCCTTCCAGTGATATTTGGGACGGCCGACCGGACACCGACCCACCGGCCGTCCCAAGTATGCTTTCTTCACGCTGAGATCCTCTCTCATGAGGATGAACCTCGATGAACATTGAAAAACACTTTCTAAATAAGTAGTTAAATAAATGAGTTAAACTAGAAACATTATTTATAAGGTACATTTGCATAACCTTCTCTGAAGATGATTTTCAGTTATAGCTATTGTTACGAGTCGCGAGACTCGATTTTAAATGCCGTTGGAGTTTATTAGAATCATACAAACACGTATAACACAGGTACAAATATAACGGAACACAGCACGTCTAAACGTAATGCAGAAAGTCATAATTAAATAACACACGCAAAGTCCGTCACTTAATAGATTGCCGATTGTAGTACACACGTCTTGCTTCGCTCGTGGTTATCGCTCGACTGCCTCGTCCCTCAATCGGGGCATTGATTTATACTGCACAGATGCAATACGTCTGCCCGGCCGCGTGGAACGAATTTCCTAGAATCAGCTTGTACTTTAAATCCGTAACACCTGGGTAATGACTGCCATAAAAGATTACAATACAACAATGGGCTTTTTTATAATCACAAATTTTAAACACAAAGTAAACATAGAACTCCAAATACCGAAAGGTAATAGAATGTGTTTTTACGGGTATGAATTTGTTTTTGTCGACATCTAGGTCGTAATATTATATTTGCACCATCTCTGTGTCATTAATATGGTTGGTTACATTAAACATAGATATTAACAGTTTCGACATAACGTTGTTATGTGCCATATAAACGTAGGCAGCAGTAGTTGAGTAATCGTTCTAACAGTTTGGTTAAATATTGACATTATAGCGAAAGTGGTGAGTTAGTGTGGCTGATTTTGAGAGCCTTAGTTTTCACACGCACTATGCCGCGAGATATTGACCGGTCCGGCTGACCGGATTTTTTTTTCAATTTATTTGGTCAAAAACCAGTATTGAATAGAATTTAGTATTATGAGTCTTATACATAAGTAGCTTCAATTAATACAACACCAACATCATTTGCCACATATTAAATAATTGAAGTATACTAGCTACCGTAAGTGAAAACTAAAGAGAGAGAAAAAATTTGGTATACAATAACTAAAAAGAAGAAGAAAGGTAGACCAGCCGCAAAGAAGACGCTAATTTTCAGAAATACTTGACATAATGTTTGTATGTATTGTGTTGAATGAAATGTATTGACAAAAGAAATTCGATTTTTATTTTAAATCGAACTGGTCATGCTTTAGGGCTTAGGGCATCACGAATCGATCAATGATCGACCTGTCACATTGACAAGTAGAGTAACCGATAGACTCTCGTAAATGTGCCTGATATTCTCGTCGGTAACCAATTCCTTTGTTATTTTAAATAGCCAGAATTCTAAGGCTTTTTATTGACAACAACTTTCGATTGTACAGGGACAACAGTGCTCCCACGGCGCCTACAGTACTTCTAAAGCGGACGAAACACCACAAGGGTAGCATCTACTGCCTGGCGTGGAGTCCCGCCGGCGATCTGCTCGCCACTGGTTCCAACGACAAGACTGTGAAATTGATGCGATTCAATAGCCACTCTTGTAACCTTGAGGGACAAGAGGTAAGTCATAAAAATAATTCTTCATATACTCTCGTGTGCTAGCCACTAGTCTGTGGTGGCTTAGTGGTTAGCACACGCATCCCAAAGCCAAAGAGCGCGCGCTCGTGACCAGCCTAAACAGCAATGATCACTTTTCAGTTTTCTGACCTAACGTACATATTGTTATAATAATTATCGCGTGATGAAAAACGTCGTAATAAATTCTGCACGTCGAGATAACGGATGTGTCAAAGCCGCCAATCCACCTCAGAGAAGTTGGCAGGGTATACTGTCCGTTCCCTATAAAAATGGAAGGCCCGGGCTCAGCGGTAGGACGTTTATCCGCTGCTGTTATGACTTGATTACATACTGGCTGTTGCCAGCGGCTTCACTCACGTAGATTAAAAGGTAGCCCCTTTTTCATCCACTTAAAGTTGAATTTCCAAAAACTCCGATACACCTTTATTTCTAACCAGAAACAGATATGTATATAAAATGTTGTACTTTTACAGAAAAATGACGAATTTCCATATAAACCTTACATCCCCCTTTCCCCCGTAGATATTTTCAATAATCCTTTAAATCTTAGTACGCAATTACACCATAGAAGGAACTAGCATCCATACTTTCAAGCTCCGAGCTCCTATATTTTGGGATGTGCTAATATGTCGTTAAGTCAGAAAATCAGTGAGGCCAAGTTATTATTTATATACGTATATTTATCACTCTAGACTTTGTAACAAGAATTTTTTTGTTTCTTGTAAGGACACTGTAACACCGAGATGAAGGATGACTATTTAATTTCAACTGGAATTACGAGTATAAAAGATTTTAAAAAAATCTGGATTTACCAATCCGTGCTCGCAGACTACAAATGATATTTTTTAATATGTTTATTTTTCAAATTATTTACTTTTTGCAATATGTTCTACTTTCAAAACGATCATAAAAGTTTGTCGTTATAATACTTTTAATATAAAATTTAAAAAAAATCAGCGGTGCCAAATTGATTGCTTTCGCAGATGCGTGTTGCGAAAATGACAAGTAACAAAATGAAATGGAATTTCAAGATTTAATTACTAACACATGTTTAAGTTCTACTAATTATAATAATTGTATCTAGTTGTCTGTACATTTGAATGTAAAATAAAAATAATGTCTTTTGCCAGCATATCTAGACACGTGTCAATTTTACGACGCGGTCCTCCAAAAGCGGTCGCATGGGCCGCCCTATTTGAAAAATAAATTTTGATAGACCGTAAAGTTACACTTATTCAAGCTTTTAACAGATTAATAATAAACTAGAGTTTACCCCGCGGCTACGCCGCGGGTTACACCTTTAATGCGTGTCTCTTGTTTATAGAGCAAGTGCTACAGGTTATATTATATTACATTTTTATGTATTTGCCCACGGAAGATTCACTTCATTTTATATCGGTAATTATACCATCCCCCGTCTATCTGTCAACAAAATAAATTAGAAAACTTGACCAAAAAAGGCCAAAATGGTCTAAATGACCAAAAGACCACAGTGACCGACATTGCCAAAATGACGGAATAGGCAAAAACGACCAAAAAGGTCAAAATAATCGAAATGGTCAAAATGACCAGAGGCCAAAATGACCGAAAAGGCCACAGTGACCAAATAGGTCAAAATAATCAAAATGGTCAAAATGACCAAATAGGCCAAAATGACCAAAAAGGCCAAAATGATCGAATAGGCCAAAATGACCAAATAGGCCAAAAAAACCAAATAGGCCAAAAAAACCAAAAAGGCCAAAATGACCTAATAGGCAATAACTACCAAAAAGGCCAAAATGACCAAAAATGCCAAAATGACCAAAAAGGCCAAAATGATCAAAAAGGCCAAAATAACCAAATAGGCCAAAATGATCAAAAAGGCCAAAATGACCAAATAGGTCAAAATGACGGAATAGGCAAAAACGACCAAAAAGGCCAATAAGACCATACAGGCCCAAATGCCCGACACGGCCAAAATGACCAAAAAGGCTAAAATAACCAAAAAGGCAACAATGAAAATTATCCCTTGTCCACCCTCAGTATTTAATTTACATACGTACCGAATTTCAGCCAAATCGGCCCATTAGTTCTTCCGTAAAAGCATAACAAACAGAAAGACAAATATATTTCTATCCCGGAAACTATCCCACTTTTCGGGATAAAAAGTATCCTATGTTCATTCTCGGCATCGAAAACATATATATACTGAGTTTCAGCCAAATCGGTCTAGTAGTTTTTACGTGAAAACGGAACAGACATACAGACAGACAGACAGAGTTACGTTGATTTATAATATTAACAGGGATTTGTTTCATATTTTAAAACATCAATATATGTTCACCAACATAACATAGGTACATTTCATTTCTCGTCAAATAAAAGGTTTGGCTGAATTATCGAAAACTTCTTACCTTGACAATCGGAAACAATTATCCCTTAAGCCTTAAGTCTCCTATTGCCGCAAAAGGTTTTAAATGGATTGCTCGAAACCACTTTTCCCTGGTAATTACTAATCAATAATTTACAAAAAAAAAAACACAAAATCTACACGATATGAGACGTAAAGTGGTTTTTTCGTAATTTTTCTAAAGTTATTTTAAGTTAAGAAAAAATCACTAAGGGCCGCTTGCATAAATTGCTTAAATTTATTTAAGAAACACAAAACGTTTTTTTAACACCCTTAAATACAATTGGCGTCTTGCACAACGAAAAATTTGCCGCTAAATATGTTCAAAGAACTGTCAATACGTTTTAACGTATTTAGGCAGTTTAATATGATTTTAACTAATTTTACTTAAAGGCGATAGTTATGAAAGCGGCCCTTAATCACCTACAAATTATTGATATGAGAGCATTTTACTCTTCCAGTTGTTGTCAAAACTGAATAAAGAAAATATCTACGTCTTTAGAAGAGAGACAAATAATGTTATTATTGATTAAATACTACTTTATTCATATTAAAATAATAATGCATTTGAAAAACGACAACGTCTATGGAAGCCCGTTGTCGCTGAAATAATTAGTACCGAAAAGTCCTTAAGCACATTGGCTTACAAGCTTTAATAAGTACATTTTCATTCGTAATGCTGGGGTTTCATCTGCGTTAGTGTTAAAAAAAATATCCGTACAATAACGGAAAAAGAATACTAATTCCTGCGGCCGGGCGGCTTGTCACAAGAGGCGACAAAACAACCCACAGCCAGGTGGTAGGGCATTTGCCCCACTGGATGGCTACCACCCCTGGTCTAGGGTATACCGCCATAACAACTTGGAATTGTGTCCCGGCATCAGTTGTCAGGTTCCAGTTTCTCCTTTAAGGCCGACAGCACGTTGGGAGTACCTCTGGTATCGCTGATACCCATAGCCTGTCTGCTGTGCCTCTACAATAAACAAATAGGCTGTGGCAGAATGCGTCTTATTTGAAGCGTTCAAAAATAACATGGTTAATGCACAACCGCATTAAAGTTGAGCTGTTCTTCGCTTAAGAAGCCCCATTTGAAGTTTCGTATAAGTACTGACGAACTAACTTTGTAACAGTACCGATTAATTTATATCAATTATAAAACTAAAACCGTAATTAGCTCATTTGTTAACTAACGTAACACACGACAACGTTATGTTTGCCAATACGTTCTTAATGACGTGACCTGAAGATTGATGTATAATCGAAAACTTTAAACATTAATCATAAAATTAAAATATTATGCATATTCTCTACATTTCAAAGATAAAAAGGCAAAAGATGTAGATTTTTTAAATAAAAAATCGTTTTATTTTAATCGATTCGCCAATGTGTGACTTCCTGTATCGATTTCAATTTTTAATTATATAATTATCAAATATTTCACGTAACTATTTAAATCAATTTGATAAATGCCATGTGCCTTTATAGAACGGCGGAACTGTAGTATGTATTATCCCCGCAAACTGGTATTGCGCCTGGCCGCCATTTTGGTGACGTAGTCGTAGCCGAACACTCAGTACTGTTAGCATCACTGGCCGGCGAGTACGCGTACATATCGAGTTGCGGATGACGTCACGTGAATTTTAATTTGACAAGGTTCCAGCTCATTAGCAATTTGAGGGGATAATATACATCATCTGTCTATATTTAACGTTATTAACAATGTCGCATCTCTAACGCATTAAGCCCATTGCCATATCGGCGTAGAACGGCCTACCATATATCTCCAGCACTAACACAGATGAAATGAAGGATGAATTAATATTTCAGTTGCTTGCATAACGATCGCCTTTAAATACAATTAGTTAATCATATTAAACTGCCTAAATACGTTTTACACAAAATGTATTGTCAATTCTTTAAACATGTTTAGCGGCAAATTTTGCGTTGTGCAAGACGCTAATCGTATTTAAAGGTGTTAAATGCGTTTAATGTTACTTAAATAAATTTAAAGAACGTTATGCAAGCGGCCCCTTAAAATTATTATAAAAGAAATATCCATAACGCTATCTACCAGTGTAGGATTTAGGAAGTTTTGAGAAATATGTTTATTACTATGCGAAAGTTTTTATTCCCAGCCACTTTCCTCCATGAGTATAAGACAAAGTTATCCTGTTAATTGACTATACTGGTTTTCCAGAACATATAATCATTATCTATGGTACACGACATTCTGATCTATTGAACTGCTTGCATTATCAGGACCGAGATTAAATGTCAAATGTCCGGCATTATTAATTACAATTATGATAATGTATAATTACGATTTAATTATTAGCCCTATGCCGATTGGTGGCGGAACGATTAAAGTTTCATGTTTATGTAAACGTGAAATTAATTTTATATCTCATAGCACATGACATCATTTTATGCACACGTTACTTTAGTTTAGAATTATTCATTTTCCATATTAGCCTGTGGACGTCGTCAAGCATTTTCTTGTTCTCTTATTACGTATCTATTTATTACACGCATTTATGTAGGCTGTTATGTAGAAATTTACGCTTAAGAATCGTTTTTCATACAAGTATCCCGGTATGGTAAATTTTATGCGGAATGAAATAATACAAGCTTAATGGCGCGTTCCCACTATGTCGTGACGCCAGATAATTGTGTAGTTTTAAGTGTCGTGGCTTATATGTTTAAATGCAGGTGTCACATATAGAATGATACGACTACGACATTTTTTTTAATGACGACAGATTTTCATGACAGTGGGAACGGCTAGCACGACAGTCGTAAAACGATAATAATAGATCGTTACGACTAAATCATGACGGCAAATCTATCGTAGCCACGATAGAAATATCGTCTCGTCGTTTACACGTGTTTAAATCCTCTCGCTAATGATGTGTAAACGACAAAGCGACTACCGTGAAACGATAAAATGTCGTCGCGATCCAATGGGATCAGCTAGAGACGACAGTCGTCCAACGATAAATTAATCGTTACGACATAGTGGGAACTCGCCCTAAGGCTTTTTTATTATTTTGTAGTGCAGGAGTTCAGCAGACAGGCAGAAGGACCACCTGATGGAAAGCTGTTGCCATCGCCTATGGACACTTGCAACACCAAAGGTGTTACAAATGCGCTGCTGCTCTTTTGAAAGAAACGGTCACTAATGCTGGAACACAACTCAAGGTTGTTATGGCGATATACTTAAGACCAGGGTGGTAGCAATGCATTCGGGCAAATGCCCTAAAACTTGGCTGTGGGTTGTTTTATCGCGTTTTACTACAGGCCGCCCGGTCGCAGGAAATTGTATTCTTTCTCCGTTCCTGCACGGATAAGGCCTTTAACACACTACGCGTTTGTTTGTGCGGAGTGTACGTTGAGTTTTTTTATCGCCCTTTTCCTCCGTCTTCCAACATGACAGAGGGTTTTCTATTTTTTTATACAATGTATGTCGTATATAATTTATAATCATATCTAATACAATGTATGACATTTAAAATCCGACACCTATGACACCGTTATCATCATTCTAATGCTTAGTTCTGATTTGATATTAAAAGCGGGGTTATCCTTCTAGTATATGGTTCTCGTTTAGTCCCAGGTCTGCACATGTGAGCTTGGTGGTCCGATTTGTGAATCAATATAGAATCTTTTCAGCGTGTATTTGATCGATTTATGGCTGTTTTTGTACTTTGATTGCAAGTCCTCTGGGAGATCATTTGCAATGATTGGTATCACATATTCCTCACGCCTTGTTCCATACAGGTTATTAAATTTAAGTATATACTACTAAAATAAAAATTATTATAATATAATCTATATAACGCAAATATAAACAGCACATGCCATAGAAAATGCTCTTAGATATAAAGAAGGAAACAAAAAGTTCTAAAATGAAAATGAACGGCGAAAGATGTTTAAGAGTAAGCCCTTTGGGCCGGCGCGCGACCACCTTTATTTATCTGCAGATAAAATCCTATGCCATATTTATCCCTGCAGATATATTTGTCACCGTCTTACGATATCGGTCGGTGCTTACAGATACTTTAGACGATAATATGTATTTATTACTTGCGCAGTGTTAGCTAGTTTATTGACTTAAATAGAGAGCGACGTAGAAAAATATGCGCTTAAATACAGATGATATCTTACAGTATCTGCATAGTGTTAGACGCTTGATTCAAAATCAATGTTTTTTTTTTAAATTATTGTTGCATGCTGTCAAAAAGTGAATGCACAGATGTGTCTGCCTGTCCTAAAACTGGTTTATTACCTTTCCAGCATTTGGACTTCGTTTGTTTATTTTGTGTTTAAAATTTGTAATTAAGAAAAAGCAATATATTGTTATTGTACTTGTTTTATGGCAGTCATTAGGCAGGTGTGTCGAACTCATTCTTGTTGTTATTGTTTTGCGTCGAGGCATATTGTGTTTGTAAAGAATAAAAGGAATGCCCGAACGGAGGGGTGAGGCAGTCAAGTGAGGGTTACGATACGAGCAAGATGTACATTCAATAAGCGACATAGTGACGAGTTTTGCGCGTGTTATTGAATCGTGCAGTTTGTACTGATTGCGTCCAGTTATATTTGTACCTGTGTCATACGTGTTTGTATAGTTCTAATAAACTCTATAGTAATTCCAATGGCATTTTAATTGAACTCCCGCACGTAACATTATTATAGACCATTTCTTCGCTCAACATCATACAAGACAAATCATGATCATTTGCGAAGTTACGGATATAAATGCCGAGTCGCACAAGGGCGAAGTAACGGGCTAGGCTAGTTTTTAATAAACTCCGTCCCAGCACTACTGTCGCATGTCGTGTCGATAACCGCCGGAACAGGAATCAGAAAATATTTTAAAAACTATAAAGTATGAGTTTTACGATCATCCCGCTGCACATTTATTGCAGTATTAAAATTTTGATTCATAACTGGCATTCATTACAATACGGTCGTAAAGTACCAAGGGTAGGATCCCGTATTCACAAATGATACACTTGGCCTTCGAAGAGACTTCGCATCTATTTGCTTTCTCTACCTTCCTTATAATGGGGAGTGGCAGGTTCTTGTATCTTAAGCCGGCATTAGGTTGATTATTTCTATCTTTTAGCTTGGATAAATCAACAAAATCAATCCATGTCCAACTTGAATGATTAAATGTCATTATAGACCATCGTTGCCTCGAAGTAGTAGAAGGTCATCGTCTCTGCCTGGTGGTGGCAGAGCAGCTGTGGGGCCTCAAGCTTGCGCTCTTTGCCCCGTACTGAATTCGCGGGGGGCAACGGGTACGAGAGCCACCTGACAATAAGGAGTTGTCGGCCATCACAGGCTTCGCGTTTGCCCCGTCTGCGGCGTCCGATGGCCATCTCGGACATTAGGTGGCCGTCTTTTGTGTCTGGTGTCATATCTGTCTCATGGAGGAGATTTTCGCGACCTCTCGAACATCGTTCTAATCCCAGCGGATGAGGTCACGGGGTGTGAGTAGCATCGTTGAGTTTAAGTTCATTCTTCTTGCTACTGACTAAAATTTAACATTAGCTCCATACAAGTAATTTCTACGTAATGGTAAGGCAAGTTTATGAATAGGAAGATATAGGAACTTATGTGTTCTTTGTACCATCATACCATTCGCTAGGTGTCGTCCCTCGCTTCCTGGAGCCATTAGTCTTATGTACGTAATGGTTCTCACGAACATTTCTTTTGCGCACCTTAGAGAATGAGGATATGGAATGAGCTCTCAGCAGAAATTTTCCTGAGTACCGTGTTATGGGGTTATTTTTTTATTTATTAAATATCTTCAAATTAAAAAGCTTTTATTCAAATTAAATGCCATTGGAGAACAATTTTTCAATGTCATACATATAGATAAAAATTAAGTCTACTATCTACTCTAAGTACACCGCTTCGCAACGTGTTATTGCGATAAAAGGGAAAAGTGGCAAGGGTCTTTTCCTTTTCGATGCTGGCAGCATATTGGTGTTGCAAATGTCTATAGGTGACTATGGCCACTTTCCATGAGTTGGGTTGCTAGCCTCTCTGCTGTACTCCAACAAAAAAAGAACTACGTAAATTGATGTTTTCTATATTCGCAATTTAACGATTCCGCACAGAATTTGATTTTATTTGGAATGTAATTTAAACGGATGTAATCGTTAGCGAAGTAATCGACCGATTTGTGGTCTCGGTATTGAGTCAAATAAATTTTCTTGTACGAGTGTCGTTTACACTTGACTGGCCCTTAAGTGATTTTTAAGGTCTCGTAACAATTTTGGAAAAACGAGTTCTTTCTAAAATCCATTTACTTTAATAAAATTCGGACAAATATCATACAAGTTAAATATATAACTAAAAATAATATAATTACAAGCCTAAACGTTTGGGAAATTTTATATTCCTGTTTACATGAAAAGTTTTTGTATATATAAAAAAATGGATTTGTTGTTTATTACGTAGAGTCCCACAGACGGACAGGCGAACATACGATTTTTATAAGGGTACAATTCTGTTATCAAAATCGCTACGGGGCCATATAAGAACGTATATGTCTTTATATATAAAGAGTATTCTGTGCATGTGTATGTGATTGCACTCCGCCGAAACGGCTGGACCGATTTTGATGATATTTTTTGTGGGTGTTCAGGTGGATTCGAGATGTGATTAGATTCACAAATGGACTCTTTAGGTGCCAATGTAATCGGTTTCTAATTTTTATTTCTTCAAGGCAGGACAACGTCTGCCGGGACAGCTTAGTAATATCATATAATTCCATACATTGAAGCTATTGAAAAACGACGACGGAAAATACGATGCAATTCTTTTTAGATTTCTTTACTACTAATTGTTGGACATGAAGTCTGCATAGAATTAGCATATTCAAATACAATTTTTACTAAAAGGATAGCATACATTCTTTTTGAAGTGATAACTTCTTTTGGGAGGGTAAACCGCTTCGTTACGTAACGCGTTACGGCGCTAGTCTGTCTGGCTTCCCGTTCTCTCACGTTAGATTAGTTTATGTTATCATTTCTGTCGGGCGTCCCGAGACGCACACCGTCTGTTTTTTTTTCATTGCTGCGATACTTTGTGTTCTGGGAATCGCGCGGGGATTTTTCCGGGAATGGTTTTATTTTATTTATATATATATTTCATACAGCAGAATACAACTATAGATGCATCTGAATATTAATAACATGTTTTTTTTAAGAAATCTACGGACTCGAGTTCCGTACCCTTTTTACCACTTAATTACTGTTAGAGTTTTTTGAGTTCATACACGCTTAATGTTTATTTTTGTTATTGTGTGTGACATTAATTTTGTGATTTTAATGTTGTGTTGTGTACCTTAAGAATAACTTATATAATTTTTTTTCTAATTTCAATACTAAATTGTGTGGTGATGTGAGAAAGTGCATCAGCAGTGTGCCTTATCTATACCTATACCTATATATATTGTCTTAACTAGTGCCATGTATAACATAATTTTGGAATCTAAGAATACAGGAGATTTAAAATACAGATATAGCGTTACGTAAATAATATACAATAGTTTAGATGCTATTGATAACAATAAATTGATTAGATGAAAATGGTTAATTTGCATAAAAATTAACTGATATCGATACGATTTATACTAAAACCATAGTTTACGTTCTTTTTCAAATGCTGCTATACTTATGGTCCCGAAAATCCTGCGGGAGTTTTCCGGAGAAAACTATAAATTAATCAGATTTCATAAATATTACTTGATTTCGATATGTTTTCATTATAACGCTTAAATATGTATTGCGAGATTCCTGCGGGAATTTTCCCGGGAGTATTTTAAAGTGAGTAGTATATATATAAGATAGCTGATTCGTATCCGCTTGATAGAAAAACAAACTTTTCCGGGACTTTTATTTCCCGGGATTTTCTAACTTTTAAACTACGTGATATTAGAGCTTGGTTGATATGATAGTTCCTTTATTAGACATCTTTAATACGGACGTAGTTATGTATTCCCTTTAGTAACATTACTTATTAGATTCATAGGTAGGCTATTAGGTTTTTACGGAACTCTTTGGAGTTCATGGATTTTCATCCTATGAAATCCGTTGCCCTGCTGAAAATACACGGAGGTTTCATTCTTCAGTGCCCTTTTTTTATACAGGGGAAATCCGCTTGAGGACCGTAAGCCGCGCGAGGGGGAAAGGTCGCGACCCGTGTGTGGGATTCGCCAGGTCGGGATTGCACTAGCACCCCACGTTGAGATGTGAAAAACTATTGCCACGCCGCGGTTAGGGATATCCACTAAAACCCCTGTCCAATCCCGAGCGTCCTTTGTTCGGGCTGTGGGCTCGCTCGCGCATTCACCACCAGCCCGGATGGACGGCGGCCGGCCCCTTGCGTGCTGGCCTCACCATTTGGTAGCCGGAGATCTGGGTCTCTCTGGCTTCTCTACCTCACCGCGAGGTGAGAGGGGTGCCTATCAGGCTTTCACTAAGTCCCGGGAATATCCTAGTTAATGTAACTGCGTGTTTATAATGTAATATACTGTACACAAAAGTAGTAATTAATACAGATGACTAAATTAGGAAATGTGTAATCTTATCTTTGGTTAATGATCACATGATACCGCATTCCATTTGATACAATCATTTGTTTTCCGAATACTCGTTTTACTACAATTACAACTGCGGAAATGTGTAACGCTTTTATAAATTGGACCTACTTATGCAAAACCGAACCAATCCACAAACATGCCGAAATTGGGTTAAGAATGCAGAAGTCTTTCAAAATGCACCTTCTATCCACTCAATAAGAATCATAACGATCTGACAACATTTTTACAGAATAAAACATTTTTATCACAAACTAACAAGATCCATGGCCCATGGTAATCCAATTTGACACTATTTACATTTTTTTTTTGTTAAACCTCATTTAATGTCATAGAGAAACATTTGGTTATTATGTGGAATACGTTTTTTTTAAACTCACTTCAATAAAAAATGTCGGACAGCTAACACAATCTTTTACTAAAAGATATTTTCCAACAAAATTGTACTTGAATATATGGGACAAAATATAATATACAATATTCTAAATTTTGGTTTTCCAAAATATGGACGCATTTTTTTGTATGCATTTTTTTTTAATAAAAACGGCTTTTTCTCAAAACTGTCAGTATATGGGTTGGTTCCATTTTGCATAAGTAGGTCCAATTATTCATGAAATATTTGCGTGACCGTTTAACACATTTGGGTGATATTCAAGGAATTCAAGTTCTTATTCAAAGAATGACTAGAGAAGTATTATATTATACTAAGTGGCCCGGCAAACTTCGAACCGCCTCAGAACCAATAAGTAAAAAATCCAAATGATAATTGCAGAATGTTTCAGCTTTAGTAAAACATGTGGTCGAAACTTAACCGCAACGAACAACAAACATTTCAAAATAAAAATAAAACTTCACTTTTATATTTTATTTGATTTCTGAACGACTTTTAAACTTCATTGATTTCTAAACGACAGGATGAACGTCAAATGTTTGATAGGTAGGAATATATTCTAAGGGAAAGCAAAATTGTTGTTTTAACTATATTCCAAGCATTTATACGTATTTACTCACCTCTTAAACCTTCCCTGGACTTCCAAAAATAATTCAAAACCAAAATTAGCCAAAACAGTCTTTCTCGAGTTTTAGTGAGACTAACGAACAGCAATTGGTTTATATTATATATCAGAAAATGTTTCTAAAATGGGGACCTGATAATCGTGACACTTACTGCCAGTTGTCGAGTTATATATTCATAGGCATTTCAACTTTACACAAAACGTGATGAGGGATAGGAAATCAAGGGATACGAAAGACGTAGGGCGCACTGTCACTGGGTGACAGAGGAATTGGAGTTATATCTTTTAAACGAACAATCCTTGTATACACTTGAATTTTTCTAGTGGACCTGTAAGGCCACATCCTAAACTATACGAAATAGCAAAAAACGCTCGAAAGTAGTCCCGGCAATTAAAGTGGTATCAATAGATTCGTGAAAATAAATTATCCTAAAACAGAACAGCTGATTTTGTAAAAAAAAACATACATACATACATAACTTCACGCCAGGTCCCTTGCGGGGTAGGCATGAAGAACAGAGCGCCATTCAGGCTTATTCTTACACACCTCACTTGCTTCTTTGACATTCACAGTTCTTGTCATGCACGCTCGTCTGTTCTTAAGGCTCCTAACATCACCTTCTGCTAGTACACGATCAATTTGATCATGGAAGGTGTCGTGGCCTACCGCGACCTTTGCATCCATCCACTTTTGCATTGTATATCTGTTTAGTCATTCTTTCATCATACATTCTACCCACATGCCCGAACCAGCGGAGCATTCCGTTCCTTACCTTCACCCCGACACTCTCTAAAAAAAACACTGTGTTATAAATACTAAAATCATAGTGTACTTTATAATTATCAATTTTTGTGAAGGAATATCAAACGGCAAATTAAAGGAAAGGATTGCATTGCACATTGCTTAGCATAATCAATCCTAATGCGTAATTAACATTATGTATGTGGAATTTATGACTGGTGGTAACACAAGTTAATTTAAAAAAAATATATCAGCCCGTAAATGTCCCACTGCCTCGGGTCTTCCATTATAGGGGGAATGGACAGTATACCCGCCACGCTTGTCCAAGGGGGCTTGGCAGGTTTGCGACATCGGTTATCTCGATGTGTGTAGGTTGCATCACTATGTTTTCCTTCACCGTTATTAGCACGTGGTTATTGTAACAATATGCACATTAGATCAGAAAACTGACTAAGTGGTGCATGCGTTACGGCCAGGATCGAACCCGCGTCCTTTGAGCTTAGGACGCGTGCGCTAGCCATTACGCTACCACGACTCAAAAGCAAATTAATGGGTGATTAAAATCGAAACTAGCATAAGTATTCTTCTCCTGTGGACTACGGAACCAGAAGCTTGAGCTTGACTGTTTGTCACATCCGTTTGTCGTCGCCGCTCCGCATCGCATCGCCCCCTGCTTGCGAAGCACAGAGCACATATCCGTTTTGGTTGCGCAAAGCAAACATGAGATATCTCATTTCCTCCCATCTTGAACCATCAGCACTACAGTTAAACGCCAAGGAGATAATTAATTAACAAGATTCGGTTTTTCATTTATCACATGAAACTTATATCACACAATATACTATGAGTATGTCAGTTTTAGATGGATTTTGTTATATGGGTGTAAAGTAAAGGTAAAACCAGGGTCGCGGCCGTTTAGCTTAACAATTTTGTAATATCGTCTTTTAGGCTTTTTTTGTTTACTCAGGGAGAATGTCTTTTCTTGTGTTATACACACAGGGCTTGGATATAGGGGATGATCAAAACCGACGCCTAGTGCCGCGCGCTTCGTGTGCGTGTGGAACACTTGCGCCAAACGGCAAACGGGATCTCCTCCGTTAAAGGGGGAGGCTGAACAAACTACACACTAAACCTACCTGGGTTCCTTTGAGAGCATATATCTAGAATGTCAGTAATGTCGAACTTAGTTAAGCTCTTCCAACATCCTAGTGCGCCGATTTGGTACTGTGAACCCTGGGAAGCAGGGCCGTACCCACTTTGTACAGTGGAGGTGATTCCACCGATGTTTGTTATGCTTTTACGGAGAAACTTATGGATAAATTTGGCTGAAATTCGGTACATATCTTAATTTAATACCGAGGATTCCGATTTCATTCGGGATTATAGGATAGATTTATCTAAAGGTTATCCCAGACAATATGATAAAAAAAATAGTGGTTTGCCATTTTCGTCGTCAATTGTACATTTGGTCGTTTGAGTAGTTTTGCCAATTTCGGTCGTTTGGTTAGTTTTGGTAGTTTTAGTAGTTTTGTTATGAAGTAATAAAGTAAATCTTCCGAGGGCAAGTAGCACCAACTTAAAAGTGTAATACAATGTAACCTATATTAACGCTTGCTCTCTAAACAAGAGGTACGTACTAGAGTTTGACCCGCGGCCGCCGCCGGGTAAACTCTAGTATTTATTCTTATATAAACGGCCTTATAGCCCAATATTTGTCAATCGAAGCTAAATTTACTGCTGTAATATTTCGTCCAAATACCAATGTAATCTTTACATTGTATTTACATTTTTCTAATACCATTAACTTATGGTAGAACCATCAGTACGCCTGTCGCGATACATATCAAAGATATCTTTTACGTTCCCACTGTTTTGCAATATTAATAATTTATCGCCCGTGTAAACTAATTAAAAGTTTCAACAGGTCTCGTGTTAATTGTCGCGTGTTAGTTGGACATTGCAGTTTTTAATTAAGGCAATTTAAAACCTTCTTTTTTGTATATGCTATTTATATACGAGCAAAGTGAATCAGTTTTTTCAAAAAGGACATGTAGTGAATATAATTTCATATATAAAAGTATAATATGGTTCATTCAAGGTTTTTGAAAAGACAACCGTAATGCATTTTTTTACGAACCCAGGAATGATTAATTATTAGAATTTATTCTAAAGCGGTGCGATTTATATTATTTTACATATTTTTATTAAGTTATTTTATGTTATACTAGCGACCCGCCCCGGCTTCGCACGGGTGCAATGCTGATACAAAATTAAATACACTACAGAAAAACTATGAACGTTGTATATAAAAACATAGCGGCCCGCTCCGACTTTGCACGGGCATCACTACATAGAAACCTCTAAAATTAGCAATGTTGCCTTAGTATATGATGCACGTATTATACATATAAACCTTCCTCTTGAATCACTCTATCTATTGGAAAAAAACCACATCAAAATTCGTTGGGTAGTTTTAAAGATTTAAGCGCACATAGGGATATAGGGACAGAAAAGGCGACTTTGTTTTATACTATGTAGTGATAGTGATATTTACAACGTGCTAAGAGTACTTTATTTTATTTTATTTATGATATGACGATGAAATGACTGACGGGCGTGCGAAATGAGATTGCGTCTTCAGATTTGAACAAGAAATTTAAATATTGTGGATAAAAAATCGTATAGACCGAAAGAAGGTGGTACATGGCGGTACCAATTAGCATAACATAATTAATTTTCCATAAATAAATAAAGTAGTCCTTCGTTTGCTTCAATTACATGAGCTTAAATATTAAATAATTAGAGTTACTAAATGAGTTCACTTTAAATTTGATGGATACGCTTTACTATCCTACCGTAATAACGTAGTCTGAGTGGTTAAATTCATCACAGCAACATAAATATTCTACTAACAGGTGCTGGCTTTACCGCTTCTAGAAGATCGGTCGGTATGCCCATGGAGCGTGTTCTGGAACGTACTGATGCGTCTTGACGCATCGTCATATTTTATACATAAGTAATTTTAATATTTTAGTCCACAGCGTGCGTTTCCTTAGACGCCATAACTATAACAAACACAGTTAATCTTAATTATGTTGAATGACCGAGTTAATTATTTCTTAGCAATCAATCGATTCGAATATCAAAAGCATAGTGGTCAGTATATCCGAAATTGGTTTAAACAACATTATTGTTATTCTTGAGATTCTAGATCAAATCAAAATCAAAATCAATTTATTGACAAAAAATTACATAGAAATATTGCTTTCATAGGTTCCGCACTAGGACTAGCCTGTATTGCGAACACCAAATACGTGTGTGACTAACTTAACAATTTATCTCAAATTTTTTTTTTTTTTAAATAAATTTTAACTTCTTAGCGTGTGTATGTGTGTGTGTGTGTGTGTGTGTGTGTGTGTGTGTGTGTGTGTGTGTGTGTGTGTGTGTGTGTGTGTGTGTGTGTGTGTGTGTGTGTGTGTGTGTGTGTCTGTGCGTGTGTGTATGAGTGTATGTTTGCAAATGAGGGATTACAATATTGTGATATATATAATAAGGTTAATTTATATGATGTTATATAATAAGTTGTCAGTTTTATGATAATCTAGTTGCATAAGCCACTTTTGGGTGGTTGCTTTGATTTCACGTCTGTTTAAATATATGATGTCACATGCATCATGTACCTTGTTGTACAGTAAACAACTGATGATATAAAATTGACGTTTGGCAAAACTAGTACTATGCGGGATACAGGGGCATATTATTTTGGTTTGACGTTTGGTAGGTTCGGGTAAAGGGACATTTCTGTGTTTTCTTATAATTAGTTCAATAATGTAAAGCTGACGTACACTAAGCACCCCACATTCTGCCAATAATTGTTGGGTTGGGTATCTAAAATGTTAGTATCTCACAAGCAGCTGCTTGGCTTTCTTTAAATGAGGCAGTGATTAATAATACGCCTACATACATCAAGTATGCAACCATACAAGGAACAACAGGCTTTTTTGTTATTCTATATATAGATGTTTCTTAATTTTGGTTCCTGATTATTAAAATGTTATTAGAAGTATGGTATGTTGTTTGGATTTGATATGATAATTCGTCATAGACTTTGAGAACAAGAATAACGAGAATTGATTTGAGTATAATATATTATTGTTCATTGTTCTAATGTATGTGAGTTTCGCGTTTATGATAACATATTGATAATAAAGGAAAATTAATCGCGTTGTTATTATAAACAAATGTCATTCTTAAGTTTGTGACACTGCTGCATAATATTGTAGGTAAATGAAATCATATCGGTTAACCATTTTCCATTATTCAAAATAAATTAAATAACTGGTCTAAAATATAATCTTAAAAATATTACCTTATCCTTCAATTCGATTCCTTTTTTTTTCTTTCTTCTTGCACCTTCTGCAATACATGTAATTTCCTTCTATACTTTCTTCTATTTTGGCGTCTTCTGTCACACCACGGATCTTCGTGTCACCTTTCACACATTCCACCCACCTCTTTTTTGATCGACCTCTACATTTCTAACCATAAATTTTGCAGTTCCACATTCTATTTGTCACGTGACTTCCCTCGCTACTCATCACATGCCGTCACAAGTGTAACTTTCAAAGATCCCCTGTTGTACTCATTTCACACTTTATCCATTCCTGTAACGCTAATCTCAGCTGGGTGGAGACTTTTCTCCTTACATTTTCTTTAGACCAATTACTCTACAGCAATGGACCAGGGTATCTGAATTTTATTCTACTATATGGGACTAAATAGAAAGAGGTACATAGAAATGTGGCTGTGAGCGACCCGGACGCCCTCTTTTATGGTTCCCTTACAAATGCAATACGAATATGAAGCCTTACAATAATCCAATTTCGAAAAAATGATAAGGGCTTTTGTTGCATTAGATTTTAATTCGCTCAAATAAACCGCTAGGTTTTTACTTTTGTATCAATTTCGCAAATTATGAAAATATGAATATAAATATATAGAAATATTCGTACATACGATATTGACCTACTTAATCGGTGTCAATGTCAATTGAATTCAAGCATCTTTTTGCAAAAAATATGAATATTTGGAAAATCGATTTTATTTAAAGTATGTACATTATTAGGCAAGAGTATTTCTGATTTTTAAGATAAGATAAAACATAGTACAAGGGTGGCCTTATCGCTAAGAAGCGATCTCAACCAGGCAACCCTTCCAGGGATTGATGGCTTTTTTAAACAGACTGTGATAAGGACATAATCGTAAGTTTACAACTTAAGTTTAGAAAATCTAAATCAGGCTTGAAGCTGGTATTATACGGTTCATTTCTGTCATTCATTTTGGACGAATCAACCGAAATTCATATAACTTTCGTTCCTAATTCATTTTCATTCCTTCTACGTACGGCAGAGTTGTGGAATGCACTACCAGAGTCCGTGTTTCCCGAAAAGTACAATCCGGGTATCTTAAAGTCTTGTGTGAATAGGTACTATCTAGGTAAGCGTGCTCCATCTTCGACCGCATCATCGTCCAGCATTGGACGTGATCGTGGTTTAACGCAAACCTATTTAATTTAAAAAAATATATTAATATAAAGTTATAAATAATAATAATATAAAGTTGAATACTGTTATATCTTTTTAGCCAAATTGTTCCATTGTAGTTGATCTATCTGCTATCAGTGGCATATATAGAAGCGGAGTGGATGTGCAGGAATTTATATTCTTCTGTTATCTGGTCGAGTTCTCTCTTCACTCGTAGACTACAAATTTTTCTCGTTCGTTTCCATATATAGTATTTACAAGTGTTGAATTTCAAACAGATGGAGCTCACTATGCACGATGGGACCGTACGCGACGTGTGCTTCATAGAGGACACGAGTAATAAGACGAGCTTGTTGGTAAGCGGGGGTGCCGGCGACTGCAAGATATACGTCACCGATTGCGCAACGGGGAAGCCTTTTCAGGTGAGTGGCATCTTGAATTTCGCCAGCCATTTTCGAGGGTGATATTTTTATTATATACATTGGTATTTGGTTGTCTAAGTGGCCCGTTAAAGAGAAGACTGGAGGTGGCTCCACCGACAACAGCGCAGCTCTTAAATGATAGATTTTTATTTTAATAAAATGTGAGGATACTGGTTAAAATTGTAATTTTTTTATAAAGCTTCTGGCTTATGTGTGTGTGTCTGCCGATTATTATTTTTAATATTTTAATCAATTCTTTATTCCCTGTTAATCATAACAGTAATAGGTTTTGACTCCGTAAATAGCCGCTACAAATGCTCAAAACGATCTTAAATACCAGCTCAATTGGGATTACGCGGCACTACAATCGCAATCTCCGAGTGAAAACAACGGGTGTATGTAATTTGTGGTTAAAGGAGGAAAGTGGGCACAGATCACGTATCTGTTACGCGATTCAACTGATGCGTATATAGAGAGCTTATGAATAAGGATTAATACTAAGGGGCTGCAGCTTACTAACACTTTAATCTATAATGTCTATACCAGTTGAACTATATTAAACTTTGTTCTATAGTAGATAATACGAGAGTATAAAACAGCTCATGTAAAAGCCCTATTACCTCTCATGTAATAATTATATCCGTGCAGGAACGGAATACAATTTCCTGCGGCCGGGCGGCCTGTCGTGAGAGGCGACAACACAACCCACAACCAGTTGGTAGGGCATTTTCCCGATTGGATGGTCTGTGGTCTAAAGCATATCGCCATAACAACTGAGTTGTGTTCCGGCATTAGTGAACAGGTTCCAGTCTCCCTTAAGAGAGCAGCAGCGCATTTGTAGCACCTTAGATGTTGCAAATGACCATAGGTGATTGTAACCGCTTTCCATCAAGTGGGCCGTCTGCCTGTCTGCTGAACTCCTGCAATAATAAGATAAAATATTTCAGGCGAAGCTTTAATATTTCAAATACATCTGCGTTTTCAGATGTTTAGTAAAATGCGTCTTTTTTCGCTGTCACAGGATCTCTCTCGTTTAAGGTCAATCAAAGACCTGTAGTTAGGGCTTTGTTTGAAGATTTTCCCAAACTTAAATGTTCATGGTTACTCGACACGATTTAGATACACAAATACAGATTATAAAAGATATGTCTCGAACGCTCGTCTCACCAAGTAACCATGTATGGAATGCTTTATTCGCGACCCCTTCCACGGAACTTCCTTGCAACTACCTCAAATAGTTGACGCGCAGGAATACTTGAGATCCGTGTGGAATGTGACTCCCGGTCTTCATTCCAGACTCCTCCCTTGTTATATTATTAAAACGTTAGTACGCCACTGAAAACATCAAGTGCATTGTTATATTTTATATTGTTATAAGTGCACAAGTTGAAGTGTCCATGACTTGATTCATAACGACTTCCATTTGCTAAATGTGAAGATTATTAACTTTGTAGATCCATTATTAATTTATATTGCCTTATTAATAAAAAAAAATCATCTTATAATTTTATTAATTATTAGATCACTTTTAAACAATGGTATTTGGTAGTACGAACCTTGAACAGGCAAAAACTCTGAAAATTATACCTAAACGTTACTATCAATTCGTCTACTATTTGCACTATAAAAGCAATTCATGTCATCTGTTCCGTGTAATTGTTCTATGGTCTACCCTATACGTACCATAATATCGTTTGTACACCGGAGATAACCATAGACTGCTGAAACCGCTTGCGGTTGAGACAATTTAATTAAGCAGCCGATTTGATTTTGAGTCTCATAAAATTTTGAATTTAGTGCAGACTGGATAATGTAGGGAGATATTCAATTTTACTTTATCAACCTTTGTTAATTAATTTCTATGAGTGTTATATACAAGCAAACACTAGTCACAATGAAAGATTTCTGTCAGGCGAGAGGCTTACATTTGAATGCGAAGAAGATAAAGGTCATGGTGTTTGAAAGAGAAACAACCTGAATGAATGCAAGGATAATGGTCGATGATGTTATGCTGGAACAAGTGATAGAGTTTGTATATTTCGGATGTGCTTTAAGCAGGGATGGAAGGTACACCACTGATATAGAAAGAAGAGTGAATGGAGCGTTAGGTATAATTCTAGGCGCTAAGAACCTCAGTCAGAAGGCCCAGCTTGCCATACATAACGCGGTGCTAGTACCTACGCTCATGTATGGAAGCGAGAGTTGGGTATGGAAGAGAGAGCATGAAAATAGAGTAAACACTGTCGAGATGCGAGCACTGCGCAAAATCTGCGGAGTGACGCTCGCGGACCGCGTTCGTAATACCGAAGTAAGAAAGAGAGTTGGTCTGAAAGAGAGTGTCGCGGTGAAGGTAAGGAAAGAAATGCTCCGGTGGTTCGGGCATGTGGAAAGAATGAATGATGGAAGAATGACTAAACAGATATACAATGCAAAAGTGGATGGATGACGAAGTCGCGGAAGGCCACGACATACCTTCCATGATCAAATTGATCCTGTACTAGCAGAAGGTGCTGTCAGGAGCCTTAAGAACAGACGAGCGTGCATGACAAAAGCTATGAATGTCAAAGAAGCAAGTGAGGTGTGTAAGAATAAGCCTAAATGGCGCTCTGTTGTTCGAGCCTACCCCGCAAGGGACCTGGCGTGAAGTTATGTATGTATGTTATGTACAAGGTTTTAAGTTTGCCCTGTACTAAGCTGAGACTACAGTGTATTGGGAGTAATGATATTCTACACTGAAAGCTTAAATAAAAATATAAAATTATACAAAAATCAAAAATTGGTTATTCATTTTATGAACGTACATCCTTGGTATAATGCTCGCACGCATATGTATTATCCGTACCATTATGCACATGCCAGTTCGCTCCTAATAGTGTGCTTGGGCATAATCAATTAGGACGGTGGTCCGCTTCCTCGCTCTACCCTATAATGATGTTATGCTGGAAATTTAGAATAACAGCTACCAAAGGGCTCAAAATTGTTTGATTGTTATGGTCAGCAGATTCTCGATATAACTTCAATGCCTGATCGATTTCTTGTTACTAGTACGCACTTGTGACTTTCGTAATGATTGTAGGGGATGACTCGATAGAATGATGTAGTGCGTAACCACCTTATGGCGTCTACTATTTTCTTTACTCCCAATAACCTCACAGCCGATTGCGAGATGCGCGAACATTTTTTTAAAATCTTTAAACCACCATATCTCATGAACTATTAGGGTGTTTTAGAAAGCTATAAAAACCAAAGGTGTTCAGAGTTATATGTATTTTTACATATTTTCGGATTAGTTACACCCTAAGCTTATAACCCGGTATAATAAAAAAATCTATTATACATCGGTATAAATAGTCTATCTTTAAATAGCGTTTTAGATTTACTAAACGTGTAAAACTAATCTAAAACAAAACAAAGTTTATCATCAAGAATGTCAGCGGCAGCTCCAAAAAAAACACGACCGCAGAAGAGTATTAAAGTAAAAGTTTATCAATCCGATACATCTCTTGTATAAATCTTATCTCTCAAACAGTTTTTTTTGCCGCCTCATTGTCATAAATAATTTAATGAAATATGTAAATAAGCGAGATGAATTTCCGCGCTGTAAACCCCGGACAGGTTCGATTAACGCCTGTGTAAATTTTAATACATTTAAATGGCGAATATACGTTGGCAGGTTATTGCCTGACCAGTGGCCGATCAATGGTCAAAATTCGACAATAATTTTTAGCAGCGAGCACTGTCGAGTGCTGATGTGAACTGAAGTGAACTGATTTATTTTGGAAACGATAACCTTAAGTACAAATATTAACAAGTCGTACTGCTTGTACAATGTTATAGCACAGTGTGTGTGATCTGGACCGATGATGTGCGAGTAAGATACAGCAACTATTAATATGTGTCCTCCCGTGCTACGCTAGTCAGTAGTTTGTTGTCGGCCGCGATGACTAGACAGACGTATGCAGCTCCCAGAAATTCATTATGGTGCGGCCTCATTCAGTATATAGTTAAAAAAAAGTATATGCCGTTTCACGCAGATGTGGCGATGGGTGTAATGCGCAATTTGAGTTGTGTGATTGTAAATGTTAAATTAGCAGATAACGTATGTCTATATACTAATAGGGCTTTATGTTGACGACGTTATTTTTTAAAGCTTTAAATAAGACGCATTCGGGCACAGCCTTAAACTCTAACGCAGATGAAACAATAAAGTATTAGATTTGATGTGAATGACGTTCTTTTGTCAAACAGCATAACTGCCATATCTCTATAGCGAGTTACATCGGCACACAAAAAGATTGTTTGTCCATTTGGATTCCAATTCAGCCTACTGACTAGATGAAAAACTTACTCGATTCAAATCAATATTTTGTTTTCATTACCGCAGTTTTTCGCAATTTGCATTGTGGCTGTACGAGGCAAACAGACCTCGGAATCGGATTCCGCGCGTCGAAATGCATGTATGTAGAAGTGGATCTAGTCATCACTTTTTTGTGTGTGCCGATGTTATTTATTGGCAATTGGCAAAAAAAAAGAAAATTTTAGTAATAACCTACGAGTTTTATATGTTTTGAAATAGATTTTTATTAAATATTGGCATAGTACTTTCGATTTGATTAATAATTAGAATGTGCCAGCGAAACTTTTTTAGCGTTGACATGAAGCTGGCGTATTTGTTTGTGAATTGCAACTGCGGTAGGCGCTTCGTAGAAAATTTTGAGTCACAGTTCTCACGTTGAAGCTAATTCTTGAAACAGCAGCTTCGCAGGTGTCTTACAAGCCTTCCGTTTAGTCTTGCGTTAATATTAGGTCAGAGTTTATAAGGGTTTTACACGAGCAGGTCTATACTCTCCTAACATATTAATGAACTCTATGGTCTATAGCTATACCTACATCACAGTATCTACTCTGTGCGATTGTTTCAACACAAACTATATTGTGTTTGATATTGACAGTTTATTTACGTGTTTGACATTTTCTGTATAATTTTTTTATACTTATAATATGTATAGTTTTATATATCGCGTCTTTGCTTCAATAACGTGATAAATAAGACTTTTGCCAGACCTGTATAATTAATATAGCCTCTTCCTATTTCATTATTGTACAAACGTGCATTACAATAAATTACATACATTTTAATATTGTCAGAATTTTTTTTTCTAAAATTTCAATTTTAAAGATAGCACATTATTGAAACAAAAAAGCGATAATTTGTATAAAAAGAGAAAATAGTGTTTTGTTTATAATTATTTGATTATATTTGTGACAGGCGTTCACTGGCCACTCGGGACATGTGCTGTCACTTTACAACTGGGGTGGCGCCATGTTCGTGTCGGGCAGTCAGGACAAGAGCGCGCGCTTCTGGGACCTCCGTACTGGTGGATGTACGGCCATCATATCACCGCCAACCGGCCAGTTGAGTCAGGTGTGTACACCACATGCTAATATAATGCACAACAAATGGTTTTGGCTTGTTGACATTTTTTTGTACATCATTAATCAAAACTAGCCTGTAATTGAGTTGCAGAAAGGGGAGGCGCTTAAAGCGATTTCTTCTAAGGTACCCCCCTGATTTAAGAAAAAATAACTACGATAAGATGTCTCACTCACAATACTGTTTGCGATATTGCGTAGATCATCATCGTCTATCTGTTTCTAACATCTATTTATCTCTGTCTTATTGTTTGCCTTCCCAAACCTATTTTAGAACTTTTGTTCATCGTATATACTTTTCTAAAATGTATCTATCCTTGTCTGTTCCTTCCAGAAACTTCTACCATTTTCTAAAAGTCTTGTAACCGGCTTACGCTGCCACAAAGTTCTACCCTCAGTCGCCACACATCACATTTTTATCTTACAAATATGATTTAATATCTGCCAAATTCTATGATTATATTTAAATGATGATGCTGTTCTTCATTCTTACATATTACATTTACGATCACATAAACGTCATACTTTTTTATCAAGATGTATAGTGGTTTAGCCGTTGTTTCTGTTTCTATTAGTGCAATTTTGCTGATTGCATTAAAAAAGAATATTAATATGGTCAAGAAGCAAACAAAAAATAAAAGACGTATTTGGGTTAGATCGTGTATAGCAAGGCGATCAGAGAGAGAGGGGTCCATACTCCTTACTCGAAGGACTTAGAATGGAAAATAAAAATTCTTACAAAATATACAAGATATAGCACATATAAGTTGTATCGTCACCATAACGTAACGATTTTTGGTTGTATCGATGTTCATGTGTTGTGGCTCTCGAGCAATATCGAGACATCAATTTTTTGACTGTCAGCACTAACGAACTGATCAAAGCGGAGAGTGGCAACACCAGTGCAATAACGAGACCCGACCGATACGCACGACCAAAAAAACGCGCGCGCATACTCTTAGGTGAATATCAACCAAATCTCGCCATCGGGTAGAAAAGGTGCTAGCTGCAGACTCAGGTGAGTACAGTGCTTATATCGTTACTGCTGGATCTAGGACCTTGAGCGTCGAATCAATCTAAAATTGACCCAGAGTAGTATCCGATCGCCTTCGCAGGGCAATCGAATGCTACATAAGTTTATAGAAAAAAATATATATAAGTTATTCTTAAGATACACAACACCACATAAAAACACACACAAAATAAATGTCACACGCTATAGCAAAAGAATAATAAGCGTGTATAAACTCAAAAAATCAATATCAGTAATCAAGTATTGTTATTAAAAAAATATATGTAAAAAAACAAGATATAGCACTCGAAATTCTTGCATTTTGACGCGATGATCGATGTTAGGTGATATGATCATATTTGTACACTTGCTGTCAAATAGGATTTCATAGGCAATATGAATCACATATAGTTATTGTTGTTATTTCTATGAAAGACTCACAATGCTCTTAGATAAGAATACGGCACATCACAATTTAAAACTTATAAGTTTTAACACTACATGATAGTTAAAAAAGTAATATTTTCTTATTATCCTTATTTTGTAAACTTAAACGATATATTGTTTATAATCAGAAATATTATAATTCCTGGAACACAAATATAATTCAGTAAAAAGTATCACATCTTCTGTTACAAGGCATAATTATGTTTTGTGAGGTTCGCTTGTATACAAATAGACAGACAATCCACTATTTCAAGTTTCATGTAAAAATAATTTCGTTCGCTTTTCGTTACAACGTAATTATGTATTTGCATACATGCAAATACACAATATTACATAGACGGACATAAAAATTCCTCGCTTGAGCTGATGCGGAACAAAGTGAAATTATTTATACTATAACAACTGACCCGTGCTCACTTCGCTGGGCGTTATTAAAAGACACGCACGCATGCAAATCAAATATAGCCCATGTCACTTACCAATGATTAGCTTTCTACCAGTGAATAATTTTCAAAATCGGTTCAGTACTTTAAGAGATTATATCCTAGAAATAAACTCACGAACTTTACGTAGTCCCCTTCCTTTCCTCCAGGAAATAATATTTAGACGCCATTTTGCTACTAATTGCTATCATGTTTTGTAAGGCGCATTATTTATTATAGTTGACCCGTGCCCTCTTCGATGGGCGTCATTAAAAATATTTTCAATCAAATATAGCCTACCTTACTTAGGAGTAATTATTATTTATTAGAAGAATTTTCAAAATCGGTTTAGTAGTCAAATACATATTATAGTCTTCGATTTATTATATAATACTTCGATTGGAAGGGTAGTGTAAATAAATACATATAATTTAATATAAAACTTCAATTACATTTGTTTATTTTAATCAATTTTGCGCGTGTCATAAAATTCTTTCTGGTCGTCGTGGTAGCGTAATGGCTAGCGCACGCGTCCTAAACTCATAGGTCGCGGGTTCGATCCTGGCCGGAACGTATGCACCAATTAGAGTGTTTTATGACCTGATGTGCATATTGTTACAATTACACGTGCTAACAACGGTAAAGGAAAACATTGTGATGCAACCTGCACATCGAGATAACCGATCTGTCAAACCAGCCAAGCCGCCTTGGATAAGCGTGGCGTGGCGTATACTGTCCAATCCCCCTACCGTGGGAGGCCCGAGCCCAGCAGTGGGACAGTTATGGGCTGTTGTCATTATTATTATAAAATACTTTCTTACTTACTTTACTCTTCTTAACCTCTTAGAATATGTAGTTGCGCATAAACATTCCTTTAAAACCTTTACGCAAATTATTATGAAGTCATATTAATACATCCAATTATGTGGTGATAGTTCATTTTAAGCCGCTTGCAAACATTTGCACGAATGAAACAGGCCAGGTGTGATTATGCGGGTGTATTCGCACGCCCGCCCGTCCGTTTGCAACGTTAACCGTACGACACGAAACCAACGCGAAACGCAAAGCCCGTCGCTTCTCTGTTGCGGTCGCGTTGAGTTGACAAACCGCAAATACGAGTATGAAACATGAAATGGAACACGCCTGACGCTTATTGTGCTAATGTTTACATAAAACTCTTATATTAAATGGTCTCGTGTATTTCTGTTTTGTATAATTGGTTTCTGTCAAACAAGTTCACTAAGGTGCGTAAATTGTTTTTTATTTCTCACACTTGGAAATTAACTGGTTAGAAGGATGAAAACTTTTTGTCGCTGGGAAACGACTTTCACTGCTCTCAAAAAAATTCAAAAACCGCGAACTATCTCCCGACTTTTTATATGACCAGAGTTAAATTACGGAATAAAATTGTTATTTTTTTTAATAACGTGATATAATATAATTTACTTTTCAATTATACTTAACTATATTATTATTTAATTTATATAAATTTTAGCTTAATATTTACTATCATCGACGATAAAAAAAATATTCTAATATAATCTTTCTGTTATTATCTGGGATAATGTTTACATAAATTTATCCCCAAACTTATTCCATTATCCGAGATGAAAAGTATCCCGTTTTCACACTGGGTATTAAAATTGCATATATAATGAATTTCAGTCAAATCGGTCCAGTAGTTTTTTTCCGTAAAAGCAGAACAAACAGAGAGAAAAATATTTTTTTATCCCGGCAACTATCTCATTTTTCGGGATAAAAAAATTCCTATATTCATCCTCGGCATCGAAAAAAATCGGTCCAGTAGTTTTCCGTGAAAACGGAACAAACAGACAGAAAGACGGACAAACATATTTACTTTCGCATGATATAGAAATTTCCTAATAATCCGCCTGTTCATTCCCAACGCTATGAAGGAAATATTAACATCTTAAACAATCATTTTTACATTCACTATCTTTGATATAGGTATCGATGTAGTCATATAGTAGTCGATAGCCTACAAGCCCGATTGAGTCGCCTACGCTTGTTCGGCCATGTTTTACGGAAAGCTGCCAGTTATGTAACCATGCCGCCTCCGCCTGGAACTGGCTGGAGAGGAAGGCTCAAGAAATACGGGCTTAATTTCGTGAATTGAATATGCGTGCGGATGCTTTCGCAACAAGGCAACCGTACTCAACCTGTTTTAGCAGGTAACAACTAGACATATTAGAATGAGGTTCCGCGATCCTGATCATTATTTTATATAAGTATTTTTACACCTAATGGGGATTGGTTTTATCGTCTATGGACATTTGCGAATACATAAGTGTTACCAACCAAAAACTATACAATTATGTAGTTTGTCAGGTTGGCCGCAGGTTGCATATAGCAGTATACTGAAGTAGTCTTCGACATGCCGCTATACTCTATACTATGCCACGGAATGCAGATCCTGGGGACCGAAACGATCCTTTCGAACGCTACCAGGATTAAACGCTAGGGTGATGATGGCTTTTTTTGTTAAAACTGGGCTAAAGCGTTTGCACATATCCTCGCGCCCCGGGGAGATCGCCGAGGAGTATGTGGGACTCCTGACGGCCGGTGTTGCTCACAAGCTTTTCATGGTAGAAAGAGTTGCAAGCACCGATCGAAGGCATGACTGCCGTGACGCCTCGATCCAAGCCGACGAGAATGGGTGTCACGATGATGATTGCCTAAGAAAGGTGTCAAACCGAACTATTATCCGAATAACGAGCTATTGAGAGTCGTGATAGTGCAATGGTATGCACACGAGTCCCAACTCAAAGGCTCCGCGTTCGATCTTAGTTGGAACGTATCCACCACTTAGGCAGTTTTCTGACGTAATGTGCATATTGTTACAATTACCACCTGGTAACAACCGCGAAGTAAAACAGCGTGATGAAACCTGTTTTAACCGTGCAGGAACGGAGAAAGAATACAATTTCCTGCGGCCGGGTGGCCTGTCGTAAGAGGTGACAAAACAACCCACAGCCTGGGTCAGTTGCCCAGCTGGATGGCTAACACCCCTGGTCTAAAGTATGTCGCCATTACCACCTTGAGTTGTGTTCCGGCATTAGTGACCTTTGGTGTTGCAAATGTCCATAGGCGATGGTAACCGGTTTCCATCAAGCGGGCCGTCTGCTTAACTCCTGCAATAAAAAAACTTGTTCATCGCGGTAACCTGTTTCAAACCTGCCAAGCCACCTTGGACAAGCGTGGCGGGCATACTGTCTGTTCCCGATTAGTGGGAGGCCCGTACCTTGCAGTGGGACATGGGCATGTTATGATTATAATGATTATCTGTTCAGCAGGGTGCGGCAGTGACGTCTGTAGCGGTGGATCCGAGTGGCAGGTTGCTCGTCTGCGGGCACGACGACGGCACCTGCGGCCTGCACGACGTGCGCGGCAGCCGCGGCCTGCAGCGCTTCAAGCCCCACTCCGGGGATGTGCGCAGCGCGCGATTCTCGCCCGGCGCTTATTATCTGCTCACGGCCGGCTACGATGGACGGGTCGGACTTACTGACTTACAAGGTCAGTCGAATATTGGAACGAAGTTCCTTATCGCGCGTTGCGCAAGGGGGATAGACGGAAAAAATTAAGACCAAAAGTTGTAACGACACTGTTTGCTATAGTTGTAAGCCACGCCGCGTGCGCGTGTTTCTTTGTCTGTCTCTCTCATTATTACTAAAATTGAGCCTACTGATTAAGTTTATATTACATTATATTTGTTAATAATAATAAAAAATATTATAACTTTTAAAAAAATATTACAATTCCTTCACCAATGTTCGAAAGGAACTTCGTTCCATCCGGGTGTCCCTTGACACCTCTCAAGTTTTTTTCCTTTAATCATCATCTGATCAACTGGCGATTTCTAAATCTGTAGCAGTGGCGCATTTCTCAACAGGTGTTCTCTGGAACCTAATTTAGAGCACAACTCATACAATTTTTTAATTCAAATTTTAATTAAAAAAAAAGTGGGACTTCAACTGGAAAAAATAGTTTTTGTAGGTTTTGAATCCACAAATTACTTCACGCGAATTTCATGGCATTTTAGCGACCCCTTCCTCGTCCTTGTCAAAGCTGGTCACATTCGTGGGACTCCTCCCTCTCCAGTTTAACATCACATATTTTGGAATGTTATTTTAATTATTAAATTAAAACAGCAGTTCCGTCATTAATTTTATTTCCATTAAAAGAATTTTTTTGTCATTTAAACATCATGCTAATTTGGATAGCGTTAATAATATTTTGTAGTTTTTTGTTGATGGTTCCAATTTCGTTGGTTAAAGCCTACATATTTTAGATTTTTAAACGTGACGTCACGAAATTTAGAACCCCTCCATTGCCAAGTCACACAATATCACAGTTTGTCGACCTCCTCCCCTTCGCACCTTTAACGTGTGACGTAATTGCACGGATGGCCCCTAATGATATATTTAATATTTAAGCTACCGCCAAATTGATCATTTTAATTTTATTATTTGTTTATTATTTTAATGGGAGCGTAATTTAAATCAAAACGTATTTCTATTATGCGACGCGGCGGATCGGCTGGTGTCATACATCACAAGTCCACTCTTTCTAATGATCCTCTCACGGTCTCACGTCAACGCGCGCGCACCATACACATATTGATTATAAGCTTTTATTTAACTTGCAAAGGAAGTACCTATATATGTATGTACGTAATTATGTACGTAAGTATGTATGTAAGTTCGGATGGAATCTTGCAAGTTTAAATTTGACTAAGTTTTCGATTGAGCTGAATTTTGCACGCATCTGTATATCGTGTGACAATGCAATAATATGGTACCATGGAGCTGATCTGATGATCGAGTCGGAAATTGGCCACAGGAACTCCTGTACTAAACAAGATAACCCGTCGTCTTTGGGCTCGTTTTACTTGTCTTAGCTAGCACTCTGCTGCTATATGATATCCAGGATCTCGAAAGCTTGTATTTAAAAACAATTATTTTAATACAAAGCAATAAATCATATATCTAGGTAAACCGTTCATTATTCTTCAAGTATCGATCAAAGTATACAGTCCACAAATTTACTACCGGAGTCTCAACAGACTCAGGCCTTCACAGTAGTAGCTGCGAAAATTTAACACGAACCAATTGTATATAATTATTAATTTCAAATGTGATTTTGTTCGTTGACAGGTGACCTTACTTGTCCGCTACCGAGCGTGCCAGTAGCCCGACACCCGGACAAAGTGATCTCCGCCAGATGGCACCCTGATGACTTCTCATTCCTCTCCACATCGGCCGATAAGACGGCCGTCCTGTGGACTATACCGCCTGTTTAGTCATCAGTAATAACACTCATACTTGCTTAGATAAACCAATTATAAACATTATCAAGTACACGCGTCGTTTCATCTAATTTTGAAAAAGCTTCCACTACGCTAGATGGTGCTATACAAATGTCAAAGGCGAATGGTCTCCTCGCCCTTTTTGAAATTTATTATTTCAAACATTTTTAGACCACATTGTTCAATGTTGAAAAGAAGCGTATCAAGTCTATAAAATATGTTGACAGGAAGAAAAAATGCAAATGGTCATGTAGGCTTGAACAATTAGATTTTTTGCTGGCTTATTACTGTTTCTTAATCGATTGTTACTATTTCTAGATTTTTCCATAGTAATAACAGCCCATGAACGTCCCACTTGGGCTCGGGCATCCCATTATTGGGGAACGAACAGTACACCCCCGCCACGGTTTTCCAAGGCGGCTTGACAAGTTTGACACATCGGTTATCTCGATGTGCAGGTTGCATCACGATGTTTTCCTTCACCGTTATCAGCACGTGGTGATTGTAACAATATTCACATTAGGTCAGAAAATTGCCTAAGGTGTATGCGTTCCGGCCGGGATTCGAACCCGCGCCCTTTGAGTTTGGGATGCGTGCTACCACGACTGTTTGCTTTTTTTGATTTTTCCATATTAAAACAAAATTCTCGTTTCACCTGTAACATGTGAATAATATATTTAAAAAATATTGTCATTTATTTACTGACTTACTTGATTTGCATTCTTTAAGTTCAAACATATTGCTTTTTTGTTGATAAATTGTTAAGGGACTACATTAATGCAATTCGCTATCGAGCTCGCGCGCTACCATAGGTTTGAAGATATGAATTGATTAAAATATACTTACGATATATCTGTGTCGCACGAGTCTTAACATATATTAAGAATGTTTCACATAAATTTCATTTTGGTTTCATAAAACACAAAAATAAATGGGACCTTCTTTTTATTATTTATTATCCAATACGCTTACGTTCATATACGTTAGAAACACATTTGAACTGTGGCACAGAAACCTCATGGGTTTATTCGTGCCGCAGACAGTATTATACACAATATTGTTATATCAAAAATAGGACCAGAAGCGAGTAATTGTTATCATCTTTCTAGCGAAGAAGCGACATTAAAAAGAAACATATAAATCTATAAGACTAGGCCAGCGAGAGAATGAGATGCGGGTGTTTTTTGTGCAGTACAGATTAAAGAGTCAAATAAATCGATGATTAAACCTAGACCCAACTTGGAATGAAATAAAAAAAATTAAGTGATACGTACTAAAGAAGTTTATTTTGAATTATAATATGTTTACGCATGTAGGCTAAAGGAATTATATTTATGTAAATAAAATGTATAACTTCACGCCAGGTCCCTTGCGGGGTAGGCACGAACAAGAGAGCGCCATTCAGGCTTATTCTTACACACCTCACTTGCTTCTCTGACATTCATAGCTCTTGTCATGCACGCTCGTCTGTTCTTAAGGCTCCTGACATCACCTTCTGCTAATACACGATCAATTTGATCATGGAAGGTGTGTCGTGGCCTTCCGCGACTTCTTATGTTAACAAAAGTTAGAGAAAAAATATATTTAAGTACATTCTTTGAATTTCCACTTATACTATACACACACAATTTTTTATGTTTTCAGAATCAAAATTAAATTTACTGTAAATCATTCGTAATAATATTGTTGACATGGGCAGAATACATAGGAGACGGGGACTTTGTGTCAAAGAAATATAATGAGTAATAAGTTTTTTTTTTTTTTTTTATAAAAGCCCGGTCTCTCCGTCATATGGCAAGACAGAGTCATCATATCTTTTTGTTTTTTGTACTTTATTTATCAAAAGATGCATGCATTAACTATTTATTTCTATTTTCTGAACACAAATAATTTTACTAGTTGGGAAAGGTTGGTTCTTGGATGGATTTGGGTAGGTACTAGGTTATTGGTATTAGGAGGTTGGAATTTGGTTGGGAAAGGTTAGGGTGCGTTCTTTATTTGCTCTTAATTTGTATTTTACATGGTATTTGTAATTTTAATTTCTTATAATTTTTTTATTTTTTTTTATTTTTATGTGTTTTTATGTATATTTGCATGTTTGTTCTATCTAAGTAATAAGTATTAAAATATATTCATAAATGATATTCATCAATAAAAAACATTAGTGTCGCCATTCATTTGTTGTCTTTTCTGACCGATTTCAGCGATGGTGACTGCATTTGAACTCATTTTCATTTGTCTGATTTAGATGAATTTTTTTGTGTGTTCAAGTGGCTCTCCGGATAGGTTAGATTCAAATTTAAACCAGGTAGATGGCGCCGCTGAGTACCTCTTTAACGGTAGGACGGGTTTTGATGTTTTTTTTTTGTGTTTTCAAGTAGATTCAAGAATAATTTAGATTAACAATTTGCAATGGATTTCTAGTTTTTTTTTAAGGACAAGACAAAGTCTGCCGGGTACATCTAGTAAACTATAAAACACACCACACGATTAATTCATTCAAAATAATTAAACTCAGTTGGGTTATAACAAATATCTACATAATAAAATTGAATCATAAAAACACTCATATTCTTTTACAATTTCGGCCCAAAATTGTATGGAAGCGTATCGATCGCCTTTAAAAGTTTGAGACGGTTCAAAGTATTGATAAGTTTGTTGTTGGTTTATCTTATGTAAAAAGCTATATTATTTATATCTTTTGATATTAAAAAGTGATTTGTCTTCGAATAAATAATTTTTGTATAGCGTAATACTATATTCGCGTTAATAAATTACTAATGTTTTTATTATGATTAATGTAACTAGCTCGCTAGTAGCCGGTCACTGTGTCGTACTAACCACTCCCATACTATTGGTTAAAATTTAACATAAAACTCATGCAAGTCATGCCAATGTCTATCAATAGTAGGGGCAACTGAATGTATAGTAAAGATACAGGAAACCAGCATACATTTACAAGATATTTTAATTAAATTAATTATGGTTCGTGAGATATGAAATGTTAGTAATAATATGTTTTACGAATATTTAATTTCTCATAATTTTAAATACTATATTGATGGTTACTTGCTACGCTACTGTATAAGTAGTTAATGTATAGTAAAGTAGAATTTTCTATATTAACGATTTAAAAAAAATATATAACTCGATAGCTTATGATGATTAATCGAGCTGTTCCATGGAATCTTCATTTTAATCAACTATCGCTACAAATGATAGCTTTAAATTCTTTTCAAAGAATAATTCTTTGTTAGTTGTAGTATTGTCACAATTTTAACGTTTATATATACCGGGTGTTATGAAAAATAAAGTATTTAGGCGATTATGTTTGTAGAGTAAATTTAATAATACATTAATTACCTTCAAGCAATCACTTATTGCATTGCATCTTCTTAAAGGCGTGTACGTTACACAGATCTTGCAATTACTTTATATTTACTAATATAAATATGTATTTTTTGTTATTACTGGTTTATATTATCAAATCAGTCTTTTCATTTGCTATTTAAAAAAATGATTGGTTTGTTTATTTTTTAAAATACTAGAGTCTTATCTAAGAACATGTTTACAATCAACGATCAAAGTGGAATAAGTTTTGTTTTAATTTTGAATCTATAGTACAGTGAAACTTGGTTATGTGGGACCTGGATAAGTGAGATACCTCCATAAGTGGAACTCATGTTGAGGTCCCAACACTGGCACTGAATTACCCCTGTTAGTGGGACGAAGCAAACCTCTATAACTGAGACAACATCGTTATGTTTGTTTACTTACTTTTTCTTATTCTACCCGCAAATTCCGCACTTAACCACCTAACTAATTTTGAGCCCCAATGATTTGTAATACGTGTAAACGTACTTGAATATATATATGTATATTACATTTGTATGATTACTATAACTGAAATAACCTGTATTCTGAGATACTCGGTAAGTGCAATACCTCTATAAGTGTAACCAATTGCAGGTCCCTTTAAGTGTCACTTAACCAGGTTTCACTGTATTTGTATTTCTTGTGGTAATATTTTGAAATACACGTGGTAAAGTTTAATAAGTCAAATATATGTACGTAATTATAGCTATAGAAACACATAGCTACATAGATGTATTTTTGTAATTTATCTCAGAATTTACGTTTAAAATTAATGAAAAACTGTTTTAATTCAATTGTATAACTAGTTGATTTTTTTTTATAAATTCGATGAGTGAAACCAACGGTAAGCAACATAATTGTATAGATATTATACTTATATCAGAAACTTTCATATCATTATTATTTTCATATGGACACAGTTAAAACTTTTATATCTATGAAAAAAAAAACCAATAAATTTGTAAGTAATCGCAGATAATTTGGATTTCGCAATACATAAATGTAAAGAATTATTTGTGTGCTAATTACTTATTGTAATAATTTATGAAGCTGTTTGAATGTACTTCGGTTATAACGACCGGTATGTGGACGTTAAAAATAAATATATAAAATACACGTACCGTAACTATTTTTGTTTCGCTTCATCTAATAAAAAGGATACTTAAATTTAATTTTTATTATCACTTAAAGCTGTATGATTAGGCTTGTATGATAAAGACGTTAATTAATCAATATTATTGTTGAGCAAAATATGATATAATGTTATTAAATGTAATAAGTAAGTATACAAGAGAAATATATAAAACAACGCAATACAATTGTGTGAGACTCTGCGCAAATATAATATGCTAAAATTTGTTTATTATAAGTTAATATTGTTAATTAAAAATAAGTTATTAATTAGCTTATATATGTGAATTAATTAAGAATTGTACTTACGATTTAATAGCTAATATTCTTACATTATTTTTTACGATTGGTACTATTACGGCCTTACTTAAAATAATCTTGTTAAGAAACGTTTAGGCATCTCTTAAGTAAGTGAATCAGAATCAGACCCTGATTAATGAATATCTTTCTATTCACTTATAAACGTGTATTACCTGTCGGTTACCTAAGAGGAGCACAGATAAACGAAATTTTAATGATTAACGTAGGTTGTATCCAAAATATTCGACTAAAGAGGAGTTTATGGGTGAGATTTTCACTAATCAATTGCCGAGCAGTTTCTTTAAATTAAAGTAACGATTATAAGTAAGGCCCTATATGCCTCACTTCTAATTGTTTGTTAAATTTTAAGAAACTGCTCAGCAATTGTTTAATCAAAATCTTACCCATAAACTCCTCTTAAGGATAAGAGGTGGTTGGTGGTAAAGTAACTCATAAAAAATTGTCACAAAGAACCAACATCGAGAGGTAGTTTAAGTGACTGCTAAGACGCAAGATGGTAAGTTTTATTTTAATCAGCCATTGATTAGGGGCTTAAGAGTCTCTTATTTAA